>OZ018328.1:21350795-21950795 GCA_963969495.1 Ceratothoa steindachneri | reverse complement strand
CTGATAGTTAAATCTATTGGTAAAGCGATAGTGAGTCCAACTAGTAAAATTGACTCGCTTACTTGTTATATTAATGAGTATTCGATCCCGAGCTATACTTGGGTTATCTATTTGAATCAAAAAATGAAGTATTAAAATTTAATAAACTAACACAATAGATGATGAAAAAGGTTTGAGGCAACGATATTCAAATTATATAATGTATTTTTCAATAACTGAGACAGAGACTTCTAGATAATATTAAAGTTTTACAAAATCTTTCCCGTTTCTCTGTGAACAACATGCTTCAGCTAATCAAAGATAGTGTTTCAATTTGTGAAGAACTGAAGTGCCTCGATGTAACTCAAGAAACAATTGCTAAAGCTGAGTTTCAATTGACAAAAATTAATTTAGTTGATTGGAAAAATAAAACTAATACAAATGTTTTCTGGAAAGAAGTTCTTCAATATCAAGATGCCTCTGGTTCAAGTCCTTTTGAAGAAATCAGCAAATGTGCGATCCTAGCATTAGTATTAATTCATTCTAATGCAGATATTGAAAGAGTCTTTAGTGCTGTAAATTATGTAAAATCTAAACTTAGAAATAAAATAAAGTTAGAAATATTAAATGCCCTTTTAATGGTTAAATTCAGCTTAGCTAGATTAGAAAAATGTTGTAGTTATTATGAACTACCATCTAAAGTGTTGAAAGACATTGGTACTCTTGCTAATTACCAAACAAAATATATTTTATTTGCATCATCATCATCATCATCTGCATTAGAGACTGAAAAATATGATGAAGTGGATGCTTTTTTATTGCAACGTTTGCATTAATAGTATAATAGTGAGTATCTCTACTTCACAATTCCATTGATTGAGGGTTATTAAAAACTTAAATACAGATTTAGATATTTTTAAGATGTTAATTTCAAATTTTTATATGTTTTTAGATGTATTTTATATTGGTTTTAGATGTAAAACTTGAAAAATGAGTTGGCAACTATATCGGAATCTTTTCGTTTATATAATCTCTTCTTCTCTCAGCTATTGGGCGGACAGGTCTGTCCAAAATTTAACTCCATGAACTGCTAAATATAGTTGTTTCTGCCAAATGTAAGTATTAACTTAATATTCTTTTCTCTTATTCTAGTTCCCCACTTGTATTAACAAATACGTGATCCTATTTAGTATACATCCGAGTAGTTTATTTCCTATTTGAGTTAACATTACTGTCGTAGAATTCAGGTAGCCCCAACCTGACCCTTTTGGCTCCCCTCCAAAGATGCAGGGGAGGGGAGACGACAGACCCAAATTAGGAAAAGATTTCGTCTTCGAGTGCGTTGGGATTTTAAATGGCGAGAGTGAATTAATCTTGGCCAGTATTGCTACTATTTAATTAGGCTTTGGTGGATGGAGGATTTAAACAGGAGAAACAAAAATAATCTTTAATCTTATACAAACAACAATAGATATTCACAGAATAATATACAGGCAATTTAGTTAGCACTGTTTACTAAATGAATGAAATTGAAATGACAAGTATGAATCGTCTTAGCCGTACTAGGCCCAATAAGTACACTAATTACCCGAGTGAAAGCAGGAGGCGACTGCGAGGTGAGTCTTAGCCATACGAGGCTCAATAATTTTTACAATAATTACCTGACAGGGGCCGGGAGGAGATCATGAGGTGAGTCGCTCCGTCGGAGAGCGTCATACCTCTTAAACGATGAAAGAAAATGTAGGTCTTACGATTTTCTGGAGAAGACCACGAGTATGGGTACTCGGAGGAAGGTACTCTTCGAAGAAGCGGATTACAGCGCGATATTCCAGACGTAGTCTTCGTCGTTGCGAGTATGGATTCTTGCTGCGAGACCGAATAGCACTGAGGGTTGTCGCTCGAGGATTGCGCTTCGTCGATGAATGATTCCAAAGACCTCTTATGATTCCGCGTGAATACCTTCTGTAATGCGTGGGCTTGCTTACTTGGAAGCAACGTGGAGACAGCTCGCGACCACAAAGCTCTAAGAATACTGAGAGGATTATTCTCAGGATGGAGAATATATATTACTACGCCGGAAGTTCCAATGTTTGCCGATAGAAGCGTTTTCGGTTCGGTTCCACAGCCTCGAAGGCGGGAATCGGCGATGAGGGTCGTATCACCATAAACGGGACGGGGTTCTGGCGCGTTATCGCTCCGGAAGTTTGCCGATGGTCTGGAAGCAGGGTTCCTTCGCTCGAAATCCCTTTCTCGTGACTCGATCACATACGCTCGCTCTCTCTAACCCTCATTTTCTGACAATTACAATTATTTTATTAATTGCATACATTGTCATTTTATAAATTTCCTGTAAACATATTCTCCATTTTTTACATGACCACATTTAACCAATATCAAAATTATATACATACAAAAATCTATACCTTTATATTGTCAATCTGCCATAAATAATTAATATTCTCCTCCTATGAATTTCTATCACGTGTCGTGATATTTTCTCTCTCCAAATCTAACTTAGCCTCATATTTCTAATATACGAGTACTTAAATTTTTGTCGACAGGCAAGATTACGTAATTCCCAATTTGATAAGAATTTAATTGAATATATATATATATATATATATATATATATATATATATATATATATATATATATATATATATATATATATATATATATATAATGCGTTTTGTTTATTTGGATACTGGATTTTTTAATTTTTTTAAATTTCTAATATTTATACCTATGTTTTCATTTTGCTTTTTTTACAGGACGCTAGCTACAGGGTAGAAAAGAGAGCTATGAATTTGTCAATCCGATGAATTTGGAAGAAACCAACTGACTACTCAAGCAATTGTTTCTTCTACATGGTGAACCTTTACAAACGTCGAGCAAACAAAAATGCGCCTGTTATCTATTGCGCCAGTGCCACACAGTTCTGAGTTCCCCATACCCACTCCTCCAAAAGAGAGGGTAGCAGTTTTTAGAAAGGAAAAGCACTTCAGAAGAGGATGAAGTGATTGATCCATATTACAGAGGTGCAACTGAGGAGAGAAACCCATACTACCCAAACCAAAAATATTTCAACGACCTTGTCACAGATCTTGGTCTCACAAAGTCAAATGCTTAGATTTTAACTTCCAGACTCAAGCAGTGCGATTTGTTAGATGACAGGGAGCAAATGTCAGGTCAGAGAAAGCGCCACCAGTGTTTTTCTAGCTTTTTTGCACGTCAAGTGAGATTTGCCTTTGTCACAATGTGACCGGTCTGTTTGAGGCAATCGGAATCAGCTGTAACCCCAACGAGTGGCGCTTCTTCATTGACAGCTCGTCCAGGAGCCCCAAAGCAATGCTGCCTTATAACGATAACATGTATCCATCTCTTTCCCTTGCTCACTCGGTCCAGCTCAAAGAGGAATAGAGTAGTCTCAAGATCTTGCTATATGCATTGAAATATGAAGAGTACGGTTGGGAGATTATCGGATACTTCAAAATGGTGGCCTTCTTGATTGGTCTCCAAGGCGGCTTTACCAAGTTTCCTTGTTATCTTTGCCTTTGGGACAGCAGGGACACTGTGGCACACTAACTATCAGCGGGATTGGCCACAACGGACCGAGTTTAGTGAGGGGAGAAACAACGTCAAATGGCAGCCTTTGTTAGACCCCGAAAAGTACTGTTTCCTCCTCTGCACTTAAAATTGGGCCTTATGAAACAATTCGTCAGAGCTTTAGATAAGGAGTCTGCAGCTTTCAAGTATCTCCAAGATTTCTTTCCTAAGCTATCTGCGGCAAAGGTGGAAGCTGGGAGCTTGGTCGATCCACAAATAAAAAAGATCATGGAGTGCAAGGAGTTTTCCGAGAAGCCCACTAGAACGGAAAAATCAACGTGAGACAGCTTTATCGCAGTGGTTCTGGGCTTCCTAGCTAATCACGAAGCCGAAAACTATGTAGAGCTTGTTGAGAATTTTGTGAGAAACTACGGCGAGATGGGTTGCGGGATGTCCCTGAAATTCCATATTCTTGACGCTCATCTTGGTAAATTTAAGCAGAACATGGGAGCGTACTCCGAGGAGGATGGCGAGATCATTCACTAGGATTTACTGGACTTTGAATCTGATGGGAGACTATATTTGGGGGCTGTTCGTGAAAGTAATTTACAGTATACGCGTAAATCACGGAAAATTACTTATATCTAATATTTTAATCGTCTCACTATGTAATTTTAGAATAAATAAATGCTATTTTTGTATCATTTCGTTTTGTTTCTACTTTATGCAAATGAAAGTTCAAATTGGCCACTTCCTTCCAGAGGGAAGGAAGTGGACACAAAAGCAAAGTTTGAAATAAATAACATTGTTTTTTCGTGTATTCTAGACACAAGCAAATAGAAAGTAATAGTTGCTACCCAAAGACAAAAATCATGTTACACAGTGTAATCGTTCAAAACAATGTCAACTACACATAACACAAATAGGATCACGATAGTTCCTCAAACTACTCCCAGCACCACGCCCACCGTGACAACAGCCCAAGCCAGCCTTACTAATAAAACGATGCGCAACGTTTCATCAGCAACAAGGATGAATCCATCTCCTTACGTACATGATGGATGTTCTTGGAGTGCACACTTTCCCATCTTCCTAATACAAAATGAGCCTGGTTTCTGTGTTACCACAAAGTTTCTGATGCAAACAATACTACAACGAATGTAAACACTCATCTAAAAGTAAGTATACATGTATGTCTGAACAAATCCTGTACATTTTTCATTATATGTGTGACATGCGTTTAGAGTGGGGAAGGGTAAACATATTTAACTTAAGAAAAAGGCTTCTTATAATCAAATTTTTACCAAAGCATACTCCATATTTTTTGCACATAACACAGTGTTAACATATTTTAAGAAATTACTCTATTACTATTAACTTTAATTTGTCTCTTAAAGTAATAATTTGTGCATTTAAAAATTAATCCTAATTAATTAAATTAATTTGCTTTCAAATTTGACTTAACATCACAATCTTTTTATGTTTTTTTTAACCTGAAAATTACATTTGCCAGGCTTATATAAGAAGTAAATTTAGTCAATTTGGTATGAAAGTGCAAAGAAGTTAATAGTCTACTGATGTTGTTGTATGGACCTGGTTGTACATGATAGCTCTCCCTGGTAACGAATAAATCACCAGGAGTGCGTAGTAGAGTATCATATACTTCTACTAATTGTACATGGGGTGGTCTCGTGTCTTGGCTTGCCCTGTTTTGCCTCGCAAATAAAATAGTTGGGAGGTTTTACATCAGTCCTCCAGTGGTGCTTTCGCTAAGAGAGATACTCGAATATTCCTTTGGGATTTTTCTATAAAGGCGTTTCTGGTTAGATTACAAGGATATGTGAGCATATGTTATCTGACAGTTAATTTAACTAATTCCTGGAATAATGATGATTGAAATTGCAATCCATTATCAGAGATTATCTGAACAGGTGCGCCAAAGCATGGGACAAATTAAATTAAAGAATGGGTTTTGGCAATTTAGAAAATTATTGGTTTATTCACGAAGATTTCCTCGTGAATAAATGAACCTCTCTAAGATAGACACTTCAGAGTAGTGAGAGTTTCCCAATTGATCTGAATTACTGTAATAGTGAAAGACAAGTTTGCATAAGTAAGAGGAGAGATGCAAAGGAATAAACCCCTTAGAGAGATTACTGGCGAGAGATTTACTGAGTGTAAAGCAACCTTGTGAAATTGAAATATCTTATGATGATCTACTCGTAATTTATGATAGAGAAAAGAAAAATTATTCAATTAATAGATCGACATGAAGGAGTAATGATTAAATTTTAGGATTTCGAAGCATTGTGATGCATGGGTTGCGTATTGCCATCGTTTTGGGGAGGCACGGGAAAGAGTATCAATAGGTTTGCCTCTGTTCAGTTATGTGACGTATATCATTAGTGTATGGACAAATGAGTTCAAGTGCACAGGCGGGCTTCTCTATGAGAGTGTCGATTCGTAATAGATTTAGCAGCTTTAATTTTTGAATTGCAATATGTCAAGACAAGGAAGTCTGTTCCCTAAAGCATGTTTTTAAACACGTTTGATTGCAATAGCTATGTCAGTTAATGCATTGTTAAATGAAGAATATTTTAATACTCACCCTTTAAAAACTTTTCGGAAAATCCTAATGTCATCCACTCTCCCTCATAAAATTGTTGCAAAATAGCCCTAACCTTTAAATCAGATGCATTTGTAATCAAGCTATTTTGCTCCCTCGTATTTAATGAATTAAAAGTATATGTCATCCTTTTTGGCATTAAAGGTCGAATTTTGCTGATTCATTACAGTGCAGTATTGAATTTTGCGCAGTTTGTTCGATGTTTTAACAATCTTGGGGAATAACTGAGAGTGGTGGCATCACCTTTTTATAAATCTTCAAAGAAAGTTGACTAAACCAAGGAAGCTCTGAAGCTTTAATAGTGTATTTGGTGTAGGATAATGCTGATCGAAGCTATTTTATCATATTCTGGGCATAATACGATACTTTGAGAAATCAAGGGATTTTACGGAGAAAATGCAATTTGTAATGTTGACTTACTCTAAGGGGTTGTTGCAAAAATTGCATTTCAGATTCCTTATACTGATGTTCTTCTTTCCTGGTTAACGCTGGCACATAGTATAGCATTCTACCAGCTTGTCATTTGTGGCAAACTTTGGCCTTCCTCGGATCTTGTCCCTCTTGCTGCTTACTATTCGGACATTAGGACTTATGTAAGACGTAACCTTCAATTCTTTCTCAATCTGCCTGGAGTTTTTGTCTTTGGACCTCTGTCAAGGCAAAGGTACAAAGACCTATATTGGGTCTCAATTTCCTTTCTGTACATCGCTTCTTAGTCGATTATCGGAACTTCAAGCTTGTCCACCGCACCACTTCTCATTGCCTGTGGATCTTTCTTCCCTTCTCAAAGTTCCTTCCGTCTCCCTTGAACCAACCCTTGCTTTCAACGCGTATTTTATGGTTCCTACTATTCTCCTTTCTTTTTTGAAGGAAAAGCCGATTATGGATCACGGAGGGAAAAGACACAAAAAAACTGTTTTTGCCTCGTCCTAGACATCTAGCCCTCGGTGATGCGCAAGGCTGCTGGCATTCTCCATTCGTCAAAGTCTCACGTTACCTCTCCACTTAATGTTGTACCGAATTCTACAGCTGCTCGCTTTAGAGTCGGCGACGATTACGGAGCTTTAAACGCTCATGCTGACCTAGGAAATGACATTTCTTGTATCTATCCGATTTAACTTAGATTTTTTTTCTTTCTTCTTTCATCATGGCAATATTCTAGATTTCAACATCATCTCTGTTCCTCCCGATAATATACCAAACATAGCTATCACTACTCCATTCTGCTCTTTCGAATTTTTTTAGAATGCCGTATGGTCTTTTAATAACGACCACACCTTTCGAAGTATTTGCGAGTACTTTCGTTCGATTTTACTAAAATGACGACTCTGTGATATTATCGCTATCTGTTAAGGAACAGCTTCATCACCTTCGTTAAGTCTTGTCTCGTCTTAAAGAGTAGGGTATCGTATTTCCATAGTTATGATTTTTTCTACGCGCCCACCCCCTCCGCTCTCCTCGATCGGGTACTATGTTTATGCTACCGGAATTAATCATTTCGAAGAGAAAGTTGCAGCCCTTACCAATTTATCGCCGCCTTATTTCTTAAATCACCTCGAGTTTTCTCTGCTCGAGTTGATTTCTACCAAATATTCATTCCGAATTGTGCATAGGCGAGGCAACCGTTTAACTCTTTGCTGTCGAATACTAAAAGAAGCTACAATTGTCTCCTGCATACGGCATGCGAAGCGTTTTTATGCCCAGAAAATGTTTTGAATCCGTTATTGGCTTGACACATCTTTTCCCATGTGTTCCCATCAGCTTTGCATGAGACAAATCCTCAACTCGTGCAAGCACGTTCCTCAACAGAAAGTTCATGTCTCTTGGCAGCCTCATGCTTCGTTCTCTATTTCTATTACTGATTGTTTTAAATCACGTAAAAGACATTATTTCGAGAGCTGTTTTAGAGTATACATCACAGGCCTACATTTACGTCTATGTTTGGAAGGGAGTAAATTAAGTATTTTTTTACCGAGGACAAGCCTTTGATTGGTGCTCTTTTATTTTTGAGCAATCCTTATGTTAATTATGCAGACAATGCTCGTCATTTGGCATCCATCCTGCAGCCCACGAGCTACATTCACTGTGTTCTTGATTTTGTTAACATCATACACGACACACTTTCTCATTTCAGCAAATTCAGGCATTCATCTCTCTCGTCTTTTGCTGGTGACCACACGAGAATATCCTTTGAATAGGAGTAGGAAAGAGAGACGCAAAATTTATGTCATGCTACCCAGCTTGATGCTGGAGAAGTCAAATTGCAGGACAACTTTACTGAGGTATCCTTAGGGGAAGGGGAGCTCTTGAAGGTCGTCCCTATTTATGGAGGAACCTTGAAGGTAATCGTGAGGGCAACCCAAGAGCCTTGGAAGGGAGACGCTAGTTGCCAGTAATGGTGATATATTATTGAGTTATCGCGTAATCTTTTGGCAAGGACTGCGGTTGATACAGATTGCCCAGTTGGTTTGCGTTGCCCTTCCTTGATTGCTATGGGTACTCTAAGCCGAGGGGCGGTTTTATTCTAGCGACGGGGTCAAATAGCCCGGAGGATGGGGATAGACCACACCAGGGTAGAACACCGGTATTTCGGGAGTTATGTAATCGCGAGAAATTGCGATTAACGAGGATAATGCGCAATGGTAGTTTTCCCGATTAATAAGGCTTTGAAGCAGGAAGAGGGAGGAACGTCAGGATATTGAAATAACCAAAGCAAAAAAACTAGAATTATTATTGAACTAGATCTTATTGCACTTCACAAAAGTTCTTGAATTAAGTTTTAAGTTCTAAGTTATGACATAAATTAAGTTCGAGGTCAAGTGCGGGCAAAGTCTAAAGGAGGCAGGACGAATGAAGCCTTTATGAGTCACACCTTAATGTCTGCGTTATGTACACGGCTATATACAAAGATGAATTACGCGAAATCGAGAGATCGGACTGAACGATATATAACGCGATATATTGCTATATAAAAGTAATCTAATTGTTTTTTTCTTCTGGCTTCACACAGTTATATATATTCAATTTAAGCCACGCCCTACAAGTTCTTCGTCCAACTATGCCACACCTCCCTCTTATGTACTGGCCTGTTGATTTGTCGGTATTAACATAACTCGACTTTTGATTGGTTACTGCCGAACATATTGATAAGGAAGGCACTCCGACTATTGGGTATAATTCTTTGTGTGCGGTGGCATGTTGCCATGGAGACAGCTTTCTGACCTGGCTTCTATTTGTTTAACATTGATAGCTATCTGGTTTTTTCTGGATTCTGCCTTGATTATAATGTTTGCCTAAGATTGCCTCGACCAACTCTAACACAGATAACTGTACTCAGTTTACTACCGTGTGACATTCTCGTAAACGGCGCTAACTCTATTTTCTCTCTCTGTGTACTTTATGTGTGTAGCGACTCTCGCGTGTGTCCTATTTTGGACGTACACGCCGGTCGCTACATCCTATTCTGGTAGACATTTTCTTTTATTTCTATCTCGCCCTTTCATTCTTTTCGTCTATCGTACGCGTTGTGTCAATTCGATTCATGGTCATTCTAATTCAGGAGTTCTAATGACCTAAAATCTCCAATCACGTCAATTTTTGTGGCCTGGAATAAACGCTTACCGCTATAAGTGATCATGGAAGCCAATTCGATTTCAACCATTTGTTATATTTCCTTTCTATTATTTGCTTATTTCGCCTCGTGCACTAGCTATCATACCCAGAGCAACATATCTAACAAATGGTTTAATCGTCATCTTAGAGAGTATCTCTGCTCCACGGAATCACATATTAGGTGGTGGAAAAGTTGCTGCAAATATTGCTTGGAATTCGCTTCTCTCAGAAAGAAAATCTGGTCTGTTCTGCCGCTGAATTAGAATATGGTACACGTATTCGTCTTCTTGGTTATTATTTTTTTCTGTGAATCTTTTACTGTATTCTCACGATCCTCCTGCATATGTTCATAACTTTGTACGGACGATGGGTGAGATTTGCCGAACCACTCCAAGAGTTCATGCTAATCATAAACCATTTGTGCCAATGGAGATAATACCCTAGTTTAATGTTTAGTTTCGTTGACAATCAGCCCACTCAACTTTGCAAGATTTGTGACCGGACGTTTCTCTTTAGCTCCATGGAGGTACAGTTTTTCGTCATTCAGAGTAGCAAACAGACTCCTGCCAATTTGGGCCACCTAAAACCAATTATTATCGATGCTATTCTGTCTGAATTTTCCTTGTCTGTTCTTATTTTCTAGTGTCATTCTAAGTGATCAAAGGATCATCAAGCCATTATTTTTTTATTGCTCTCTCTGTCCCTTCATTCAACCCATCTCTTCGTCCCAATTACTGACGCCTGATCCTCTTTGGTAGGAAATCTTGTTGTCAGCAGTAGCCAAGCAGCAACCGTCTTTGAATTCAGTCTTCGCCCGCATCTAAAGTCATTGTTAAGACTTGGTGCCACCTAATTCTCGCTCTGACATCAGGTAAGTACACGTGTCTGATTGGGTGTTAATATAACTTAAGCGGGAAGGGATTGTAAATTATTAAGCTTATGAGTAGATGTAGCAGTCACTAATAAATATTCTTTAATATTTATATTATTAACTGTTCCATCTTGTTAGAAAGAAAGACCCGCTATTTGTTGCTTCCCATTCATTTATCTAGAGACAAGAAATGAAGTGTGATGAAGAAGATTCAGCGAAAGCCGGGAATTCCTGGAAGCTTGAAAATCCAACGTCAACTCTATAAATCGACACATTAGGGTCGCTCTCTGTTATGACTTCCTGCTGAAACTTCTGCTTCATCCCCCTTTACTTCGTGTCTCTGAATGAAGCAATGGGAAGTGACCGCGGATAGAGAGTCTTTCTTTCTAAGGGCTCTACAGTGTTCTTCGATCCATGTTCGGTGCTTCATCGAAGTTTGATTTATATATTTGGCGGAACACTCATCACACTGGAATTCGTAGGCCATGTCGGACTCGTCCTTGTTAATGAACCTGTATTTTACTCTGGTGAGTGGATTGCAGAATGTGCTGGAGGGTTTGTACGCTACCTCAATGCCGAAATGGCGCAAAGGCTGCGAGGTGATGTCAGAGTTCTTCGGGCCATAAGGAAAGATTACTCTCATTAGATCAGTTCCTTCGGCAGGTCGTTCGGGGGGTAGTATCTTCCTCGCTTTGACGAAACGCTCAAGGTAGTAGTTAGCATCCAACGCGAATTTTGATACGACTTTCTTCCTCGAAACGTAGCTGAGGATTGATCCAGAAAGTTTTGGCTCCTTTGAAAAGTGTCCTAAGAATATTCTGGTTATGGTTTAAAGGATGAAGACTCTCGAAGTCTAAGATAGGGTCTGTATGGGTCTTCTTTCTGTATATTGTCATTCGAAGATTACCGTATTTACCCTATCATAGATAACAAATACTTGATTGGTAGCTTCACCAAATTCCGGATTCTGCTACTTCCATAGTCGGGCGATAGGTCAGCGCGGTTGTTTGCCGCTATGCTCACCAGGGAGGGATTTCAGTCATTGTTACGATTTACTTTTGGTAAGACGATGCTGCCATCTTGGAAAGTTTTTAAATCATAAGTGTCGTAGAATGGACTCTCGACGATATACCATATATAACTATTCGTTGAGGGAACTCATTTAATTATCTTTAGAGTGCATGGATGTCTGGCTGGCTGATATTATGTATCTTCGATATGCTTAAGTGGAACTGAGCTCAAGGATAATAATATTGCTATCATTAATAAAATAGAGTTTTATTAATAATAACCATCAACAACACACAAAACGGAAAATATTGACATAAACAGAGAATGGAAAGGGTCGTGGGGAATCGAGCTAATCCGAGGATTAAAAGATTTAAAAAGGTAAAACAAATATAAAGTTAAAGAGATGGGATGGTTCGCTAAACCATTTAAAGCACAGGATAGAGTTGACAAAAGGGTTAAATACTCAAAGGTAACGTTCGGCTTACGTAATTATACTTGTTGTGCAGAGAAGGCGACGTGAAGGAATTTTCGGTCCGCTGGCGAGTTCCAGCCGAAGGGGGGGGGGGGAATTAAATGATCCTGACTTGGCGTCTTGGGAATGAGAACCGTTTCTTGACGAACAGCTTGAAGAACAATGGCTGTTCTGCGTTGTTCTCTTCTGAACAACAGGGGGGGGTGAGAACCGTCCCTTGTTTACGGGCTCGAGAACAATGGCTGTTCTAACGTTGTTCTCTTCTGAACAACAAGGGGGAAGGGTGAGAACCGTTTCTTGGCGAACAAGCCCAAAAGAACAATGGCTGTTCTACGTTGTTCTCTTCTGAACAACAGGGGGAGGGAGGGTGAGAACCGTTTCTTGTCAACGGGCTCGAAGGAACAATGGCTGTTCTAACGTTGTTCTCTTTCTGAACAACAGGGGAAGGGTGACTTGGCGTCACGAAGGCTCGAACCTTGGCACTGAGGGAGATTGTCCTTCTTCTAGGCAAGTGATGGTGAATCTCGAGGTCGAGGTCCCTTGGCGCACAAGGTGAGAGTGGGTCGTAGTGATGTTTCGCGACGAAAATCTGGATCTCCAATCTGATCTTAGTGGTAAAGTTTCCAAATAAATAGTCAGGACATCCCCTTGGCGTGGGGGACAATGGAGTGGGAGCTTCGAGGAAATGCACAGCCGAGCCTAGGGAACAATGGACAACGATAGAGCTCCGTTGGGAGAACTAGTTTTCTTGTACCAACCGTACCTTCCTGTACCTAACTAGTATTACCTCAATATATATGATTATTTTGATCTTTTGATTATAAGGGACAATAACCTTTAATACAAACTTAATAAAAAAAAAAGGCATGGAACAATGAAATGATATAAAATTAGTACATACGGGACAAAATAATTTATACGTAAATTAATTGGTACAAATATATATACATACAAAAAAAATAGACATTGAGCGTTGCACAATTCAGACATATACATTAACTAATTATAATACAATAAATCTAATTTAAGTCGTACAAGACGGTATCTACCTACATGGAGATACTAATCCTATGAATACAATTACTCTACGCTATTCGGTAACGCATTCCTACTGAGTGCGTCAGCGACCTGGTTATCGGAACCTTTTATATAATTTATTTTAAATTGATACTCTTGCAAGAGTAAACTCCAGCGCATGATTCGGCCGTTAGAGTGTCGCACATTCCTAATATAGGCTAACGTATGGTGGTCGGTTCCTATCTGAAATTCTTTTCCTATCAAGTACCTTTTGAATTTGTCTATAACCCAGATAATTGATAGAGATTCCTTCTCTATAGTGGCATATCTCTTTTCGCGTGGTAATAATTGATAACTAGCATATGCAACTGGATGACTCGTTCCGTCATCCTCGTATTGAAGCAGTACACCTCGAATGCCCTCGTTGCTCATGTCGGTCTTATTCCCAAAGGATTTTTCCGGGTTGGGCAACTTTAAAATGGGGGCAGAAATGAGCTTACTCTTGAGCTGATTAAAATGGGGAAAAGCGACATCATTCCAACGTAGACGATCGGGTGAACTCTTTTTTAAAAGAAAGCTGAGGGGTGCCGGAATTGCAGCGAATTTCGGAACAAATCGCCGATAGTACAAAGCTGATCCCAGGAACGATCTTAATTGCTTCTTTGTAATCAGGAGGGGCATGTCGGCGATTGCCTTAATCTTATCCTCTTGGGGACCTAACTTGCTTTGTCCTATTTTGAAACCCCAGTATTTTATGGTTTCGTGGGCAAAATGGCATTTGCTGGGGCCAATGGTGAGGCCATTTTCGCGCAATCGCTCGAAAAGAACTATTAGGGTGGTTAAATGGTGACTCGATTCAAATAGTTCTTGTAGCTGACTCATTTGATGTGGTGTCAGCTGCGCGTCAGTATCCAGGTCAGAGGGTTCAAAAGACTCGCCTGGTAGGGAAGGAGGAGGGTAATCGGCATCAGGTTGGATGCACACTGTCTTTATTACATTAAGGGACTCCGCGGGGTAATCTTCTTCAAGCGCCGATATTTCGTCCAGTGCTACGAAAGTATCTCCATGGGCGCGTTGGGGGTACTTTTTTTCTTTGGGTCCACAGACAGTCTCCGTGTCCTTATCTTGAACCTTATCACCTAAGGGTGATAGTAATTCACATTCCTTTTGTGCCGTCCTAAAGTCCTGGTTAAGGGTCTCCGAGAATTCGGACGGTATCGGGGTTCTGATAAGAACGGGCTCCTGGGCTTCTTTCTTAGCTCGGCCTCGAGGAAGGGCGGCTTGAGACACAAGGTCGGAACTTACTTGGGGGCTCTGTCCTATAAGTACGGAACAGAATTGTATGGGTGCTGAAATGACTTCAGCCCAGCCATCATAATATTGACACTGCAGGTAACATCTAACGACGGGGAATTGGTTCGCCCGCCCAAGGTAGTCATGTACCACCGTAAATTTTTCGTGATTAGGGTCCACTGGGGGGGGGAGGAGTTCGTCGGACACGATGAAACACGTACATCCTGTGTCCCTGACGAGAGTCGATACTTGGCAGCCGTTCACGCTGCCCTCCTCAAATTTTAAAGTTCCCGATGAACTTTTATCAAAAATAAAATTTACCTGGTGGCCTGACGGAGGGGGAGAAGATTCTGCTTGGGCCTGCACCACCGGGGGAGCCGGGGTGGCATTAATCTGGTGAACTTGGTGGGCTGGTCCACTCTTAAACCTAGAATTTAGGGGGCAATTCCAGCTCATGTGGTTTTCTACACCACAGGTGAAGCATATGATTGGTCGCTTCGGGAAGAGAGATGGAGGAGAAATCTTAACGGGAGGTTTGGAGTCCCGTTGTTGGTTTATGGGAATGAAGTTTGGGGGTTTTACGGGGCTCGGAAACTTCGTCGGCTTCCCTGTGAAGGGGCACGACTCCTTCCTTCTTTCCTTGTAGGGGGATTGGTGAGAAGTTCGATTCTCCTTTGGGTATAAATTATGGCTTGCAGCATAGACATCCGCTTCTTCGGTACATTCTTTAAAGCTCTGGCACCGACGATCCTTGACGAACGCGCGGATCTCCGTAGGGAGAGACGCCAAAAATTGATCTCGCAACACGAAGTCTGTTAAGGACTCGTAGTTCGGATCAATCTTTGAGGAATCTAACCAAAATTTAAAATTCCTCTGAAGAATGTATCCGAATTGACGGAATGTCTGTCCATGTTTAATACGACCTCCTCGAAATTCTTGGCGGTAGAAATCGGGAGTCATATTATGAGCGGCCAATAACTCAGCTTTTAAGGTGCTGTAGTTAATTGTACACTCAGATGGTAAGGATATAAAAATTTCGCGCAATTTACAATTTAACAAGGGAAGTAATCTGACTACACCTTCAGCCTCCAGATCCATGTTATTGATTTCGAGGATCTTTTCGAAGTGGGCTAAAAATGCTCCAAAATCTTTTCCATCCTTGAAATTGGGGAGCTTTAGTGAGAGATTTGGGAGGGGGGGGCTTTGAAACGGGAACTGGCTGACTGTATTTCAACCTTAACACGAGCTAATTCAATCTGATGGTGAAGCTCAGCTTGTCTTTTCCGAACGGGTTCAAAAGAACAATGGCTGTTCTACGTTGTTCTCTTCTGAACAACAGGGGGGGGTGAGAACCGTTTCTCGACAACGGGCTCGAACGAACAATGGCTGTTCTAACGTTGTTCTCTTTCTGAACAACAGGGGAAGGGTGACTTGGCGTCACGACGGATCGAACCTTGGCACTCAAGGGATATTGTCCTTCTTCTGGACAAGTGATGGTGAATCTCGAGGTCGAGGTCCCTTGGCGCACAAGGTGAGAGTGGGTCGTAGTGATGTTTCGCGACGAAAATCTGGATCTCCAATCTGATCTTAGTTGTAAAGTTTTCAAATAAATAGTCAGGACATCCCCTTGGCGTGGGGGACAATGGAGTGGGAGCTTCGAGGGAATGCACAGCCGAGCCTGGGAACAATGCCTTATCTGCCCATAAGCCTAACTCAATCTGGCGAGGTCGGCGCATGGGGAGAACCGGGGAAGATAAACCTCCTTGTTTAAACTGCGACTCAGGTGGCTGCGATAAATATAAGGTTTTTATTTTTTTTTATTTTTCATTAAATAAGTCACACTTTCGTTCGTCACGCCGAATCTGTTCGTCGAATAAAAATTTGACTTCACACCTCGAAGTACATTGGTCCCAGGGTGCTTCATGCCAAATTTGGGGTGAATATCTTTACAAATAAAGAAATGAGAACAGCAATAACAAGAAATTCACTACAAAGACAAGAACATAAGAAGCCCATCTAGAACCAACTAATTAAAATCAAAAACAAGAAGAAAAAGAGGCGAAGTGCCCACATCCAAAAACAAACAACAAAGAAATGAATAAATGGGCGAAATGCCCACATACCGGTAATACAAACAAATATAAATTATCAGAGAAAATATGTAAAGATACATTAAGAAATAGAAAATATAACACTTGAAAGTCTCGAATGCCGTGACGGAGGAAATAGAGAGTTTATATATATATATATATATATATATATATATATATATATATATATATATATATATATATATATATATGTATGTATATATCTCTCAAAGTAGCACGAGAGAATGATGGAAATGAATCCATTAAACCACATTGAAAGAGAAAACGGGATAATTTTTCCTTGCAGTAATATTTTTATTACCTTTTTCGAAAAATCCGTGCAGGGAAGCGATTCGAACCAGGCACACTGAGGCAGCGAGCACCGCTTTGATCACAGTTAAAAGTATGCCGTTAGTACACTATATATATATATATATATATATATATATATATATATATATATATATATATATATATATATATAATAAAATAAAATAAATAAAGAAAGGCAAAGGCCGTAATGCGGCCAAACAAGCACCGGAAGCAACCACTGGTGGTGCACACGAAGAAGCCAAATGAGACAAAACAAGAAAGGAGAAGTACCTTAGAGATGCCCTCTACACCAGGCCAAAACTCACCATCTATTTTACCTATTGTTATGTATACTAATAGTTAAAAGGATTCATTATGTAAATTTATGTAATTGTGTATATATTTGTAATGTTTATTTGTAATGTATATATTTATGTAATTATGTATCTATTTGTAATGTATTTGTAATATTTAT
This sequence comes from Ceratothoa steindachneri, assembly GCA_963969495.1. Taxonomy (NCBI): domain Eukaryota; kingdom Metazoa; phylum Arthropoda; class Malacostraca; order Isopoda; family Cymothoidae; genus Ceratothoa; species Ceratothoa steindachneri. Next base: position 21,933,490 of record OZ018328.1, on the reverse strand, counting down.
TTGTTATGTAATAGATATTTATTTGTGATGTATATATTTGTGTAATATCCGAGCAACAATCTCCAACTCTTTTAGTAATTGCCCATAGTACAACCAACTAACCTCCTCCCACACAACCAACTAACTTGCTACCGATACTTATTTAAGTTTAAAGTTCCCCAATTTTAGGCAGTTCACCTCCAACCACTTAACGTGCTTCTACTGGAATTGATTTGCTCTAGATTTTGTGTAATTAGTCAATTAATGTGCTCTATTTTTGTGTGATTATTCAGTGCACTACAACTGCAACGTAAGTCTCTTATAGTTGTCAAGTTTGGCGCCTATGTACCTTCGACCTCTCTCTCAACGTGTGATAAGTATTATTAAGATTATTTATTTGTACGTATTGTATAAACTGTATATTCGTAAATATAATATTCATGTTTCTCCAAACCTCATATATTTATTTATAACCTTAATATATTAATTTTCTATATTTTCTTTTGCCTTTACCAATACTAGGCTATGCTATATATAATTTGAACTCTGATTTAAGCAATTTTTGTAACTTATCATTGTTACTTAACTATCTCTACACATTTGGGGTTTCTTAAGATTGGCATAGAGTCCAGCTTAGCCTATAATTAGCGTTCTTTAACCTCGTGTTCATAACGAGGTTCTTATTAATTTTCTTTAGTGTTGTGGGACTTAACCCTGTCCGTAACACTATATTTATCTTCTACACTTTTTCACTCTTTGTACATCAATCAATCAATCAATGCATCAATTTGTGAATAATTCCATTTCTGTTAATTGCCTGAAGATGACTTAACACGGTCGAAAGATGTCTAGGAATAGAGAATGTCATTCACGGATGTTTTTTCTTGCCTCGAAGACTACGTTATAAACTTGTAAGAAATAGTGAGAAAATACAAGTTAAAATTAATAACGTTGAATGTTCATGTATAAGCCAATTTAACAACTTTAACATTTCCCCTGGCCTTTTTAAAATTGATGTTATGAAAAAACTCACTCTTAAAGAAATTAGCTTTGACTTATATTCCTAATTTTATTTATTTTATTTTATTTTTTTGCAATTTTCATTTTGATGGGAACCCGATGTGTCAATTTAATTATTGCATTGATTTTGTATTTACATTATTTTATTTCTCTTCCTCTCTCCTTGTCCCTCTCCCCTTCGTTTCAATTTACTTCTCGTGTCTTTCCTAATCTCCCTCTTTAGACTATCGCTTTATCAATTAATCGTTTAAACCCTTTTGGCTCTGTTCTTGACTCTTTCTTGCCTCTCGGATTGACCTTGCTACCTGTTATAGCTAAATCTTAATGTGTTTTACCCATCCCTCTCCTTCTTACTCATTGGTGATTTCTTGTCTTAGAGGCGGTGCTTTATCTTTTACTAGCTTATTTATACCCTTATTATATTATTTTCTTTTGTAGTTATCCTTGAGAATGAACTGAATAAAGTTCGAAAGTACTTGGAAGCACTTTTTCATTTTTCCTGCCGGACATTGAATTCATTGCGAACCTCACGTACTACTTTGTGAGTTATTCATTTCATATATATATATATATATATATATATATATATATATATATATATATATATATGTATGTATGTATGTATGTATGTATGTATGTATGTATGTATGTATGTATGTATGTATGTATGTATATATGTATATATGTATGTATATATATATATATATATATATATATATATATATATATATATATATATATATATATATATATATATATATATATATATATATATATATATATATATATAGAAAGAGCAAATACAAGTTATGCGGGTGATAACAACCACCACAGGGCTTTCGTCATATTTACGAAACAGGGGGGGGTTTTAGAAGTAAAAGAAAGGTACATTAGAAGAACACCAGAACTTGTATTTGCTCTTTCTTTGTACTGTGTCTGATAGCTTAACGGTATAGCATCTGACCGGCATTCAGCAGACCCGGGTTCGAGTCTCGGCCAGGAATTTCAAACTTTTTTCCCCTGACGTTATTTCTGTTTTCTCGGTAAAGGTTTGCCTTCATTGTGCCGCCCTCTGCTCTCTCTGATTCTAGTCTCATTGCTCATTCTTGTCCAATTTCTCCCTCCTGTACTATATATAGGCCATCTAATTTTAAAACACCAGTATATATGTATATATATATATATATACACGGGTGTTTCAAAATTTGATGGCATAACTTCAGGAAGGATTATATTCCCTATGTCTAAATAATAAAAATAGATCCCATGAGCATATGTCCGGAAATGCTTGGTTTCCGAGTTATAGGCTCTTAAAACACATGCTAATCAGAATTCCTTTATCAACCACAGGTGGCGTCTTTCAGCACAGGATTCCGTTGAACTCGATCAAGTAGTTGTCTGGATAGTTGTGCATCGTAAGTGGACATATACTCAAATCAAGAGAGAGCAGATATGCACTTCGTGTATTGTTTGGCGAACGGTAATACTGCAGAAGCTCGTCGTCAAGCAGGAAAGGTTCCCAAACCGAAGATGCTCCAATAGGAAAACATTTGCGAATATCCATTGCCAACTGTATGAATATTAGACCTTCGACCTCGTGGTAGCGACAGAAGACTATCAATGTCTACGACGACTGAGGAAGAAGAGGAGATACTGAATATTGTGATTGATATTCCTGAAATCAGCACATGACACTTGGCAAGACAAGTAGCTATTCCCCATTCGAAAGTCTGGAGAGTGTTACGAGAACGACAGTTGTACCCATATCATCTACAACGTGTACAGGCGTTGTCACCAACAGATTACGCTGCCAATGGTTCTTGGAGCAGTGCGGTAGAAATCCAAACTTTTCCAGCTTCGTTTTCTTCGCCCATAAAGCACAATTCACACGAGGTGGAATAAACAACTACCACAACCAGCATGCATGGGCAAAGTAAGATCCACGTGCAAATTGTATCATCACGTTAGCAACAGCGGTTCTCACTCAACATCGGGGCCGGTGATGTGGGTGATACGTTATTTGGGTCCCATGTACTTCCAAACAGGCTTACAGGGGATGCATACAAGAGGTTTTTTTTAAAGAAAACATGCCGGATTTCTTGGAAGACGTTTCGCTTATCATTCTTCGTCAAATGTATTGCATGAATCATGGTGCTCCCTAAATTTCAGTCTAGCAGCCCGCAGGTACCTTGATAGAAGTTTTCCTGGTCGGAGGATAAGAAGAGCTGGACCAATTACATGTCCTCCACGATGAGCTGATCTGAATCCCTTGTATTTCTACCTGTGGGGCGATTTAAAATAACTTTTATATTCATCTCTGGTAGATGATGAGGACACTCTCCGCAACCGAATTGTAGCAGGGTGCGAGACATTACGAAACACTCCAGGAATTTTGCGGCGTGTTCGTGAGGCCATGATATGTCGATGTGAAGCCTGCATTGCGGCAGTGGGTGCATATTTTGAACAGTTTCTCTAGAGCACTCAAAAGCATTGTGTATGTGCCACCTGTGTGAAATAAAGGAATTCTGATTAGCATGTGTTTTAATAGCCTCTAACACGGAAACCAAGTATTTCCGGACATATGTTAATGGGAACTATTTTTATCATTTAAACATAGGGAACATAATCCCGAAGTCATACCATCTAATTTTGAAAACCTCTTATATATACAAGTATATATATATATATATATATATATATATATATATATATATATATATATATATATATATATATATATATATATATAATTTGAAGGACAAACGAAAGGACGCATAAAGGGAAATTCATTTCATTTTCTTAATAGATACAACGTTTCGGGTACTGGAAAATACAATTCGTGGAGTAGACAAACAATTTAAGTTAGATTTTAACAGACAATAAAAATGATAAAATTATGGAAATTATTTAATATTTATTAAGGGGGGATTGCGATATTCTACAGCTAATTGATATTTTGGGATTATTATGCTGTGAGTTAAAAAAATAACGATTAAGGAAACACTGGAAACACATCGAGATAAACTAACCTTAAAAATCAGCCGTTAGAGGATAACTGGGGGGAAAGGGTGAGGAGCGTAAGAAGAAGGTTAGGAGGTTGGTAATATTTTTTGTTTTGAGTAGAAGTATTGGGTGAGAAGAAGAATCGAAATTTAAGGAAGGAGAAAGGTATTTAATATACATAGATTCAAGAATCCTTAAGCATATGGTATCAGGGGTGGTTTTTAAGATTTTTAAATCCTCCATTGTGATATCAGTGAATTTCTCAGTGACCTGGCGGCAAGTCCAAAAAGGGTGAAGTCGAGGGGGTGGGAGTAACGGCTCGCTTTCTCTCCCGAAGTAATATCTTAGGAGGTGGGGTACTACTACTTTTTTAGTGGATCCCTCTAAACTCCTCCCTACCCAAAGCCATTTTTACAGCACAGATGGCTAACGTGACCAAACCTATTTAGATGGCTAACTATTTTTTTTTAGCAGACACCCGTGACTCATCCACCAAGATGTCATCAATGTATGAGCTTGTAGCCAACTGTATCCTCTCTTTACTAGAGAGCACTATTTTCAGGATTTTTTGTCATGACGTGTGCCGCACAGTTTAACCCAAAAGCCCAACTGCGTCAATTAAAACGTTCAGCCTTTATACTTGACTAATTGATATTTCCATAATTTATTTGAAACCTTTATTTGCAGATAAACGGATTTAAAGTCAACAAGAGTCGCATCTCCCTCCACTTGCCTCCACTCACGCATAGCCTCACTGCACACGTCAGTCACCTCATCTCCGGTGTGACTCTTTACATATGCATTCCACTCTCGATAATCCAAAACAGGACGTACTTTCTCTTAGTCGGCTGCTCAACTGCCATTAGCGGCAGAAGCCCACTTTAACCTATCCCTCCCAAGGTATAATAATACTGTCGTGGTATGACATTATATTAAATCAATACCATATTATATTTATGGGGAAGGGACCAATAACTTGAAAGCGAGCCGACAAAAGGATGGAACACCACGAGTTTCGACAAGCGGAGGGCGAGATAAGAGTGCAACGAGGTCAGGTATAATATGGGCAATGGCAACGCTCAAGGTTACTTAAAGAGGCATGAACAAAAATATAATTTTATTTACATAAAAATAATGAGAGAATTGATGGGCAAAATTACATGAGAGAATTATTGGGCAAAATTACATTAGATGAACGAGGGGGGTGGGGGAGGTTGTAGTTATGAATGACTATGAAGTTAAAATTTATGGTATTACAGGAGGAGACTATTCAAATTGGGGGGGGGGGGGGGGGATTAACTCAAATGGGATACTGAAGGGGGAGAGGGGTTGGCTTACGGAGGATTCCGAGTGAGACGTCGGGGTAAGGCTTCACGGATGTCTTCTGCACGTGAGGCGACTCGGAGCTTTTGAGCGGGAATTTAAAGTGATGACGGTTCTCCAAAAAGGGAAGGACGGAGGCGGTAACGTCCGGTCCAGGGGAGAGTATTTCGGCCACTCGAAATGAAGGGCGGACGAGGAGGGCTTCGACAAGAGCTGTGAGTGAAGTCGGAAAAATCACTCGGTAGCGATCGTTAAATTAATTACCTCACTGGCTGGGGCTAATTCCAATACACAAATAGTTCGGCTGTCACTTTGCTTTGTTGTTAGCACCTGACTTGGAACTAGGGGAATCTTCTTGGGACCGGGCGAGACTTCTCAACTCTGTGTCTGTCTCATGGGAAACGAGCACTATATACGTCTGAGGCTCTTCCCGCGAGAAGGGGGATAGTGGGAAACAGCTCTACTCTCGAATGGCCTCGAATCTTCTTGCCGAGGCTATTCTAACCCGTGTAAAGATGGACCGTGGTGGACGCGGTTCGAGGCTACCGCTTGTGGAAGGGGGCGGTTCGGCTTACCAATTTAAGCCTAACAGAATCTTCTCCAGCACATGGAACTTCCGTGCTAGAAATTAAATTCCACGTGGAATTCCTCCACAGATGCCTTCATCTATCCAGCCCTCTACCTCTTTTTCAAACCCTTCTCTTTTCCTCTGAGTCAACTGTTTGTTGCAGCAAGAGATTGAGTTCTTTAGCACAAGTGTCTTATCTGCTCTCCTCTACCACCTCACAGTACAATACCTGCAATAAAATCTTGCTGTAAAATCCTTATCTTCAATTAAACACTCACTGCCTTTCTCTTCATAGCTTCTTTGTTCTTCTACGGCAACTCCCAAACAATGACCCTCTCCGAGTCTCCCAGTCCATTCACTGATGGTGACGCCCCTCAGCCATTCACCAACGCCCATTCCCACCACCACATCAACACCAATAACATTTCCATCAATCATTACTGCTTGCACTTCCTGGTGTATCTCACCCATCGCCATTGTAGCGTACGAGAAGTGCATGCGAGCGGCTTGAATGAGTCTTTTTTGAGACTCAGAATGGTCGAATGGATTTGCCGCTAGCTAACAGTGGTCCAACGAAGTGGGAAGCTGTTCGCGACTTGCCTGCGCTATTAGTTATTTTTTGCCCCTTTTCCTACTTCCCTCTATCTACAATGGTGCCCAGACCTGGGAAGGAGAGCGTTAGCCTTTGGATAACATTTCCAAACGGGCTCTCTTCATTTCTTCAAAATACGCTCTGTTTCTAGGGGGGGGGGGGCTGTATATCGTACGAGGTCAAGCGAGCGGCTTAAAAGCATCGTTTGAATGAGTCTTTTTTGAGACTCAGGATGGCCGAGTAGATTTGCCGCTGGCTAACAGTGGTCCACCGACGCGGGAAGCTGTTCGTAACTCTCCTACGTTATTATATTTTCTTTCCCCCCTTTCCTACTCCCCCTATATCTACACCAGCTCAAGCCAACATTTGCCTTGTCATATGACTTCTCTTCCGTCAACCGTAAACATAAAACTCTCTCCCTCACAGAAGTTCACCATCCGAGAATTCACTACTGTAGTTGAACCCCTCGTATCAACCAACGCATGCACCTCAACAACTGATAGTACATTTGACGCCTATATTCTGTTGAGGGGGTAGCTTCTGGCACAACAGCACCACGCTTTTCGTTTCCCTGGTCACACTGCATGGCCATGAGCCCTTCTTTTCCAAACCTAAAGCACAGGATTGGTCTTCGTTACTCGCAGAACCTTGTCATGTGTAGTCTTCCACATCAAAAACACTGTCTTTTAAAATTCCGCGTCTCACTTGATCTAACAGCTTCTTTACACATATTCTGCTGTTTGTTTGCTTGATTAACAGCTACTGCTGCTACTTGACTAGCCCTATGAGCAGTCAAGACTGACTCTAGAGAGAATATCACTCACTGACATTTTTGCAATGTTTTCTTCCTTTTTAAGCTCTATACCTATGTGGTCAAAAAACGAATTCACAAATGTCAGTCTTATATGTGTTCAAGGTTATTCCCGGTAAACCGTGACAGGCAAGCCAATCTCCATATCTCATTGGCATAAACATCCACCTGTTCACCAGTCCACCTCATATTCACTAACTTCCCATAAGCCACAAACGACCCATCAGTAAATGATTCCTTTAGCCTGGTTCCAATTTTATCGACGTATAATGCTCATTTTTTTCTCATCTCTAGATATATTGCTAAGGCAGCACCTTCCAAATATAATGTCACGAAACTTGCCAGGGCCTTTATATTTTGCAGCTTGGTCACCAACTTTACTTTCTTCAACGACGCCATCACGTCCCCTTCTCCAGTGAATGGTTTTATCAAATCTGCCGACACTTAGAACTTTCCTTCCATAGTTGGGACCTAGATAGCTTGTTGCCAGATCATAAAAAAGTAGTGATACATAGGAGAAACAATCTTACTTACTCGAATTGCAGCGTGAAAGACGATCGATGGTGTCAACGTAAACAAACCTTTTCCAAACAATAACTCTACTGACCGGCACCGGTAAACCTCAATCTTTACTGCTTCCCAAAACTTTAATCAATTGTGAAATATAAACAATAGATTGGGGCGGATCTAATTTACCGGTAATTTTTTCGATCCAGCACATCCGTCTGACTACACAATCACACGTCGAACGAAAAAAAAGAACAAGTAAATTGAACAAAGACGAAAACAACAACTACAAAAACCACAGGTAACACAGCAGGGAACAGCAACGTAGACAACAGTATATAATCGCATAGTAAAACAACCGTGCATCGCCGGCGCCACCTACGAACTGAACTCGCATCTAACCACCCGACCACCAAACCTATACACACACACACACACACACACTTTCCGTATTCCTCCGCACAACCACCTTGTTCATCCCCCTTTCAATCCTACAGCACGGCTCCACAAACCTTGGAGCAAATCAGGACCACCTAGACAACCTTAGGATTTGGCACGATGATACAAACTCACGATCAACGTGCTTTTGGCCAACTGCCGGCGAATCGACGTGGTTTCTTCCGTTCTCAGCTGGGCCAGGAAGCTCATTCTAGTATTGCCAAACCACAACATTCTTTGGTGTGCTTCCCTATAACTACAGGTTCTTCGACAAAGATAAAAATCTGCGTCTTGTAATATTGTCTTTCTAATTTAATATAAATTTTATATGAGATGCCGACGTAAAGTATACTTGTTCTTGCTCTTGTTCTTACAGGTACCCTCGGTTGGTCGTCCCAGGGTTGGCCTTCGTATCGGCAGCTCCTGTAGATGGAGGAGGGGGGGATGGAAAGAAGAAAACAAAAAGAAAACTGAACAAAGTTAGTCCACTTTGCTTCCTTCATGCCATACTTTTATCAGGAATCCTTTAACAGCCCTATCATCTCATATGTTGTCTCATTGCATAGTCCTAGTAGCAGGGTCATCTATTCCTTTCCCTTTTTTTTTCAAAGACTTCATGTATTTCACAGCCACATTCAGTCAGGATAACACGCATCATCTTCATTCTGTCTCTATCATATTTATCACATAAAAGTGCTACATGTTCCACACTCTCATATTCACCTAATTCACACATCTGACCTACCTTGCTTTGAATTGCAGACCATCTATAGTTTTTTGCATTCGCATCCATACATTGGGCCCTCGCTCGGAAGAGTAGGTCACCATCCAGGCTTCCATCGTACTAAAGCGCTTGTGTGTGGCTCATAAAGTGGCTAATTATAAGTTGAACGTTTTTAATCGTAATTAGCCTAGGGAATCTTGTGCACCATCCAAAGTAAGAAATTACTTTGGCAATGAATTGAGATTGAAAATTGAATGGATGAAATAAGGCAGTTCTTCAGAAGGGATATTAATTCTAAGTTTTAACAGAATATATTTATTTGAGAAATCTAATATTTTAATATCTTAATTGAGGTAATATGGGGAGAGCTTAAGTTATGTAGGTCCTTTAAATTACAAAATTAAGAATTCTTGCAGTACGAAAATTATGGTGTTTTGAAAACAGGCAACGTCATTAATCAATGAATAGAAAATGCACTTAATGGGGGAATTTAAAATTGTGATTATGTTTGTGAGTACAATTATTAAATAGAAGAATTGGTGATTGGTAATTGAAACTATACGATATGTAAATAATTTAAGGATGATATGCTGATTACAATATATTCAAAATAAGGCGAAATTTATAATATATATATATATATATATATATATATATATATATATATATATATATATATATATATATATATATATATATATATATATATATATATATATATATATATATATTGTTTGATTTGGGGGAAATTTATATACAAACTTGTAGGGGGGAAACCATTACAATATTCTCCTTGTACCATTCCAAGGTTTGCTTTTGTTCCATTTCACTATTCCACTTCCTAAGTCTCATGTCTTTCACTTATTTATCAATCTCAACCTTCCACTTTCTTGCATCCCACTCTAACCCTTCTCTATTCCTGCTCATCATTCTCCATTCATGCATATTTTTTCTACCTACCATACCATTCATATACGCTATTTTCTTACACTTCTTCCCCCATTTACTGTATCTTTCATTCCGTAGATATACTTTCCTTGAAAGTCTTGCATCATCCTCCCGTTCCAGTCTTATTTTTTACATAAAGGTCGCTTTCACAAGTATTTCTTTAAATGTGCTCCATCCCATATCACCTCTTAGAGCTGCTGTCACTGCATACTTTAGTGCATTTAGTGCCATTCTAGCCACCCGGTTTTGTCCCCCTTCCAACCTTTATATCTCACTTTCCATTTATACGACCACATCCATACCATACATAATGCTCAGCATAGCTACGCTCTTCCATACTTCTCTTATCACATCATACCTACTCGTTCTCAATCTTGCTGCACTTCCCAGTCGGCCAACCCACTGGTTAGTCACACTAATCTTTTCATTCTTTATCTCATCACATCACTTCGGTCTTAGACACACCCCTAAATATTTGTACGCATCTGTCTGTGTCACCACATTCACTCCCAGTCTCCATGTCCTGTTCCTCTCATCCTCTGCCCTATTCACAATCATTACTTTGCTCTTTTCATTGCTAAACTTCACTTCAAAATCCCCCCCCGTATACACCAACGACGTCTAGTATACTCTGGAGTTCCTCCGCTGTTTTACTCATAATTATTGCATCATCTGCTTACAGCACTATGCATATCTTGTCATCCTAAACCCTCACTCCAGCATTCATTCGTCTGACTCTCCCAGCTAATTCTGCTGTGTAGAAGCTAAATAGGGTTAGAGATAGAATACATCCTTGCCTGATTCCTTTCTCGCTTTTGACCCACTCTGTTTCTAGGTTTCCCAGTCTATAAATTACTCTTTTATCTAATACTTCTAATAATATTCACTAATTTATCGCTGAGGACTCTCCTCCTTTCTAGGACTTTACATAACATTTTTCTGTCAACCCTGTCATATGCTTTTTCTATATCTATGAAACATATGTATAATTTACTTCCTTCATTTTTTTTTCTTTCCATTATTTCATTTACCACAAACATATTTTCTGCCACTTTCTTATCTGCACGAAACCCATTTTGTTCCTCACCCAGTACTCTAGCTCTCTCAATCCATCTACAAAGTCTTTCATTCAGTACTCTTGGGAATTTTTTCCCAGTGTGTTTAGGAGAGCAATTGGTATATAATTCATTAGCTCATTCTTACTCCTATACCCACCCTATGTAGCAGTGTCACTCTGCATTGGTTCCACCTCTTAGGTAGTCTCTCTTCTTCTCACACTTTATTAAATAACTGTCATTTTCTCAATCGCCACCTCACCTCCATTCTTGTACATTTCATAGTGTATTTCATCTGGTCCAGCGGCCTTACAGTTTTTCTGTCTTCTCACATACTTTGCAACTTCTTCTGACTGATTCTTTCATTTAGTTCGTCTGTATCTATCCTTTCTAAGGTTATATTCTCCTCTCTCACATCAGACACTTCACCAACTCCTCCAATTTTCTCCCAGGACTCTTTTATGGCCTTTTTCATATCTTCATTCACACTTATATAGACGCCATTTACTTTCAGACTCTCTACCATTCAAGGCCACCTTGTAACCCTTTTTCTTTTAGGGCCTGGATCACTTTCCTTTCCCACTTTACTTCTGCACCCCTAATTATGCGCTTTGCCCTTTTCTGCTGTTGTACGTACTCTGTCCATACATTCTGATACTCATTTTCAGTTTCGTCACTGATCTGATCTGATCTGGTGGCTCCAAAAGAAGAAGAAGAATATAAACACTGACAAGGAGTAGTTACCACGAGAGGATTGCTAAGATCAAAATGCGGTATTTTAGAGTATATAGACATTCTGAGTGGCTTAAGCTGAGTAGAATATGTCCTCTTGCTGGCACTGAGGAGAAATGGGCTGAAGTATGTATGGAGAGATTGGCAAAGATGAAGGAAAATTATAAGTTGAGACTGCAAGGGATGGGAATAGAGACCTGGGCAGGCTATTTGTACGTTGCCTACGATTGGACAGTGGCGCAACGAGGTAACATACCATAATTTCACGAGTGACAAGGGGAAACTGAAGCAGAAGATATTAGATGCAGGAGAAAGGTTCTGGAGAAGAGGAATAAATGGCAAGAGAAGTCTGAACTTAACAGAGGCAAAAGGGAGCCCCGCATTGAGGATATCTATGATGGGAGTTTTTCAAGCCAGCTACTATTCAAGGCAGGCAAAGGAAGCAAACACAGATTTGTAGAAGGTGGCACAGGCTAATGGAAGTGCTTTAGGGTTAAATTACTTTGGTGATAGTGGTCAGGGAAATACAAGATTACAGGGTCGGCGAAGGAGAGAAAGATGCAAAGAAGATAGGCCCTCAGGTGCTTCAGGGATAGGTAGGGTGAGTTGTCTTTACACAAATGCTCGTAGTCTTAGAAATAAGAGGGAGGAATTATTTAGTTATATCATTCATGAAGATATAGATATATGTATAGTTGAATCATGGGTTAATGAAAATATATTTAATGATAATGTCAGTGAATTTGAACTAGAGGGTTACATTATCTACATTAGTCAAAGGAGAGATAGGACTGGTGCTGGGTTGATTATTTATATCAGAAATAGCATTTCTTCAAATCTAAATAACTCTATAAAGCAAGGAGAAAGTGAATCATTATGGATAGATATTAAGGTTGGTAAAAATAGGAAAAGATACTTGAGAGCTTTTTATAGACCACCAAGACAGACTGATTGTAATATAACATAATTTCATGGATGACAAAAGCCACAAGGGCCTATTAAAGGTCATCCGTATCCATCAAATCCACCCATATAAAGCGTCTGGCTTTGTTCTGGAAGGTTGTCTTACAGGAAGCTCCTGATTCTCATTGTAAGATTGGGATATAATACTGATTTGGGTATGTAGTTTTTCTTGTATTTATTTAATACATCAATCACTATGTAATAAATACATTAGTGATTAATACTTTTGGCGAAGATAACTGGTAGCAATCCTGAGCAAGAATTTTTTTGGGGTGAGTGTTAACTTTTTCCTTAGTAAATTTCTGAGAGTATGGCTGTTTTTATAGATGGTGAGAGCATGCCGTTTGAAAGTAGTGTGTATGTAGTGTGTGATGCATGTGGAGTTGAAAGGAGAGTGAATGTAACTGAATGCCGTGTATGTTTTCTGGAAGGGGAGGTTAGGAGGTTGAGTGGGGAATGTAAGAGGTTGAATGATTTGGTGTTTGAGGTGAGAAGAGATGCAAGTGTGTGATTGAAGGGTGGAAGTTGTGAGTGATAACATAACATAATTACACGGATGACAAAAGCCACAAGGGCCTATCAAAGGTCATCCGCCTCCGTCAAAACCCACCCACAAAAAGCACCATCACCAGGGAAAGACAAAATCAAAGTCCCCCACAATATAATATAACAAATGACAAAAGCCACAAGGGCTCATCATAGGTCATCCAAGTCAAACGGCCTCTTTTTTAAGGCATCCAAACTCCCAGGAAAACTACATCCAGAGGATTGCATCCAGAAACAAGGGTATCACCAATCAAGGCTTGTCAAAAACTAAATCATACAGCTATAGATATATATAAACTATTAATATATACAAAACTTAGGAACCATCACAACCTTCCCTCCCCATAAACTCATCCAACCTACTCTTAAATACATTTAGGGTAATGATTCAGGTGCAGGCGATATTTGTGGAACCTGTAACAGTGATAAAGAGCAAAATAATAAGAGCAAATGGATTGGCTGTGGTACTTGCGAATCATGGTACCATCTAAAGTGTGTGTTTTTAGAGGGGCTAAAATCTGCTAATATCAAAAGTGTTTCATGGGTCTGTTCAACTTGCCTAGCAGAATTTAAGGCCCTTAAGAAAATTAATCATGAACAAATGTTTAAAGATGGTTTTGAGAAGATCAAGAAGTCTTTCATGGATAAGTTTAGTGAACTGAGCAGTGAAATATCAGTAGTGAAGCAAGAATTGAATGAATTCAATGGCGGTGTGACAAATGTTGTTGGTGCAATAGACCTATCTGCTGATGCCACTCAAACGTCAATTAACTCTGGCCCTAGTGCGGAGCCTGCGTGGTCGGAAGTGTTGTCAAGGGGAAGGAAAAAGAAAGAAAGAAAGAACCTGCTTGTATTGAAGGCTACAACTGAAAATGAAAAAGCAACAAGCAAAACTGCTGAAATATCTGAAGCATTAAAGGGTGTGCAAATTCAAGATTCAAAATTCACCTCTGGTGGGAACATTGTTATGAACTTTGGCACAGAGGAATCCCTAAACAATGCGATAAATAGGCTAAGAGATGTTCAGAATGTTGAAACTAAGAGTGTAAACAAGATAACACCAAAAGTGATGCTTTGTAACATTCTGAAAGAAGAATCCAAGGGTGAGAGTAAGGAGTCCAAGAATGAGATAGTTACTAGCTTAATAAATAAAAATGAGTGTCTGCAAAGCATTGCGAATGTTGAAACAAAGATTAAGTTGTTATTTATTAAACCGGTGGCTGGTGGTACAGAACACTACATCTTTAAATGTGATCCTGAAGTGCGAGCGGCTTTATATAAATATAATGATAAATTGAAATTACAATGGGGAGTGTACAAAATTAGAGACAGGTATCACGCATTGGCTTGTTTCTTTTGTCAGAAATTTGGACACACCGAGGACAGGTGCAATGCAAAGAGAAATGGTGAAGCGCCTATTTGTTACAAATGTGCAGGAACACATGTTTCAAGGGAGTGTCAGATACAAGCGAAAAAATGTATAAATTGTGAGAGATCAAATAGACAAGACTTAAATCACTCGTGTACAGATCAAAAATGTCCAATCCTTCTGAGTGAGATAGAAAAGGTGCGTAATCTCACTGATCATGGATTCTAGTTCTCTAATCAAGATAAAGGGAGGGTTGTTAAACGTCCAGTCAGTGGGGAATAAAACTTTCGAACTTCGTGATCTGATTAATGATAATAAATATGACTTATTAGCAGTGACTGAGACATGGCTCGGCCAACATGATACAGCTAAGATCAGTGAAATGACTCCTTTGACACATACTTTTATGCACATTCCACGGAACAATAAGAAAGGAGGTGGTGTGGGGATTTTTCTTAGAAATAGTGTCAAAAAAATTAAACTATGTAAATCGGCGAGGTTTGGTAGTTTTGAACATATGCAGGTGGGCTGCGAGATTGGTGGTAGAAAGTGTATTTTCATTGTCGTCTATAGACCCCTGAGTTCAAGTGTTAGTTTATTTATGGATGATTTCAGACTGTATATGGAAACTATTGACATGGTTAGTGCGAACACTTTTATCTTTGGCGATTTTAACCTGTGGGTGGATGTTCCTACTGATTGCCAAGCTACTAACTTTGTGGATCTCATGGATTTTTTCAATATGATTAATAAAGTAAATAGTGCAACTTCAGAAGGTGGTCATACATTGGACTTGGTGTTTACTAATAAAGACAATGATATGATAGAAGGACTGTATGTTGACGAGGTATGCTGTATTTCACTGGTACATAAACTTATTATATTTACTATACCTATCGTTACCAAACAAAGGCTCACAAAAACAATCACATACAGGTCCAAACGGAATTTTGAGCCACATTTGCTAATAACAGAGATTAACAATGAACTAAGTGTAAATAAACATAATAATTGTATTCATGCTAGAAAAACAGCAGAATGTAGCGTGTGTCTTACAAACTTGTACAACAGTGTTGCGAAAGAAAAATTATGAAGATATGTGCCCGGTTGTTCAAAAGGATATAGTTATAGTTGATAGTGCACCATGGTTTAATGCAGATACTCTAAGGGCTAAACAGAAAAAAAGAAATATGAAAGACTTTGGCGACATAAACGAACACAAGAGGCGAGAGAACAATATAAAAGAGCTCAAAATGCTGAGCAAAAAGTAATAGTGAAGAGAAAACAAGAATATTATAAGACTAAAACAGTGGAGGCTGGATCAGATATGAACAAATTATATGTGGTGCTTGACAGCCTAACAGGAAATAAGAAGGGAAACAAATTACCTGAAGGTGTTCCTGACGCAACATTGGCGAATAATTTTTCTGATTTCTTCTGTAATAAAATAAATACTATTGTAAATAGTTTTAGTGAAACAGTGATATATGACAGTGTTAGAGCAGAAATTCCTGATTCCAGATTAACTGACTTTACTGTGATAAACTTGAACACTCTAAAATCCATTGTTACGAGGATTAAACAATTCTCTGGAGTTAAGCCTCTTGAGAGGGGTGTCCCTCAGGGAAGTGTATTAGGCCCGATACTTTTTTGCATATATACCATTGAACTTTCAAAAATTTTAACTGATCACGGAGTAAGTTTTAAGTTGTTTGCTGATGACACTCAATTCTATCTGACACTGAATGATGTAGTGCATGCTGAGGAGAAAATTAGCAGTCTGTTAAGGGATGTTGGAAAATGGATGGAGCATAAACGATTGAAATTAAATGAGCAGAAAACTGAGTGTTTATTGGTTGGCAGAAGAACAGACCTTGGTAGACTGGACATTCAAAGGCTCAGTATTAACGGAAATGACATGGTTGTAAATACTGAAGTGAAGGATCTGGGAGTCCTGGTTGATAGTGAACTGTCATTCAAAAGCCAGATAAATCAGACCGTGAGAATATGTGCCTATCATCTGAGAAACATTGCTTTTGTTAGAAAGTATCTTGATTCAAAAACAACAAAGATGTTAATTCATAATCATGTGATCACTAAACTGGACTATTGCAATTCTCTATACTATGGGCTACCAAACTACTTGCTTCGGAAATTGCAACTCACGATGAATAGAGCAGCACGACTGATAAAGGGTTTGCCAATCCGTGAAAGTATTACTCCAGCCTTAATTGATCTGCACTGGTTGCCAATTAAAGCAAGAATAATATATAAACTGTGTGTAATGGTATACCAGGCTTTGAACCATGGAAAGCCTCAATATATGAGAGACTTATTGGTAGATTTCCATGTAGATACCAATATGTCACTTCGGCATGGAAACATACTAAACCAATTGAATGAGCCACGGTGTAACCATGAATTTTGCTTCAGAGCATTCAAAATGAGTGCACCAAGGCTCTATAACAAACTACCTATTAGCGTGAAAGAAAGTGTCAACATCAAGTCCTTCAAGAAGTCCCTGAAAACACACCTGTTCAGGGAGTGTTACAACTTGGAAGATAGCACTGTTAGACAAGAATACAAGTGCTAAATTGTTTGAGGGCAGCTACAATGAGCAATCACATCAGTGAATGGAGCGTGGCCGAGAAACTTCACAACAAGTAACAAGTAAGATTTGAGGCGCACGGTAGATGGCGCTGTTAGTCTGCTACAATTTTGGGCTACAGCATATCTCTTATGACGTCAGACAGTAGCGTCAGATGTGACAATCACTGCGTTATATTTTTTTGTTGTTTTGGGGATTTGTAACTTTTAGTCTATTATTTACTAAATATCTGCGCTCTGCTCGTTTATAGTTTTTTTCTAAGTTAGGTAAGGTTTCTTGATGTCTTTTATTGTTTTTTGTTTAGTTTTCGTATTTTTTGTTTACTGCGAACGATAACAGCTTCTTACTGGCAACATCGTAGCTTATAAATAGGACCCGTTTTGCAAATGTTTTTCTTTCATTATTGTGTTTTCGTGCTCTCCATGTGCTTCTTTGTTATTCGAATTCGGCTTTACTTTGTATGATCGCGAAAAACTTTGAGATTATCTAGAGGCGCATAAACTAATCAAGAAACCTATAAAAGTAAGAATTGTTTGTTATTAGGTTAGGTTTTTCTGCCAGCAAAAAGCTGTTGGGGAGGGAAAAAACCCAGTAAATTCAAGGGGACTGCTCGTGGGGGAGATATCACTGCTGGGGGACCACCCTGCGATGATCCTGAGTCTCAATCAATTGGGGGGGGGGGTCTGGGGGGCACAGCCCCCCAGTATATACTCATACAAAAAATATTACGCTGATATTGTTTACATCTGACGCTACCGTCTGATGTCATAAGAGATATGCTGTAGCCCAAAATTATAGCCGACTAACAGCGCCATCTACCGTGCGCCCTGAATCTGAAGTGTTACCACATTTAGATTTGGACTACCTACTACCCTCTGCGGCAATTTGTTCCAGAAGTCTACCACTCTATTGGTGAAAAAATATTTTCTTAAATCCAACCTACACCCTTGCTTTTTAATTTTCAAGTGGTGACCTCTAGTCCGATTTCTATCATCTAACTCAAAAAACCTGCTAACATCCAATTTATCTATCCCGGAAATTTTTTTAAAGAGCTCAATCATATCCCCTCTCACACACCTCATTTTGAACGAGAACATATTTAATACCCTCAGTCTATCTATATATTCAAGGTGCCTCAGGGAAGGAATAATCTTTGTTGCCCTTCGTTGCACTGACTCAAGAAGGTTAATATCGTGTCTAAAATGTGGGGACCATGCCTGTATACAGACTCTAGATGTGGCCTAACATAAGAGTTATAGAGTTTAAGAATAACCTCCTTACTTTTGTAACTGACATTTCTCTTAATAAAACCCAGCACTCTATTTGCCCTATTTCTTGCTTCAATTCACTGCTTAGAAAACCTTAATGACTTATCTATTACTACTCCTAGATCTTGCTCAGCCAATGCCCATCCATTTCATAGTTAAATTCTCTATTATCTTTTCCCATGTTAATAACTTTGCACTTATCAAGGTTGAAAGTCATTTGCCACTTATGTGCCCAGGATAACAACTTATTTAAATCCCCCTGCACTTTAAAATTATCATCAATATCTTTAACTACAGCTGCTAATTTGGTATCATCCGCAAAAATTGACACTTTATTATTAACTGCCTCCCCAAGATCGTTTATATAGATGACAAATAATAATGGACCGAGAACTGATCCCTGAGGAACCCCATTGATAACATCCCTCCACTCTGACTTTACACCATTTAGCACTACCCTCTGCTTCCTGTCTTTCAGCCACTCAGCTATCCAATTTGAAACACCCCCACATATCCCAATCATTTTTAATTTATGAACTAGTCTCCTATGTGGTACCTTATCAAATGCTTTACTAAAATATAAGTAAATTATATCTATATTCTCTCCCTTATCTACTTGATCTGTTACAAACTCCAGAAAGTCTAGTAAGTTATTCAACCATGATCTACCTGATCTAAACCCATGCTGAGCATTGCTGATTAACCCCTCCCTCTCTAGATGTTGGCAAATCCCTTTTTTAACTATTTTCTCAAGAATTTTACAGACTACAGGAGTTAGGCTAACCGGTCTAAAGTTATTTGGATCCTCTTTACTACCCTTCTTTAAAATGGGGACTACATTCGCTCTCTTCCAATCATCGGGTATTTTTCCATATTCCAGTGACCTAGTATATAACTTCTCCAAAGCTATTGAGATACTTTCTACACCTTCTTTAAGTATCCTAGAATGAATATTATCAGGGCCGGAGGCCTTGGTAGTATCTAACTCACCTATTAGTCCTTTTATCATCCTCCGATCCACACTAATGTTAGTAAACACCTCTTTCCCTGACCCATGAGTACTATACATAAGACTATTTAGTTTCTCCTTTGTAAATACTGATGCAAAATGACCATTTAGTACCTCAACTATTTCCTCATCAGTTTCTCTCACAACCCCTTCATATTTGATAGGTCCTATTTTAACTCTGCCAGACTTGTTATTAATTTTATAGTAACTAAAGAACTTTCTAGGATCTTTGTTGCTATCCTGAGCTAATTTAATTTCTGACACCCTTTTGTTCTTCTTTATAATCTTATTTAACTCATTCCTAGCCATTCTATAATCACTTAAATTTTGAATATTATTTTCTACCTGTAATTTTTTATATGCCCTTTTCTTCTCTGAAATTTTTCTAGCTATCTCCTTATTCCACCATAATGGTTTCCTACTTTTGTTCCTAATGGCCTTCATTGGGATACATTGTTCTTGGGCTACATTTATTATATGCTTGAAAGTATCCCATAAGCATTTTTACCTCTGAATTCTACATCCCAGTCTACCAAATTTAGCAAGCTTCGAAGTTTTACATAATCTTCCTTATGAAAATTTGGAACTTTTTCAGCATTCTCTGTTATTTTACCCTTCTCAATTCCCAAGTTAAAACGAACTATCTGATGGTCACTATTTCCCAATGCTTCCCCAACAGTCAATTCTTGAACTAAATGATCACTGTTAGAAAGTACTAAATCTAATATATTGTCCCCCCTCGTTGGCTCATTAACAAATTGATTCAAAAAATTATCCTCAAAGCATTCTATGAACCTGCCACTTGTTCTATCCCTACCTATCATATTTTCCCAGTCCACAGAGTTTAAGTTGAAGTCCCCAATAATAACTGCATCTGTTTCACATCCCTTACTTATTTCCCTTATCATTAGTTCATCCATAACATCAGTCTGCCCAGGTGGCCTGTAAAAAGCTCCCAAATGCACCATTCTATTTTTACTGAACCTAATATCTATCCAAAGTGACTCAACTCCATCCTGCTTTATTGAAGTATTTAAACTTGAAACAATGTTGTTTTTTATGTAGATAATTATTCCTCCACCAATCCTACCTGTCCTTTGACTAATGTATATATTATAGCCCTGTAAATCAAATTCACTTATAGTGTCACTAAATTCTATTTCATTAACCCATGATTCAGTAACGCATAATATATCTATATCCTCATTGCTAATATAACTAAATAGCTCATCCTTCTTGTTTCTAAGACTACGAGCATTTGTATAGAAACAATTTAACCCCCCTATCCCTGAAGCACATCTTGAAATTTGAATGACCTCACCTATATTGCCTTGGAACCTATTTCTGTTATCTGCCAAGTCCATTCTACTTTCAGTACTATAATGTCTTCTCATAATTCCCTGACCACTATTAGTATCTAGTTTCCCGCCCGCAAAGACCTAATAACACAATCATACTCCTCCCACAACACATCTACCCCCCTCCTACTCAAATGCAGTCCATCCATCGCATACATTTCTTTCATTCCAACAAACTTATCCCACACATCCACAAACATAACACCTTCCATCTCACATATCCTCCTCACATAATCATTCAGCCCAATCGCACGAGACATCCATTCTACCCCAACATCCATTCTTGGAAGCACACCTGTCACAACACCTTTCATTCTACTTTCTTTCACCTTTTCAATCAACCTCTTGTACCTCTCACGTAACTCACATGCACCCACTTTCTTCACATCATTCACTCCTACATGTGTAATCACAACCGCATCCCTTGCACAGCCAGACACCAGCTCATCATACCTATCAGACAGATCTCTCACTCCAGCACCCAGCAAACACACCCTCAAACCATTCAATCTACTTGCATTCAACTTCCTATCTAAATATCTAACTCGCGAATCACCCATCACAAGCACTTCAGTCAGACTCCTATTCCTAACCACCACAGACCTAACTCCATCCCCACTCCTATTCTCATTCAAACTACCAGTCACTCTACCTCCACCCCCACCCCCATCAGTCATATCACTTCCAGTTACTTCCTCTCTTAGGGCACTGAATCTATTAGTCAAGCTAATAGGTTCTGTGTCCCTCTGACTCACACACCTATTCTCCCCCTGGCTAACAACCTCAACAGAGGCAACCCTATTTTCACAAAGAACAGGAGAAGCCTTCCTAGCTTCACGTTTCCTAACCACTCTCCACTGTCCCCCATCCTCACTAGGCCTATTTCTAACTAATCTAATGGGGCTAACTTCACTATCACTAGAACTATCATATCCTACCTCCTCCACCGGCCCTCTACCTTCACCTGGAACATCTAACTGGCCTACCTCACCACCTAACCTATTCCCAGCTCTAGGCCTAACACTAAGTTCCCTCCTGAGCTCAGCAACTAACCCCTCCAGCCTACATATCCTGTCTAAATCCTGCCTTCTCATCCCCTCTAAATCTACGATGCATTACGCAGCCCACATACAACATGTATACCCCTCACCTAATACACCACAACCAATGCATACATTCCGACACTCATGCTCACTTTCATCCCCAAACTCCATCACTTATTCAAACAAAGAAAGAACTTAAGTAGTAATAAGAAAAAAAAGAAGAGCAACTTAGCTTTCGCTGATTGTGGTGAGAAAAAAACAACAAAAACTGTAGAAAAATCTGAAAAATAGATCAACAGACTGAGAGCTCTATGAAACACGTGCTACCTGTTTGAAGGTCAGTCGAAGACTGGTGGGTGAAAATGAATACGATAGATAAGTTAGGACAGATTAGGTGTTTGAAAAGGAAGGGCATAGAACCTGTTAGGTTGACTAACAGATTCAATGTCCTGATAGAGGAAGAGTGTGAAAGTGATTTGCCTGGTGTGATTGTGGATGAAAGCAGGATGGGTGGAAGTGTGACTGAGAGCAGGAGGGAGGGTAATGTTAAGCCAAGACAGAATAGGAGAATGACTGAGGGGCTAGTGATGGGTGACTCTCAGATTAGGTATTTAGATAGGAAGTTGAGTGATAGCAATTGGAAGGGAATGAGAGTTTGTCTCCCGGGTGCTGGTGTAAGGGATGTTTGTGAGAGGTATGATAGGCTGGTTTCTGGGTGTGAGAGGGATGCAGTTGTGATTACGCATGTGGGAGTGAATGATGTACAGAAGGTGGGTACATGTGAGTTATGTGAGCAGTATAAAAGGTTAGTTGAAAGGATGAGTAAAAGCAGGGTAAAAGGTGTTGTTTCTGGTGTGCTTCTGAGATTGGATGTGGGGGTAGAATGGTTGTCGCGTGCAATTGGTTTGAATGAATTTGTGAAATGACTGTGTGAAGAGTTAGAATTGGTGTTTGTAGATGTCTGGAGTGGGTTTTACGGGAATAGGAGGTTGTATGCGATGGATGGGCTCCATCTTAGTCAGGCAGGTGTTGAGGTTCTATGGGGGGAGCTGGATAGTGTGATTAGGTCCTTACGGGTGCGAAACTAGAAGCTGTTAGAGGCTTAGGGAATAACAGGAATAGAGGGCAGGTGTAAGAAATGGAAGGGATGCAGAGATAGAGGAATAGCTAGGGAGAAGGGCATACTGATGTGTTATAGGGGGACTAATGCACAAATGAATGAGCAGATAACTAGGAATAAAAAAGCACGATGCAATGAAGATTGGAATAATAAAAAAACCTTAAAAATATACTACACAAATGGTCGGAGTATAAGGAATAAGATAGATCTCTTAAGAGCGTTAGCGAGTGAAGAGAATTTTGATATAATTGCGATAACAGAGTCATGGCTTGATTTGGCAGGTAATCACTTTAAACCTGAGGTTGAGATTGAGGGCTTTAACATGTTCCATACAGATAGGAATAGGAAGAGAGGAGGAGGGGTTATTATTTATATTAAAGATAATCTCCAGGGTTGTGTAAACAGTACAATTAAATTAGATGATAACACAGAGTCATTATGGCTAAATGTAAAGGAAGGTAAAAACAAGCTTGTCATAGGATTATTATACAGACCACCAAATCTTAGTAAGGAAGCTTCAAATCTTCTGTGGCAGGAGATAGAACGGGCATGTAGAAGTAAGCATGTGTGTATAATGGGCGATTTTAATTACAGAAATATAGACTGGGAAGCTCTTGTGGGTGATCAGGAGGCTGAGGAATTTTTGAATGTTGTCCAAGATAGTTTTCTGAGGCAGATTATTAACGAACCCACTAGAGGTAATAATATACTGGATTTAGTTCTGACAAATAGGGAAGAAGTTATTAAGGATACTGAGATTGGAGGAAATTTGGGTAATAGTGACCATTGTGAAATTAGATTCAAGATGAACTGGAATGGTATTGATAGTAGCATGAACAATTTTAAAATTCCTGACTTTAGAAGAGCAAATTATAATGGGCTAAGGACTTACCTGGAGGCAGTTGTACAGAAACCAGGCAATGAAATCAAATCAGGAATAGATTCAATGATATCAGTTAGTGGAGACAATAATCACCAGGAGGAAGAGATTACAATTGAAGAGGAGTATGAAAGAATAATTGAGCAATTAATTACAGGTCAGATGATTAACATTCCATATAAGGAGATTAGGACTAAAAATAATGACCCAAAATGGATGACAGATAAAATTAAGCATTATATTGGCATTAAAAAGGGCATTTATAGGAAAATAAAAAATGGAGAGGATCACTTACGGCAGAGATATAATGAACTAGCAAGAGATGTTAAAAAGTTAATTAGAGTAGCAAGGAGAAATTATGAAATTAAAGTGGCAAATAAGGCAAAGGAAGATCCTAAAAGTTTTTATCAATTATACAAAACTAAGGTTAGAGATAAAATGGCCCACTTATAGATTCCAATGGAGAATTAGTGAGTGATTGGGACTCAATGGCTGGAATGCTAAATGACTTTTTTCTCTCAGTATTTACACAGGAGGATACTCTAAATATACCTGAGGTGTCAATGATCTTTCGGGGTAATGATGAAGAGAAATTAAAGGATATCTTGATCACAAAGGAGATAGTGACAAAGGAAATTGATAAAATCAAAAGTAGTAAAGCACCCGGTCCTGATGAGGTCTTTCCTAGAATTTTGAGAGAATGTAAGGATGTGTTAAGTGAGCCCCTAGCATGCATCTTTAGAAAATCATTGGAGAGTGGCATTGTGCCAGTGGCATGGAAGAAAGCCAATGTGATACCTATATTTAAGAAAGGGGATAAAACAAATATGTCTAATTACAGACCAGTAAGTTGGACATCAGTGGTAGGGAAAATGATGGAATCAATTATAGCAAGGAATATTAGAGATCACTTGGATAAGCATAAGTTGATAAAAGAATCACAGCATGGCTTTAGTAAGGGTAAATCCTGTCTGACTAATTTGCTGTCTTTTTATAGTAAGGTGTATGAAGCAGCAGATAATGATGAAAACTACGATATTTTATACTTGGACTTTAGTAAGGCTTTTGATCGAGTGCCACACTTACGGCTTCTGAGCAAAGTTAAAGCACACAGGATCGATGGCAGTATAATTAGGTGGATTCAGTCATGGCTTGGTGACAGACAGCAAAGAGTTAGTATAGATGGATGGAGTTAAATCTGAGTGGGGGTGTGTTAGCAGCGGAGTTCCGCAAGGATCTGTTTTGGGTCCCTTGCTATTCTTAATTTATATTAATGATCTTGACATAGGTATAAGTAGTGACCTGAGTAAATTTGCTGATGATACTAAGCTAGGTAGGGCCATTAGGGCTGATTCTGATGCTGTTGTAATGCAGGAGGAATTGACCATTCTGTCCAATTGGGCCGAGAAATGGCAAATGAAGTTTAACATAGACAAATGTAGTGTACTTAGTATAGGTAGAAATAATCCATTGAATAGTTATAAATTAAATGGGAGAATTTTAGGGAGGACCGATTGTGAGAGGGACTTGGGTATTTTGGTAAGTTCACACCTTCGTCCTAGAAAGCAATGCCTAAATGCTAAAAATAAAGCTAATAGGATATTGGAATTCATTAGGAGTAGTGTAAGCAATAAGAGTGCTGAAGTCATTCTAAAACTGTATCTGGCGCTAGTTAGGCCTCATCTAGACTATGCAGTACAATTTTGGTCACCATATTATAGGAAGGATATTGATTTGCTTGAGTGTGTGCAGAGAAGGATGACAAAGATGATTGGTGGCCTAAGGAACTTACCTTATGGTGAAATGCTCAGAAAACTAAATCTACATACATTGGAAAGGAGAAGAGTCAGAGGGGAATTGATTGAAGTCTTCAAATGGGTAAAAGGATATAATAAAGGGGATCTGGGTAAGGTTCTTATACTTAGTGAACATGACAGGACACTTAGCAATGGGTTTAAGCTTGATAAGTATAGGTTTAGGAAGGAGATTGGGAGGAATTGGTTTGCAAATCGTGTGGTAGATGAATGGAATAGGCTCACTAGACATGTGATAGAAGCCTCCACTCTGGGTAGTTTTAAGAATAGATTAGATAAATATATGGATGAAGCTGCTAGATGGGACTGACTTTTTTTATGTACATATGTATATATTTTTCTAAGGATGGGGAGATTATATTTTGCGGTTGCATGAATGGACATAATCCTCTGTATGCATTTTATGTATATTGTAGATTAGATCTGACGAACTCCTGTAAAGGGTGACAATGTTGATGACTTTTCTTTTGTGTGTTGACTGGAACAGGAGCTGCCAAGTGTAGGCCATGAATGGTCTTTTGCAGTCTCCTTCTTTTCTTATGTTCTTATATTCTTATCCATAGCATTTTGTCAGATCATGCATCTACAATATACAATTTAACAATCCATAGGAATGTCCAACCATGCATCTACAATATATAATTTAAAGCCTCCATAGGAGTCTGTCAAAAACAAAATCAAAGTCCCCCAAAATATACAATAAAAAGAAAGTGCATCCACAGGAATGAGTCAAGAAACATATCCACATACTGAAAGTAAGAAATTAACCCTCCATCCCCATATAATCATCCAATCTGCGCTTCAAAACATTCAAGTTTGGGCTGTCTACAGTCTCAGGTGGCAAACTATTCCAATAATCCACCACTCTGTTAGTGAAAAAATATTTTCTAACATCCAGTCTGCACCTCTGTTTTTTAATCTTTAAGTGGTGACCTCTATTTCTATTACTACCTTCTAACTCAAATAACTTGCTGAAATCCAATTTATCCATCCCAGAACAGATTTTAAAAAGCTCAATCATATCTCCCCTCACACACCTTCTTTCAAATGAAAACATATTTAATACCCTCAGTCTATCTTCATATTCAAGGTGCTTCAGGGATGGTATTATTTTTGTTGCCCTCTTTTGTACTGATTCTAACAAGTTTATATCATGTCTAAAATGTGGTGACCATGCTTGTATACAGTACTCTAAATGTGGCCTGACATAAGAGTTATATAGTTTAAGGTTAACCTCCTTACTCTTGTAGCTAATATTCCTTTTAATGTAACCTAGCATCCTATTTGCTCTATTTTTTGCCTTAATACACTGCTTTGAAAACTTCAGTGACCTATCTACTACTACTCCTCCTAAGTCCTTCTCCTCTTCAACTAAATTAAACCAATACCCATCCATCTCATAGTTAAATTCCCTATTATCTCTCCCCATGTTAATAACTTAGGTTAGGTTTTTCTACCAGTAAAAAAGTTGTTGGGGAAAAACCCCCCCAGTAAATTAAAGGGGACTGCTCATGGGGGAGATATCACTGCAGGACTCGCAAGGGGCGCAACGATTTGCCATCCTGGCCGCCGTTCCCAACGGGACTCAATACCCCGTCCGACCCCAGCTCAGCCTCTTCTCCTTCATTCAGACAGCCTGTATTTCTCCCCTATTTCTTCGCTTTTCATACAACCTCTCCCACAACTTTCTCTGGTCGGCCTCTAGTTTCACAGTAGATGCTGACCTTCTTCTCAGCGAACCGTCCCGGATCGGGCCTGAGGTGGGAGGGGACAATGTTCCCTAACCCCTGAGCTCTGGTTCGGGATGAGTTTTTTCAATAGCCTGCTTCATCCCTACCCATACCTTCCTCACATCCCTTTTCCTTTCCTCTTCACACACTATCAATTTTACGCCGTGTCCAAGGTGGAGCCGCCATGCTGATGGACTGACAAGCCACTAGGCGTGAGGGGTGGTACTGAATGGTGGCACCTGGCTCTGCCAGGCCTGTACGCACCCCTTGCAGTGCAGGCTACTATGAGGGGTGATGATCTATTGCTTCCCGTATAAAATACAGGGTCACCATGCCCAATGATGAATTAATTAAAAAAAACAAACCTCAACTTCCCTTGTTCCATTGACGGAGCCACCCTAGGGCAGCTCCACAGAAAAAAAGGAGGTTCTTTCCCTGTGCTTGTGCAGGAGACCCTCCATATTTCTCTAACCGGAGAGGAGGCTTACTCCTCTCCTTTGCTTACAGGTGAGGGAACTTCCCCTCACCCCTTTCTCTGGAGGTGCTTTTGGGCACCTACCTTTTTCCAGTGGCAGTCCCCCCTTTTCTTAACCAAGAGGACTGTCAAGAAAGCCAGCAGGCAGCCCCAGCAGCCTTGCCAGGGGTCAAGGCCTGTGCCTCCCCACACGTGACTAGTGACAATGCTGCCAATGGGTCCTGCGATGTCCGGGGGGGGGGGGATGGCCAACTGGAGGCCCCCTATGAGATAGACATAGTCCTTGAGGCAACCCAGCCTCAGACGGTATGGGAGGGAATCCGGGCTCGGGGCCAAGCACTGAACCCGAATCCGCCCCTATGCAAGGTCCTCTTCTAACGGCTAGGGTTTCTGAGGCAGTACAAGGAGGGGAGGGATCTCGTCCGACCAGTGCCCCTACAACTGCCAGGACCTCCATTTCAGAGAAGGACCTAGCTGAGGCTGGTCCATCTGGCCTGGTTGCTCCTGCCGGCGGAGGGGAGAAGCGGGTTCATTCCCTGCCCTCCTCTCCTAAAAAGAACAGGAAAAAGAGTCAGGGCTCCTCTCCATCCACGGGGGCTGTGGGGATGGATGGGTCTGCTGCCACTGGTAAGTGACCAAGCCAAGATCGGTACATCTGGCCACTTTGCCCCCCTGGGTGCGGAGCGCCCGGGTATGAGCAAGACGAAAAGAGCACAGGGTGGAGCCTCAATAACATCGGGGCTCCTCATTCAGAGGCTACCTGAGGTTTTCGAGCCCACTCGCTTTAAACACTTCCTCATTATTCACTCCACTGATGACAGCATGTTGGCCAAGGGCAACATGATCCATCAGAGGAGAGCATTAGCTAGTGTAATTGGTATAGAGCCGAAGGTGACATGTTTCTCTGATGGGAGCCTTCTGGCGAATGCAGCAGATCCCTCCGAGGCGGCCAAGATAAGTGGTCTTCGGACACTTGATGGCATCCCGGGGACTCTACCATGAACTTTGTGAAAAGAGTAGTTTATGTGAGGGAACTTATTGATTACTCCATAGAGGACATCACCTTAGAGCTGTCCGATCATGGGGCGGTCAAGGTTGAACGTGTGATGAGAAAACAGGGAGGGGCCTCAAGACCCACCCCTACACTCTTTGTCATGTTCAACTGTGACAAGATCCCTGAGTCGGTGCATGCCAGTTCAGTCATACCAATCGTTCATGTAGACATGCAGAGTCAGGGTCAAACGAATTCTGTGTAAATTGCTCCAAGGCTGCACGCGATAAGTCTAAATTGTGGAGAGGCACCCGCTTCTTTGAAGCAATGTGGTCCATATCTCTTTGAGAAAGAAATCCTGGCCATTCAGTCCCAG
Organism: Ceratothoa steindachneri; assembly: GCA_963969495.1. NCBI lineage: Eukaryota > Metazoa > Arthropoda > Malacostraca > Isopoda > Cymothoidae > Ceratothoa > Ceratothoa steindachneri. The sequence continues at coordinate 21,904,240 of OZ018328.1, read as the reverse complement.
GATCAACTCTCATTCCACGAGGCTAAGGACTTGGTCCTGGCACGCCTGGCTCTGCCTGGGACGTCTTATGCCTCAATGGTTAGAAAGGCAACCTCTGCTCCCTGGCCCATCCAGGCCAATGAGCACGGTTGTTTCTGCGCCATTCGGAGCCCTTCTGTGGGTTCTATTCAACCCTGGTGCTCCCCTGGTAAAGCTGGCAGCAAAAAGGGTTCACTCCCAGCCCCAGCTAAAACCAGGGCTGCCCCCTCTTCCCCCAGGGTGACCATTTCCTATAAGGCGAAACGGCCACGCGCCTCCACCGAGTTGTTAGACTCACAGGAGGCAACATCCCTGAAGTTGTTTGCCAGGCCATCTTCCATAGTTCCTAAAGCTGTCGCCCTGAAAGGAGGACAGCAGCTGAGTGGCTCGGAGATGGTGGTTCCTCAAAAAGAGGCCCTCCTCCAAAGCCCCAATGCCCGCCTAAGGTTTTGAGGCGGAGGGAGGAAAAGACTTGCATGGCGAACCCAACCTCCCCCAATAAGTCCTTGAAGGTGACAGCGCTTTGTCCAGCCAACAGCGCCCAGGGTTCTGCCTTTGGGAAGTGTACGGCCATTCCTGTGAGGGCATATTCCTTCAATGGAATTGCCGTGGACTCCGGGTCAACTGGGAGGAGCTGCTGAGGGTCTTCCCATTCCCCGTTAGCTATTTTCTTTACCATGCTAGGCGCGTGCCCCCTGCCCACCCTCCTGTAGTATAAGGATTTTGCAACCCCACGACCATGAGAGGGCTGGGCTGGGGGATGCGTGATTTACACCTGGCATGATGTCTCCATTCTTCCTTTCACTTTAGATAGCTCTTTTCACGCAGTGGCTGTGCAGATTCACCTGGATAGTAGGGGTACTATCATTTCTGCGTACATTCCACCATCAGCTGACTTCGGCGCAGGGAACTTCCACCGTGTTGTGGCACAGTTGCCAAGGCCCTTTCTCTTGCTTGGAGATCTGATCGAAGAGCTTGAGATAGGTGTCTTAAATGTGGATGAGTTTACGCATCACTGCTTGAGAACCGCTTCATTTTCATGCCTTGATATATCTTTGTGCTGTTCAGATGCACAGCCTGATTTTGATCGGGGGGTGGTCAATGACCTCCATTGTAGTGATCACTTTCCCATTCAAATATCATTTTCAGGGTAAATGCCGCCTGAGAGCCCACCTCGGTGGTGCTTGGTGCGGGCGCGGTGGCCTGCATTTCAGGAAATGACTGAATTCTCTATCTCATTTGAGTAGTTTATGTCGGTAGATGAGTCCGTTGAGTTCTCCGGCAACCTTATCACCGCGGGCCTGACTACTATTCCCAGAATGTCTGGCCATTTTGCACGCCCACCACTTCCATGGTGGTCATCCGAGTGTGAGATGGCCCTCAAACAGAAGCGTTATGCCCACATGCGCTATAAGCTCAGTCCAAGTGATTTCACTGTCGCTGAATTTCATCGGGCTAGGGCCTGGTTCCGGGATATTTCTAAGCACGCACGCCGCTCTTCTTGGCAGTCATACGTGTCTTCACTTAACGAGAAGACCCCTCTAGCATAGGTGTGGAAGCGAGTCAAAATGATTCAGGGCAAGTTCGTGCAGGACCCCCACTCCCGTTCTCCAGGAGAATGGGACCACAATTCCAGACCCCGCATCCGTAGCGGAATCCTTCGCGACTGCATTCTCTAGCCGGGATGCTGCTCTGCCAGCATTCAATGCACGTTGTGAGGTCGCGGAAGGCCGCCGGCTGGACTTTACCTCCAGAGGCAGAGAACCCTTCAACGACAGGTTTACTGTACGTAGTGCTCCGCTTTTGCTTCATGCACAGACACTGCCCATGGTCCCGACGATGTCCTGAATGCCACGCTTCGACACCTGGGTGAGCGAGGCATGGTCTTTCTGTTAGATTTGTTCACCAGGATCTGGGTGGAGGGTCTCCTCCCTGATTCCTGGCAAATTGCTACTGTGCTCGCCTTTCGCAAACTGGAGAGAGATCACTCTACTCCGACCTGTTTTCGCCCAATCTCTCTAACCTCTTGTGTGTGCAAGTTGATGGAGAAATTGGTAATTTATAGATTAGCCTTCCGCAAGTTCCACTCCACGTTGGATGTTCTGCTCTGACTGGAAAATGCTGTCTGCGAGGCCTTCCTTCGTAGACAGCAATACGCCACAGTGTTTTTTGATCTGGAGAAGGCCTATGATACCGCATGGCGATACAGTATCATGGAGACTCCACATTATCGAGGCTAGTAGACGCCTACCATCTTTATATCTGAATTCTTGCGAGATCGTTGATTCCGCGTACGTGTGGGCGGATCCCTCTCCTACCCAATGAAGCAGGAAGAGAGTATCCCGCAGAGAAGTGTCCTCAGTCTCATAAGAACATAAGAAAAGAAGGAGACCCATCTAGCAGCTTCATCCATATATTTATCTAATCTATTCTTAAAACTACCCAGAGAGGAGGCTTCTATCACATGTCTAGTGAGCCTATTCCATTCATCTACCACACGATTTGTAAACCAATTCCTCCCAATCTCCTTCCTAAACCTATACTTATCAAGCTTAAACCCATTGCTACATAAGAACATAAGAACATAAGAAAAGAAGGAGACTGCAAAAGACCATTCATGGCCTACACTTGGCAGCTCCTGTTCCAGTCAACACACAAAAGATTTCTTACCAGAGAAAAGTCATCAACATTGTCACCCTTTACAGGAGTTTGTCAGATCTAATCTACAATATACATAAAATGCATCCAGAGGATTATGTCCATTCATGCAACCGCAAAATAATCTCCCCACTCCTTAGAAAAATATATACATATGTATATAAAAAAGTCAGTCCCATCTAGCAGCTTGATTCATATATTTATCTAATCTATTCTTAAAACTACCCAGAGAGGAGGCTTCTATCACATGTCTAGTGAGCCTATTCCATTCATCTACCACACGATTTGTAAACCAATTCCTCCCAATCTCCTTCCTAAACCTATACTTATCAAGCTTAAACCCATTGCTACGTGTCCTGTCATGTTCACTAAGTATAAGAACCTTACCCAGATCCCCTTTATTATATCCTTTTACCCATTTGAAGACTTCAATCAATTCCCCTCTGACTCTTCTCCTTTCCAATGTATGTAGATTTAGTTTTCTGAGCCTTTCACCATAAGGTAAGTTCCTTAGCCCACCAATCATCTTTGTCATCCTTCTCTGCACAGACTCAAGCAAATCAATATCCTTCCTATAATATGGTGACCAAAATTGTACTGCATAGTCTAGATGAGGCCTAACTAGCGCCAGATACAGTTTTAGAATGACTTCAGCACTCTTATTGCTTACACTCCTCCTAATGAATCCCAATATCCTATTAGCTTTATTCTTAGCATTTAGGCATTGCTTTCTAGGACGAAGGTGTGAACTTACCAAAATACCCAAGTCCCTCTCACAATCGGTCCTCCCTAAATTTCTCCCATTTAATTTATAACTATTCAGTGGATTATTTCTACCTATACTAAGTACACTACATTTGTCTATGTTAAACTTCATTTGCCATTTCTTGGCTCAATTGGACAGAATGTTCAATTCCTCCTGCATTACAACAGCATCAGAATCAGCCCTAATGGCCCTACCTAGCTTAGTATCATCAGCAAATTTACTCAGGTCACTACTTATACCTATGTCAAGATCATTAATATAAATTAAGAATAGCAAGGGACCCAAAACAGATCCTTGCGGAACTCCGCTGCTAACACACCCCCACTCAGATTTAACTCCATCCATCTATACTAACTCTTTGCTGTCTGTCACCAAGCCATGACTGAATCCACCTAATTATACTGCCATCGATCCTGTGTGCTTTAACTTTGCTCAGAAGCCGTAAGTGTGGCACTTGATCAAAAGCCTTACTAAAGTCCAAGTATAAAATATCATAGTTTTCATCATTATCTGCTGCTTCATACACCTTACTATAAAAAGACAGCAAATTAGTCAGACAGGATTTACCCTTACTAAAGCCATGCTGTGATTCTTTTATCAACTTATGCTTATCCAAGTGATCACACTTTGCCCTGAGCATCAACGGCGTCACCTCAGTGCTGCTGGAAGATGTTCTCTCTACATGGATGACCTTTCAATCTCTTTTGGCGCGGCCCAGATGCCAACTCTGGAGCATCGACTCCAACATGCATTGAACCGTGTCTCTCACTATGCCGAAGTGCACAGCTTTCGGTTTTTCTTGGCCAAGACTAAGGTGGTGCACTTCTGCCATCATCCACGGCTCCACCCCGACCCAGATTTGTTTCTTAATGGGGTGCGCCTGGAAATGGTGGAATAGCACCAGTGGGGAAAAGGAGGTAGGGTGGACACGTTGATTATTCTGTCATCCTCAGAGGACAGGACCAGGTCCTGTCATTATATATATGTTGTAATCGAGGAGATAGAGAGTTAGAGTATTGGGGTGGGGACCTTGGTTAGTGCATTCACACGCTTTGATTGAATCCTTGATATAGATGCCTACGCCATGCTTGGGGGTTGGGGACAGAAAGTCATTTCTAAAGAAAGTGTAGTTCCTTAAGTTGGTTGCACAATTCTTGATCTGGGGTTGTAGCCAAGTCTCAGTAATTCCTAGTAGATCTAGATCTTCCTCAATGCACACCTTATTTACAAAGTATAACTTGTTACTTAGGCAATTTACATTTTTGACTGCTATGTTTAATAGAGCTGGAGCATGAGGGAGATGAGGCTTGTTTTTTTGGAGGGACAGCTAGGGTGGCAGAAACTAGTGATTCAGCTGGGTCCTGGTGACCTTGGGCTGGCGAGAATTGGACTTGGTGAATTTCCAGAAGAGGGTTGAGATAGAGGGGTGGCAGCAGGAAAATGAGAGGGTAGTGAGCTAGGAGAGTTCGGCCTAGCTGGATTTGTGGATGAATTTGCACTGGGGGAAGGAGGAGGCCTGAGGCTGTGATTAATTGCTGGGGTTGGAGAACCATTAGGCTGTGTGGAAGTAGAGGGAGGTGGTTTTCCAGTTCTTGTAGCACGGGCCTTGCGTTCCTCTCTCTGTCTGCAGATTAAGTCCCTGCTAATGTATACAGTCATAGGGGAAATCCTTAAGGCATCTGGTTCGAGAGAGCAAGTTGCGTTTGGCTATGGGGGTCTGTGATCTTAACTCGAACCAAATTAGTCTTGATGGGTATGATCTCCTGTAGGGGGATAATGTTACCTTCATGGTAGAGGAAGTTGGTGACATCTTTGAATTTCTTCTTCACTTCTTGAGGGTCATACCCGAGGCCTCTGATGATGATGGAATTTACTGTTTTTTCGCACTGGGAAGAGGGAGGAGGTGGAGAGAAGGGATGATTATGGACTGAGTGTGGAAAAAAAGATATAGATGACAAGAGAATAGGAATAGTAAGAGCAACAAAGAAATTTTTGCAGTGTGTGGAAAAAGAAAAATGAATAAGGCTAATTAATTAGGTAAACATGTAGATTGGCGGTGCGCCCGAAAAAGTGGATTTTTGTGTGTTTATATTCCATTCACCCGTGCCGGAATATTCATGCGCATTTGAGTCCTAGTACCTGACACCATTTTTTGTACCAAAATGGTATTGACAAATAAAAATGACTCCAAATGAGGATAATAAAAAGATATTAAGTGAAAAACAAAATAAAAATTCAATTCATTCATTTCTGACATCAGACCCCACCCTCAACCCCATTATAATTCGCCAAACTATTAAAGTCGCAGAAATGATTTGGTTAAATCATTCACTTCTATAAACAATTACAATTATATACTGGGGGCTGTGCCCCCAGATCCCCCCTAATTGATTGAAACTCAGGATCATCGTACAGGGGTCCCCCTGCAGTATTTACCCCCACACGAGCAGTCCCCTTAAGTTTACTCGAAAAATGTGAAACATATTGAACACAGATGAAATAGTTTACGTCCCATCATTGCGCCGCGAATCTACATATTTACCATTAATTACTCTCCTCTCCACAGAAAATAAATGCCATATCATCCCAATACAAAGGGTGGCTCAACACCTGACACAATCCTATGTATGGTTTAAATTGTAGATGCTTTGTCTGATACAATCCTTGGATGAATTTTGTGCGCAGGTTTTGATAGATGCAGATGACCTCTGATAGGCTTTTATCATCCATGGAATCATGTTATGTTAATGAATTTTAGAACAGAATGGAAGAGGGAAATGGAGAAAATAGTGAATATGTAATTATATATAATTACCATGAATAGGTAGGAACTTTAGTTTCTGTGTTAAAATTTGGGCTAGAATCTAGGCCTTATGATGTCATAAGGCAAAGCCTCTTACATAACATAAGATAATTTAACGGATGACAAAAGCCACAAGGGCCTATCAAAGGTCATCTGCATCTGTCAAAACCCACCCACAAAATGCATCCATAGGATTAAGTCCGACCATGCATCTACAATATACAATTCAAACCATATACAGGAATGTGTATAGTTTGTTAATTAGGTGCCTAATTTAGGCTATTACCTCAAAAAATTAACAATTTTTAGTTACTTTTAAAATGGCTTTGCCCCCCTCTACATACCCCTGATTTAATTTGGGGGGTTGTATTATCCCCTATACCTCTGGCAACTTAAAAACCCCCTCATAATTTTCATAATTCAAAAGGTTAATACCAGATTTGAATGCAAAAGATGATTGCTAAATATCAGCGGCACTATTGCCGCCTTAAATAATTACCTAATAACTAATCACTTCACAACAAAAATTAAACCATCTCCACCTTTCACTATTATAATCAGTGAAACGTTAGAAGACCTGTGTGATGTTTATTTGTAGTAAAAACAGTATTAGTTGTGTTTTTAGGCATTCTAATCAATGCAGAGGACTTGCGCTGCATCAGTTGAGTTTAGGTTGGTAGATGAGGCCTTTGAGTTCTCTGGTAACCTCATCGCTGCAGCCCTAGCTACTATTCCTAGAAGGTCCGGCCATTTTGCACGCTGGCCACTCCCGTGGTGGTCAGCAGAGTGTGAGATGTTGCTCAAGTAGAAGCGCTATAAGTGCTAGCCAAATGATTTTGTCGGGCTAGGGCTAGGCTCCAGTATATTCTGAAGCACGCACGCTGCTCTTCTTGGCACGCATACGTGTCTTCACTTAATGGGAAGACCCCTCTAGCAGAGGTGTGGAAGTGACTCAAAATGATTTGGGGCAAGTTTTCGCAGGACCTCCTTCCCATTCTCAAGGAGAATGGAACTGCAATCTCAGACCCTGCATCCTTGGTGGAATCCTTCACGACCGCATTCTATAGCTGGGATGCTGCTCCGCCAGAATTCAATGCATGTCATGATGTCGCGGAAGGCCATGGCTGGACTTTACCTCCAGAGGTGGAGGAACCCCTCAACCACAGGTTTATTCTGAGTGAGTTGCGTTCTGCTCTTGCTTTGTATACAGACACTCCCCATGATCCGGATGATGTCCTGTACACCATGCTTCGACACCTGGCTGAGCGAGGCATGGTCTTTCTGTTAGATTTGTTCAACAGGCTCTGGGTGGAGGATCTCCTTCCGGATTCCTGGCAAATCGCTACTGTGCTCACATTTCGCAAACTGGGGAAAGATCACTCTACTCCGGCCGGTTTCTGCCCAATCTCTTTAATCTCTTGCATGTGCAAGTTGATGGAGAAATTGGTAAATATTAGATTAGCCTTTTTTCTGGACTGCGCAGGCCATCTGTCTTCTGCACAGTGCGGCTTCCGCAAGTTCCACTCCACGTTGGATGTTCTGCTCTGACTGGAAAATGCTGTCTGCAAGGCCTTCCTTTGTAGACAGCACTATGCCATGGTGTCTTTTGATCTGGAGAAGGCCTATGATACCGCATGGCCATACAGTATCATGGAGACTCTCCACACGATGGGAGCAAGGGGACACCCATGGAGCAGGAACAAGGTGTCCCGCAAGGAAGTGTCCTCAGTGTCACACTTTGCCCTCAGCATCAACAGCATCACTTCAGTGCTGCTGGAAGATGTTCTCGCTACTCTCTACATTGACGACCTTTCGATCTCTTTTGGTGTGGCCCAGATGCCAACTCGAGTGTCGACTCCAACAGGCATTGAACTGTGTCTCTTGCTATGCCGAAGCGCACAGGTTTTGGTTTTCCTTGGCTAAGACTAAGGTGGTGCACTTCTGCCGCCATCCATGGCTCTACCCTGACCCAGACTTGTGGTTGAATCGCACCAATTCCTTGGTCTTGTATTTGATGTTCAGTGCTTGGGGCGTTGATAGGACTACTGCCTTACTTTTTTATTGGCCAGTGGTGCCACACCTCTGCTACCAAAGCTTCTACAGCATCAGGGTATTCCATTCAACCTTTTTGGAGCATACCTTGTGTCACGCTAGAACCGTGCCAGTGTATACGGATGGCTCTAAGTCCCAAGAGAGGCTTGGTTTCCAGACCATATCCCCTCTGTTTGAAGTCAGTGGGGCTCTGCCATGCAATGCGTCTGTCTTCACAGCTGAGCTGGTGGCAATACACCACTCAGTACAGGAGATTACACGATGTGCCTGGTTCGTAGACTGGATTGTGATCTATAGCAACTCACAAAGCGCCCTGAGTGCTCTCAGGGCATTGGAATCTCTGCCTTCCTTGGTTCGCAATATCTGTGATGCCACAGTTTTGGCAAGCTGGGTAAATGTCAAGATTATCTTCTGCTGGCTTCCTGGACATGTAGGAATTGCGGGAAATGAGGGCGCTAAAGAGTCTGCAAGGACTTGGCGACCGGACCAGCATTTCACTCTTCCTCACACCGACTGTTGTTTGGCCCCTTTTTGATAATTGTCCCAGTCTGGGCATTCTCCGCGTGCTAGGCTGTCTTTTTTCCTGCGACTTATGCCCAAGTGGGCAGTCACCAGATAGGCTCCTAAAAATTTTTTAAAAAGGGGTGAGGGTCTTGTTTACCTTTATTTTTTTTATCTAGCTTAGTATTAGGATGTAGGATGATTTTGGCAACTTGTTTCCTGGTGGGTAGTCACTTGATGTGAGTTGAAACAGAATCCTTATCCATGAAGACACTGAAGGCCCTACAAAAAACTTTATTTTTATTATTACTTTTAAGTATGAATTAATAATAAATTCTCCCTACAAATCTTAAGTCCTGATCCTAATCCAATTTTAACTTCTAGGCAAAATATCTTTGCTTTATTTTTTCAGCCCTTCGTTTTTAAATCATTTAAGTATCATATATAATGGTTGTTAATTCAAAACCAAACCTGACTAAAGTTGTGTCAAAAGACACTGTCCTTCATAGCAAAACATGGAGGAGTAAACTTTCTAGAACAGAGAAAGAGTTTAAAAAACTTCACAAAGTAAAAAAAGATGAAGTTGGTAAAAAGGCTGAAAAGAAGAAGAAGAAAACCTTTAATAGGGAGTTAATGGCATTAAAGAAAAGGGCAAAAAAAGAAAGACTTGTAAAAAAACTTATTTCTGCAGGAGATAAGGGTGAAATCACTGATCCCCTGCCCCCTGCAATAAGAAGTTCTGATGAGCCAATTATTCCAAAGGTAAGGTCGTTTGATCAATTTGTCTATAATAGAAGACAAAAGTAGAATGCTCCTTAATATAAAATATAATTTCAGTTTATCTTATCAGTTGATTTGATTCCCATTGCTTTTATGGATATCACCTAAATAACTATTAATTTGTGTTATTCAATTAATCTTTAATATCTGCTTATAATCCTAAAATGTTGTAAATTTCATGTTTCTAAAAGCGAAAATATGCTGTGGCTTATTTAATGTTATGGCAATCTTTGGACGCTTGGAATGTGCTTTTCAGTTGTATTATGAGCATCAATTGTATTTTGGCCAATTTGAAATCTTAGCAGAATATATGAGGGGTGTATACCATCTTCTAGATGAGAAAATGACCCTCATTTCAATGTAAATATTTTATTTGGAACATTCGTTGTGGTTAATGGAAACTCACTGGAAAAAAAAAATAGTCATCTATGGAGAAAAAACATAATTTAACATCTGAAGTGTGTAGGAACCTTAGGCAGCCGAGAGGTGTAGCTTAGTTTACATTGAAATGTTAGTTAGGCTTTATTTGTCTTGCTGGTGGGGTGAAGATCTGTAGATATCAAATCAGCTCTACTTAAAATGGACCAGAAAAGTGACATCATGGAATGTCGAAAAGGTATGATTGCATTCGGTCGCATCAAAGGCCATTGTGTGAAGGAGGTGGCAGAATTTGGCAGTGTTTCAACGAGTACGGTCATCCAGATTTACGAGCAATGGCGGACCTCCAAAAATGTGAAAAACCCTTGCCAGAATTACGGACGGAAGAAGGTGTTGACAGACAGGAGCTGTCGTAGAATCTCCAGGCTTGTAATTGCAAATTGATTTGCTTCCAGGCAGGAATTGCTACAAAACGTCAATTCTGGACCTTCACCACCCATTTCAGAAAGAACATTACACAGGGAATTCCATGGCATGAACATATGGAGCAAAGTGGTTATAAGTAACTAATTTTTTGTCCAGTGAACTTATGAATGAGTTTATTACAAGAGCCTTTCTCTCGATTTTTGCATTGGAATTTTTACTGCTTTGCCTGTGTCTTGTCATTTTACTCATTTTGTTCAGTATGAATTGAGGAGTACGAAAATATGTTTTCATAGGTAATGTTAAAACATTTATTATGTTAGGAATAATTGAGAGGTTTATAATTAATCATTGTTTTGGGGAGGTTTTTATCAATCGTAGACAGATTTAGTGGGTCCTAGCTTAGTACAAATTTGTGGGTGGGCACGATCCACCACACAACTCTCCATTGGGTGACCAGTGCCTTCTACACATTCCCTATTAAGAGCCTGTTTGTTGATGCTGGGAGAGTTGCCATTTACTGGGCACAGGTGCATCATGCGCTTGTATAAGTGGGCCCTCTCCTTTACTCACCAATGACTGTTATTGCAGCCTAAACCAGTCATACACTAAGTCCTTGAGGTTTAGGGTTGAGAAATTTATTCAAGAATTGAATATAGCTCTCAAACTGGTGGTGCCTTTGGTTCTTAGCAGGATGTTAACCTGGAGAGTACCTCAGGCCTTTTACTATTTGTCACCTCACCTCTGCTCCTAAAGCTTAAACCATGTTCTGAGTATTGCATTCAACCTTTAGAGCACACTAGGTGAAGTGGGTTTTTTTATTCCCTCACTATTATTTCAGAATTTATATAGATGTCTTATAATACTAATTGTTAAAAGTAAAATGTTGTGTACAATAAATCATACCTTTGATACAAATATTGTTCCTGTCATATCTAACTTCTTTGCAAGGTGTATTCTGCATTTTGCCTTATTATAATTTGTTTCATTTCTATCTCTTTTTAGTCATTTAGAGCAAAATGTTGCACTTAAGTTCCTTTGACAATTTGATTGACTTCAAGATGGTCTTGGGCACTATCCTCTCACCCTTTTGTCTAACCGCACTTTGTACCAGGAAAAACTATAGTTTGGTTTGCTAGACATGTACCTGGGTAGACTGCACTGCCATCCTGGGATTACCTAGTGCCAAGGTATGGTAATAATAGGTGATCACCCACCCTACTCATTGATGGACCTGCCTAGCTCTACCTCTTGATTATGAGGGTAATCTCTAAAGTAAGGTCTCCAAAGTGCTGCGGATGCATGGAAACTGTGTGTGTGTGTGGCTATTGGCAACACTGTTGTGCCTGCTCTTGTGCGCGCCTTGCTACCACGCTCAGTCTGGGCTTGGCAGCCATTCATGATGGAGCTCCTGATTTATGTTACCGCCAAGTTCGTGCAGTTATTCATTTTTGAACACAAAAGGCATTAAACCGATTTAAATTCATCTCCGATTAATGGAAGTGTATGGAGAGTCATGCATGGTTGTCTAAAATGTCTGCAAGTGGTGTAGGGAGTTTTTCGCTGCTTCTCCTGAAAGAAGTGGGTGACCATCAATTTCTGACGAGACAGTCATGAAGGTTGGATATTTCTGTGTGAAAATTGGCAGATTTTTTCTAGATGATCTCTGCACTTTGGTTCCTGAGGTTTCCTGAAGCACCATTCATAGAGTTTTGATGGAAAAGTTGCCATATTGGAAGGTGTGCGCAAGGTAGGTCCCGTACATTCACACAGAAGACCAGCAATGGCAACAAGTTTAATCTTCCCGCAAATTTCTTCAACTGCTATGCAGATGAAAATGGCAGCTTTTTGGATTTGATTGTCACAGGTGACAAAACCTGGGTGTTCCACTTCACAACTGAAACCTAACATCAATCTTATGAGTGGTGACATTCCTCTTCGCCCAAGCCCCGAAAATTCAAACAATCAGTCTGCCGATAAAGTCATGGCATCTGTGTTTTGGGATCAAAAGGGGGTATTGTTTGTAGACTTCTTGGCTTCGGAGACCACAATAAATGCTGATGGGTACTTGAGACACTGAAAAAGCTCAGATGGGCGATTCAGAACCAGAGAAGAGGAATGTTGAGCAAAGGCGTACGCATCCTCCATGACAACACTCGCCCCCACATCGCCTGTCAAACTGTCACTCCTGCAACAGTTTGGATAGGACATCATCACATGCCCACATTATAGTCCGGACTTGGCATCCAGTGACTACCACCTTAGTTCAACGCTTCCTCAACACACTTGTAGAGATAATCTCCACGCTACCAATTTCCTGCAAAACCTCCATATGTTCTTGCATCTGTAGCTCCTTTAACTCCATTATCAGTTCTTCAGTGTCCCTCTACAAGCTCATTTATGTCTCCATCATCCACCATCAGGTCCATGGACTCTGAGGAACACAATCTCAAGCCATAGCTTCCATGCAGAGTTCAAAGTCGTCCTTGTAATACCCTGCCAAGCCATATCAATAATTTTTGGGCTGATCACAATGTTGTAGTTGTCCTTCCAGAATTCTCAAAGGGTGAGTGAGGTTTTTGCTCTGTCACCTCAAAGCAGTGGCAGAACCTAGTGCTTGGTGAAGAGCTTGAAATTAGAAATCACCTGCTGGTCCATGGGCTGCAAGATAGGGGTGATGTTGGGTGGAAGGTATAGAACTTTTATAAACTTGAACTCTTTGAGGATGTCATCTTCAGTGTTTGGTGGGTGTGCAGGAGCCTTGTCAAGTACAAGAAGTGCTTGCAGGGGTCAGGGTGGGCAAATTAAAAAACATAGCTCTAAAACCCCGGGTTTTTTTTGCTTTTTCAAGTGAAATTTGAAAAAAAACGGGTTTGGGTTTTTTTTTTTCAAAATTACATTTTTTTTCAAGAAATAAATGCTACTTATCATTATTTTATTCAAAATTCATATTTATGTTTATAATTTCAACAAATATACATCAAATTAAGGTTATTTCTCTGATACTGACACAGAATAATTCATCTCTCCTTATACAGGTTATGGCTATCATGGGACATGGATACCCCAAATTCTCAATCAGTGATCTGTTACTGTGATCTATTCTTACTATAATATAATTATTAAACTAAGTAATTATTAATATTATATAAAAATAGATATAGTTATTCTTTTATATGTTATACTAGTGCTTGTAGCATTTGTTTTTTGAAAAAACCCAAGATTTGAAAAATCCCAGAATAAAACCCGGGTTTTGGGGGCTTTTTCAAAATTATACTTTTTCTTCCAAGAAATAAATGCTACTTATTATTATTTTATTCAAAATGCATATTTATGTTTATAATTTCAACAAATATGTATCAAATTAAGGTTATTTCTCTGATACTGACTCATAATAATTCATCTCTCCTTCTACAGGTTATGGCTATCATGGGACATGGGTACCCCAAATTCTTGATCCCAAATTCTTGATCAATGATCTGTTACTGTCATCTATTCTTACTATAATATAATTATTAAACTAAGTAATTATTAATATTATACAAAAATAGAGATAGCTATTCTTTTTCTATGTTATTCTAATGCTTGTAGCATTTATTTTTTGAAAAACCTCAGAATAAAACCTGGGTTTTATTGGGCTTTTTCAAAATTTTGGGTTTTTTGCCAACCCTGGCAGGGGTAAGTTAGTTTTTAGGTGATACTTCTTAATGGCCAGACCAAAGACCAGGCTTACCCACTCCACAAAGAACTGCCCAATGACCCACGCCTTTGGGTTTGCCCTCCCCATAATAAAATAAAGACTGTTTCTTAACCAGAAATGTAATAAAAAGCAATCAAAATATGATTATGCAGCATAAATTTTGTCTTGTATGCAGCAGTCTATTAGCAAAGACTTCATCATCTAAGTCAGCCAAAAGTGAAAGTGATTCACCCTCATCCAGCACAATCTCAAACACAACATGATAGTGATTGAGAAATAGAAATGAACTAAGAGCTTCAAAATCCAATAAATCTTTGGCCAAATTTGATGAGTGACCAGTGAAAAAACATAGAGCATCGCACAGCTCACATTACACAACAGAAAAGTTCATGAAAGTAAGAGACAATTTTAAAAGAAAATTTGAACCACTGGCACAGGAATTTCATTTGGAAATGACTGACATTAACTTGAAAAAAAGAAATTATCCATCTGCTAAGGTGTAAATTTCACAATGAAGATTCAAGCCAAAATGAAAATTTGACCATTCTCACTGTCCTCCCACAATCATGGGATAAAAACAAAATCATGGACAATGGACACCTTCAATTGCCACAGTAAAGAACCCTGCAATGGCATTTGTGGGTCTGTTAAGAGTCTAGCAGCGAGGACAAGCATTCAAAGAGCAGGAGCTAATGCCAAACCCATTTTGGAGCCAGAAGCACTACAATTTTGCAGTAACAGCTATTCCTTCAATCACCTTCACCTTTAAGACATCAGGACAACATGAAGCTTACCGATTTGAGTTGATGAAGGCCTCTGAAAATGGAAGAACAACCTTGAGTACTGTATAACAAGAAAGGATTTTCTATTTCTGTATATAAAATACACTATATGGTAATTTTTTATAATTTGACTGAATTACTAATGTTGTGATATGACATTTTGTACATTTTATACTTAAAATAATGAACAATATATTTTACTCTATATTCAATTAGAACACATGATCTATTGTGTTAGGCTTGTTAGCGAGGATGTCTTGCAAGTTAGCTCATATTCTTCTTCAACTATAACAAGATTGGAAAGAGCCTCTCTTCTTCAAACCAACATAGTTCTAATGGCATCTATAAAAGGCTATTGTTTAGTAGTCTATGATGCACACTGGTATCTTGCAAGTGTCTTGGAGGTTAAGTACCCAACCAATGAACTTAGGCTGAGATTTCTCCAGCCACATGGCCCTGCTAACTCCTTTCTGTATTCCTCATCACCTGATGAACTTATTGATGCTAGTGATGTGTTAATGATTGCTTGACCAATGACCATTATTGGTAGAACCTACACCTTGACAAAATCAGAAATGAATAATGCTACAACTATGATCAATACCCACAAATAGTAAAATATCTACATATGTTAAATTTTGTTCACTACTTTTCAAAGCATAATGTTCATCAAAAACACTCAAAAATCATTGTCAATTTTTTTTTAGAATCTTATCCAATGTTCTGTTTAAACCTTTTCCTAAATAGGTAAAACGGTTTTATCCTTAAATTATTTAAGATAAGCATATTAATGTTACTAAAAACTCAGTTGATTTGCTTTTTGAAAATAAAGTACAGAAAAGCAGAAATGTTTGTAGATGATGACAATAATATAAAGACAATAGACCTCTATCAATCCCTGAGATAATCTTTATTTATTGTATTTTTTGCTGAGTAAGATTCAAATAAAAGGCTGTAGCTTTAAAAATGAACTTTTCTAAATATAATTCTTTTTGTAAACTAAGATACATTTATATACCAATTATTAGAAAACCTTTCCTAAAAATTGATTTCTATATCAATTGACCTCTTCAAGGTCATAGGTGAACTTTTTTATTTGGCTTAGGGTAAAAATAAAATTAAAATAGAGTAACTCAAAATGTAGCTTTAAAGTGATGTCAGAAGGACTTGTGTAGGTGCTTTAGTTTCTGAGATATTTGTTGGTGACCATTATTTTTTTTACGAAAATGCTTTTTTTTATTACCCAAGTATTACCCAGTATTTCTGGAATCGTGTGATTTACCGATGTGAGAAACACCATTGTATTCAATGAATAAACTAAATTTCATGAAAATCTTAAATGCTCATGAAAGACCCTTGGTAAAACTGACAGGAAATGACCCTTAGGTTGGTGGATGAGGCCGTTGTTTTTCTAGCAAACTCATTGCTGTGTGCCAAACTACTATTCCTGGAATGTCTGGCCATTTGGTATGCCAGCCCCCCATAAGGGGCACGGCGATTTGCCATCCTGGACGCCGTGCTGATGGGACTCAGCATGCCGTCTGACCCCAGCTTAGCCTCTTTTCCTTCTTTCAGACAGCCTGTATTTCTCCCCTACTTCCTCACTCCCCCTACAACCTCTCCCACAACTTTCTCTGCTCAGCCTCTAATTTCACAGGGTAGATGCTGACCTTCTTCTCAGCCAACCATCCCGGATTGGGGCTGAGGGGGGAGGGGACAATGTTCCCTAACCCCTGAGCTCCGGTCTGGGGTGGTGAGTTTTTAACAACTTGCTTCATCCCCAACCATACCTTTCTCACATCCCCTTTCCTTCTCACTTCACCATCTATCTTTGTTTTTATGCCATGTCCAAGGTGGAGCTGCCATGGATGGCCTGAATGGATGCACCTGGCTCTGCCAGGCCTGTATGCACCCCTTGCAGGGCAGGCTACTGCAGGGGGTGATGAGCGATTGCTTCCTGTGAAAAAAACCAAAATCTCTCCCCATTTTCCCTTGTACATTGACGGAGCTGCCATCGAGTTAGCTCCACCAAAAAATGGAGGCCCCGTCCCCTGTGTTTTCTCTATCTCAGTCAAGGAGTTTCGGTTGGTAGATGAGGCCGTTGAGTTCTCATTGCCGCGAGCCTGACTACTATTCCCAGATCGTCTGGCCGTTTTGCACGCCGACCACTCCCGTGGTGGTCGGCCGAGTGTGAGACGGCCCTCAAACAGAAACATTATGACTACATGCGCTATAAGCGCCGCCCGAACGATTTCACTGTCGGTGAATTTCGTAGGACTAGGGCTCGATTCCGGTATTTCGAAGCACGCCCGCTGCTCTTCTTGGCGGGCATACGTGTCTTCACTCAATGGGAAGACCCTTTTATCAGAGGTGTGGAGGCGAGTCAAAAGGATTCCAGGCAAGTTCTCACATGAGCCCCCTCCCATTCTCCAGGAGAATGGGACCACAATCTCGGACCCCGCGTCCGTGGCGGAATCCTTCGCGACCGCCTTCTCTAGTTGGGATGCTGCTCCTCCAGCATTCAATGCACGTCGTCATGTCACGGAAGGCCGCCGGCTGGACTTTACCTCCAGAGGCAGAGAACCCTTCAACAACAGGTTTAGACTGAGTGAGTTGCGTTCCGCTCTTGCTTCGTGCGCGAACACCGCCCATGGTCCGGACGATGTCCCGTACGCCATGCTTCACACGTGGGTGAGCGAGGCATGGCCTTTCTGTTAGATTTGTTCAACAGGATTTGGGTGGAGGGTCTCATCCCAGATTCCTGGCGAATCGCTACTGTGCTCGCCTTTCGCAAACCGGGGAGAGAGCACTCTACTCCTGCCGGTTTCCGCCCAATCTCTCTAACCTCTTGCATGTGCACGTTGATGGAGAAATTGGTCAATGTTAGATTAGCCTTTTTCCTGGACAGCGGAGGCCATCTGTCTTCTGCACATTGCAGCTTCCGCAAGTTCCACTCCACGTCGGATGCTCTGTCCGACTGGAAAATGCCGTCTGCGAGCCTTCCTTCGTAGACAGCACTACGCCACGGTGTTTTTCGATCTGGAGAAGGCCTATGATACCGCATGGCGATACGGTATCATGGAGACTCCACGCCTCCCAATGTTTATATCAATTTTTGCGAGATCGTCGATTCCGCGTACGGGTGGGGGGAGCCCTTTCCGGCCCAATGGAGCAGGAATAGGGTGTCCCGCAGGAAAGTGTCCTCAGTGTCACACTCTTTGCCCTGAGCATCAACGGCATCACCTCGGTGCTGCCGGAAGATGTTCTTGCTACGCTCTACGTGGACGACCTTTCGATCTTTTGGCGCGGCCCAGATGCCAACTCTTGAGCGTCGACTCCAACAGGTATTGAACCGCGTCTCTCGCAATGCCGAAGCGCACAGGTTTCGGTTTTCCTTAGCCAAGACTAAGGTGGTGCACTTCTACCGCCATCCACGGCTCCACCCAGACACAGTCTTGTTTCTTAATGGTGTACGCCTGGAAGTGGTTGAATCGCACCGTTTCCTTGGTCTGGTATTTGACCGATGCCTCACCTGTGAGGCTCATATTCGCAGCCTTAGGTTCTCTTATGCCCGCGCCATGGATATTCTCCGTTCCGTGACGTGCAGCGCTTGGGGCGATGATAGGGCTACTGCCTTACTTTTTTATCGATCCTTTGTTCGTTCGAAGCTCGACTATGGATGCGAATTTTATGCATCTGCAGCCGAGCGTTTATTGCGGAAGGTGGACTCGATCCACTACACCGGCCTTCGCCTTCCCCCATTGAGAGCCTTTTGGTCGATGCTGGGGAGATGCCACTCGCTCTACGCCGTGTACAGTGCATCATTTCCCTGTACGCGCGAGCCCGGCGCCTCCCTCAGTCGCCAGCAGCTCTCACTGCATTCGCAGCTGATTTCGACGGTGCCTATGCCGCCGAGAGACGCCAGTCATACCGTAAGCCCTTTGGGTTTAGGGCCAGGAAACTCCTTCGAGAGCTAGGTATAGCTCTCGGGCCGGTGGCGCCCCTGGTTCTGCCCAGGACGCCACCCTGGAGGGTACCACATTTGGCTATTTGTCGCCACGCCTCTGCTCCCAAAGCTTGTACAGCGCTGGGAATATTGCGTTCGACCTCTTTTGAACACACCTCGTGTCATGCTGGAACCGTGCCAGTGTATACGGATGGCTCCAAGTCCCAAGAGGGGTTCAGCTTCCACGCCGTATTCCCTCTGTTTGAAGTCAGTGGGGCTCTGCCAGGCGCTGCGTCTGTCTTCACGGCCGAGCTGGTGGCAATACACCACTTGGTATGGGTGATTACGTGACGTGCCTGGTTCGGAGACCGGATTGTGATCTATAACGACTCACAAAGCGCCCTGTGTGCTCTCGGGGCATTGGAATCTCCGCATCCCCTGGTTCGCGATATCCGTGACGCCACGGTTTTGGCGAGCCGGGTGGATGTCGAGATTATCTTCTGCTGGGTTCCTGGATATGTAGTAATTGCTGGGAATGAGCGCCGATGAAGGCTCCAAAGAGTCCGCGAGGACTCTGCGACTGGACCACCGTTTTGCTCTTCCTCACACCGACTACATGGCAGGAATACGGGCAGCTCTTCGGACTGCTTGGCAAAGAAGATGGGAGATGGTCGAAGGAAACTTAAAGTTGCGTGCTATTGCGCCGCGACTGTTCCCATGGACCTACCCCCCAATGCCGCGAAGGCTTCGGGTTGTTTTCTGTTGTCTCCGAATTGGGCACACTCATGGGACGCACCGCCATTTGATGTTGTGCTTGCCAGCGCCCTACTGTGAAGACTGCATTGTCCCCCAGACTGTTCCGCACATTCTTGTTTAATGTCCCAGTCTGGGTGATCTTTGAGCACAATACCTGTCCCCGTACCGGGATGGGCGGGGTCGCTACCGCCTGGCCCTTGTGCTTGGGATGAGTTCGGGCACACCGACCTGTCTACTTTTAGACTCTGGAGGCGGTCGGCCTTCTCCCTGTTATTTAATATTCAAATATGGATCGCGGTCTTCTTCGGGGGGTTGGGGGCTTTCCCCGTCGATGGAGCTCGCTCTATATTTTTTCAATTCATTTGTTTGTTTTTTTACTTTTTGTTTGTATTTTTGTTTTGTTTTTTCGTTTTTTTAATTTGGCTTTTAATATAGCCTAGATACAGGCTAGCTTGAGTACGGCGACTTATGCCCTAGAAGGCAGTCACCAGATGAGATAATAGAAAAACAAAAAAAAATCCAGCTCGACCCCTACCTGTAATGCCAACCACACAGATTTTGCACATCAATTTGCGGTGTGGTACCTTATCAAAGGCCTTTTGAAAGTCCAGTTATAAGATGTCCACAACCCAACTACATTCCCACTCACCCAAAATGCTGTGAAAGAATTCTAGTAGATTTGTGAGAGACATTTGGTTCCTGCGAAACCCGTGTTGGAACTCCAGGATCAAGTTGTTTCTTTCTAGGTGGTCAACTATTTTTTCTGCTATCATGATCTCTAACATTTTGCCCACAATGGAAATCAAGCTAAAAAGAAAGAAAGGAAGAAATTGAGCTAGAGAGGAGAGAGAGAAAGAATGATTCAGGGAATCAGCATGCAGATGAGGGTGATAAAGTGTCTGCCAACACTGAGACACCAAACCATCCTTTTGCTCTTCCTTACACTGACTAAATGACAGGAATTAGGTCAGTCTTTTGGGGAGCCTGGCATAAAAGGTGCGAGATAGCTGACATAAACTTAGATACATGCCATGACTTCCCATAGATGACCCCCCCCCCCCCCAATGATTATCAGTGGATTGCTCTCTGTTGTCTTTGAATTGGGTTGGTACTGTGTGGGATGCACTCCCATATGAGGGAGTGCTTTTAGGTACCTTACTGCAATAATTACATTGCCTTCCCTCCTGTATTGGAATTAGTTTGTCCTTTGTACTCACAATGGCTTTATGCACTCTAGACTTGGACTTTTTGGAGCTGAATCCAGCATTTTTACCTTATTGCATGTCAGTATCTCATTATTTTCTATATTGATATAATGGTATCATAATCTTTTATAGGTAAAGTGGACAAATCGGCAGAAGCTGTTGGTATTTTCATGTAGAGGACTCAATGGTAAGAGCAAGAGATTTATGAATGATTTACACCGGCTCCTTCCTCACAGCATATCAGAACACAGTAAAGATAGTGATCGGGTCTTTGAAATTATGACTGAGGTAAGATTTCATTTTAAAATTAATGTAGATCTATGATTTAATCTCTAAAAAAGGATTCTAATTTATGTGCTTTTTTATGTTAATTGCTATAAAAAAAACATAAAAATCCTCCCATAAAGCTCCCCCTTCCCCAACATAAAATCACTGCAATACATACCCTAATGAAACAATAGTCCAAAATCAGCCGCAAACCTACATCACCTTCCAAAAGGATCAGAATCCATATAGTTCTATCGCATCTTCTATAACAGATTCCATATAGTTCTATAACATTTACCACAGAAACTCCTAAATTTTCCAAAATTTCTGTATGATAAACCTACCGATCTAAACTACTCATGGGTCAAGGCTATGCAAATTTGAATTAATAAAATCAAAGTACATAAGCAATTTACTAGGAAAAAGGTGTTCAAAATGAGCCAAACCGGTTTCATGTAGACAGAACTTGGATTGTTTGCATGGTTACTAACTTCAGTTCAGTCTCATGTACATTAGGTCATTTTCTAGTCAGCTGTTGTCTAGGTCACATTCTTAAAAAATCTGTCCATAAGCTTATGGTACAACCACTATGTGATAGAACGTGTTGAAGCTGCGTTTAATTTCAACTCCTACCCCATATTATTTAAAACCACGATGCTGCCCACGTGCATCTTCGATTCGAGGCTTGGAGTCTTATCTCAGCTACCGGATGCCAATGTTTAAACAAGGAGGTTATCGTCCCCCCATTCGCCCCCATACGCCGACCTCGCCAGATCGAGTTAGGCTTATGAACAGATAAGGCATTGTTCCCCGGCCCGGCTGTGCGTTTCCTCCAAGCTTCCACTCCATTTTCCCCCACGCCAAGGAGATGTCCTGGTTATTTATATGGAAACTTTACCACTAAGATCAGATTGGAGATCCAGATTTTCGTCGCGAAACATCACCACGACCCTCTCTCCCTTTGTGCGCCAAGGGACCTCGACCTCGAGATTCACCATCACTTGTCCAGAAGGAGGACAATATTCCTTGAGTGCCAAAGGTTCGAGCCTTTCGTGACGCCAAGTCCCCAAGGCATCCCCCCCTGTTGTTCAAGGGAGAACAGCATTGGAACAGCCATTGTTCGTTTTGAGCCCTTCGCCAAGAAACGGTTCTCATCCCCCCCCTGTTGTTCAAGGAGAACAGCATTAGAACAGCCATTGTTCGTTTTGAGCCCTTCGCCAGGAAACGGTTCTCATCCCCCCCTGTTGTTCAAGGAGAACAGCATTAGAACAGCCATTGTTCGTTTTGAGCCCTTCGCCAAGAAACGGTTCTCATCCCCCCCTGTTGTTCAAGGAGAACAGCATTAGAACAGCCATTGTTCGTTTTAAGCCCTTCGCCAAGAAACGGTTCTCATCCCCCCTTGTTGTTCAAGGGAGAACAGCATTAGAACAGCCATTGTTCGTTTTGAGCCCTTCGCCAAGAAACGGTTCTCATCCCCCCCCTGTTGTTCAAGGAGAACAGCATTAGAACAGCCATTGTTCGTTTTGAGCCCTTCGCCAAGAAACGGTTCTTATCCCCCCCTGTTGTTCAAGGAGAACAGCATTAGAACAGCCATTGTTCATTTTGAGCCCTTCGCCAAGAAACGGTTCTCACCCCCCCTGTTGTTCAAAGGAGAACAACATTAGAACAGCCATTGTTCTTGAGCCCGTAGACAAGAGACGGTTCTCATCCCCCCCTTTGTTCAGAAGAGAACAACCTAGAACAGCCATTGTTCTTCAAGCCGTTCGTCGAGTAACGGTTTCTCCTTTCCAAGACGCCTCATCAGGATCCTTTTATCCCCCCCCCTTCGGCTGGAACTCGCCAGCGGACCGAATATTCCTTCAAGTACCTTCCACTGCACCCTAATGAAAAGTTACGTAAGCCAAACTTCACCTTTGAGTATTGATCCCTTTTGTCAATTCTATCCTGTGCTTTAAATGGTTTATCGAACCATCCCATCTCTTTAACTCTATATTTGTTTTACCTTTTTTAATCCCTTAAATCCTTGGATTAGCCCGAGTCTCCACGACCCTTTCCATTCTGTTTATGTCAATATTTTCCGTTTTTGTGTATTGTTTATAGTTATTATTAATAAAACTCTATTTTATTAATGATAGCAATATTATTATCCCTGAGCTCAGTTCCACTTCTTAAGCATTTTGAAGATACATAATATCGGCTGCCAGACAGTAAACGCACTCTAAAGATAAGTAAGGAAGTTTCCCCAACGAATAGTGTAATATATGGTATCGTCGGGAGTCATTCTACGACACACTACCAAGATGATCCCTATATTAGAGCCATTGCAAAGACTGTAAAGTGCTCTAAAAGTGTAGTCCATAATATTGTTGACCTATGACAAAACAGCTTTATGTAAGGCTTATAATTCAACTGATATGCGAAGGAAGACCAAGTCATTACCCAAGTTGTGAAAGACTTTTTAGATGATGCAGCAGTTTCTTAGGAGATTAGTTAGATATTTGCTCATCTGCACCTGTAGGTTATAGTACACCTATTTTGGAAACATTGGCTTCTCTCTGGCAAAAGTTATGGAAGATATTGATAGTACTAGAGGCATTTTATTCTTTTGGGATGCTACTATACATCCAAGGTTCAACAGAATAATAATAATAAAAAAAATGTCTGGCAAACTCAGATTGATGCCACAGTTCCTTTCCCCCTCCAACCAGAGCACACAACCCAAACCATCAAATCATTTCATTAATAAAAAAAAAAATCCTTCAACAACCACTGGTCCATATCACATCTTAAACATATAGCTAAAACACAGAGCATAATGTAGTCGCAACCTTCACCAAAATATTTAACAACTCATGGCTCCACATTCAAATCCTGAAAATCTGAAACAAAGCAAATGTCCCAATTTCCAGAACCCCCTACACCCCTACCCTAACACAAAAAGCAGCCATTTTCCTATTGTTCCATTTTCCCTCATACACAATACCCGAAGCACTAGAAAACTCATCCAAAAGGCATAATACCAGACATTCCACAGTCCCCTACTCAACATGGATTAAAAAAAATTAGTCACCCTCAAAATCCTCTGTAATTCTGTTCAACTCTTACAAATAAGAATCCCTCTGCTTTTACTTTGTTGCTCCCTGTAATTATGTTTCCCTCTTAGAAACAAGAATCCAATTGCTTTTTCTTTGGCATCCCCTGTAACTCTGTTCACCTCTTACAAACAAGAATCCAATTAATTTTACTTTGTCATGCCTTGTAATTCTGTTCACCTCTTACAAACAAGAATCCCTCTGCTTTTACTTTATCACCTGTAATTATGTTCACGCCTTACAAACAAAAATCCCTCTGCTTTTACTTAATCACCCCCTGTAATTACAGCCGGGGCAAAAGGACTTGAGACAGACCTACCACGTTTTTTGAGGGTATTAATGTGTATTGTGTTTAGCATGATACAGTCACATTGCGTATAAATTTTTTTTCTAGAAGTATCTGGCATCTTTGGCAATGGTCTGTGCTGCCAATGACACTGAGTGCTATGCTAGACGTGATTGGGGAATGTTGCGTCTCCTCCATACCACATCACTAATCGGCAGCTTTTTGTTAGTGGTTCCTGCTCAGTATTTTCCTATGGTTGTTTTGAAATGCCTGGAAAGTACTGTACTGCTGAGGAGAAAGCCTGTATTCTTGCGTGGAGACAAAAAAATGTCCCATTTAAGACAATATTTTGAATGTACAGGAAGAGCAAAAGCAGCCCAGGGACTCCCACCCAACGCCATTCCAGAGCACAAATTTGGCCGTGGAAGGCAAAGGAAGTCTTCTGCTGCTACAGATATCCTCATGAAGAGAGAATTGGAGAAGGACCCTCAACTGACAGTGCCCGAATTGAAGGAATTGCATCCGGGACTGCTACAAAACGTCGCTGTTCGAACCATTCAGCATTGGCTGCAGAAGAACTTGGGGCTTCCATGCCATAAAGCCGCCACAGAACCGCTTATGAATGACCACATGAAGAAGCAATGTCTTGCATTCGCAAAGAAATATGCACAGTGGAGGAAGGTGATGTTTTCCGGCGAAAAAGCAATTTACAGCTGTTTTGGACGGAGTCTATCATGGTTCGACGCCCATTGTCTTCCGATCGGTACAACCCAAAATACACTGTTCTGACAGTTAAACACCCCAATCCGGTGATGGTTTGGGTTTCTTTTTTGGGTGAGAAGAGATGGGTGGGCCTTTACTTCCTTCCAAAGAACCAAATGATGAATGCTGATCGGTATATTGACGTTCTGAATAACCATATGTTTGAAATGTTCACCCTTCACAAGTGTGAAATCTTTATGCATGCTAGTGCTCCCTGCCATACGGCCAAGAAGGTCACGAAGTGGCTCCAGGAGAGACAGATTGAGGTGTTAGAGTGGCCTGGGAATAGTCCCGACCTCAACCCCATAGAGAATTGTTGGCAGAAAATGAAGAAAACCATGTGATAGAAGAAGACTCCCAACCTGGATACCCTTTGAGCAGAGCTCAACACCCTACACCCAACAACAAACACCCTACACAGACACCTCACCTGGAACACGATACACGCTCTCTCCTCTGACATCTCCTCATCTTAATCACGTTAAACATAAAAACACTTCAGGCTACAACAAAACCTCAAAACATACACAAATTATCACAAGATAAACTAGACAGAATACACAAAAGAAATTGAACAAGCACTCTCCAATATCCAACTCCCAAAGATGCACACACTGCACACAAAATACTAACCAACACCATCCTACAAGCAGACAAACAACATCCCACATGGAAAAATACACAACCCACAAACCTACTCCCTGAATCAATTAGAAACCTCATAGCACAAAGGAACAACACTAGAAAGCAAAACCCATCAGACCCCAACATTATAGAACAAAATAAACAAATAGATCGCGCCATACAGGAACACAAACAAGAATTATGGAAACATCACCTAGATCAGCAATGGGACCACAAAACAAACACACACAAAATCTGGAAAACCATTGTTGGCCTCACAAACAAAAGACCAACACAGCCACAAAACAACAACATCACCTTCGGAAACAAAGAAGCCACAACACCCATACAAAAAGCAGAACACTTCAACAAACAATTCACAAACACAACCATACACCAAATGAAAAATGAAAACAGGAAAATAGACAGACTTACACAAAACATCCCAGACCACAATTCACAACCACAACAGAACAGACCATCAGAGCCATAAAACAAGCAAGAGACAACAAATCCACTGGCCCTGAAGACATAAACATCAAACCCCCAAAACACCTAGGTCAAAACGCCATAAACCTCCTCATGCAGATCAGAAGAACACTAGCCCAGATACGAACAAACAAATCACCACTCTTGACATCATACATGCACAAAATATCTCCCACCACCCATACAACACCAAACTGCCCCAAATGCCTAACACAGATACACAACACACATCTTTTCAACTTTCCATAGATACACACAGATCTGGGCCCGGTGTATCTCTGGGACAGACCCCGAGAGGCCTGCGATGGTCCGGGGAGCTGGGGTGGGGCCTGGAATAGGTGTGAGAGTCTCCCGACCCACTGTCAGGCCAGAGACGGCGTCGCCATCACCACCATGTATGCCTGTTTCCAAATGTGGGGACTGGGGTAGTGATGTGTAACCAGGCATAGTTGAAAATGTAGAATGCAGAATTAAGCCAACCAATACATATTCTTGCACAACTTTATTTAGAGCCTTTTTCTGACAGTTGTAGTATGAGTCCCACAAACGAGGTATAATGAAATTTGAGCCTTTTTTAATTTTTGTAGTTGAGGAAAGGAAGGTGACAAATTTTAAGACTGGGGCCAAGGTGTTTTAGTTGGTTATTTGAGATGGGGTGTTGGCCTTAATCTTGTGAGTTTTTGAGTGATTTTAAATTGGATGAGTGTCTCATTGGGGAAAAGAAAGGGAGCGTTGTGGGGGGTAATTTGTATAGGTTTATAGTGTTTACTCTTGTGGCAGCTGGTGGGTAGTTGGATGATTTTGAATAGTTATGACATGGTTGCATTGTTCAGTTGGGTTTGGGATTTTGTCTGATGAAGAGAGATTTGTGCGATGTGAATTTTTTATGGTTTCTCAGAATTGGGATTGTTTGTCTTGTGGTTGATTGTTTGGATGTGTTATTTCTATTTTACTTGTTTGGTGTAATTGAAAGTATCGGTTCACCTTTTGAAGTGATGGATTTTATCAAGTTGGGCTTTGGAAGATGGTTCTTGCATACACTGTTACACCTGGGTCATTGGATTGAAATTATCCCTTTGACAGGGCCTTGGGAGGTTGGTGCATCCCCTTTTTACAAAGAGTATCCCCTCCCTCTCTCTAGGTTGAAGGACCTGACTACTAGCTACCTCCTGCAGTGTCATAAGAGCGGCTATGGAACCTCTATAACCTTCACCCACAGGTTGCAAGAGACCAAAGAGACCAGCACTTGAGGGTTCCTAGACGTGGCACAATTGTGAGAATATCAGTTTGGCCCCAATAACCTCTGCCTTGGGCCTAATGGGCTGACCACCCTCCTGCAGCCATTCTTGGGTGCATAATGCTGCACTGCTTATGATGGTAGAGCTTTACTGCCTTGCTGCTCTCCCAGGCCAATTAAAGGTCTCTGGTCTGTCATGAAGTCTTGGCAATCTTGTCAATGACTAGTGTGACCTAGTAAGCACTCCCCTCTGACTGCTTGGTTGATGCTGCAGCCTTTTCGGAGCAATTGTTCACTGGGCCACGTCCAGTCGGTGTGTTTAGCTGTACAGGCACAAACATCACCGATTAATGCACCCAGAATTAGAACTCCTGAAGGTCTGAGAATCCAAGGCAGGAGTGTATGGATACAGAATAGAGCCCACCAGCCGAGAGACGGTTTTAGGGCTTAGAAACCTTTTATTTAGAGTTCAGTGTAGCTCTCGGGGCAGTGGTGCCTCTGGTTCTGGCCAGGATGACACCCTGGAAGCTAACACCTTTGACTATGTGTCACCACGCCTCTGCTACAAAGCTTCCACAGTACTGGGATTATTATTTTGACCTTTTTGGAGCACACTTTGTATCATGCTGGGTCTGTTCCAATGTACCTGGATCGCTCAAAGACTGAAGAGATGCTGGTTTGCATGCTGTATCCCCTCTGTTTCAAGTCAGCGAGGCTCTACCACCTAGTGTTTCTGTTATGGCTGAGCTGGTGCAATACATTGTTCAGTACTGGAGAGTGCTCTCAGAGCATTGGAATCTCCTCACTTCCTGCTTTGAGGCATCTGTGATGTCGGTTGTCATGAGCTGGGATAATGTTGAGATTATTTTCTACAAGGTTCCTGGACATATATAAGATGGGGAATGAGGCGACCAAGAGTTTGCGACTCTGGATGACCAGATTAGCATTTCACTCTTCCTCACACTGACTTGCTACATGGCAGGTATAAGTTCAACCCTCCATTTGGCTGGCAAGAAGATGAGAGATGGCTAATAGTTGCATCTCATTGTGCCATGGCTATTCTTATGGACCCATTTCTTCAATGCAATGGTGGTTTCAAGTCATTTTCTGTCATCGTCAAATTGACCACACCCCCAGGGTGCACTACCATTTGCTGGAGGGGCCAGTTTCTGCAGCAACTGTATTGTTATGCAGACTTTTCAGCACATTCTTGTTGAATGTCCCACTCTAGAGGATTTTTGTGTATATTACCTATCACAGCACCAGTATGAGTGAGGGTACTTGTCTCTTGCCCTCAGGATGTGTTCCTGCAAGTCATTTCATTTGACTTGTTTGTGCAGGCTCCAGTGCCAAGGGAGGCTGGTGCTATTTTTGTTGTGTTTTTTTTTAGGGGGGGGGGTCTTTAATGTAGCCTACTAGTAGGTGAAAGTTCATTATGGCAACTTCTACCCTTGGTGTCAGTTGCCAGATCGATTCTTTTTGAAAGAAAACATATTTTCCTGTTCAGCTCTTCACGCAGAGGCTACCCTGTGTAGTCTGCTCCACTTGGTAGCTGGAGGAGAAGCATGTCTTCCCCAACCTCAGACTAGATTCAAACTCTGGCCTTTATTTCTTCTAGACATTTCCATTTTAACTTTTTTGTCACTTTCTTTACAAAATTCTCACCTATTTTTGCAGGTGAGTTCCTGACCAACTCTTCCGCCTTCACCCCTGATTGAGGCCAGGATGAGGGGAGAGTGGTTTACCCCTTCACCCTGGTTCTGATTATGGTCAGGTTTTTTTTTTTTACATTTTACAAGATGAGATGTTGTGCAGCATGGGCAACCTTGCTATAGCTGATTATGGCCCCTCCCAGCCCCAAGTCCTGCTGGAGGATCTGTGGCTATACATATATATACATAAACACATTTTCACTTTTTTCTAGCTGTACACTGTCCGTGATGCACACTCATTGTGCAAAAGCTGATTAATCAAACCAGTATATTCAATCACTTAGCAAGGCAAAAAATGCTAATTAGCATCTTATTATAATGATCATAGCATCTGTGTGTGTGTCCATCTGTGCATTTAAAAAAAATTGTGAATGGGATTTTTTTCTTGCACACCAATTTTGAACATGTTGCAAAATAAAAAAACTTCACACTTTCTTAATTTTGTGAGTGAAGAAAACAAGTGCCACAAGCCTTCAAAAAATAATAATGATAGGTATTTATAATGTGCCCTCACAGAGCACAGGTTGTGTAGCAAGTGTAGAGAAATTTTACAGGGGAGAGAAGCAAGGTTAGACTGGAGTGCCCGAGGAGTTTGACGATGGGAGAGGGCATACGAGAGATAGGTGAAGCCTCGAGGTTTAGGTCCTTGTAGGTGATGAGAAGAATTTTATAGTGGGTATGGAAGCAAATAGGTAACCAGTGTAGCTCCTGTAACAGGCATCGAAGGAAGGAACCTGGGGACAGCGAACAGGAGCTGGGCAGTATAGTTTTGAACTGCCCATAGGGCAGATTTTTGCTAAGTGTGAACAATGCTGATTAGCCAGTGCACTCTTAGTAAATTAGGAGTGTTACTAGTATTGCCATTTTTCTACTCAGTTCTTGTTCATTTTATTTCAGGTCACTCAGTTGAAAAAGTGCCAAAAGTGCATTTATTTTGTTTGTAAAAAGAGGCTGGATCTATATATGTGGATTGCAAATGTAGTTCAAGGACCTTCCATCAAGTTTCTGGTTGAGACATGTAAGCTATTATTTGAATTATTTTAGGGGCTTTTGAATTAATCGGGTACATACATGGAAATGATCTCCCTCTCAGGTATTACCACAAATTTAAATTGGGGAAATTTAGAATTTGATTAATGTGATTGGTTAGCAGCATCAATTAGGATCCCTTGGTATATTTATTGCTATCCTTCATAATTAACTAAGTGATTTTTGGCTTCCCTACCTTTCTTCATTGAGGCATGGGGGGGGGGGCATGAATGTCACTACATCCATCCAAAGGACCTGCAGGTCCCTCAGCTGATGGAGTGTTAGGTGAACCAAGGAGCTGTTTAGTGTCATCATGGTCTTTGTTACATTTAATGCCTATTGGTGTTGGGGCAAGGTTTTTCTGTGCTTGTGTTGAGGAGTGGCCTGATCTAAGTTGGACTAAAAGTACTGTCTCCTGTGTAGTGATTTTTAGGACTTCTAATTTGGGAAGGTTTGGCATTTAGAATATTGCTTGTCATGGTGAGGGCTTCTTTTTAAGTCTAGGTGGTGGTTAGTATTGAATTGGTATATTGTTGTGCTGAGTGTTAAGTTCCTATGATGTTTAGGTGTATGAGGGATGATCAGAAAGTAATGACAGTTGGACTCATGGCAGAGACCATGAGTGAATGGGAAGGAGGGAAGGGAGTGTGGGGCATTGAGTGTTGCCTGTTGTGATGTGTTTGAACTTGTGGCCGCATGGTTGCATTACATTTTCTCATTGCGCTGTGTGATTGTGTCATGTTGGTTTCACCCTCTAACTGGAAACATGGATTTCTCGAAAGAAAGAAGGTTGCAGGTTTTACACATTCATTAGGTGGAAACTCGGGGGAGGAATAAACTGTTTCCGCTGGATTCGAGCTTTTGTAGCTGGAAAAACTTGGCTGGAAGATGATCATCAGTCTGGACATCCCCAGACAACTCTGACTGAAGAAACAATGGTCCGTGTCCAGCCCATCATTGACAAAGATCCAACTGTTAAGTTACTCTTTGATTCTTATCTTTGGAGCTTGATGTTAGTTATGGGAGTGCACATGACATTGTTTATGATCACTTAGCACTGCGGAAGAAGTGTGCTTGATGGATGCCCTATTTGCTAACAGAAGAGCGAATGGGTGCAAGTTTGTCATCTCTGGCTGGCTAAATTTGAACCAAATGGTCTGAAACTGTTCTCAGATGTTTCAACCGGAGGTGAGTGTTGTTGGATTTCTTTCTTCACCACCAGAGACAAGAAGTCCAACATGGTGTGGTTGAGTAATGAAGAGCCTAGACCTCAAATTTTGAAGGAAGGATTTTGCAGCATGAAGCGCCTTTTCACCATCTTCAATTCTCAAGGACCAATGTGTGTGGATGTGGTGCTTCACAGTCTACTATCACAGCCAAGTACTACACACACTTACCAAGTCCTTCCTCACATCCTGGAACATCAGGCCAAGTCTGCACCAACCCATCGCTGATTGCACCTTTTTATGCACTCCACAAAGCGCGCGCCTGACTGCATTTCCAGGAACAGCAGGGGATCACACTTCTTGCCCATCCACCCTACTCACTTGACCTTGCTTCCTGTGATTTTTGGTTGTTTCTAACAAGGGTAGATTGCAAGAAAGTAATTTCATCACATCCAAAACCTGGCCGAAAAGTCAATTCAGTACTTCAAAGTATACCAGCTTCTTAGTACCGTGACTGCTTCATGAAGTGGTGAAGGAGTGTGGAACGCTGCATAGAAGCAGGAGGGGAGTATGTTGAAGGAATGTAGACTAGTTTTGATTTACCTCTGTTCTACCAAAATATACAGTTTCACTGTCAGTACTTTCTGATCACCCCTCATACTCCAATTTGTAATTTAGTTTATGTGTATGGGTGTTTCTTGTGTGCAGTCTGTGATAATTTTTAGTGCTTTGTTTTGTACTGTTTGGAGTGTTGTGTGCCAAGCTGTAGTAGTGTGTTTATATCATTGCATTGTTGAGGTTCCTGTGTTGAGATGTTATCGAGATGTCATCTGATGTTGGGATTGTATGTTAAAAAGTATGGGTGAGTGGATGACATCCTATGGGATACCAATGTGGAGCAGCGTGATTTATGTGCTTTGCTTGTCCTTGTCAGCTGAAGAAGTTTGGGGCTATTTTTTGTGGTTAGTTCGGTTGGAGTTTAAGATTTTTTGTGCAAGAATATATTTAGGTACTGTGGGAAAGCTTTTTTATCTTGATTGCTGCAAGGATTGTTTGTGATGGGAGGATGTTTGTTAAACCCATCTAAAATGTTCTTGTCATAGAATTCAAGTAACCTGAACCTTTTGGCTTCCCTCCAAAGATGCATGGGAGGGGAGACGACAGCCCTAAATTAGGAAAAGATTTCCTCTTCGAGTGTGATGGCATTTTAAATGGCGAGAGTGAATTAATCGTGGCTGGTATTGCTACTATTTAATTAAGCTTTAGTGGTTGGAGGATTTAAACAGGAGAAGCAAAAATAATTTTTTAATTCTATACAAACAACAATAGATATTCACAAAATAATATACAGACAATTTAGTTAGCACTTTTTAATAAATGAATGAAATTGAAATGACAAGTATGAATCGTCTTAGCCTTACTAGGCTCAATTAGTACACTAATTACCCAAGTGAAGGCTGGAGGCGACTGCGAGGTGAGTCTTAGCCATACGAGGCTCAATAATTGTTACAATAATTACCCGAAAAGGACTGAGAGGAGATCGTGAGGTGAGTCACTCCGTCAGAGAGCATCACGCCTCTTCGATGATGAAAGAAAATGTGCAAGTCTTACAATTTACTGGAGAAGACCACGAGTGTGGGTACTCGAGGGAAAGTATTCTATGAGGAATAGGAGTAGAGCGCGATATTCCAGACATTGTCTTCATCATTCCGAATATGGATTCCTGCTGCGAGACCGAATAGCACCAAAGGTTGTCGCTCGAGGATTGTGCGTCGTCTATGAATGATTCCAAAGACCTCTTATGATGCCGCATGAATACCTTCTGTAATGCGTGGGCTTGCTTACTTGGAAGCACCGTGGGGACAGCTCGCGACCCAATAGCTCTAAGAATACTAACTCGATTATTCTCGGGGTGGAGAATATATTCAATGTTTGCCGACAGAAGCGTTATCGGTTCGGTCCTACATCTTCGATTGGCGGGAATCGGCGGTGAAGGATGTAACACCATAAACGGGACGGGGTTCTGGTGCGTTATCGCTCCGGAAGTTTGCCGACGGTCTGGAAGCAGGGCTCCTTCGCTCGACATCCCTTTCTCGTGACTCGATCACACACGCTCGCTCTCTCTTCCCCCATTTTCTGACAGTTCTGCATGTGGTTGCTTAGAATATTTGAAGTGAAGCTTTGTTGTGTTTGTGAGAGAGATATGTTTGGACTTAATCTACCTGTTTGGGGGCACGGCGATGTGTGTTCCTGTCTGCTCTGCTGAGAGGATTCAGCTCCCCATCTGGCCCCAGCTTAGCCTCTCCTCCTGCTAACCTCTATCTCGTCATTTTATAGCAACTTTCTTTCACCCTTCATTCAGCCTTTTTACTGTAACTTTCTCTACATTTTCATTGGTACCCTCTTCAACTTTCTTGGTATGGTAATAATAGGTGATCACCCACCCTACTCATTTGTGGACCCACTTATCTCTACTTCTCTTTATTACCTACCCTCCTACCCCTTTCAACACTTGCTCTCCTATCCACAAGAGTTTCTGGTTCCCTGGCACACATTCATCCTTATCGAGTGGCAGTGTAGAGCGTGAGGACCGTAAATCTACCGGCCAGGTCAAGTATTAGGTATATAGGGTTTGTTGGGCCGTCAACTCTGCTCACCTTCCACCATTACACATATAAAGTGGATATGCTAGCACCATCCTGTATGGGCCTCCTCCCTTTTATTTGACTGTTGTTTTTTTGTAGGTTGCATATTCCTGTGCAGGGGGAGAGGCGGGCCTACCCCCGATGCTGGAGCGCTCCTCTTTCTTGCTTTGTTTTCTTGTTGTTAATTTTTTTAACCATTGTCTTTTTATTTGTTATTTACATATTCTTATTTATTTTCTTGTTTTTATGTTATTTGTTTCTTAATATAGCCTAGTAGTAGGCTGTGTTGTGTACGGTGACTTATGCCCAAGCAGGCAGTCGCCAGATGGACTCACTCCAAGAAACACCATCCTTTATGGTCAAGAGTTCCAGCAAAATTTTGCATAAATGGTGGGCCGGGTTTGCAAAGCCAATCAATGCTGGGCCGGGTTGGCAAAGCCAATCAATGCTGGGCCAGGTTGGCAAAGCCAATCAATGCTGGGCCGGGTTGGCAAAGCCAATCAATGCTGGGCCGGGGCCGAGAATGTATAAATAATTGCATTCTGGAATTATCTGAGTATATGGAAACTTTTCTTAACTTTGCAAGTCATTGGGAGGTTATAGTATTTACTTTCCATATGCTCCTTCTTTTCTTTCTCTACAAATAGGGTGACAATAGAAGGTAAGAGTAGGCCTGTGCGTGGGGATCTGCCTTCAAGCACTGCCTCTCCCTCCTTATGTTTGGGGGAAGTTATGGTAATGCAAGACACCCCTTTGACTGGTAGAGAGACTTCCCTCTCAGTATCCGCATGTGGAAAAGGTGCTTCCCCTTGTGCAGCTCCACTTCTGAAAAGGTGCGCCCCTCGCTCCTTCCCTGTGATTTCTTAGGGACCCCCTCGAACCCTCTTCTACCGGAGACAAGGCTTACTCCTCTCCTAGACTGACCTAATGGTGCAGGGGTTAACCCTGTTTCGGTGTAGTCACCCATGAGTGAATCCTTCCGAGGAATGGTAGTCCTCCCTTTTCTATTACAGGGGCCTCTAAAAGAGAGTAGGCAGGAGGCCCAAAATCAACTGCTCCTGGTGGGAGAAACTTGATAGGACCAACCCCCCTTAGGGGGGGCTAGTGAAAGCGGTTCCTGTCAGACTGTGCCCCCTGTAGTCATGTATTTTGACTTTGCAGTGGGTTGGCTCCCCCCCCCCCTCCTCCCTGCGCTCTTCCTCAATGGAGGTCAGTTCACCCACCAGAAGCTTTACTCCAACTTGAATGGGATCCTTGCCAGTATCAAACTCCTGCAAAGAGGTACTCTCCATTGTACACCTGGTACCTGGTGGAACAGTGCATCCTGTCAGCACAAGTACAGATCGGGCATACCTAGCTCACTGGGTTGACTTGAACTCTTTGACAATGGTTGCGGAAACTGGTACATTTCCCCTATGCCATTATGCACCCATTTTTCTTTACAAGTAATCCTAATCTAGTTAGGATTAGGACCCCATCTAGTTCACTACAAATAGTACCTCGAGAGATTGCTTGTTGTCCTTCTCAACCCAGTCATAGTTCTGTGTATAGGTGGGGAGAGCACTCTCAGATCCAATAGGACAGGACAATGTCCTCAGTGTGTCACTTTCCTTTCCTTGAGCATCAAGGGCACTACCCCTCCATCAGCAGTCGCCAGATGGCTCTTAAAATTTAAAAGAATACCCTCCATCAGCAAGTTCCACCCCAGCTCAGACTGGAAAATGCTGTCTTCTATGCTTCCTTTGTAGAACCTCATGATGCCACAGTGTTTTTCAATTTGGTGAAGGCCTATGATACTGCATGGTGATACAGTATCATGGAGACTCCACACGATGTGGGTGAAGGGATGCTCCCACTCTATTTCTGTGAGAGATTTTCTTCAGTGTAAGAGTGGAGATAGCCCTCTTTGCCCCAATGCAGCAGGAAGAGGGTGTCCTGCAGGGCAGTGTGCTCACTGTCACACTCTGCATCAACGGTATCACCGCGGTGCTGCCGGAAGATATTCTCGGGGAGGGGGGTGCATGACCTTTCCATCTCTTTTGGTGTGCCTCAGATGCCAACTCTGGATCATCAACACCAATGGGCATTCTGTTAATTCAGGAACTCATGATATCTCACACACACAAAAAAAAGAACCTGAAGAATGTAAAATCTTTTATATATATATATATATATATATATATATATATATATATATATATATATATTCATGTGGAAAGAACCTTAAAGAGGATGTCATGTATAGTATGGGCAATTATGCTGCAGCTGACATCTATAAGATTATGTGCCTTCCTCACCCCAATGCCTGCAGAAGGAAATGTGGCTATATATCTTCACACACTTGCTTGTACTGTCGCATTACCTCTTTCTTCTGCAGATCTCTCCTTTCAATATTCTATAAGATAGGCCCTCATTGGCATTGAGTATAAGTAATTGTGAGGGGGGGGGGCGCATTCTAATCAACTATTTAAGACACTGATTCAATTTTGAACATTTTATTGAGTATTTAGAATAAATTATGTATTCTTTTTTTCTTTTTTTTAAGATCAAGGAATGAGTGATCTGAGGTTAATTGGGAACTGCTTGGTTGGTACTCGCCCACTATTATGTTTTGACTCCAATTTCAACAAACCCCATTATGCAGTCATGAAGGAGTCACTCAGTCAGATATTCAATGTCCCGTATGGATTTCCAAAGTCTCAGCCTTTTATTGATCGGGTCTTCGTGTTTTCTCTCCTGAACAAGAAAATCTATTTCAGAAACTTCCAGATAGTGGAAGAAGATGGACAACTGACAGAGATTGGTATGTTAACTTCAGAAGAAACTGGCTCTTGCCAGAGGGTAAAGCTCCTCAGGGTGAAAAGGATGAGTCAAATTATAGTAGTTCAGGAATAGATGGTGAAGCACTAGCTCTATTTGCCTATGAAATGTAAGAATATTCCTATACTGGTGTGTGTCAGTTGTCATACATGCATGATGTGAGATATGGGTGAAAATCACTTCATGATAATTCCATTATTGTATTAAATAAATTTGAGTGGTAGGAGATGGGTAATTTTTAGTGGCATTGATACAAGACTTAAGAACTCATATTAACAGGAAGCATTGATGGGAATAAACACTAGTATATTGGAAGCTTTATTTGAATATTAATTTTGAAATTGCTTCAACTTCCAGCATCAATCCAACTATAATTTTGGACTCAGTGAAGGGCCTTAAATACAGAAATTAAACATAAGCCTAACTATTTTCTAGGTTCCTGGACATGAGATAATTTAGTAAAGTTAAGACAAACAAAACAATGTTAATTTTGGGGAGGTATAAGATAAACGGGCAAGAAAAATTGTAAGGGGGAAATATACAAGGCAAAGGAAACAGTATAAAATTATAAGCCTTTTCTTGGCTTTTATGCTTGTGTATGATTGTTAAAATTTAATATGTTCTTTGTCCTTAACTAAGACAGTGTATAAAGCTGTACTGCGCTGAAATGCATCATCTGAGTAGAAATTTGGAATTTCTCTTAGAAGAATAGATGCTACAATTTTTCAGTCAAGTTTTTCCAAATAAAGAATTTGTTTTGCTTTATCAAAAGAAATAGTGGTTTTGACTCAGCGTGCAAGAAACCACTCTAGTTTTCTCAAGTTCTTTAATTCTATTGTTTGAACAAAGAGATTTTATTGTGTGGTGTTCAAAAGCTTAAATTTTGACCAGAAGAATGGGAAATTGAGAATGCACTATCTTTCCTGGATGTTAAGATACTAAAGACTATTGCTCATCTGATGGTTGCCATATTTAGCAAACCTACTCACTCAAATTCTAATATTAATTTCTTGTCTCATGGTGATTGTATAAAAAGGTCAGTGATTAATTCACTCTTCCTTTGAGCATACTGGATTTGTAACCCACCTTTCCCCCAGGAAGAATGGAACTATCTGGTCAAAGTATTCATTGATTTACAGTATCATATACCTATGTCAATATAAAAATCCAACCATAATGCAAAATTCTCTTTTAAACCAAACCTATGCAACCATAATAACTATAAAAAGTATTTCCCTTCTCAAAATTTAGCCTCAAACTCTAGTACCATAAAACAATCTCTGCTCAAACAAGAAGAATTAGAGAAAAAGTCAAAGGTGTCTAGATTTTGTGTGGGGATTGTCATAAGTTTTACTTTAGTGAAACAGGCAGAAATATCACATTGTATCTATGAATAGAAAAATGACCTTTTTTAGAGAAAACTCCAGTCAGGTCTCACATGCTAAACCAAAAAAATGTCTTATTTCTTCCGGTAAAGCAAAATGCATTTATCATAATGAAATTTTTTTTTAAATTCAACAGATGTTGCATTTCAGCCTATTACAGCTTTACATACTGCTCTAGTTAAGAAAATTGTACCTCAAATAAATTTTAAGTCATCCATCAGACTAATGCCCAGTAAATGTTTATAATTTTAGTGTGTTCCCTTTGTGTGTTTTTTGACCCTATGATTTTTCTTGTTCCCTTAGCATAGTCATAACCTGAAATTGAGGAAAGAAAGAGTGATGAGAGAGTACAAATCAGCCTGTGATTCCCTCATTGTGTGTTGAAGCTTAGTCTAAACCAGGGAAGGGGAAAGAAGTATGAGGGGAGAAAAGATAGTTTGTCTGGACAATGGGCTTCTTTTTTTTTCATTTTATATGCCAGTTCTACTGGAGGCATTCTGGCTGATCGGAGATAGTGTTTCAAGTCCTTACTCAGGTTAGCCAGGGTCTCTTGGTATATGATTGTGTCACTGTCTCATATTCCTTGGCTTTGTGGTTACAAGTAAATATTGATTGGAATTATAGCTGTCTTCTCATGAGGTGGTATTGAATTCATACCATTTTGAATTTGGAATTTATTTGACTGTCTTATTTTGAGGCCTTCTTCATTGTTGTTGTTTTGGTCCTCAAAGCTGTGCTGAGAGGTATTACCTGTTAGAGCAGTTTTCTTCTTTCTTTTGGCTGAGGTTGTAAAATTGGATTTCCCAGTTCAGTATTTTCTTGTGCAGTTCTTGAGGTAATGTTCCACAAGCCAAATCTGGCAAGCTTAAAACTGAGGATACTCACATTCGGGGAGTACTCTTTGTTGAGTTGTCCTGTCTAGCAGCCATTAACTGCTGCAGCAGGGAATTTTGCCAGGCTGGTAGTGCAAGTTAAGGAGGCCCAATCACTAAGTTGACATGAACTCTGGCATGGCCGTGACAAGTTGTTGTGCTTCCTACTCATTACCTTTTTTTCCTACAACTATCCCTCACTTTTTCTAGGCTTAGAAACCTGACCAGCTACCTCATGTCTTGTCAGATGAAAGGCTTTGGAACCTCTATAAATGACCTTTAATGCCTCCAGGTTTCAAGAGACCCGGTGTTGGGGCATGATTAATGAGAAGATATGTTTTTGCCCCAATAACTCCTTTCCTGTGTGTAATGGGCTGACCACCTCCCTACAGCCATTCTTGGGTGCATAACCCTACTACTGCTTATGGACAGGCTTTAGCTCTTTTCTTACATATCTTTTCCTACAAACTGCAGATGACATTAGTTTTCAATTTAAACTAAAACTAAAATCAGCTCAAGTAAACTAGCTGAAGCCCTAAGGACCGAGTGTGTGACTATCCTGAATCTGACCCACAGGTTATTCCCCCGGTAGGGGCATGCATCAATCCCATTGGTTTTGAAAAAAGTAAAGATGGAATTTGGGTCTTGTTTCTTTAAATGAATGTCTTTGATGGGTTTGCATAGTATGGTGGTCAAGGGAGAGACAGATCTTAATCATGAGTTCTACTAATCATTGTGTACAGATTTAGTAGACTTTCGCACTGAAGATGATTCGTATGCTAAGCCAGTAGGGTGGAGGGGGTGAACTTGTGTGTAAAATTAATTTCAATAAGTAGTCCTGGTTACAAGTGCAAATGGAACCCTCACTCATTGTCCTTTCAAAGGTGAGAATGGATGTAAAGAGGCAATGATTAATGCATACTTTTTTCCCATTTGAAGGTCCAAGGTTCTGTTTGAATCCCATCAAGATTTTTGAAAGCAGTTTTGGAGGCCAGGTCCTTTGGTCCAACCCATTGTACAAAAGTCCCAATGCGGTAAGAAAGAGTTTATATCATTTCTTAGCATCCTCAACATTTTTTTGTGTGAATCGGTTGTCATCCTATCAAAAATGAAAGGCCAAGTGACTTTCGACCCTACTCTAAGGTTCACTGCATATCTCATTGAGGTCCAAATAAGTATGGAATGGGCCAAGTTCAAGTTATTAGCTCTCCGTCATTGACACAAGTAGTTTCCTCCAAGTAGTTATTCAGCTAATGCCCCTTCCACAATTTTTCACATCCCTCTGCAAGGGAATCCCCCTCGATATGCAGGGGGCCCTCCTGGTTCCAAGCCCCCTGGCATTCTAGAACTAGTTTGAGGCATTTTCTTTATTCCTTCTAAATATAATCATATTCTTTACACATCTCCTCACCTATCTTTGGTCCATTCTTCTTCCCTGTTTGCGTGGGGGGGGGGGTCACCCCAACCCTCTTGCCACTGGTTATGGGTGGTGGTTTTTAACACAGCAGCTTTCTTCTCACCCTTTTCCTCCTTCTGCATCCATCTTTCTTTACTTGTATATTTATCCTTTTATGCCTTAGTCGCTATGGTGGACCGCGTCACGAAAATGTGACCACGAGTGGGGCCAGTCGGGCTAACAGACCCCCGATGCACTCATTCGGAATTGGGCTCCCGGGGCAAATTATTTTGCATTTCCTGGCGGCTAACACGTGGCTCCCATTGCCCAGTGGTGGAAGGGGGGGGGGGGGTACAGCAGATATTTACCAGATCATGATTATTATTATGTTTGTAGGATTTCCCCTTCACCCATCTTTTCCGGGAAGCTTGCGACCCCACCACCGCGGGATGGCCGGGCTGGGGGATGCGCGGTTTACACCCGGCATGATGTCTCCGTTCTTCCTTTCTCTTTAGATACCTCCTTTCAGGCAGTGGCTGTGCAGCTGCACCTGGGTAGGAGGTATACTATTATTTCTGCGTACATTCCACCGTCAGCTGACTTCGACGCGGGGGACTTCCGCCGCGTCGTGGCACGGTTGCCGAGGCCCTATCTCTTGCTTGGAGATCTGAACGGCAGGCATCCTCTCTGGGGAGATTACTCCATAAATCCCAGGGGACAAGTCCTTGCCGATCTCATCGAAGAGCTTGAGATGGGTTTCCTAAACGTGAGTATTGCGTTCGACCTTTTTGGAGCACACATCGTGTCACGCTGGAACCGTGCCAGTGTATACGGATGGCTCCAAGTCCCAAGAGGGGGTCGGCTTCCACGCCGTATCCCCTCTGTTTGAAGTCAGCGGGGCTCTACCAGGCGCTGCGCCTGTCGTCACGGCCGAGCTGGTGGCAATACACCACTCGGTACGGTAGATTACGCGACGTGCCCGGTTCGGAGACCGGATTGTGATATATAGCGACTCACAAAGCGCCCTGAGTGCTCTCGGGGCATTGGAATCTCCGCATCCCCTGGTTCGCGATATCCGTGACGCCACGGTTTTGGCGAGCCGGGCAGATGTCGAGATTATCTTCTGCTGGGTTCCTGGACATGTAGGAATTGCGGGGAATGAGCGCGCCAAAGAGTCCGCGAGGACTCTGCGACCGGACCAGCGTTTCGCTCTTCCTCACACCGACTACATGGCAGTAATACGGGCAGCTCTCCGGACTGCTTGGCAAAGAAGATGGGAGACGGTCGAAGGGAACTTAAAGTTGCGTGCCATTGCGCCGCGATTGTTCCCATGGATCTATCCCCCAATGCCGCGGCGGCTTCAGGTTGCTTTCTGTCGTCTTCGAATCGGACACACTCGTGTGACGCATCGCTACTTGATGGAGCGCTCGCATGCGCCCTATTGCAACGACTGCGTCGTCCCCCAGACTGTTGGGCATATTCTTGTCGAATGTCCCAGTCTGGGTGATCTTCGCGCACGATACCTGTCTCGGTACCGGGATGGGCGGGGTCGCTACTGCCTGTCCCTTGTACTCGGGACGAGTGCGTGCACCATGACTGGTGGACTTATTGACTTTTTGGGGGAGGCCGGCCTTCTCCCCTTTATTTAAGGTTCCTTTTTTTTGTTATTGTTTTGTTTATAGGTTGCACTCTCCTGCACCGGGGTGAGGGGACCTCCCCCCGCTGCCGGAGATTGCTTCGATTGTTAAGTTTTTCCACTTTATATCATTGTTAAGTTTTCATATTTTTACTTTAAAGTAGCCTAGTTCTAGGCTGTCGTGTTTTTCGGCGACTTATGCCCAAGTGGGTAGTTGCCAGATGGGCTCCATAAAATTAAAAAAAAAAAAAATTCCGGGAAGGAAGTTTCCACTTTGTGATCCATGCTCAAACTGCTCCTTAGTACCTAGGTAACCCTCTTCCCTTATGCCATGGGATCCTCTGCCAGGAATCGAGAGACAGGAAGAGGTTCCTCTGCTCCCGAAGGTAGACCAGAGCCCCTCCTAGGGGAAAC
This sequence comes from Ceratothoa steindachneri, assembly GCA_963969495.1. Lineage (NCBI taxonomy): Eukaryota > Metazoa > Arthropoda > Malacostraca > Isopoda > Cymothoidae > Ceratothoa > Ceratothoa steindachneri. Next base: position 21,861,640 of record OZ018328.1, on the reverse strand, counting down.
ATTTTGGTAGCAGAGCCCTATTGAGCTTACCCGTGTTTTTTTTCTATACTCTTTTTGTTTTGTTCTGGAAGCCGGCCCCCGGGGTACCTGGATCTGGCATTTGTGTGCCAACCCATGTCACTCGTATCCACCTGAATCCTTAGTTCAGTTGATGTCAGACCCCCGTCCCCCCGATGCCTCGAGTGGGCATGAAGAATGGAACCTAGGGTATAAACCCGCCCTGCCTCCCTTATCTAGAAAGCTCGTTGATTCGCTGATGGACAGGTGCCAGGCTGGTCCTTTGACCCCGCCCCCTGCAGTGCGGTTAACCTAAAGGTCCGCAGTGCCTGTAAGAAAGGCTTACCCCACTTGGGGTTTACTATGCGCCTATGCCCGTGGAACGTCTTAGAATTAAAAAAAAATATTAGCCTTGCTTTGAGAAGTTGTGCCTCTCGAGCAACCTTTGGTTAGTTTCTGGTCGGTGTGCGTTGCTGTCCTAAGTTGCGAACACCATTCTTTAATGCACCCAGGGTGGACTCCTGAAAGGTCCAAAAACTGTTGCCAAAATGTCGGACTCCTCCCCCCTATGGAGGGGCTTCCCTCATACCTTCTGAATGTGGCAAAGATGCCAGATACCAAACCTGTGTCTGCCCCTTTACAATGCCGTACCTCCTCAAGAGGATCAGTACACATATGGCCCCCGAGGTGCCCTCAAGCAGGGAGGCTCAGGCCAAGACCAAAAGTGGCAAGTGCGGTAAACGGAGTCTCAATTACGTCAGGGCCCCTCATTCAGATTACCTGCTGTCCTTCAAGCGCTTCTTAGCTATTCGTTCCACTAAATGCAAGTTGGCCAAAGGCCACATGCTCCATCAAAGGAAACCTTTGCTAGATTGACTGTTAGAGAGCCTAAGGTGACCCATTTGTTGGTCAGGAGCCTTCTACTGAATGCGCAGCTCCTTCCGAGGCGGCCATTATTTCTGCCCTTCGGACATTCGATGGCTCACCGGTGGGTGTGACGTCTGGGTGAGGGAACTCTTAGATGTACTCCTTAGAAGACATCACCGAAGAGCTGGCTGACAAGGTCGAGCTTGTGATGAGAAAACAGGGAGGGTCCTCTAGACCCACCACTCTTCGTCACATTCGATCCCTACACGCTCCATGAGTCTGTGTGAGTTGGCTAAGAAGCGCACCCATGTTGTCCGTATCACCTGGAGAAGAAAATCTTGGCCGCTCAGGCTGCAGATGATCCCTCGTTTCGCGAGGATAGCCCCACAGGGGCTATAGCCTGTTACACTTGGTACCTGACGGAGCTGCACACCCTCCTGGTCTGAGTGTAAATTAGGGAGGCTCTGTCACTGGGTTGACTTACACTCTGATAGGGCCTGGAAAAGTTGTTGGTCCACTTTTCCCTCGCCCCAGCTATTATTATTATTACGGCTATCCCTTCAACCTTATCTACCCGCACTTTGTACCAGGAGGACTGTTCTCGCCTGGGCAGAATTTAGTCCAGTAGCCATGGTGGACTGCATGTATCCTGAGATCACTTAACACCAAGGTATGATTAGGGATCACCCACCATACTCATTGGTGCACCCGCGTACCTCTACTTCTCTTTATTACATACCTGCCAAACCCACTCCTCTATCGCAGAGTTTCTGGTTGCCCGTCGCTCTTTCGTCCACTTATGAGCCTTAGTCGAGTGGCAGTGAGGTCCCTACCTGTTGCGAGGGTTGAAAGTCCGCTGGCTAAGGCAATACTGGGTACGAGTGTGCTGGGCCTTGCTAGCACCATCCATTATAGTTAAACCTCGAGGACAATTTCGCCTCAATGGTGGGCCAAGTTGACAAAGCCCATCGACTCTCAACCGATGGACCAAGTGTGTATGAATGATCACATTAAAGAATTTCCTCATCCTATGCAAACTTTTCCTTTAACCTTCCAAGTCATCGGGGGCATCATACTATCTACTTTGCATGCGTTCTTTTTCTCTTTCTAAAGCATGGTGACAATACAAGGCAAAAGTTGGGATCCTCCTCCAAGCACGCCTCGCCCTTCCTAGATGTCAGGGAGGATGAGGTAACACGAGACACCCCTTCGATCGGTGGAGGCCTTCCCCTCTCACCATCGCCATGCTGCAAAATAGCCTCCCCTTTGTCATCTTTGAACCTGCTCTCGGGCAGCTCAACCTCTAAAAATTAGATGAACCTACAGGACTGTACTTTATCAGAGGCCCCTCCAACCCTCATCTACGAGAGGTCTACTCCTCTCGTAGGCTTACCGGTGCGTTGCCCCCCATCCCTTGGAGTCACCCCGGTGACTCCATCAAGTGGCAATCCCTCCTTTCCTATCACAGAGGACGGCCAAGAGAGAAGGCAGGCGGCTCGGTTCGATAGGGCCAACCCCCTTAGATGGGCAAGGGAGAGTAGGGCCTGTCGGTCCGTGCCCCTAACAACGTCCTGCATTGGGGAGGAATGTCCTCCGCACGGAGACCTCCCCCTCCCCCTCTGAGAAAGAAATGATCCCGAAGGTGACCCAGCCGAGCATGCAAGGATCTTCCATGGTGGCGAACCAGAACCCAGATCCGCCCCTCTGCAAGCTTCTCTTCCCGTGGCTCGGCCTCCCGAGGCCTCACAAGGAGAGGAGGGACCTCCTCCCCCATCTGGTGCCGCCTTGACTTTCTCCATTTCGGATTACTCCGACTCGGCCATGATTAATAACCTTCGGACACCTAATGGTTTGATGTTGAGTGCGACTCCGCACTCGACCATGAACTTTGCGAAAGGAGTGTTTTACGCGAGGGAACTCTTGGACTACTCCATAAAAGACATCACCCTAGAGCTGGCCGACCATGGAACGGTCTAGATCGAACGTGTGATGAGAAAACGGGGGGGGCTTCGGGACCCACCCCTAAACTCTTCGCCACGTTTGACCGTGTCAGGCTCCCTGAGTCGGTCCTTGCCTGTTGATATCGCTACTGTGTAAAGACATTTGTGCCAGTGCCGTTGAGGGGCTACTAGTGCCACCGATTCGGCCATGCGAATCGTTCGTGTAGCTCTGCACCGTTGGGTTTACTCGAAGTCTGTAAATATCTCCAAAGTTATACACGATAAGTCCCTATCGTGTATGATCATGTGTGTCAATTGCGGAAAGCTGCATCCCGCTTCTTCGAAACAGTGTAGTGTGTATTTTCTGGAAGGAAAGCTTGGTCATTCAGGCTATGGATAGCTTCATTTCGCGACGTTCAGCACGTGGGGTAGTATAGAGGTACTGCCATACTTTTCTATTGATCCTTAGTTTGTTTGAAGCTTGACTTAGGGATGCGAGTTCTATGCATCTGCAGTCAAGCGTGTATTGCGAAAGGTAGATTCGATCCACCACACCGGTGCCTTGTAGACAGTCATCCGATGCACGCGAACTGGCTAAGATGTCTAGATTATATTTTGTTAGATTCATGGACATGTGGGAATGAGGGTGCCAAAGAGTCCGCGAGGACTGCGCCACCAGATCAGCGTTTGTCTCTTGCTCACACAGGCTACATTGCAGGAATCTGAGCAGCTTGTCAAAGAAGTTTGGGGACGACCGAGGGGACTTAAAGTTGCGTGGCATTGCACTGCGACTGCTTCAGGTCGCTTTCTGTCGTCATCGATATTAAGTACACTCGTGGGACGCATCGTCATTTGATGTAGCGCTCGCCTGTAATTTATTGCGATGACTGCGTTGTCCCCCAGACTGTTCGGCACATCCTACCTGTCCTTCTATCGGGACGAGCGGCTCCGCTACCGCTTGTCCCTTGTACTCTGGACGGGTTCGTGTACACAGACTTGTGGACTGATTTTTCGAGGAGGCTGGTCTCCATTTTATTTGTTTCTTTGTTGTAGGTTGCATGTCCCTGCGCCGGAGGGAAAGCGGGTCTCCCCCGGCACCGCTTCCTTTATTTTTTCGTCTTGTTTTGGAGAGCTTTTTTTTTTGTGAATTTTAGAATACCCTAGTACTAGGCTAGAATTTTAATTTCGGTGACTTATGCCCTTGAAGTCAGTTGTCAGATGGGAGAATTATAAAAAAAAAGAAGCATATATTTTTACTTCCTTTCACAGAGAACAAGTTATAAGTTCCGTTCTAATTGATTTTGAACCCGTCTTGAATTTGGATATTATTTTTTTTCCCCTCTTCTCTACAGGATCGTGCTTCGATGCGAGAGGTAAAGATAGTTAAGTCTCTCAACAAGCTGGGTCAGAATCAACGTAAGGCCAGAAGGATGAAGAAGGTACCCATCGAGTTCACTGACGACCCTACCACAAAATATTTTGACACCAAACCACCAGAAGAGGCTGAGGGCTATGAAAAGATGATTTTCCGCAGAAATGAGATTCCACCAAAGAAGGTTCCTCCTCCTCCTTCTTCTGACCGTTAAATGTATAGAAAAAAGAAATTATTGAACTTTGGTCTTTTTATTTAAGACATTGAACATTGAATAGAGTATTTATTATCTTTGTAAGAGCTCAATTATTGGCTAATAACTTCCATACTGTTACAAAGGGTTACCTAAAGATTGAATACAAGAACTCAACATTGATCCGTTTTCCAACAAATTGGCATCGACAAGCTTCGACGCAACTAGAAAACTACCACACCTAACCCCACTATAGGCCCTATCAAGCACAATAAGCCTTCCATAGCTGTGGGATGCTATTCTCTAGCCTTTCATCATTATGGTTCACTCCCAAGCAAACCAAGCATCCCCCTTGATGTGACGCTTGTAATGCTCTTACTCGACATCTTTCCTTCTCCATCCTTAACATAGTTTCACTCCCATACACCCACCTTGGCACCAGCTTACTTCCTTGCACCTTCCTGGCGCTTTCCACGCAATCTACTTCATCTGTACCACTACCATTTGCAATGCATCAAGAAATTTAAAAACTTAGAACTTGTTCATTTGTGACAATACAGACTCGCACCTCACCCTTATCTATCATTACATTACTGTTCTGCATTCACTTTTTGTCTCCCTTCTCTCACATATCCTGTCAAAAGCTTCTATAATTTCCAAATTACTCTTTCTCATCCACCAACACCATGTCTTCAGTATTCCATCAATAAAGATATTAAACAGCTATGGCGACATCACACAATCTTGTCTTACTTCCCACCTATGTCAAACCACTCGTTCCGGCGATCTTTCACCCTAACGCACACCTTATTTCTTTCCTAAATACTCTTCACAGCATCTCATAGTTTTCCACTCAATCCATACATTCCTAGCACCTGCCATAATGCGTCTCTATCTGCATAAACCCACCATACACTTTACAGCCCTTAACTCTTGTTTTTACAGCTTCCTCAGCGCACATACTTCACCCGCACACACCTTCCCATTGTTCATTCCTTACCTTTCTTACACACGTAATCCCATTATTCCATACAATAGCTATAGCACTCAACAGACTTATCCCCTTGTAGTTCTTGTATTACACCTATTACTGCTCTCTTCCTCTCTCAAATGCCTTGTAACATAACCACCAGACCCATTCCATAACACAATCATCACCACTTTTAGCATATCTACTCCCAAAGTACATCAACCTCTTGCTTGTTCATTTTTTCCATACCCGGATACAGCATCCGATTTACCCTTACACAGCCAATCATATTTACATTTGAATTACCTTTCCTTCCTTACCCACATTATACAACTCATCAAAATATTGCCAAATACTTTTGTTCTCTAGTGCCCTGCCATTCATGCCGATGTTTACCCAGCTATTCTGGTTCCTCGTCTTTCACTTACTTCCAGAATAGCTTCTTGTTCCCATCAAGATCCTCATTCATATTTCTGTTTCCATCGGGATCCTCATTCATCCCATTCCCGTCAGAATCCTCATTCATCTTCCCGTTCCCATCCAGATCCTCATTCATCTTCCTGTTCCCATCGGGATCCTCATTCATCTTCCTGTTCCCATCAGTATCCTCATTCATCTTCCCGTTCCCATCGGCGAACGGACCAGCGTTTCGCTCTTCCTCACACGGACTACATAGCAGGAATACGGGCAGCTCTTCGTATTGCTTGGCAAAGAAGATGGGCGACGGTCGAAGGGAACTTAAAGTTGCGTGCTATTGCGCCGCGACTGTTCCCATGGACCTATTCCCCAATGCCGCGACGGCTTCAGATCGCTTTCTGTCGTCTCCGAATCGGACGTACTCGTGTGACGCATCGCTATTTGATGGAGCACTCTCCTGCGCCCTATTGTGACGACTGCGTGCCACATTCTTGTCGAATGTCCCAGTCTGGGTGATCTTCGCGCACGTTACCTGTTATGGTACCGGGATGGGCGGGGTCGCTACCGCCTGTCCCTTGTACTCGGGACGAGTGCGTGCACCTTGACTGGTGGACTGATAGACTTTTGGGGGAAGGACGGCCTTCTCCCTTATATTTAACTAGGTTTTGTTATGGTTTTCTTTCTAGGTCGCACGCTCCGACGCCGGAGCTTGCTTCCTAATTGTCATCTCTTTTTATCGTTGTTTTCTTTTCAAATTTTTATTTTAAAGTAGCCTAGAACTAGGCTGTTTGTTTGCGGCGACTTATGCCCAAGTGGGCAGTCTCCAGATAGCCCTTTAGAAAAAACCCGTTCCCATCGGGATCTTCATTCACCTTCCTGTTCCCATCCGTACCCTCATTCATCTTCCTGTTCTCATATGGATCTTCATTCATCTTCCTGTTCCCATCCGGATCCTCATTCATCTTCTTGTTCCCATTCGATGTTCATTAATCTTTGTATTCCCATCAGGATCCTCATTCATCTTCTTGTTCCCATTCAGATGTTCATTAATCTTTGTATTCCCATCAGGATCTTCATTCATCACAGAACCCTACCACCCCGTCAATTTTTATAATCTCTATATGTACCAGATTCTCATTCCCACTTCCATCCACCACTTGTGCAAAGTCATTCCAGAACCTCTTTGTCTGTTTCACTTACAACCACGCCCATTTTCACCCTTGCAAATCTCAACCTCATCCACATAAAGCCCCATCATGCTACTTCCAACACCTCTACACTAACCCCAACCTAATCAAACACAAAAGGATTGTAACACCCTATATTCCCACAAACCTGAACGCACCCCCATTCCGTTTCATGTTTGTCTCACTTATAGCAAGCATCTGCAATTTCCGTTTAAAAAACAAACATGGACTACCATTACTCCCTCTTTCCCACATCAATATATCTCTCGCATTCTATACACCCACTCAATCCACACAACAGATCAATAGCCTGATTGGACTGGGTCTTTATTTGGGCTTAGTCATCTTTTAAGATATGTGAGATAGGTATTCTTGCCATACGTCCAGACTGAATGAAATAGTTCTGCCTCTTATCCCCTCTGGACCAAATCCTGTCGTATGATTTTAGATTTACCCTGCTATTTTCTAATATTTTTCCCTAAATGCCTAAGGCCATCTTTCCCTCTCAGGTAGAGGGAAGGAGAACAAATGAACAGTAACATTCATAGGTGGGAAATGTTGCAATGAACGGTGCTTGAAGAGGCAGTGTATTTAAAATTTAGGACTATTCTAATTTATTCAGAAAAAAAAAACTACCGCTTCGTTAGACCCGAATTTGGATGAAAGAGGCCGTAAAACGCTTAATAATTTTCTTAAAAAAAAAGCGAATCCATCTTGAGTTATCCCGGACTTAAGCTCCATCATTTAAGCTGGCAGCCTCGACGAGCTCCACTGACCTCACCGTTTTGTGATTAACTTTTGGGTGCTCACCGCATCGAAATCTTGCCTAGCTGAACCGTTTGTGACATGGAGGAAGTTTATTCGCCGCTGATGTATGGTGGAATAGCATTAAGTGGGTGATTGGACCCTCTACCGGGATACCCTACCTACACTAATACACCCAGTACATTTCCAGGCCCTAGTCACCAGAAAAGCACCCTGCAGCACGGCCTTCCATCCACAGCTATGCACCCTGTCTCTGGAACTTTTTTTTTTCGGTGGTTGGGTCAGCCCTAAAGTCCTTCGAAGAAGCCTGGTGTACAAACCATACTTATTACATCCCCTTCCCAATTATTAGCTCTGACGGTTACCCGAGCTCTGCTTGTTTTTTCCGACTGATTGAATTTTTCCTAAAGGTCGCAGCGTCGCCTTCGTTTATCGATGGCCAATACAAAACTCGTCATTGGCTCTTTTTCTGCGTGTGTAGAACTCTGGCAGCCTCTTTGGCCCATAAAGATGGTGTAGATCATAGGTGGGCGCGATAACCGATAAATCTCCTCACAGTTCGGACCTACATATTTGTGCCTCCAAGGTACGTGCGGGTGGCCCCTGTGCTAAACTGGAACAAAAAAAAACAAATTATCGATTATCGCTAGTTTGGAACCAAAAGTATCGGCGATACCGATTAATCGATAACGCGGAAAAAATAACGGATAACCCGATCGCCCACCTGTGGTGTAGTCCGTATCCATCCTCCGAACTTTCTTCCGTTCAGCCTTTAGTCGCTCGTTGGGTCCCTATGACAACGATGTGGATCTAGATTATCCACACTTTGGTTTCTAGTTCCTCTTATCGAACCCCGCTTGCAAAAGTGGAGGAGTTCGACGTCAACCAATCGTTTGAGTCCTCGTGTGGTGAACCCCACCGAAATCTGTCTTCCATTTGACCGCACCATGGTGCTCATGTATGGAAAAGTCCACGAGCTCCTTCGCGTATACCACTCCTTTCACAAAGTTCATGGCAGAGTACGGCGTCACACTTACTTGGCGTGCCATTGAGTGTCCGTAGGGCCCTAATCACGGCAGCTTCTGAGGAATCATGCATGACTTGCCAAAGCCCCGACCCAGAAACGGTGCACCTTCGACTCGCAACCAATCAAGCTAGCTTATGCTCTCCTCTGATAGATCGTGTTTCCATTAGCCAACATCCTGTCATCAGAGTAATCCCTCAATCAAGGGCCCTGACTTTGGTCTGAGACCCTACCCCCGGCGACTCCTCGGGGGCACTCTGTACCCCACAAAGGAATCACGGATCCCCCTCGAGGCATCTTACGCCGCAGTAGTCTGTCTGGCGAAGCCGACCTCCATCGAAGAGAGGGTCAGTCACGCTGACCCCTAGTAGGGGACACGGCCCCACTCGTCCCGCTTTCCCTTGACCCTATCGAGTCACTCAGCATAGGGCCGCCTGCCTTACTCTCTTAACAGTCACAAATGTCGAAAGCTGGATTCGTCCTTTGGGCGCGATTCCACAGGTGGTGATGACGGAGATAAACCCCCCACCCACCCATAGGCCTAGGAGAGGAGTACGTATCCTCTCTAGAAGCCGGTTGGAGTGGCCCCGGGGAAAAGCACAGGAAGGGTGGGCACTACCTTTTCAGAGATGGAGCTGCCCGAGAGCAGCTACAAAAGGTCGGGTGAACACCTTGGTTGCATGTCAATGGTGAGAGGGTGCCTCTCACCATTGCGCCTGCACTCACCCACTATTACTCTCTGTTGTCGCCATAGTGTCGGAAAAAAAAGGGCCTCATGAAAGGAGATACTAGTACTTCCCTAGGAGTGGTGGAGAGGTTGAGAAAAAGTCTCTATTGTGATCATTTACAAAATCGGTATCGACTCAGTGTTGATGGGCTTTGCCAACCTGGCCCACCATTCTGGTCCATTGCCCTGGAGCTTTAGGCATGGACTCAGCGTAGTGACCTTAGGTGTGCACTAGAGGAAGTTGAGCAGCAAGGCAACGGGTCAGCATACCCTGTACCTAATAGTTGCCTTATTTAGCGGGCTTTCGGCCCTCGCAGTAGGTATGGACCTCACGGTATAGTCATTTAACTAAGGCTTAAAGAGGACGAAATTGCGCTGGGCAACCATAACCTCTTTGGATAGGGGTAGGCGGGTCCACTAACGAGTGTGGTGGGTGATCCCTAGGGCTGTAAAAAGTTGACTATTTTCAATGACATATGAACGAAACTTTACTTACCTTATTCTACCATTGGCTGATTGTGGTACATAATAAAGTATTTTCCGACACAAAGTTGCAGTCTCTATTTGTGTTTGTTAAGCATGGAGAATGATCTCTCCAAAGACGCTGTTGTTGGCTGACATTTAGAGATAATAAATTGTTGGTGATATTTCAGGCCTACGGAATTCAACTATCTCACACATCATTTTCCTTAATTCTTCTTTCAATGAACTGCTTGCTCACAATGATCGGCATCAAAATTAATGGTAGTAAGTCTCATATGCCTCTTTAATTGTGAAATTAGTTGCATCCATCTTAGGCACCAAGTGAATAATTTGACTGAAATTCATTTTAATGGAAAGTAGTTACATGGTAGGTTTTTCTTAGACACTATCTTTAGCCTTCCGAACGACAATTCCATCATCTTCAAAATTCTCAACAATGCATTTGATGCTTGAAAAATTGTCTCCATAATAGAAAGCAGAATTTAGCCAATTTGCCCAGTGATTAAATTGGTTCTGGGAAAGTGCCAATTTCTTGAAACAAAGCCTTCCTCTTTATTTTTAACAGTAGATGCCTCGATGCATGCAATTAGAGCATCGACTTCACTATAAAATGATCTTATATGCATTGCACAGTTATGTAACAGATATGCAACAGGTTACATTGAAAAGTCTTGAGTGTTGCTCCAGCTGATACCGTATAACGAGCTGCATCAGATAGCAGAAATTTTCTCTTGCTATCTCAAATTCATTTGTGGCATCAACCTTGCGCATTAACAGATCCGACAAGAACATCGCATTTGATTAGTTTTTTTTCTGGAACATCAATAATTTCCGCAAGTATATTCAAATATTTAGAGCCTCTTACTTCACTTCGTCAACGACGAGGAAAATTAGTTTTTCCGTTAGTAATCGTTTTATCCTAGCTGATTCACTCTCGGCCATTTTCATGGCTATTGTTCTACAAGTTGTCACACTAGGGACTGCTACTCCCAAATCAGAGAATAATTGCTTTATATGATGGCGCAATTTATGAAGGGGTATGTCGGCTGACAAAAAAGTCACTAGCTTTTCAGTTTCCACGTTTAGGTAGGCTACGCTGGTGTTCTTGAGTCGAACGATGTTTCTCCACGAAAATGTTTTTTTCGTGATTTAATATAACGCAACAAATTTGACAATAAAGTTGATTTTTTCCCGAACAAATGAATTAGTAGGCAAAAAGTTACCAGATATATTTTTATTCTATATTTTTTACTTTCTTGACATAAAGTGTGTTGCACTAACGTGTAAAAGTTAACTTTTTGTTGACCTATTAACTTTGTTACTATACCCCTAGTCATTTTTAATGCATTAATAGCTGTTCTAGAGGAGTCTTGTAAAAGACAAGTTGACTTTATTGACTTTTAACTGCCCTAGTGATCACCTATTATTATCATACCCCTGGTGTTAGGTGATATCAGGATGGCATACAGTCCACCATGGCTACTAGACCGAGTTCTGTCAGGTGGGAAAAGTCCTTTTGGTACAAAGTGCGGATAGAAAAGGTCGAGGGAGATACCCATAATAATACACAATAATAAATAAAATTAATATCGAGTAATAGTAATACACAACAATTATAAGACAATAAATACTGATAAATCATCATAATTAATACTCAATAAAAATAGTACAGTAGTGCTGAGGTGGGGAGAGGGAAAAGTGCACCAACAACTTTCACAGGACCAATCAGAGTTCAACTCATCCGAGTGACAGGAGCGCCCTAAGTTGCAATCAGTCCGGGAGGATGTGCAGCTCCTCCGGGTACCAAGTGTAACAGGCTTATACAGGGTACGTCTCTGCGAGGTGCAGCCGAAGGGAGCGGCACGTATGAGTGAGCAGAGTACTTTCACTACCGGTGTATGGTTGTGCGTGTGACGGTGAGAGGGGCTATACTAGTGAAAACTTGCGGTTCTAGGCGCGTTGGTAGGCAGTACTTTGGGTGGGGTGGGGGGGCACTCACTTAGCCGGTCATTTGCTGAAAACCTTCGGAAATAGGCAGTCACGATTTGATGGCTTTGAAGACGAGCAGGAGGTTGGTTTGAGAGGGAAGGGATAGGGAAAATATACCCCCAAAATGTGGGGGACTAGTGAAAGACGTTATAAACTGGGGACAAGATGGGGGAGGGTATCCGAATGGAGCCGGGGCAGCAAGAAGGATGGTTGACCGGACTGCATTGCCAGGGGCTGTGGAAGAGTTGAACTCTCCCCAGGGACTCCAAGTCCTAGAGGTGACTCATCCTGATCAGTGGTACACGATGCAGCTAAGTTTGAACGGGGATAAAAAAGAAGAAGAACGGATTCGGGCACAAAATTATCAAGCGGTATCACGAGCTATCATTTCCTTGCCAAACATACCCCTCTCTCTCTCTCTCTCCTAAAGACAAGAATCTGTATCTCCTATGGGGTCACTCATATCCACATAACCGACATGAAGTACTACTCTACCCTATGGAGATATATGCAGGAAGGGTTATATGGTCGTTGGTTAATGTCAAAACAATACCCCCCCCCCCCCGCGCGACCAGACCTCGAGTGCCTCCTGGCGTACCAGTGTTTGTCATTCTGATCTTTATGTGCATTTCATTTTTCGGTCGACGATGCCACTGACGGAATGGGTAACTCACTAAGCCGAAGAAATAGCAAGATACGCACAATCTCCTGCCTCAAAGAGCCCCGCTGGGAGGGATGCATATGGTGACTGAAATCATCCAAGGGTTGCAACAGATCGGTGGCTAAGACGTCTCTGGGCAAGTAGTCAAATGGAAAGGAAAGGAAGCAACAGTGAATAAATACATGGAAAAAAAAGTTAAGCCAGAAACCAACACGGGGTTCGAATTGTGAAGACCCCATCGCCCCACACCAAGCCCGACAAAAAAAAACAGGCCTGCAGTAGCGTGAGGAGAGGCGCCAACTACGGGGTAGATTACACGAGGTAAACTTTTGAATTAAATGTATTCAATTAATTGTGCAACAAAAAAAAAAGCAAGTATAACCAACCAACATAGAAGACTTTTATTAAATAAACTAATTCAGAATCTTAAAAAAAACTGCCTTTATTATATTCAATTAAAATAATAATCTAAAAGAAAGGACGGAATCAGAACTTTCGGGTAATTAGCGCTCGGTGCGATCTTGCGAGTCATTTGCAGTATTTTTCAGCATCCACGGATGTTTTAAAACCTGGGCCAGAGGCAACCTCTCTGCAGGTTTGTGCTTCAGCATCTGAAAACCAGGCACATGAGTCTTTTCACTCCCTTACTCCACTCATTTACTAACCATGACCATAACCAGAAAGCCCATACCCATGAAATGAGCATTGGTATGCATCAATGCACGATGAAGAGGAAGAATAGAGAAACAGGAAATACCCTTACAAGACTCATTGTGTCATTCACACAAAATCTTCTGTGGTCTTGACATACGTACCTCTTCTTAGCATACACTCAGTTAATAAAGCGGTTTGCAGGCCAATCTACCATTACCATATCATTTGTGTTTTATATGAGCTATTCTAGAAAATACAGATTTCCATTCTTGAAACAATCTCGCAGAGCAAACATCGGATGTACACAGCATCTTTTAAATGTAAAAGCTTTCCATCAACCAGTCTATACAAATTTAATTCCCCTTTACCTTAATCACACAATGTGATTGAGATCAAATCATCATCGAAAGCAGACGCCCAACGGATGGGTTCGGCCACATTGAGTGTCCGTTTAGAGACGTGCAGCTGACACCAGAGCCGTGCTATTCTCAACACCTATACCATATCTCAAATGAACATAAAATCCAAGAATTATCCTCATTCTACGAGGTCAATGACTACACGGCGTAGAAGGTTTTCTTCACTTAATCAGAATGTGTAGTGGCATGTATGTAATAAAATAGTATTATTACATAATGTACATAACACTTAAGAGCTTTCGACCCGACTATGAGCGAGCGTAGGATCGATTCCAAACACAGCAACACCCCAATCACGGGACACTTCGATTCCCATGATGCAAGCATATAAGTCTAAAGAAGAACACGCCCTAACTCACAAACCAACTACTTATTTATTCTGAATAACCCCTCCACTCCACTCCAACCCAAGACCCTTCACCACCTAATCACAACACAACATACAACCATAATTCCCTAAGAAATAGGTACTATCCCAAACAATACAAGTGAAATCATCCGGTGCCTCAGGCCGGCACGACAGGACAGGGGCTGCTCACAGCAACAAAACATTCGGGAGTGCGGCTTCCCAAGCCAATGTCTCATATCAGGAATTGTCATTTTTTTTTTTATGACACCCACCGGAAGGCGGTATGGGTATTCTTCTTGTCTCACATACATCTCAAATGTACTCTTAAAAATCAAAATCCAAGAAGTAACAATGCACTCACACCAATCTCCCAAAACTCCATTCAAAATGTTTGAAATAATTTTAACATGCTAAGCTATCGTTGGCCTATTGAATAAGGAGCTGGATTCCTAGCGCCTAGGTAACGGGATCAATCCAAGCGAGATGCGACATACAAAAGTTCAGCGCTTGTCAGAGACGCTCTCTATTGGTGGGTACGCTGTGCCTACCCCCACAGCTGAATGTGGCTCCTACACACGTCATCAGGCCTATAGTCAACCACATCTCTGCCATTAGTCACAAAGCCTATCATAACACCACTTTTATTTCTTTTCCAGACTTCCAAGCAAAACATACTTATCTACTCTCTTTCCTCCACTTGAGGTAAAGAAGCCTATTCTATATCATAAATTATTATACCCGCCCCCCTACCAATGACATGACATTAAAAAACACCAAAGCCTACTAGCATTTAAGAGAGTCGGTTATACCTTTTGAATGAGGTCTTTAGCATCAGGGGAGAAATGGGCAGGAAACTGAATATCGACGAGAGCGATTCGGCGGAGAGTCTCCTTTTGCGAGAGGGTCTCGAAGGAAGGCTTTCCCGACATGAACTCAAAGACGAGTACACCCAAGGCCCAAATATCGACCCGCTCGTCATAGGGTTGATTCAGCACGATTTCGGGAGCCAAGTAGTCCAGGGTGCCGCACACAGTCAATCGTCTGAAAAGATTAATAAACAACAAATTACTCTAATTGAATAGAAACTAGGTTAACAGACCTAAGTCGCGTGCTCTCAATTACACTGGTCAACACACATTTTTCATCAGAGACCTTACTATACTTTTCTAAATGCATTGTCCGTGCTGAATCTGAATCTGCCTTCGGTTTTGCTCTAGCACGTACAGTTTTTAAGATATGGCAAAAATTAAAAATGGCTGCCTGCGATTATAAAATGTAGTATATTACTCGAATTGCTCTATTGCATGCATCATTATTGTACTGCTAAGATGAGCAAACTAGATGCTTCGTGAGTTCTTACTGGTTAAAGGGGTATAGAGAATTCATTTACATTTGTAACCTGCATGCATATTTTGCGCAATTATTTATCATTCTGTTTTATGATTTCAGGTTCCTCATGTGATGTGCATCTTCTAAGCTGCTCCTTCTGCGTTGATCATAAGAGGCTTCCAAATATTTCCACAAAGCAGTAACAATGCCTCGAGAGTGTAAAAATCATCCAGATAAATTCTGCTATGTATGTGGGCATTTTACAACAAAATCTCAGCAGCGAGCTATCACAAATGATATAAAGAAAATGTACAAACTCTACTTCGGTTGCCCTCTGGGTCACCAAGATAAAGCATGGGCACCACACCAAATTTTTACTTTCTGCTCTAATGGATTACGTGACTGGATTGACAAAAAGAAAGCTTCAATGGCCTTTGCTGTTCTTATGATATGGAGAGAGCCCAGAGATCCTCTCGAAGATTGCTATTTCTGCAGTGTGACCACCAAATAGTTTTCTGCAAAGAACAAGCACCAAATTGTTTATCCAACCATGGATTCAGCGTGCAGACCAGTTCCACATGATGTATCTTTGCCAATTCCAGTTCCACCTAATGATGGCCTCGTACCTGATATCAATAATGATAGCAGTACTGAAGGTGCATGCACATTAGATGCAGATGTTGAATATGAAAATGCTAACTCTGAGCCAAAGTTATTTACTCAGGAAGATTTGAATGATCTTGTGAGAGATCTGTCACTGTCAAAGGAGAAAGCAGAACTTCTAGCATCTCGACTACAGGAAAAATACTTACTCAAGAAAAATGTGCATGTGAGTTACTTGAGAAAGCGTAATCGTGATTTAACTTCATTCTTCACAGTTAATGGACCTCTCTGCTACTTCCATGATATAAATGGATTGTTCGAAGCCTTGTCACAAACATATGAGGCGTCTGACTGGCGTCTCCTTATTGATGCTTCTAAGACAAGTCTGAAAGCTGTCCTCTTGCACAATGGCAATGTAAAACTTTCCATTACTATTGGTCATTCTGTCCACCTTGAGACATATGACAATATGGATATTCTTCTTAAAGCCATAAACTACCAAGCCCATCAGTGGTACATCTGTGGTGATCTAAAAGTCATAGGCATGCTAATGGGTATGCAAGAAGGATTCACGAAGTACTGTTGCTTCCTCTACCTGTGGGATAGCCGTGCCACTGCAAAAAATATATCTGCCACCTCTTCATTTGAAACTAGGTCTAAAAACTTCGTGAAAGCAATGGCTAAGGACAATTCTCAGGGATTCTAATATCTGTGCAAAAAAATTTCCACAACTGAGCGCGGCAAAACTAAAAGAGGCATATTTGTGGGACCACAATCAGGGGGGTTTTAGCAGACCCTGACTTCGAGAAGACCCTCACTCCTCTTGAACTAAATGCATGAAGCCTTTATGTGGTTATGTTCAAACATTCTGGGCATCAAGAAGTCACTTGCATACAGAGATGGCGTGGAAACCCTTCTTCAATCTTATAAAGAAATGGGATGCCGTATGTCACTTAAAATCCATTTCCTGCATTCGCACCTAGACTTTTTTCCAGAAAATCTTGGAGTCGTAAATGACGAGCAAGGTGAACGTTTCCACCAGGATATCAAGACCATGGAAACTTGCTATCAAGGATTTTGGAATGAGAGCATGATGGGAGATCATTGTTGGGTTTGTATCGTGATAATCCTGAGAAAAAATTCAAACGCAAATCCCATGCACAACGTTTATGAATTCGTGTTTTGACTTATTAGCCCTTCAATCATTGTTTACCATTCTTATACATGCAATATAAGTACCATTAACTTTATGATGCTTGTGGAATAAACAAAACATGGCCATTTATCTTTATCATATGTTTACACTTAAAGAGAATGATAAATTTTAGAGTTTCTATATGTTAAATGTATCATTTTATGTCAGTTCAACTTCTCAAAGCACATGGAGATATACAGAAGGCAATTTCTTTCTCGTAATGGCGCTATGCAACCATATATCACCAGTTTGAGCAAAGAAATCAGAGTAAAACGCTACATTCTATCAGCGACGGCGGTCATATTGCATTTTCGAATATCTCGAGAACCTGATGTGCTAAGGAATAACTAAAGATAGATTTGAAATCAGCGAGAAAAAGTTTACTCAGTCTCTGATCATTAAAAAAAGTTCAAATTTGTTGGCCAGTGTTATTCTGACTAACGACCTTTAAAACTTACAATAATTCCCGGACTAACCTTGGGAGGACCTTGGCAATTGTATCATTCGAAAGAGAATGTAAAACAAATTAGGGTTTCAAATTTCGTTAGAATCGGCCGAATAATTACGATGTTAGTGCCAAAAAACTCATTGAAAAGTAAAATGGTTACCATCTGACCGACATAGTAAGAGTCGCTTGCACGCGACTAAAAATACCCTTAACCGTCCAACGGCATATTTTTTTTTTAAGGGGCTATCTGGCGACTGCCAACTTAGGCATAATTCGCCGTAAACAAACAGCCTAGCTCTAGGTTACTTTAAAAAAAATTGAAAAGAAAACAACAATAAAAAGAAATAAGAATTAGGAAGCAATAACAATAAAAAAACAAAAACAACTAAACCTAGTTAAATGAAAGGAAGAAGGCTGGCCTCACCCCAAAAGTCAAAAAGTCCACCAGTCAATGTGCACGCACTCGTCCCGAGTACAAGGGACAGGCAGGAGCGACCCCGCCCATCCCGGTACCGGGACAGGCAACGTGCGCGAAGATCACCCACTGGGACATTCAACAAGAATGTGCCGAACAGTCTGGGGTACGACGTAGGCGAGCGCTCCATCAAATAGCGATGCGACACACGAGTGTGTCCGATTCGGAGACGACAGAAAACGACCTGAAGCCGTCGCGGAATTGGGGGATAGGTCCATGGAAACAGTCGCGGCGCAATGGCACGCAACTTTAAGTTCCCTTCGACCGTCTCCCATCTTCTTTGCCAAGCAGTCCGAAGAGCTGCCCGTATTCCTGCCATGTAGTCAGTGTGAGGAAGGGCAAAACGCTGGTCCGGTCGCAGAGTCCTCGCTGACTCTTTGGCGCGCTCATTCTCCGCAATCACCACATGTCCAGGAACCCAGCAGAAGATAATCTCGACATCCACCCGGCTCGCGAAAACCGTGGCGTCACAGATATCGCGAACCAGGGGATGCGGAGATTCCAATGCCCCGAAAACACTCAGGGCGCTTTGTGAGTCGCTATAGATCACAATCCGGTCTCCGAACCGGGCACGTCGCGTAATCTCCGGGACAGAGTAGTGTAGTGCCACCAGCTCGGCCGTAAAGACAGAAGCAGCGCCTAGCAGAGCCCCGCTGACTTCAAACAGAGGGGATACAGCGTGAAAGCCGACCCCCTCTTGGGACTTGGAGCCATCCGTATACACTGGCACGGTTCCAGCGTGACACGAGGTGTGCTCCAGAAAGGTCGAACGCAATTCTCCCGGCGCCGTACAAGCTTTGGGAACAGAGGCGTGACGACAAATAGCCAAATGTGGTACACTCCAGGGTGGCGTCCTGGGCAGAACCAGGGGCGCCACCGGCCCGAAAGCTATATCTACCTCTCGAAGGAGTTTCCTGGCCCTAAACCCAAAGGGCTTAGGGTATGACTGGCGTCTCTCGGCGGCATAGGCACCGTCGAGATCAGCTGCAGATGCAGTGAATGCTGTTGGCGACGGAGGGAGACTCCGGGCTCGCGCGTACATGCGAGTGATGCACTGCACGCGGCGCAGAGCGAGTGGCATCCCCCCAGCATCGACCAACAGGCTCTCAATAGGAAAAGCGCTGAAGGCACCGGTCGCAAGGCGAAGGCCGGTGTGGTGGATCGAATCCACCTACCGCAATAAACGCTCAGGTCCGGATGCATAAAACTCGCATCCGTAGTCAAGCTTCGAACGAACAAAAGATCGGTAAAAAAGTAAGGCAGTAGCCCTATCAGCGCCCTAAGCACTGAACGTCACAGAATGGAGAATATCCATGGCGCCGGTACAAGAGACCCTAAGGCTGCGAATATGAGCCTCCCAGGTGAGGCGTCGGTCGAATACAAGACCGAGGAAACGTTGCCATTTCACCACATCCAGGCGTACCCCATTAAGAAACAAATCTGGGTCGGGGTGAAGCCGTGGATGGCGGCAGAAGTGCACCACCTTAGTCTTGGCCAAAGAAAACCAAAACCTGTGCGCTTCGGCATAGCGAGAGACACGGTTCAATGCCTGTTGGAGTCGACGCTCCAGAGTTGGCATCTGGGCAGCGCCAAAAGAGATCGAAAGGTCGTCCACGTAGTTCGTAGTGAGAACATCTTTCGGCAGCACCGAGGTAATGCCGTTGATGCTCAGGGCAAAGAGTGTGACACTGAGGACACTTCCCTGCGGAACACCCTCTTCCTGCTCCTTTGGGCCGGAGAGGGCTTCCCCCACCCGTACGCAGAATCGACGATCTCGCAAAAATTCAGATATAAACATTGGGATGCGTCCCCTCGCCCCCATGATACCGTATCGCCATGCGTTATCATAGGCCTTCTCCAGATCAAAAAACACCGTGGCGTAGTGCTGTCTACGAAGGAAGGCCTCGCAAACGGCATTTTCCAGTCGGAGCAGAGCATCCGACGTGGAGTGGAACTTGCGGAAGCCGCACTGTGCAGAAGACAGATGGCCTCCGCTGTCCAGGAAAAAGGCTAATTTAACATTTACCAATTTCTCCATCAACTTGCACACGCAAGAGGTTAGAGAGATTGGGCGGAAACCGGTCGGAGTAGTGATCTCTCACCGGTTTGCGAAATGCGAGCACAGTAGCGATTCGCCAGGAGTCTGGGAGAAGACCCTCCACCCAGATCCTGTTGAACAAATCTAACAGAAAGGCCATGCCTCACTCACCCAGGTGTCGAAGCATGGCGTACGGGGCATCGTCCGGACCATGGGCGGTGTCCGCGCACGAAGCGAGAGGGAGCGCAATTCAATCACAGTAAACTTGTCGTTTAGGGGTTCAGCGCCTCTGGAGGTAAAGTCCAGCCGGCGGCCTTCCACGACATCACGACGTGCATTGAATGCTGGCGGAGCAGCATCCCGGCTAGAGAATGCGGAAAAAGCGGTCGCTAAGGATTCCGACACGGACGCGGAGTCCGAGATTGCGGTCCCATTCTCCTGAAGAACGGGAGGGAGCTCCTGTGAGAACTTGCCCCGAATCCTTTTGACTCGGCTCCACACCTCTGATAGAAGGGTCTTCCCGTTAAGTGAAGACACGTATGCCCGCCAGGAAGAGCGTCGGGCCTGCTTCGAAATATACCGGAACCTAGCCCTAGCCCGGCGCTTATAGCGCATGTAGGCATAACGCTTCTGTTTGAGGGCCGTCTCACACTCGGCCGACCACCATGGGAGTGGTCGGCGTGCAAAACGGCCAGACGTTCTAGGAAGAGTAGTCAGGCCCGCGGCGATGAGGTTGCCGGAGAAGAACTCAACGGCCTCATCTACCGACCTAAACTCCTGGAATGAGATAGAGAATTCAGTCATTTCCTGAAAATGCAGGCCACCGCGCCCGTGCCAAGCACCACCGAGGTGGTCTCTCAGGCGGCAGTTGCTGAAAATGATATTTGAATGGGAAAGTGATCACTACCATGGAGGTCATCGACCACCCCCCAATCAAAATCAGGTTGTGCATCCGAAGAGCACAAGGAAAGATCAAAGCAAGAAAATGAAGAGGTTCTTTGACAGTGATGCGTAAACTCATCCACGTTTAGGACACCTATCTCAACCTCTTCGATCAGATCGGCAAGGACTTGTCCCCTGGGATTTATTAAGTAATCTCCCCAGAGAGGATGCCTGCCGTTCAGATCTCCAAGCAGGAGAAAGGGCCTCGGCAACCGTGCCACGACGCGGCGAAAGTCCCCCGCGTCGAAGTCAGCTGACGGTGGAATGTACGCAGAAATGATAGTATACTTCCTATCCAGGTGAAGCTGCACAGACACTGCCTAAAAGGAGGTATTTAAAGTGAAAAAAAGAACGGACACATCATGCCGGGTGTAAACCGCGCATCCCCCAGCCCCTCATCCCGTGGTGGTGGGGTCGCAAGACACTTATACCCCGGGAGGGCGGGCAGGGGGCACGTGCCTAGCATGGTCTCCTGCAAAAAGATAAATAGCGGGGAACAGAACGAGACGAGGTACCACCGTCTCCGAGCCACTCGCTCCACCTCTAGGCGTGGGCGAAGGAGCCGAAGCTCCTTTGTTGCTATCCTCCTTTCGGGGGACAGCTTTATGAGACCCGGAAGATGGCCTGGCGACCAACTTCAGGGGTGTTGCCCCCTGTGAGTCTAACGACTCGGTGGAGGCGCGTGGCCGTTTCGCCTTACGGGAAACGGTCACGCTGGGGCAAGCCCTGGTTTTAGCCGGGGCTGGGTGTGAACCCTTTTTGCCGCCAGCTTTACCAGGAAAGCACCCGGGTTGAGTAGAGCCCGCAGAAGGCCTCCGAATGGCCGCGGAAACAACAGTGCTCGTTGGCAGGGATGGGCCAGGAGAAGAGGGTGCCTTTCTAACTGAGGCATATGACGTCCCAGGCAGAGCCGAGCGCGCCAGGACCAAGTCCTTAGCCTCGCGGAATGAGGGTCGATCCTGGGCCTAAACGGCCAGGATTTCTTTCTCAAGGAAATATGCACCACATTGCTTCGAAGAAGCAGGGTGCGGCTCTCCGCAATTGATACACTTGGCCACACATAATTTAGACTTATCGTGTGCGGCCTTGGAGCATTTACACAGACTTCAGGTGATCCCGACTTTGCATGTCTACAAGAACGATTCGTATGGCCGAAGCGGTGACAGTAATAGCACCGCCGCGGAAGTGGCACGAATGCCTTCACGCGGTAGCGGTACCAACCGGCACGCACCGACTCAGGGAGCTTGTCACAGTCGAACGTGACGAAGAGTGTAGGGGTGGGTCTCGAGGCCCCTCCCTGTTTTCTCATCACACGTTCGACCTTGACCGCCCCATGGTCGGCCAGCTCTAAGGTGATATCCTCAATGGAGTAATCAATGAGTTTCCTCGCATAAACTACTCCTTTCACAAAGTTCATGGTAGAGTGCGGCGTCACACTCACCGGGGTGCCATGAAGTGTCCGAAAAGCACTTATCTTGGCCGCCTCGGCGGGATTCGCCGCATTCGCCAGAAGGCTCCCGTCCGAGAAACGGGTCACCTTCGGCTCTCTACCAATTACACTAGCTAATCCTCTCCTCTGATGGATCATGTTACCCTTGGCCAACATGCTGCCATCAGTGGAGCGAATGATGAGGAAGCGTTTGAAGCAAGCGGGCTCGAAAACGCCAGGTAACCTCTGAATCAAGGGCCCCGATGTTATCGAGGGTCCGCCCTGCGCACTTTTGGTCTTTGTCATATTCGAGGGTCCTGCACCTAGGGGGGCAGAGGGGCCGGATGTGCCGATCTTGGCTTGGTCGCTTGCCAAAATGGCAGCAGACCCATCCGTTCCCGCAGCCCCCGCGAATGGAGAGGAGCCCCGAGTCTTCTTTGTCTTAGTCTTTTTTGGAGAGGAGGGCGGGAAATTAACCCGCTTCTCACCTCCACCGGCAGAAGCCCCTAGGCCAGATGGACCGGCCTCATCCAGGTCCTTCTCCGAAATGGAGAAGGTCCTGGTGGTCGTAGGGGCACCTGTCGGAGGAGATCCCTCCTCTCCTTGTACTGCCTCAGAAACCCTAACCGTTTGATGAGGACCTTGCGCCGAGCCCGGATTCCCCCCCATGGAAGGCCCTACCGTCTGAGGCTGTGTTTCCTCAAGGACCATGTCTATCACAGGAGGGACCTCCAGTTGGCCTTTCCCTCCCAGGACATCGCAGGTCCCGTTGGCAGTGTCGCCAGTCTTGTGTTGGAAGGCACAGGCCTTGACCCCGGAAGGTTTAAAATTCTTGCCAGCAGGTGTTTTGAGGGAAGCGACCGAAGGGGCCTGGCTTCCCTCTCCCCCCTAAGGGGGTTTGCCCTACCGAGCCACATACACGAGGGGCGGTCGGCAATGGGCTGCCTGCTGGCTTTCTTGGCAGTCTCCTTACAAAGAAAAGGAAGGACTGCCGCTGGAAATAGGGAGGTGCCCGAAAGCACCTCCGGAGAAGGGGGTGAGGGGGAGTCCCCTTCACCCATAGGCGTAGGAGATGAGTAAGCCTCCTCTCCGGTTAAAGAAATATGGAGGGTTGTTAAAAAAAACCATCCCGAACCGGAGCTCATGGGGTTAGGGAACGTTGTCCCCTCCCCCCTCAGCCCCGATCCGGGACGGTTGTCTTGAGAAGAAGGTCAGCATCTACCCTGTGAAATTAGAGGCTGACCAGAGAAAGTTGTGGGAGAGGTTGTATGAATAGCGACGAAGTAGGGGAGAAATACAGGCTATATGAAGGAAGGAAGAGAGGATAAGTAGGGCCGGACGGAGCGCTGGATCCCGTCAGCACGGCGGCCAGGATGGCAAATCGCCGCGCCCCTTACGGGGTTCTCTTACCTGAACAACTTGTTGGCAACCAACAATGTTAATACCGCTGCAATATTCTCATCTCCAAATTGCAACAATACTTAATTCTAAAGATCATTTCCCCCTTTTGGAGATGATAAAGAGAAAGTGGGACCAATAACAGTTGAAATGCAAACACTTCTGACAATGGCAAATGCTGAAAGAACAGATCGAGGACACATTTCTAGAACATGCACAAATATGAATCAAACTTACGAACCTGGAATTGGGAGAATGTACACTCCACCCAAAGTCGGCAATCTTTAGCTGCTTGTCGGCAGACATGAGGATATTTTCAGGTTTCAAGTCTCTGTGGATCACTTTTCGTTCATGGCAGTACTGCAATGCGCTCACCAGCTGTAATCAACACCAAACTAGTTAGAATATCAATGAGGTAGGAACTGCAGTTTAATGTGGGATCTGAACCATGGGTTTGTAAATTATACGGTAGCTACTGCAAGGTCATCCAA
Organism: Ceratothoa steindachneri; assembly: GCA_963969495.1. Classification (NCBI taxonomy): domain Eukaryota; kingdom Metazoa; phylum Arthropoda; class Malacostraca; order Isopoda; family Cymothoidae; genus Ceratothoa; species Ceratothoa steindachneri. The sequence continues at coordinate 21,837,278 of OZ018328.1, read as the reverse complement.
ATCAGGAGCTAACCACATAAAATGTAGCATATTTTTGTTAATGCGAATGAAATTAAGCCACATCAATTATGGGGGAAATGCATATACTTAAACCGTCGATATAACGAACTATATAGGTCGGGGGGTCGTTCGTTAAAGCCGATGGAAATAAGGAACCAAATTCGTTATGGATATGTAATATGTGTGTAATTACTAATAAAGTTAAGTGAACTACACAACATAGTATTGATACGAACCTCGCACTGTAGGAGACATGTGACACACCAACACTCACTCAGGCTGATCATAACGCTTGCCTGTTAAACCCAATGGAGTTCAGCCAGGAAATTTGGTTCGTTATATCCGAAATTCGTTATATTGAGGGTTTACTGGATTATAAATTTAAGATCGTAATATGGTAGCAACCAACAATGACAATACTGGTGCCACCTTTTTTAATTGCACTAATCTGGTGGCTGCCAGCAAGGATACATCTGCTAAAATTATATATCAACCTAGTTTTAGGTTGCAACACAACAATTATACCGTTAATCTATACTTTGGAAAGTACACAAACCTTTACCCATACTTTTACCAAATATATTGGGCAAATAATATAAAATTTTGGGGGAGGGGGGTACCACTGATCTGAACACTTTTTGAGGCATTTTATTTCTCAATGTGGACTCTACAGTTTGACATAGGATCCAAACCACGGGTATCTACAATTGCCTTGAGGACGATTTTCTGAGTTGAAATCCATCTCAGGATATATAACACGGCTGGGAGCAAAAAATGTTAATAGAAAAGTGAAAAAAGTTACAATAATGGTGAAAGTTCTTACAATTTAAATATTTATTAGCTATATAATGAACTAAGAGTTTAGGTAATAGATATAAAATTAAAATCTTCTACAGACCTTCACATTTAATTATGGAAACATCATAAAGATTCAAGTTTTTTACTATGAGTTACACAGGAAAACAAAAATATACTATTTTTAATTTCTAATGGCCGATTCCACTATGTTCAGGACATAGTCCAATGGCCTTTATTAATAATACATACTAAACAAGTCAATATCACTGATTCAAAATTAAAATGAGCAAAAAATATAAATAAGCTAACTGCCATAGCATAACATCACTGCGTCATATTCTTTTTATGTTTCTCAAAGTAGTCACTAATAAGGCTCATCTTCCATTTTTCAAGTTTTGAAATTAGTCTTTTTTTCTTCAGTTGCAGAACTCTGCTTCCTTCTTTTTAGTCTTATATGACTCTAGCATTGCATTAGCTATCTTGATTTCCCTCAAGTCATTTTTCTGAATACCTTTTTTCAGTCATTTACTAGCTTCATTATAAATTGTGTCATTGATGAGTCTTTTTGTAAGTATGAAAGCTTTTTTTTCTTATATTTCTCTTTCAAACTTTTCAGCAGCTTTTTCTTCTTCTGTTTCCTTCTTTTTTCTTTCCTCTTCTATTTTTATCTTTTTTATTTCCTTTAAATGAGCCTTGTATCTGGCATGAACTGAATGAGCCACATTCAAAAGCTCTCTAGTAATAGAGACCAGATCAGGTTTATTACTATATGTTTTTAGTCCATATTTTATATTCAGTTTTGCATTAACCCATTCCCTACGATGACAAGCATGTGTCAGTCATAAGTTTACCATGACGCACTACAATGACAAACATGGTCAGTCATCAGTTTGCCATGGTGTGCTACAATGACAAACGCGTGTTTGTTATATTAGAAAATACATCAATTTTGTTAAAATAAGATCCGGTGTGGCTTATATAATTTTACATGAAACTCCGAAGTGTTTAGTGTCTCAAATTGGCACCACTGAAATCAACTAATCAGAAAAGAGGTGGGTGGAGTTTAGAATGTCCCAATGTATTGCCTCAGGGATTACCTAATCTGTATTAGCGGAATTGTGATCAATGGTTTTCAATTGTGGCATTTCAGTACTTTATTTCCTGTTTGTTTATTTATAGTTACAATGTCTGTTAGTGATTCAGATAATAGTGATGGTGATTATGAACCCATGGAAAGTGATAATGAAACAATAGAGTAATGAGAGTGATGTTTTTGATTTTTCTGGGCATGAAGATGACAGTGCCATCCTATGTGATTCTTGGAAAAGAATTGCTGACATTTTCAGTGATTGTAGGCCTAACCCTCTTCCTGAGATAGTGAGTAATTTCAGTGGTGTAAATCCTGCACTAAATTGTAATAATAATAGTAGTGTTTTAGATTGTTTCAAAAAGTTTATAACTGATGATGTTATAGCCGAAATGACAGTGCAAACACTTTCTTCAAAGAGAATCCTGATCAAAAAGTAGTAAATAATCTAAAGTTGGAAAGATGTGAATGATGATGACATACAGTGTTCAACAAAAGTTTAGGCCGGGTGTGTGTCAGACAAGTTGCAGCATGATGAAAAGTGACCTAAAAAATATTAATCTTACCCTTAATACTTTGCTGGGCATCCTTTGCATTTCTTGACATCCCTCAGGTGTTGTGGCATGGACATAGCAAGATCATGTAGATTCTGGGTAGGTATAGCATCCCAACAAGCCCTAATTTCCTTCTCCAGCTTGGGAAGAGTGCTGATGTCCTTCTCTTGTAACCGCCTTGCTTTCCCAATAATAAGGCCACAAACACCCACAAACTACAAAAACCCAGTCATAAAATGGCGTCGGTCAGGAGAACACAACAGCACAGTCCTCTCACTACCGCGGACAAGCCAACACTGAGCGGGAAACTGAGGGATGTAGTGATGTCATGCAGCCGGCCCAAACTTCTGACTAAATTAAATCACTCTCAACTACACCATTCTTTTTTAAACATAAGTTTAGTCCACCCCGCTCACCAGGCCTAAACTTTTGTTGAGCACTGTATATACATTTCTTGCATTATATTCTTATACAGGCCAATGCAAATATAGTGAGATCAACTTATATTGGTCTAGATAACCTTGTCAGCCTGATGAAGCTAATTAAAGGTAAGTTTAAATATGTAACTAAGGGGCTATTAATTTTAAGTTAAATATACTGTATATTATTAACAATAATACATTGTAATTTGCTAACTTTTCCATTTTAAAACATTTTTAAATGATGCACTAAAACCATATTACATGCACTGCCGGTGTGACACAATGCCATGCGCAAAAGGTTAAGCATTTAAACTGACATTGAAGCAGTGGTTTCACCCAAAGTATTGCAACTGATGGAGAAACCTCTTTCTACATCCGAATTCCCATGTGAAAGGGAAAGGGATGCCTCACAAATTTTTAAATGAGTGGGTATTTTATTTCACCACTGTTATTTTTTTAATTACAAATCTTATTTAAAAAAATGTGGACATCAATATCTTGGTCAATATTATTGACGTCACTAACCTGTAAAAGTTTCCATTCATCTTGAAGGCGAACTATCTCAAAATCCATCAGGTAAAGTTTGCTAATAATCTTTGTATCAGTCAAACAATGGTTATTTTTTTATGTTAACAGGATTTAGGCATCTGAACCGGTTTTTTAAAAATTTTATAGAGCCCATCTGGCAACTGCCCACTTGGGCATAAGTCGCCGAAAAACACAACAGCCTAGAACTAGGCTACTTTAAAAAAAAATATGAGAACATAACAGTGATATAAATTGGAAAACTTAACAATCAGGAAGCAAACTCCGGCAGCAGGAGGAGGTCACCCTCACCCCGGTGCACGAGAGAGCAACCTACAAAACAACAATAACAAAAAAAAACAACCTTAAATAAAGGGAAGAAGCCCGGCCTACCCCCAAAAGTCAACAAGTCCACGTGCACGAACTCATCCCGAGCATAAGGGACAGGCAGTAGCGACCCCGCCCATCCCGGTAGCAAGACGGGTATCGTGCGCGAATATCACCCAGAATGGGACATTCGACAAGAATGTAGGGAACAGTCTGGGTACGACGCAGTCGTCGCAATAGAGCGCTGGCGAGCGCTCCATCAGATAGCGATGCGTCACACGAGTACGTCCGATTCGGAGACGACAGAAAGCGACCTGAAGCCGTCGCGGCATTGAGGGATAGGTCCATGGGAACTGTCGCGGCGCAATGGCACGCAACTTTAAGTTCCCTTCGATCGTCTCCCATCTTCTTTGCCAAGCAGTCCGAAGAGCTGCCCATATTCCTGCCATGTAGTCGGTGTGAGGAAGAGCGAAACGCTGGTCCGTTCGCAGTCCTCGCGGACTCTTTGGCACGCTCATTCCCCGCAATTCCTACATGTCCAGGAACCCAGAAGAAGATAATCTCGACATCTGCCCGGCTCGCAAAAACCGTGGCGTCACAGATATCGCGAACCAGGGGATGCGGAGATTCCAATGCCCCGAAAACACTCAGGGCGCTTTGTGAGTCGCTATAGATCACAATCCGGTCTCCGAACCGGGCACGTCGCGTAATCTCCCGTACCGAATGGTGTATTGCCACCAGCTCGGCCGTGAAGACACACGCAGCGCCTGGCAGAGCCCCGCTGACTTCAAACGGAGGGGATACGGCGTGGAAGTCGACCCCCTCTTGGGACTTGGAGCCATACGTATACACTGGCACGGTTCCAGCGTGACACGATGTGTGCTCCAAAAAGGTCGAACGCAATACTCCCGGCGCAGTACAAGCTTTGGGAGCAGAGGCGTGGTGACAAATAGCAAAATGTGGTACCCTCCAGGGTAGCGTCCTGGCAGAACCAGGGTCGCCACCGGCCCGAAAGCTATATCTACCTCTCGAAGGAGTTTCCTGGCCCTAAACCCAAAGGGCTTAGTGTATGACTGGCGTCTCTCGGCGGCATAGGCACCATCCAGATCAGCTGCGGATGCAGTGAGAGCTGTTGGCGACTGAGGGAGGCGCCGGGCTCGCGCGTACAGGCGAGTGATGCACTGCACGCGGCGCAGAGCGAGTGACAACTCCCCAGCATCGACCAACAGGCTCTCAATGGGAGAAGTGCGGAAGGCATCGGTCGCAAGGCGAAGGCCGGTGTGGTGGATCGAATCCACCTACCGCAATAAACGCTCGGGTGCAGATGCATAAAACTCGCATCCGTAGTCGAGCTTCGAACGAACAAAGGATCGATAAAAAAGTAAGGCAGTAGTCCTATCAGCGCCCCAAGCGCTGAACGTCACGGAACGGAGAATGTCCATGGCGCGGGTACAAGAGACCCTAAGGCTGCGAATATGAGCCTCCCAGGTGAGGCGTCGGTCGAATACAAGACCAAGGAAATGGTGCGACTCAACCACATCCAGGTGCACCCCATTAAGAAACAAATCTGGATCGGGGTGAAGCCGTGGATGGCGGCAGAAGTGCACCATCTTAGTCTTGGCCAAAGAAAACCGAAACCTGTGCGCTTTGGCATAGCGAGAGACGCGGTTCAATGCCTGTTAGAGTCGACGCTCCAGAGTTGGCATCTGGGCCGCGCCAAAAGAGATTGAAAGGTCGTCCACGTAGAGCGTACGAGAACATCTTCCGGCAGCACCGAGGTGATGCCGTTGATGCTCAGGGCAAAGAGTGTGACACAGAGGACACTTCCCTGCTCCTTTGGGCCGGAGAGGGCTCCCCCCACCCGTACGCGGAATCGATGATCTCACAAAAATTCAGATATAAACATTGGGAGGCGTCCCCTCGCCCCAATCGTGTGGAGAGTCTCCATGATACCGTATCGCCATGCGGTATCATAGGCCTTCTCTAGATCGAAAAACACCGTGGCGTATGCTGTGTACGAAGGAAAGCCTCGCAGACGGCATTTTCCAATCGGAGCAGAGCATCCAACGTGGAGTGGAACGTGCGGAAGCCGCACTGTACAGAAGACAGTTGGCCTCCGCTGTCCAGGAAAAAGGCTAATCTAACATTTACCAATTTCTCCATCAACTTGCACACGCAAGAGGTTAGAGAGATTGGGCGGAAACCGGTCGGAGTAGAGTGATCTCTCCCCGATTTGCGAAAGGGGAGCACAATAGCGATTCGCCAGGAGTCTGGGAGAAGACCCTCCACCCAGATCCTGTTGAACAAATCTAACAGAAAGGCCATGCCTCACTCACCCAGGTGTCGAAACATGGCGTACGGGACATCGTCCGGACCATGGGCGGTGTCCGCGCACGAAGCGAGAGCGGAGCGCAACTCACTCACAGTAAACTTGTCGTTGAAGGGTTCTCCGCCTCTGGAGGTAAAGTCCAGCCGGCGGCCTTCCGCGACATCACGACGTGCATTGAATGCTGGCGGAGCAGCATCACGGCTAGAGAATGCGGAAAAAGCGGTCGCTAAAGATTCCGCCACGGACGCGGGGTCCGAGATTGCGGTCCCATTCTCCCGGAGAACTTGCCCCGAATCCTTTTGACTCGCTTCCACACCTCAGCTAAAGGGGTCTTCCCGTTAAGTGAAGACACGCATGCCCGCCAAGAAGAGCGGCGGGCGTGCTTCGAAATATACCGGAACCTAGCCCTAGCCCGACGAAATTCAGCGACAGTGAAATCGTTCGGGCGGCCAGACGTCCTAGGAATAGTAGTCAGGCCCAGAGCGATGAGGTTGCCGGAGAAGAACTCAACGGCCTCATCTACCGACCTAAACTCCTCGAATGAGCTAGAGAATTCAGTCATTTCCTGAAATGCAGGCCACCGCGCTCGCGCCAAGCACTACCGAGGTGGTCTCTCAGGCGGCAGTTGCCCTGAAAATGATATTTGAATGGGAAAGTGATCACTACCATGAGGTCATCAACAAACCCCCCAATCAAAATCAGGCTGTGCATCCAAACAGCACAAAGATAGGTCAAGGCAAGAAAATGAAGCGGTTCACTGACAGTGATGCGTAAACTCATCCACGTTTAGGACACCCATCTCAAGCTCTTCGAAAAGATCGGCAAGGACTTGTCCCCTGGGATTTATTGAGTAATCTCCCCAGAGAGGATGCCTGCCGTTCAGATCTCCAAGCAAGAGATAGGGCCTCGGCAACCGTGCCACGACGCGGCGGAAGTCCCCTGCGTCGAAGTCAGCTGACGGTGGAATGTATGCAGAAATGATAGTATACCTCCTATCCAGGTGCAACTGCACAGCCACTGCCTGAAAGGAGGTATCTAAAGAGAAAGGAAGAACGGAGACATCATGCCGGGTGTAAACCGCGCATCCCCAAGCCCGGCCATCCCGAGGTGGTGGGGTCACAAGACCCTTATACCCCGGGAGGGCAGGCAGGGGGCATGCGCCTAGCATGGTCTCCTGCAAAAAGATAGCTAACGGGGAACAGGACGAGACAAGCCTCCGCAGCTCCTCCGAGTTGGCCCGGAGTCCACGGCAATTCCATTGAAGAAATAAGCCCTCCAGGCCTAGCTCGGAGGAAACGCGGGGGCCCTCCTCGAACTGAAGACCCTCACGGGAATGGCCGTACGCTTCCCGGAGGCAGAACCCCAATCGCTGTTGGCCGGACAAAGCGCTGAAGGCGCTGTCGCCTTCGAGGACTTATTGGGGAAGGTTGGGCTCGCCACGCGAGTCTTTTCCTCCCTCCGCGTCGAAACCTTAGGCGGGCGTTGCGGCTTCGGAGGTGGGGGGCCCTCTTTTCGAGGAACCACCGTCTCTGAGCCACTCGCTCAACCTCGGGGCGTGGCCGAAGAAGCTGAAGCTCCTTTGTTGCTGTCCTCCTTTCGGGGGACAGCTTTAGGAACCCCGGAAGATGGCCTAGCGACCAACTTCAGGGGTGTTGCCTCCTGTGAGTCTAACGTCCCGGTGGATGCGCGTGGCCGTTTCGCCTTACGGGAAACGGGCACGCTGGGGGAAGAGGGGGGAGCCCTGGTTTTAGCCGGGCCTGGGTATGAACCCGTTTTGCCGCCAGCTTTACCAGGGGAGCGCCCGGTTGGGTAGAGCCCGCAGAAGGGATCCGAATGGGCGCGGAAACAACCGTGCTCGTTGGCCTGGATAGCCAGGAGCAGAGGGTGCCTTTCTAACTATTGAGGCATATGACGGCTCAGGCAGAGCCGGGCGTGCCAGGACCAAGTCCTTAGCCTCGCGGAATGAGAGTCGATCCTGGGCCTGAACGGCCAGGATTTCTTTCTCAAGGAGATATGCACCACATTGCTTCGAAGAAGAAGGGTGCGGCTCTCCGCAATTAACACACTTGGCCACACACGATTTGGACTTATCGTGTGCGACCTTGGAGCAATTTACACATACTTCGGGTGACCCCGACTTTGCCCGTCTACATGAGCGATTCGTATGGCCGAAGCGGTGACAGTAATAGCACCGCCGCGGAAGTGGCACGAATGCCTTCACGCGGTAGCGGTACCAACCGGCACGCACCGACTCAGGCTTATCACAGTCGAACGTGACGAAGAGTGTAGGGGTGGGTCTCGAGGTCCCTCCTTGTTTTCTCATCACACGTTCGACCTTGACCGCCCCATGGTCGGCCAGCTCTAGGGTGATGTCCTCAATGGAGTAGTCAACGAGTTCCCTCGTATAAACTACTCCTTTCACAAAGTTCATGGTAGAGTGCGGCGTCACACTCACCGGGGTGCCATGGAGTGTCCGAAGAGCACTTATCTTGGCCGCCTCAGCGGGATTCGCCGCATTCGCCAGAAGGCTCCCGTCCGAGAAACGGGTCACCTTCGGCTCTCTACCAATTGCACTAGCTAATCCTCTCCTCTGATGGATCATGTTGCCCTTGGACAACATGGTGCCATCAGTGGAGCGAATAACGAGGAAGCGCTTGAAGCCTGCGGGCTCGAAAACGCCGGGTAACCTCTGAATCAGGGGCCCCGATGTCATCGAGGCTCCGCCCTGTGCACACTTGGTCTTAGTCTTAGTCAGGGGCTCCGCACACGAGGGGATAGATGGGCCGGATGTGCCGATCTTGGCTTGGTCGCCTACCAAAGTGGCAGCAGACCCATCCGTTCCCGCGGATGGAGAGGAGCCCCGAGTCTTCTTGGTCTTTTTCTTTTTTGGAGAGGAGGGCGGAGAATGAACCCGCTTCTCACCTCCGCCGGCAGAAGTCCACAGGCCAGATGGACCGGCCTCAGTCAGGTCCTTCTCCGAAATGGAGAAGGTCCTGGTAGTCGTAGGGGCCCCTGTCGGAGGAGATCCCTTCCCTCCTTGTACTGCCTCAGGGACCCCATCCGTTTGAGGAGGACCTTGCATAGGGGCGAATTCGGGTTCGGTGTTTGGCGCCGAGCCTGGATTCTCCCCCATGGAAGGCCCTACCCTCTGAGGCTCGGGTTCCTCAAGGACCATGTGTCACAGGAGGGGCCACCAGTTGGCCATCCCCTCCCAAGACATCGCAGGTCCCGTTGGTTGTATTGTCACTAGTCTTGTGTGGGGAAGCACAGGCCTTGACCACGGCAAGGTTCAATATTCTTGCCAGCAGGTCTTTTGAGGGAAGCGACCGAAGGGACCTGGCTTCCCTATTCCCCCCTAAGGGCGTTTGCCCTACTGAGCCGCTTACACGAGGGGCAGTCGGTAATGGACTGCCTGCTGGCTTTCTTGGCAGTTCCCTTGGAAAGAAATAAGGGGACTGCTGCTGGAAAAAGGGAGGTGCTCGAAAGCACCTCCAGAGAAGGAGGTGAGGGGGAGTCCCTTGCACCCATAGGGAAAGGAGAGAAGTAAGGCCTCCTCTCCGGTTAGAGAAATATGGAGGGTCCCCTGCGCAAGCACAGGGGAAAGGGACCTCCATTTTTTCGGTGGAGCTGCACGAGGGCGGCTCCGTCGTTGTTATAGGGGAAATTAAGGGGAGATTTTTTTTTTTGCATCATTGGGCATGGTGACCCTCTTTGTTTTATGGGACGCAATCGCTCACCACCTCTCGCAGTAGCCCGCACTGCAAGAGGTGCTTACAGGCCCAGCAGAGCCAGGCGCCGCCATTTGGGACCACCCCTCCCGCCTGGTGGCCTGGCAGTCCATCAGCATGGCGGCTCCACCTTGAAAACGGCGTAAAAAAGATAGATTTTGAAGACAAGAGGAAAAGGGATGTGGGGAAGGTATGGGTGGGGATGAAGCAGGTTGTTAAAAACCAACCACCCCAGACCAGAGATCAGGGGCTAGGGAACATTGTCCCCTCCCCCCTCAGCCCCGATCCGGGACGGTTGGCTGAGAAGAAGGTCAGCATCTACCCTGTGGAATTAGAGGCTGACCAGAGAAAGCTGTGGGAGAGGTTGTTTGAAAAGCGACGAAGTAGGGGAGAAATACAGGCTATCTGAAGGAAGGAAGAGTGGCTAAGCTAGAACCGGACGGAGCGCTGGATCCCGTCAGCACAGCGGCCAAGATGGCAAATCACCACGCCCCTTACGGGGGGCATCTGAACCGTTTTACAAAATTGCTATTTAATGAAGATTTATTCACTAGGTACAATAAACCCTTTTTATAAATTCTTATTTTTTCTTCAGGCAGGCTGTTATACTCACTTTCAATACCACAAATCACATGATGTTTTGAAAGTAAGTCACTGGTTTCTCAATCATTTATAAGTTTTTTATATCTTCAGAGCAATTTGCTGAGGTAAGGGCAGAACTTTTGAATATCTTGCTTGATATTTTATTGGCAATATTCATTAACTCATCATGCAGTTGATGAATTAATGGGCTGCATGTTTGAAATTTTTTTACTAAATTTAGTAAAAATTGGACATGCACCTCCAATAAATTTTATCTCTGCTATAATTGTTGACTTTTTTAAACATTTTGCAATTTCTTTACAATAAAAATTGCTCATCAAGTTCTTAGTTTCTTTTTTGCTGGAATATATATTAAAAAATACTCCAAAAATATGATAGTTGCTGCTTCCAAAGATAGCCATCTACTGGAAACTTGTTTCAAGATCTTGTGATTGGGCAGTTGTAATTCATTATGAATTTGTTTAAAACTTGCCATCGCCCTGAGCAACCATCAAAAAGTTAGGTAATGCTTCCAATAATAGTGGACAGCATGAGCCATCAGTACCAAATGATTGAATAGCTTTTTTGAAGGCATTATTAACCATATGCAAATTTCATGTTCCTACATCAAGTAAGCTCTTGCCACGTGTCTGTTTTATGATTTCATTCATATTTCTAAAAATGGACTTATTAACATTTGGGCCATCAGATACTAACATCAAGATGTTTTCATAATTTAAATTTACACTGTTAAGTGCGTCATTTATTTTTTCAAGGACACCTCTGTTAGAGGGTTGAAATGATTGTGAGCGGAAAGTTCAATCAAACATCTCAAATTGCTACAAATTCATCTGTCTCCCAAAGAATTTTAGGGCATGCCCTAAAAAAATGTTTTCAAATGTCTTGTGACTATGTGCCCCTTAGTTTTCAGCATTTGTTGTCTCGTCATATAAAATGAATTGGAGATATCCTCAATTAATTTGCCTTTGAAATATGGCCCTGAAGCTTAGGTAATTAAATAAGATATCTTTTTCAACAATGAAAATTCTTTTGGAACTCCGTCATTAAACATTGAACGATAATTTATTAGCCCAAAATATCATATCAATAACTATTTTTAAGGTGCTGTGCTATCAGGGTAAATTCAACTACAACAAAAATGTTTTACTATTAATTATATTTTATTCAATGGAATTATAAAGACTAAAAAAGAAGTATCAAAATTCACAGAAAATATGAATAAAAATATTAAATTCAAAATTAAACAAAAAAAGTAAAAAAGTGATAAAACATAACAACCTATCTGTTTTAACTCCATTGTAATTGGAAGCAATGTCTTTACTCAGCTAGGCTATAGCCTGAGAAAAAAAAAAAAAAATGACAAATACTATAAAAAAGTATATCATACAATGACATAGCCCATTGAAGGTAGCCTGCTCCCCCTATGACTTGAATACAGATCCAAAGTAGCTTTTGGTTAGAGGATAAGCTTAGATATCATGCAGGAGACCTCTCTCCTCTAAAGCTCAACAACCTGCACTAAGCACCAGAGATAAATGGTACTGATCCCTGCCATTCCAGTACAGAGACAGTTGTGGTGCAGGAAGCTCCCTCAGACTAGGGCATTCAATCAAAATGTAATCCAATGTCTAGGGTACCAAAGAGTTCTCACAGAAGGCTAGTAGGGAGTATTCTACCCAATAGCCCTACATTCTGCAAGTCTTTCGAATCTGGAGGTGACTAAACACAATTTGAAAGACAGGGTATTGGGAAGTCAATTAGGCACAATAATCCACATTTTCATATTCAGAAGAGTTATCTACCATTTTCTTTGTCACCTTGCACAAAGAGCAAGGTCACAAAGAAAAAGGTGGGTCATGCACTTTGTGCAAAACACCATAATCTAAGTGTAAGGAAGAGAAAAAAGGTGTCTTGTAGCAGTCCATAGAAAAAGTCTAGCTATTTAAGCAGCATACTCATTTCCCACAACTTATACATTTCAGGAACCTAAAAGATAATGCCCAGATCAGCTTGAGCAACATAGATGTCCATTGCGCATACTACATATGGGATGACACATAGATTCCAATGCCTCAAGAACACTCACTCATTGAATTGTGATGAGTGCAGAGAAGTAAACTTCAAAAACAGACCAACTTTGAAGGAGCAGTTTAGTAATAAAAGTGACCTTATCAGTATCCACCATGCTACACAAAAAACTTCCATGGCTGTGGTTCAAGACCTGAAGGCTGCAACTGTACTCCTAGGGAGTACAGAGTGATGCCAATGACAGGCAGAAACTTGTGTGCTTCAACATACTGAGGGAAGAGGTTGAGTCAGGCAGAGTGTGCTCCGAAGGGGGGAGGGGGCAGGGGCTTCTTCTTTTTTTTTTTAAATAATATTTGCAAGCTCAGTTAGCAGCTGCAAACAAAAGTTGGTTGTATAAAAGCAACAAAAACAATAAACTATTGTTAGTATCAACCTCACCCAATGTAAGGGAGGCTGTTTAATAAAAGCTTTAGAGTAGGCACCAAATTCAGATTGATAGCCGTTTTTTCATAGAAGCTTTGAGACAAGTCGCGTCTCAAATTCTCTCATTATGGTTACATGGCTACAAAATAATGAAGCTAAGCACTTATTCTATTCCTGTAAAGAGACTAAATTAACTTACCAGTAATTCACAAACACTTTACAAATATTATACTTAAGAGGAGAAAAGGTGAGATGAGATTGGTCAAGAAAATAGAAGCTATTGTTGCTTTCTTCTATGTGTAAAATAAAGTGCCTGCCAAAATGTGTGTGCTGTTCCAATGGTGGCCCTTGACAAACTCCATTTGAAAATCTAGCTGAGAAGACCTCACCCATCCACTAAGTGGCAGTTGCCAACACCCAAGATGTCTCTCTCTATAACCAGACCATAGGCCCAATGGGTGCTTGGTCAAAATCCACAATGCAATGGGGAAGGGGTGACGCCCGAAAGGAGGCCTGTCCTAAGGGGAATGAGCCTCCCAGATCACAGGGTCTTCTCCGAGAGAAAGCTGGTCCGTGTGAACCAGCCCTGAGCCAGAGTCCAATCAAAGGGAGAGGATTCATTTCCATTCCTGCGAAGAAACAGGATGAAACAGGTCTGTCGATCCTCTGGGTTCCCTCTGGGGAAGAAGAGGGTGCACGCTCCTGCCCTCTTTTTCAAAGAAAAAGGCGAAAAGTAGGCTTTCTTCTCTTTCTTGGAGATTCCAGCCAGAACAGGAAAGACCAAGGATGGCTCATCAATTCTCAACTCCTTCGAGAGTTCAACAAGAAAGTAAAACCAACCCATCATAAGCAGTACAGCCTTATCCACACAAGAATGGCGGCAGGGAAGTGGTTATTGGGGGAAAATCAATATTCCCATTATTTATACCTCAATGCTCAGGTCCCCTCAAGACTTGGTCTCTCGCGATCTGCGAGCGTTGCTAATAGAGGTTTCAAAGCCTCTGTTCTGACACAGCATGAGGTAGCTGGTCAGGTCCTTAAACATTGAGAGAGGAAATACTCTTAGAAAATAAGGGTGCATAGAGGGAAAGGGGGAACGCAGCAGTTTCTTCAGGGTGTGTCAAAGTTTGATTTCAGCCAGTGAGCCAGGTTTTCTCTATTGGGATTCGGGCCAGGAGGACGTGACGCTCCTCCAGGTACCAGGTGGAGCAGGCTGCACCATAGAGGATGGTGCGGGTGTAGCCAGCTCATGTCTGTATTGGAGAAAGGTGAGCAGAGTCGATGGCCCAGCACCCCCATACTTAATATTTGCCCTAGCCATCGGACTTTCGGCCCTCACCGCAATTAGGAACCCAAGGCTATACACTGCCATTTGACTAAGATTCTCAAAGGATAAAAGTGTGCTGGGCAACCAGAGCCCCTGCTATTAGGAGAGCAAGTGTGGAAAGTTATGTAAAAGAGACGTAGCAATTGGGTCTAATAACGAGTAGGGTGGCTTATCACCTATTATTATCATAGCCTGGTGCTAGGTGATCTCAGGATAGCATTCAGTCCACCAAGGCACTATGGCTACTGGACTGAACTCAGTCCAGGTGGGAACAGTCCTCCTGGTACAAATTGTCGGTAGAAAAGGTTGAGGGGATAGCCATAATAATAGACAATAATTATAATACATAAAAATAAATAATAATAGAGGGTGGAAGGAAAAGTGGACCAACAACTTTCCTAGGCCCCACCAGTGTTCCCATTAACCGTGGGAGGGCTTCCATAATTTGCACTTAGGCTGGAAAAATGTGCACCTCTTCCAGGTACCAAGTGTAACTGGCGACATATAGTGTATGTAGCCATAATGCTTCCTTCTGAGGGCCATCTCAAACTCAGCTCACCACCAAGGAAGCGGTTGGCATGCAAAATGACCGAGCTAAGCAATGATTAAAGACAACTGGAAAGAATGGAATACTCCCCCAGGGAGAATTAGATATCTAACTCACCTGAGCAGTGAATGTTGCTGCCTCATGATCATCAAAGCGTTTCTTAGGTTGGGAATGAAGATATTTGTACAATTCCCCTCCTTTAGCGTACTCCAGAATCAAGTAAACACGCTTCTCACAGTGGAAATAGCCATAGAGGCGGAGGATATTTGGATGCCTGAAAAGTCATCATTTAAACCATCAAAAATTATAAGGGTCAGGAGAGTTTGTAAAGCACTAAGGCGCAAGAAGTACCTCTTACAAACGTATAGTTCACTATCTCCTCGCTCAAACACAGCCAACAATCAATGCACAATACCATGCTACTCTTTCCCTATACCACTTACGCTGGCTATAGACCTACCTGTAGCACCCCATACAAAATCTTCATCCACTCATTTGTATTATTGGATAGAATAATATTAAATCTACACTTTCAGAATATATCAATTTTTTCAGTGTGGTAGACCACCTGGCGACTGCCAACTTGGGCATAAGTTGCCGTACAGAACATAGCCTACTACTAGGATATATTAAAAAACAAATAACAAAACAATAACAATATGTAACTAACAAATAACGATAAAAAAGACCAAGGACTAAGAAAAAAAAATCGAGAAAAAGCAAAAGGAGACATGCTCCGGCGTCGGGGTAGGCCCGCCTCCCCTCGGCGGAGGAACATGCGACCTACAAAAAGAAAAATATAAAAAAAAGGTCAAATAAAGTCGTAAAGTCCACAAGTTAGTGCACACGAACCCGTCCCAAACAGGGACACGTAAAGTGCGAGAAGATCACCCAGACTGGGACATTCAACGAGGATGTGCCGAACAGTCTGGAGGACAACGCAGTCATCCAGTAAGGCGCAGGCGAGCGCTCGATCAAATGGCGGTGCGTCCCGCGAGAGTGCAATTTGGAGACGACAGAAAGCAACCTGAAGCCTTCGCGGCATTAGGGAATAGGTCCATGGGAAAAGTCGCCGCGCAATGGCATGTAACTTTAAGTTCCCCTCGACCCCCTCCCATCTTCTTTGCCAAGCAGCCCGTATTCCAGTCATGTAGTGGGTGTGAAGAAGAGCGAAACGCTGGGATGGTCACACACGCCTCGCGGACTCTTTGGCGCCCTCATTCCTCGCAATTCCTGCATGTCTAAGAACCCAGCAAAAGATAATCTCTACATCCGCCCGGCTCGGCACCGATATTGCGAACCAGGGGGTACGGAGATTCCAATGCCCCGAGAGCACTAAGGTCTCCGAACCGGGCACGTCACCTAATCTCCCATACCGAGCGGTGTATTGCAACCAACTGGGCCGTGAATACAGACGCAGCGCCTAGCAGAGCCCCGCTGACTTCAAACAGAGGGGGTACGGCGTGGGAGCCGACCCCCTCTTCGGACTTGGAGCCATCCGTATACACTGGCACGGTTCCAGCGTGACACGAAATGTGCTCCAAAAAGGCCGAACGCAATACTCCCGGCACTGTAGAAGTTTTAGGAGCAGAGGCGTGAGGAGAAATGGTCAAAGGTGGTACCCTCCAGGGTGGCGTCCTGGGCAGAACCAGGGGCGCCACCAGACCGAGAGCTATACCTGGCTCTCGAAGGAGTTTCCTGGGCCTAAAGCCGAAGGGCTAAGGGTATGACTTGCGTCTTTCGGTGGCATAGGCACTGTCGCGATCAGCTGCGAATGAAGTGAGGGCGGTTGGTGACCGAGGGTAGCGCCGGGCTCGCGAGTAGAGCCGAGAAATGCACTGTGCACGGCGCAGAGCGATTGGCACGGCTGCGGATGCATAAAACTCGTATCCGTAGTCGGGCTTCGCGCGAACAAAGGATCGATAAAAAAGAAAGGCAGTAGCTCGATCAGCACCCCAGGCGCTGATCGTCACGTAGCGAAGAATATCCTGGCACAGATGCAAGAGAGCTAAAGGCTGCGAGTCCACCACTTTCAGGCGCACCACATTTAGAAACAAGCCTGGGTCAGTGTGGATGGCGGCAGAAGTGCACAACTTTAGTCTTGGCAAAGGAAAACCGAAGTCTGTGCGCTTCGGCGTAATAAGAGACGCTGCTCAAGCCTGTTGGAGTCTACGCTTCAGAGTTGGCATCTGGACCGCGCTAAGAGATCGAAAGGTCATTCACGTATAGCATAGCGAGAACGTCTTCCGGCAGTACAGAGGTGATACCTCTTCCCTCTCCATTGGACCGGAGAGGGGTGCCCCCCACCTAAACGCGGAATCGACCATCTTGCAAATATAAAGATATAAAGATTGGGAGGCGACCCGTCGCCCCCATCCTGTGGAATCTCTATGAAATCGTATCGCCATGCGGTATCATAGGCCTTCTCCAGATCGAAAAACACCGTGGCGTAGTGCTGTCTACGAAGGAAGGCCTCGCAGACGTCATTTTCCAGTCGGAGCAGAGCATCCGAGGTGTAGTGGAACTTATGGAAGTGCACTGTGCAGAAGAGAGATGGCCTCTGCTGTCCAGACAAAATGCTAATCTAACATTTACCAATTTCTCCATCAACTTGCACACGCGGGAAGTTAGATAGATTGGGCGGAAACCGGCAGGAGTAGAGTGATCTCTCCCCGGTTTGCGAAAAGCAAGTACAGTAGAGACTCGCCAGGAATCTGGGAGGATACTCTCTACCCAGATCCTGTAGAACAAATCCAACACAAAGGCCATGCCTCGCTCACCCAAGTGTCGAAGCATGGCGTACGGAACATCGTCCGGACCAGGGGTGGTGTCTGCGCACGAAGCGAGAGCGGCGCACAACTCAGTCACAGTAAACCTGTCGTTAAAGGGTTCTCCGCTTCTCGAGGTAAAGTCCAGTCGGCGGCCTTCCGCGACATCATGACGCTCATCGAATGCTGGCGGAGCAGCATCTCGGCTAGAGAATGCGGAGAAAGCGGTCACGAATGATTCTGCCATGAACGCGGGGTCCAAGATTGCGGTCCCATTTTTCTGGAGAACGGGAAAGCGCATGTAGGCATAACGCTTCTGTTTGAGGGCCGTCTCACACTCGGCTGATCACCACGGGAGTGGTCGGCGTGCAAAACGGTCAGACGTACAAGGAATATTAATCAGGCCGACGGCGATGAGGTTGCCGGAGAAGAACTCAACAGCCTTATCAGTCATTTCCTGAAATACGGACCACTGTGCCTGCGCCAAGCACCACCGGGGCGGGCTCTCGGGAGGCAGGTGCTCAGAAAATTTTATTTGTATGAGAAAGTGATCACTACCATGGAGTTTATCTCCCACCCCTCAGCCCAAATCAGGCTGTGCATCGAGAAAACATAAAGATAGATCGAGGCCAGAAAATGAAGCGGTTCTCGGGCAGTGATGCGTAGACTCATCCACATTTAGGACACCTATCTCCAGCTCGTCGATCAGGTCAGCAAAGATTTGACCCCGTGGATTAATCGAGTAATCTGTCCAGAGGAGGTGTCTGCCGTTTAGATCCCCGAGCAAGAGAAAGGGCCTCGTCAACCGTGCCTGAAAGGAGATATTTAAAGCAATGAGAAGAACGGAGACTTCATGACGGGTGTAAATGGCACATCCCGCTGCCTGGCCCACATCCCGTGGTGGTGGGGCGGCAAAACCCATATATCCCGGGAGAGTGGGCAAGGAGCACGCGTCCAGCATGGTCTCCTGCAAAAAGATACCTAACAGGAAACGGGACGAGACGAGCCTCCGGAACTCCTCCCGGTTGGCCCGCAGTCCACGGCAATTCCATTGAAGGAACATGCCGTCCAGGCCTAACTCGGAGTGCAGGGGACTTCTTCGAAGAGAGGACCCTCACAGGAATGGCCGTACACTTCCCGGAGGCAGAACTCGGGGCGTTGTTGGCCGAAAAGTGCGCTGAAGTTCTCCGCTGTTGCCTTCGAGAACTTACCACCTCGAAACCTTAGGCGAGCGGGAAGGCCTTCAGCGCAGGTCCCTCATTTGGAGGATACACCCGCGCCACTGGGTGTGGTCGAAGGAGCAGAAGATCCTTTAGTGCTGTCCTCCTTTCCGGTGGCAGCTTTTGGAACCACGGAAGATGGCCTCACGACCAACTTCAGTGGTGTTGCCTCCTGAGAGTCTAACGACTCGGTGGAGGCATGCGGCCGTTTCGCCTTACGGGAAACAGTCATGCTGGGGGAAGAAGGGGGAGCCCTGGTTTTAGCCGAGGATGGGTGTTGACCCTTTGTGCCGCCAGCTCTACCATAGGAGCGGCCGGGGTGGGTAGAACCCTCAGAGGGGTTCTGAATGGGCGCGGAAACGACCGTGCTCGTAGCCCTGGATGGGGCAGGAGCAGAAGGTGTCTTTCTCAACAATGAGGCATAGGACGTCCCAGGCTGCGCCGGGACCAAGTCCTTAGCCTCGCGAAATGAGAAATACGCACGCTATTGTTTCGAAGAAGCAGGATGCGGCTCTCTGCAATTGACACACTTGGGCACACACGATTTGGACTTATTGTGTGGTGCGGCCCGGGTAACCCCGACTTAGCACGTCGACCGGAGCGATTAGTATGGCCGAAGAGGTGATAGTAATAGCACCTCCACCTCCGAGGAAGTGGCCCGAAAGCCTTCACGCGGTAGCGATATCAACCGGCACGCACCGACTCAGGGATATTGTCAGAGTTGAACGTGACGAAGAGTGTACGAGTGGGTCTCGACGCCCATCCCTGTTTTCTCATCACACGCTCGACCTTAACCGCCCCATGGTCGGCCAGCTCTAAGGTGATGTCATTTATGTAGTAGTCCACGAGTTCCCTCGCATAAACTACCCCTTTCACGAAGTTTATGGTAGAGTACCACGTCACACTCAAAGGTGTGCCATCAAGTGTCCAAATGGCACTAATCATGGCCGCCCCGGACGGATTCGACGCATTCGCCAAAAGCCTGCCGTCCGAGAAACGAGTCACCTTCGGCTCTCTACTAATCACACTAGCTAGAGCTCTTCTCTGATGGATCATGTTGCCCTTAGCCAACATGCTGCCATCAGTGGAGCGAATAACGAAAAAACGCTCGAAGCCAGCAGGCTCGAAAACTTCAGGAGAGCCTCTGAATGAGGGGCACCGACGTAATCGAGGCTCCGCTCTGCGCAGTTCTGGTCTTTGTCTGGGACTCCTCACACGGGGGAGCAACGGGGCCTGACATGCCGATCTTGGCTTGGTCGCTTACCGAAACGGCAGCAGCCCCGTCCGTCCCTGCGTTTCCTGCGGAAGGAGAGGAGCCTCGAATCTTCTTCGTCTTTTTCTTGTTTTTTTTTTCTCTTTAGGAATGGAGGGCGGGAAATGAGCCCTCTTCTCCCCTCCACTGACAGGAACCACCAGGCCAGATGGACTGGCCTCAGCAAGATCCTTCTCAGATGGAAAAGGCCTCGGCTTTCCCAGGGGCACCAGCCACAGGAGATCCCTCCTCTTCTTGTACAGCCTTGGACACTCGAGTCGTCTGAGGACCTTGCACAAGGGCGGACTCAGGTTCGGTGCTTGGCATCAAGCCCAGGTTTGTCCCCATGGAAGGTCCTACTGTCTGGGGCTGGGTTGCCTCAGGGACCATGTCCAACTCAGGGGGTGGCCTCCAAGTGCCCCCCCCCCTCAGGCCATCACAGGTCCCATTGGTCAGTGTGTCTTTTGTTGTGGAAGAGAGGGGGGCACGTATGGTGACCCCCTCTAAGCTCCACATGCGAGCTTGCAGGTCTTTAGAGAGAAGAGGCCGACTGGCCCTGTCTTTCCTCCTCCCCCTAAGGGGGTTGGCCCCATTGTGCCACTCGCACTGAGAGGTTGATTATGGGCCGCCTGCCTTTCTTGGCACTCCCCTTAGAAAGTAAAGGGGGAACTGCCGCTGGAAAGAGGGAGGCACCCGAGGGCACCTCCAGAGAAGGGGGTGAGGTGGAGTCCCCTGCACCCGTAGGCAAAGGAGAGGAATATTTTTTTTAATTTCATCAGTGGGCATGGGGACCCTGTTTTAAATACAGGATGCAAATGCCCATCACCCCACACAGTAGTCCACACTGCGAGGGGTGAGTATGGGGCTCACAGAGCCAGCTGCCACCATTTGGGGCCACTCCTCCCACCTAGTGGCCTGGCAGCCCATCGACATGGCAGATCCACCTTGGACACAGTGTAAAATGGATAGAGATTGAAAGGAAGGTGTGGATGGGAATGAAGCAGGCTGTTAAAAACCAACCACCACAGACCGGAGCTCAGGGGTGAGATAACATTGTCCCCTCTCCTCTCAGCCCCAATCTGGGATAGTTGGGTGAGAGGAAGCTGGTTGGCATCTACCCTGTGAAGAGGTTGTAGGAAAAGTGAGGAAGTATGGTAGAAAACACAGGCTTTCAAAAGGAAGAGGCTAAGCTGGGGCCGGACAGTGTGCTGAGTCCCGTCAGCACCGTGACCAGGAAGGCAAATTGCCATGCCCCTTACAGGGTCAGAATAGAGCACTAACTTTTGCAATTTCACAAGTGTCTCCCTACCTTCCACCTCACATTGGACATGAAGCATACTATAGCCAGTTGTAGGGTAAGTATGGGCCAGCCACCCCCTCAACCTCTTCCAAGAGGCAAAGCACTATAATAAAGGCATTGTTTCTATTGTTACTCACCACAGGATCTATTCAAAAGTACCCTCTTAACCTCCCCCCCCAACAAACACGAACCATTTTTTCTATGCCTCTCTGCTGAGTCATAACACTGGAAAATTGGCCAATTTAAAATAGCACAAAAGGTTTTTCTTTTCTTTTTAAATGATTGTGTTTTTGCCATTGATCTGTAGTGAGATGCCCTTAGTGGGGACCTCCCGATTAATGTGGAATCTAAACTAGGGGTATTAACAGCATATGGTAGCCACCACAAAGGCGACCCTGATTGATACTCAATCAGGTATCAAACCCCACCTGATAAGACTTAACTTGGCTAAAATTGGAATCAGTATTTCTCTATAGAAAAACCATAGACAAACACAACAAAGGATTAAGAAAAATAAAAATTTTGAAAAGGAAAAATAAGAGAGATTAAAGTCCCTAGTGTCAGCCCATGTCACTCTGGGACCCAGGAATGCAAACCTCCCCCATAAGCATCCCTGCAAACCAGAGTACAGGAGCGCATACCTAGCACCAGGGACAAGCAGTAGTGAACATGCTCATAAAAGTACCAGGACAGGTACCACACACAAAACTCCTTCAGATGAGGACATTCAGCACCACACACGAGATGACCCCAGACTAAGACATTCAACTAAAAAATGGTGTACAGTCTAGGATATCAAGCACTCCTTGTAAAAGGATTCAGGAGAGGGGGACTTAAAAAAAAAAATCAGCTCTTCTGGAAGTAGACAGTGAGGGTGCACTCGATCATCAAAATTACAAAAAGTCCCATCAGATTAATATAAAACTAAACAAAACAAAACAAAAAGAATAAAACTTGCAACAATAAAAAAAGAACATCTAGAAGTCATGCTCAGGTGCCAAAAAGAGACCCCCGCCTCCCTGAGGAGCCTGATCATGTTGGCAATAATTTAAATAATTAAATACGAGGCCTAACTTCTTCAAAAACTATCACTATCACACCACAGTCATGTGTGGATTCCCTTTCAAGGAGTCAGGATAGGCAGTTTTGATCCTGCCTGTTACACTATTCTGACACATACCACTCAGGGGACGACTACATCAAATAGCGCTGCATGCCACGAGCATAACCGTTTTGGAGGCTATATAAAATTACCTGATAACATCAAGGCCATGGGAGAAGTCAAGGTTCAATGGCATGCAACTTTAAATTCCGATCTTCTATGCCATGCAACCCGAAAGGCTGCCCAATGTAGTCAGAGTATGGGAGAGTAAAATACTGATCCTGTAATTCATCCTGAGCAGAGACTGATGCAATCATATCCCACAAACCCTAGATGTCCAAGAACTCAGCAGAAAACAATCTCAACATCCTGAGTCACAGCAGATATGGCAAACTAGGAAATTGCAAAGATTCTAATGACTCAAGGACACTTGAGGCTCGGACTTTGAGTCACTATGAATTACAAATCAGTACCCACAGAAGAGCTCTCAATCTCAATAATGGGTCCAATTCTGAGACAACAAAAAATAACATTATACCATCAAGGCACTGCAATATAGGTTCATGGGAAGAGTCAGAGTGCAATGGGATACAACTATGAAATACAAGGAGCCCTCTTCCATCTTGTTTTCTATGCAGCTTGTAGGGCTGTCCTGGTCCCTGCCATGCAATCAGTATAGGGAAAAGCAAATGCTGGTCCAATTGCTGATGTCTCAGAAAATCTAGCTCTCTCATCAGCAAGCTTATTCCCAATAATCCCTACAAGTCTAGAAACACGATCTCAACATCTCTCCAGTAGCTGGTGAGTCATGGATACTGTGACCAAGGGTGTGGAAATTAAAATGTTCTAAAGATTGCAAGTTTCTGAGTGGTATATTGCAACCAACTCAGCAATGAAGACAGATGCCACACTAGGAAAGAGCCCACCAGTTTCAAACAATGGCATTTCTAGAAACACACACTGTTTAGACTTGGAGCCATCTGAGTATGCTAGCATGTCTCCATTGTGACACAATGTATAGTCAAAGTGTGGTTGAAGATTTAGGCATAGAGGCAAGCCAACAAAAAAAGTCAAAGGTGATATCCTCCAAACTGGCATTGTCTTGGGAAAACCATCGGCATTGTGAGCCTGAGAGTTACAAAAACCTTTCAAAGGAGTTACCAACCCCTAAACCATAAAGGTTCAGAGCATGATCAGCGTATATCATCATCATAGTGTGTTAAAGATGATGAAACCATTGTGGAAGGTACCGCCACCTAACTGGAGACCAGGGTAGTGAAAAAATTGCACCATCCATAATAAACCCTCAGATGTGAAGTAAAAATTTAAATGTGCATCCCTATCTGCAGTTCATGTGCTGAATGCCACATAGCAAAGAATTTTCATGTAGCAGATACGAGAAACCCATAAGCTGTGAATTATGGTTGTCAGGTCTGGATTGGGGTGAGGGCCCATGGTGACAATGCTTTGCATGACCTTGGTCTTGGTTAAGAAAAAAACACACATTTTGACAAGCATGCCAAGACCACTCACTGTATAGTATGGAAACCATGCTGCAGATATAGGGAAGTATGCACACTCCTAGCCCCAAAGACTGCAGATGCATTCTATTCTGGTTCTAATGCCTGTAGAAGAGGATCTGTAATCTTATCCATATTTTTACTTGCTCTATAATACAGCATTCAACAGCAAAGGTTAGAAACCAAAATGCTGGTCTGTTCACCCAGTCCTTGCGGACTCTTTGGCGCGCTCATTCCCTGCAATTCCTATATGTCTAGGAACCCAGCAGAAGATAATCACAACATCTGCCCGCCTCGCCAAAACTGTGGCATCACGGATATGGTGAACCAAGGAATGCAGAGATTCTAATACCCGAGAGCACTCAGGGCGGGTTGTGAATCACTATAAATCGTGCCAGAAGAGATTGAAAGGTTTACCATGTAGAGTGTAGTGAGAACATCTTTGAGCAGCACCGAGGTGATGCCATTGATGCTCAGGGCAATGAGTGTGACAGTGAGGACACTTACCTGCAGGACCCCATCTTTCTGCTCCATTAGGCAGGAGAGGGATCCCCCCCACATCCGTACGCTGAATCGATGATCTCGCAAAAATTCAGATACAAAGAAAGATTGGGAGGCGTGCCTTCGGCCTCATCTGTGGAGTGTGTCCATGATACCGTATCACCATGCGGTATCATAGGCCTTCTCCAGATCAAAAAACATTGTGGTGTAGTGCTGTCTATGAAGGATGGCCTCGCAGACAGCATTTACCAGCCAGAGCTGAGCATTTGATGTGGAGTGGAGCTTGCAGAAGCCAACTGTGCAGAAGACTGATGGCCTCCGCTGTCCAGAAAAAAAGGCTAATTTAACATTTAGCAATTTCTCCATCAACTTGGACACGCAGGGTTAGAAAGATTGGACGGAAACCAGCGGGGGTAGAGTGATCTCTCCCCGGTTTGCAAAAAGCTAGCAGAGTAGCGATTCACCATGAATCTGGGAGGTTACCCTCTACTCAGATCCTGTTGAACAAATCTAACAGGAAGGCCATGCTTTCACACATCTGCTAGGGGAGTCTTCCCATTAAGTGAAGACACGTATGCCCACCAAGAAGAGTGGCGGGCGTGCTTTGAAATATATTGGAATCTAGTCCCAAGTTAAATCGTTCAGGCATCGCTTATAGCGCATGTAGGCATAACGCTTCTGTTTGAGGGTCGTCTCACACTTGGCTGACCACCACGGGAGTGGTCGAAGTGCAAAGAAGCCAGGCCTTCTAGGAATAGTAGTTAGGCCCGTAGCGATGAGGTTGCCGGAGAAGAACTTAACGGCCTCATCTACCGACCTAAACTCCTCGACTGAGATAGAGAATTCAGTCATTTCCTGAAATGCAGGCCCCCGCGCCAAGCACCACCGAGGTGGGCTCTCAGGCGGCAGTTGCCCTGAAAATGATATTTGAATGTGGAAGTGATCACTACCATGGAGGTCATCGACCACCCCCCAATCAAAATCAGGCTGTGCATCCGAAGAGCACAAAGATAGGTCAAGGCAAGAAAATGAAGCGGTTCGCGGACAGTGATGCGTAAACTCATCCACGTTTAGGACACCCATCTCAAGCTCTTCGATCAGATCGGCAAGGACTTGTCCCCTGGGATTTATGGAGTAATCTCCCCAGAGAGGATGCCTGCCGTTCAGATCTCCAAGCAAGAGATAGGGCCTTGGCAACCGTGCCACGACGCGGCGGAAGTCCCCCGCGTCGAAGTCAGCTGACGGTGGAATGTACGCAGAAATGAAAGTATACCTCCTATCTAGGTGCAGCTGCAAGGCCACTGCCTGAAAGGAGGTATCTAAAGAGAAAGGAAGAACAGAGACATCATGCCGGGTGTAAACCGCGCATCCCCCAGCCCGGCCATCCCGTGGTGATGGGGTCACAAGACCCTTATACCCCGGGAGGGCAGGCAGGGGGCACGCGCCTAGCATGGTCTCCTGCAAAAAGATAGCTAACGGGGAACGGGACGAGACGAGCCTCCGCAGCTCCTCCCAGTTGGCCCGGAGTCCACGGAAATTCCATTAAGGAATATGCCCTCCAGGCCTAGCTCGGAGGAGAAGACCCTCACGGGAATGGCCGTACGCTTCCCGGGGGCAGAACCCCGGGCGCTGTTGGCCGGACAAAGCGCTGAAGGCGCTGTCGCCTTCGAGGCCTTATTGGGGGAGGTTGGGCTCACCATGCGAGTCTTTTCCTCCCTCCGCCTCGAAACCTTAGGCGGGCGTTGCGGCTTCGGAGGCGGGGGCCCCTCTTTTCGAGGAACAACCGTCTCCGAGCCACCCGCTCCACCTCCGGTCGTTGCCTCCTGTGAGTCTAACGACTCGGTGGAGACGCGTGGCCGTTTCGCCTTACGGAAAACGGTCACGCTGGGGAAAGAGGGGGGAGCCCTGGTTTTAGCCGGGGCTGGGTATGAACCCTTTTTATCCCCAGCTTTACTGAGTGGTTTTGCAACCAGCTCAACCATGAAGACAGAAGCAGGACCTGATAGAGCCCCGCTGACTTTAAAAAGAGGAGATACGGCTCAGAGGATGGGGTGGGGCTCCAAGTGGCCATCCACCACCAAAGGTGTCTTGGATTCCAATCAAGGACACTTCAATTCTGTTGTTTGTAGTTGTTTGGGCCAACAAACCAACATCCATTGTGGAAGAGAGGGTGGGCAGACATGCTGGGGTCCTTAAAGCTTCAAAAGCATGCCTGCAGGAGAGTAGGGTGCATAGCCTGATAGGTCCCAATAACCCTTGTGTCCCTCTAAGGGGCCATTCCCACCGGGACTCCGGGAGTGATCGATTCTGAGCAGACTGCCTGCTTTCTTGGCACTCCCTTTGAAGGAAAGGGGGGGACCGTCACTGGTAGATAGATGGAGTCATCCAAGGAAGACTCCGAGGAAGGAGGTGAGGAGTAAGCTACTTCACCCATAGACATACAAGAGGAGTAAACCACCTCTCCGTTAGGTTGTAGGAGCCCCTGAGAAGGCATGGGGGGTGGGGGGGGACACTTTTTCTGAAGTGGAGCTGGCCAAAGGCAGCTCCAAAGATGCCAAAGGGTAAGCCCCTTTGACTGGATGGTGACAAGGGAGCCCAACCACCAGTCAAAGGGGTGTCTCACGTTACCTTGTCCCCTCTGACACCCAGGGAAAGTGAGGCTGTGCTTGGGGACAGATCTCCATGCACTTGCAGTTGCCCACTCTTTCCTTCTGTTGTGGCCATCATAAAAAATAAATAAAGATGCATATAAAGTAGATACTGTGACCTCCCAATGCCTTGGGAGGTTAAGAGATGTCTCCAAATGATTATAAAATCCCAGAATGTGATCATCTCTGCCTACTCGGCCCACAGGTTCGAGCTAAGATGAACCTTGACATCCTGGCCCACCATTCAGGCGAATTTGGCCTCTAGCTTTGACCATAAAGGATGTTTCACACCTAGCGATCATATATGTGTACTGGAATGCACTGAGTAGAGTCAACAGACTAGCGCACCGTGCCTAATCCCCAGAAGATGGCCAGTGGAGACACCACTTCCAATTACAACAAAGTTCAGCCACATAGGGTGTGGTAAGTTACAGGATGAGATCCAATTTGGGTTGACTTTTTGCAACTACTATTTACTGTAGATACAATGGTTCAGTTCCCCCGTTAAGTTCTAGGTCCTCACTGAGAAATAAAATGCTTCAAAAGGAGCGCAGATTGGTGGTAGAAAACCCTACCAAATTATTTATTTACCCTCCTAAAGTACCTAAACTACAAAACATGTAACATCACCCAGACCTCTGTGGATTAATATTCTCTGTGATACACATTACCTCCTCAATGTCTCTACATACAAGATCCATACCATCCTCTGCAAAATATGCACACAAGTCCAGGGTTGGCAAAACCCCCAAATTTTGAAAAAGCCCAATAAAACCCGAGTTCTATTCTGGGTTTTTCAAAAAACAAATGATACAAGCATTAGAATAACATAGAAAAAGGATAGCTATCTCTATTTTTATAATATTAATAATTAGGTATATTAAGGTAAGAACAGATCACAGTAACAGACCACTGATCAAGAATTGTGGGTACCCATGATAGCCATAACCTGTAGAAGGAGAGATGAATTATGAGTCAGTATCAGAGAAATAATCTTAATTTGATACATATTTGTTAAAATTATAACAATTATGCATTTGGAAGAAAATATAAGTAGCATTCATTTCTTAAAAAAAAAAACTGTAATTTTGAAAAAAAAGGGGGGTTTTTCAAATTTCACTTGAAAAAGCCTCCCCAAAACAGGTTTTTTTTTTATTTGCCAAACCTGCACAAGTCCAGGAACATCCTACATTGAGATAATTCAAGGATTCTCATCATGCATAAAATTGCCTTAAGGGGCAAAGGTTGCTGTAAAAAAATTAACCCATTGTTAGGTTATAATTATGGCCAAAAGTTTTGAGAATATTTATCTATACTTTTTTTCATTTGGATTCACTGAATCCAAAATCATAGTATGGTTGTGTTCCTATAGGAGGGTGTTTTTTGCTATTTAATCAAAAGGGTAAAATGATGACAAAATTGGTTAAATTAATGCTATGGTGTAGGTATAATCTAGTTTGTAATATTATTTCTAAAAATAAATGTTTTAAATCTTTTCCATTCCAGAAATGGTTCTTTCCAAAGTAAAGTATGCAACCATTGTTGCTCTGCAACAAAATGGCCTAAAATGCTACTAAGGGTATTGCATCAAGGGCTACCATCTTTAATATCATTAATGACTTTAAAATACAGTGTTCTAGATGTCTAAGAGCTTCAAATGAAGGCCAGGATTGCCTCTTGGTAAGGTCCAAGCTTAAGGATCGGCTTGCCTCCAGTGCCAAGTCTGCTCACAAATGGAAAGAAACAGGTGTGCAAGCTTCAATGCACACAATGAGGCAGAGACTTTGGGGCAAAGGTCTCAAATCAAGAAGGGCTGAGAAGAAACCTCATCTCACCAGAGACCTTACAGATATGCTCCACTTTTGTATGAAATATAAAGAATTGTATGTTCAAGACCGGGGCAAAGTGATATTCTCTGGTGAAGCTCCTTTATACTAGTTTTGAGATTCTGGAAGATCCCATCATTAGGAGTAAAGGGGAGTGCTTTCACTAGTCCTGTGTTGTGACCCTGGTGAAGCATCCAAACACTTTCCATGTCTGGGACTGTTTCTCATTTAAGGGAACTGGAGCATTAACAATTTTGCCTAAGAACATTGCCATGAACTCAAAATGGAATCATCAGCACCTTTTTCCGATAGTTCAGGACCAATTTGGGCATGATGGTGCAACTTGTCACAAAGCAATAACAAAGTTCTTGGGAACTTGTCCTGAGAATTTGTGAGCAATAATCAAACTGGCATTTGATAACATAAGCCATCCAATTGTGAGCAGTTGCATGAGCTTATTCAACAAAAAAATGAGCAACATCAGTCAAGATATCATCATAAATTTGGTCTCCAGCATGTCAAAACAAATTGAAGCAGTCCTGAAGAACAACGGACATCATTGTAAATATTAATTGCATGCATCAATTGACTGTAGTTAGTAATAAAATGGGTTTGGCTCTAAATTTTTGTATATTTCACCTTCAAATTATGATATAAACATACTAAAACAAAATGAAACATTTCTATTAATTTTCTCATACAAAAAAATATAGGAGTCTGAAAACTTTTGCCGATGATTCTACATTAGAAAACAAAAACAAAAAAATTAAACCCAGAAAAAACACGCTCTCTCTGGCTCCCAAAACCCCACATAGAATGGAGGTAAGATTGATATATATAACATAGTAAACCATCCAATCTTTGGGCCTGTTGTGATTTGTCCTAACTCTCTCTCTGTTATTCCAGAAGTTATATAGAACTATGCTTTAAGCCACATGTATAATTTTGATGGGTGAAATACAGGAGCGGCTCTCCTTGAAGGTAGGATGCCTGTTATTTTTATCATATCTAACTTCTCCTTTGCAGAGTGCATTCTACATATTGCCTTATTGTAATGTTTTGTTATTTCTCTCTAGTCAATTAAAGCAAAATGTTGCTTCAAGAGCGCAGACTTGGGCAGGTGTCAATAACTGCCCCAGAAGCTGCTCGACTCTTCCGGCACTGGCTCTTCATTGTCACTCACTGAGTGGAAACTATGGGCCATGTGACAGACTATGCGAAGATAGGGGTCATAGCTAACCTACTTTTTCATGGGAACTTTGAGGTAATCGCCAAATGTCAGACTTACTCCCAAGCCCTTGAAAATCTAAATCACTTTATCCAGTCTGCCAACAATGTTGCTGATCGACACCCACTGGTCAATCACAGGCAAGCACAACCTGAGTCTATTGAGGAGTTTTTGATGCTCCCTTCAAAAGTTGAGCCTAGAGTGCAATTTCTAGCTTCCAACCGAATCCATATACAGCTGCTAGAAATTTGAACACTCGCTAATGGATGCAGTTAACCAGGCCTGAGCCTTGAAAATCACTGAGTGAGATTCTCAGTTGTATCCCACCCCAACACCTGTGGGCTCTGTCACACCCAATACATCTGAGCAGTCATCCCTAAGATACCCCCTGAATGTCTTGACTGACTTAAGAGTGGAATACTGTTGCCATAGTCCGCCACTCTTGCTACTTCTGCAGAGGAGCTCTCCACAAGGCGCACTAGATGTCCAACGAAGGAGGTTGTATGTCAATGCTGCCAAAAAAAAGGCACTTCACGAAGGTATGCCAGTCAAATACAGAGGAGACTTAAGTCCCTGGTAATCCTGGCAAATGAGTTGCGGCCCAAACCAGGCACCTTGACTCGTGTGCCCTCCTCACTTCTTGAATTGCCTATGTAGGTGGTCATAGCCGGGAAGACACAGAGAGCTCAGAGATTTGTGTCCCTACCAAACTTGTGAGCAGTTTTAAGCTCCCATCAGCAGATTTGATGGAGCAATTACCAAGGCATCCAGTAAACTGGTAACACACATTATAGTGTGTTGCTATCTCAAAGTTAAAAGCAAGGATTGAAAATATAAGAAAATTCGCTTGTCCAGAGGCAATATAACAAAGGTAGTTACTGTCTTTCCTCACCTGAGACGGGATTGTATCTCAACTTCTCGTCGAACCTGATGAACAATATTTGCATTTTCTAAAACATTCTTGAACAGCACCTACAAATAAATATAATCCAAGATATAAAGCAGAAAAAAACAGCACCCTCTGCCAAAGGTATAAGGTAAAAATAAAAAATATATTGCTTTTTTTTCTTTCTTTTTTTAGGATCCCATCTGGCAATTGCCTACTTAAAATAAGTCACCGTACTCATGACAGACAAGTACTAGGCTACAGTACTTTAAAATAACAATATGCAAAAAACAACACTAATAATGAAAAAAGGAAAAGGAGAAAGGCAACAAGCATGCTCCGGTGTCCGGGAGAAGTCCACCTCCCCCCAGTGCAGGAAAGTGCGACCTACAAAGAAAACAACAAAAAAAAAACTAGTTAAATAAAGGGAGAAGGACAGCATCCTCCAAAAAGTCCAAGTCCACAAACCCATCCTGAGTACAAGGGATAAGGTGTAGCGATCCCTCTCATACTGAGATAACATGCACAAATATCTCCCGGACTGGGACATTCAACAAGGGGGCAGGGAGGCGCTCCATCAAATAGCGGTGCATCCCACAAGTGTGTCCAATTCGGAGATGACAGAAATCAACCTGAAGCCATCATAGCATTACGGGGAAGGTCCATGGGAACAGTCGCAGCGCAATGGCACGCAACTTTAAGTTACCCCAGACCATCTCCCATCTTCTTTGCCAAACAAAGAGCTGCTTGTATTCCAAACATGTAATCGGTGTGAGGAAGAGCAAAATGCTGGTCTGTTCACCCAGTCCTTGCGGACTCTTTGGCGCGCTCATTCCCTGCAATTCCTATATGTCTAGGAACCCAGCAGAAGATAATCACAACATCCGCCCGCCTCGCCAAAACTGTGGCATCACAGATATCGTGAACCAAGGAATGCAGAGATTCTAATACCCGAGAGCACTCAGGGCGGGTTGTGAGTCACTATAAATCGTGCCAGAAGAGATTGAAAGGTTTACCATGTAGAGTGTAGCAAGAACATCTTTGAGCAGCACCGAGGTGATGCCGTTGATGCTCAGGGCGATGAGTGTGACAGTGAGGACACTTACCTGCAGGACCCCATCTTTCTGCTCCATTGGGCAGGAGAGGGATCCCCCCCACATCTGTACGCTGAATCCATGATCGCGCAAAAATTCAGATACAAAGAAAGATTGGGAGGCGTGCCTTCGGCCTCATCTGTGGTGTGTCCATGATACCGTATCACCATGCGGTATCATAGGCCTTCTCTAGATCGAAAAACATTGTGGTGTAGTGCTGTCTACGAAGGACGGCCTCGCAGACAGCATTTTCTAGTCAGAGCTGAGCATTTGATGTGGAGTGGAGCTTGAAGAAGCCAACTGTGCAGAAGACTGATGGCCTCCGCTGTCCAGAAAAAGAGGCTAATTTAACATTTAGCAATTTCTCCATCAACTTGGACACGCAGGGTTAGAAAGATTGGACGGAAACCAGCGGGGGTAGAGTGATCTCTTCCCGGTTGGCGAAAAGCTAGCAGAGTAGCGATTCACCATGAATCTGGGAGGTTACCCTCTACTCAGATCCTGTTGAACAAATCTAACAGGAAGGCCATGCTTTCACACCTCTGCTAGGGGGGTCTTCCCATTAAGTGAAGACACGTATGTCCCCCAAGAAGAGTGGCGGGCGTGCTTTGAAATATATTGGAATCTAGTCCCAAGTTAAATCGTTCAGGCATCGCTTATAGCGCATGTAGGCATAACGCTTCTGTTTGAGGGTCGTCTCACACTTGGCTGACCACCACGGGAGTGGTCGAAGTGCAAAGAAGCCAGGCCTTCTAGGAATAGTAGTTAGGCCCGTAGCGATGAGGTTGCCGGAGAAGAACTCAACGGCCTCATCTACCGAGCTAAACTCCTCGACTGAGATAGAGAATTCAGTCATTTCCTGAAATGCAGGCCCCTGCACCCGCGCCAAGCACCACCGAGGTGGGCTCTCAGGCGGCAGTTGCCCTGAAAATGATATTTGAATGGGAAAGTGATCACTACCATGGACGTCATCGACCACCCCCCCAATCAAAATCAGGCTGTGCATCTGAAGAGCACAAAGATAGGTCAGGGCAAGAAAATGAAGCGGTTCGCGGATAGTGATGCGTAACTCATCCACATTTAGGACACTCATCTCAAGCTCTTCGATCAGATCGGCAAGGACTTGTCCCCTGGGATTTATGGAGTAATCTCCCGAGAGAGGATGCCTGCCGTTCAGATCTCCAAGCAAGAGATAGGGCCTCGGCAACCGTGCCACGACGCGGCGGAAGTCCCCCGCGTCGAAGTCAGCTGACGGTGAAATGTACGCAGAAATGAAAGTATACCTCCTATCTAGGTGCAGCTGCAAGGCCACTGCCTGAAAGGAGGTATCTAAAGAGAAAGGAAGAACAGAGACATCATGCCGGGTGTGAACCGCGCATCCCCCAGTCCGGCCATCCCGTGGTGGTGGGGTGGCAAGACCCTTATACCCCGGGAGGGCAGGCAGGGGGCACGCGCCTAGCATGGTCTCCTGCAAAAAGATAGCTAACGGGGAACGGGACGAGACGAGCCTCCGCAGCTCCTCCCAATTGGCCCGGAGTCCACGGAAATTCCATTAAGGAATATGCCCTCCAGGCCTAGCTCGGAGGAAACGCGGGGGCCCTCCTTGAACTGAAGACCCTCACGGGAATGGCCGTACGCTTCCCGGGGTAGGAACCCCGGGCGCTATTGGCCGGACAAAGCGCTGAAGGCACTGTCGCCTTCGAGGACTTATTGGGGGAGGTTGGGCTCGCCATGCGAGTCTTTTCCTCCCTCCGCCTCGAAACCTTAGGCGGGCGTTGCGGCTCGAAGGCAGGGGCCCCTGTTTTCGAGGAACAACCGTCTCCAAGCCACCCGCTCCACCTCGGGTCATTGCCTCCTGTGAGTCTAACGACTCGGTGGAGACGCGTGGCCGTTTCGCCTTACGGAAAACGGTCACGCTGGGGGAAGAGGGGGGGAGCCCTGGTTTTAGCCGGGGCTGGGTGTGAACCCTTTTTACCGCCAGCTTTACCAGGGGAGCGCCCGGGTTGGGTAGAGCCCGCAGAAGGCCTCCGAATGGCCACGGAAACAACCGTGCTCGTTGGCCTGGATGGGCCAGGAGAAGAGGGTGCCTTTCTAACTGAGGCATATGACGTCTCAGGCAGAGCCGGGCGCACCAGGACCAAGTCTTTAGCCTCGCGGAATGAGAGTCGATCCTGGGCCTGAATGGCCAGGATTTCTTTCGTAAGGAGATATGCACCACATTGCTTCGAAGAAGCAGGGTGCGGCTCTCCGCAATTCACACACTTAGCCACACACGATTTGGACTTATCATGTGCGACCTTGGAGCAATTTACACATACTTCGTATGGCCGAAGCGGTGACAGTAATAGCACCGCCGCGGCAGTGGCACGAATGCCTTCACGCGGTAGCGGTACCAACCGGCACGCACCGACTCACGGAGCTTGTCACAGTCGAACTTGAAGCAGAGTGTAGGTGTGGGTCTCGAGGCCCCTCCCTGTTTTCTCATCACACGTTCGACCTTGACCGCCCCATGGTCGGCCAGCTCTAGGGTGATGTCCTCAATGGAGTAGTCAACGAGTTCCCTCGCATAAACTACTCCTTTCACAAAGTTCATGGTAGAGTGCGGCGTCACACTCACCGGGGTGCCATGAAGTGTCCGAAGAGCACTTATCTTGGCCGCCTCGGCGGGATTCGCCAGAAGGCTCCCGTCCGAGAAACGGGTCACCTTCGGCTCTCTACCAATTGCACTAGCTAATCCTCTCCTCTGATGGATCATGTTGCCCTTGGACAACATGGTGCCATCAGTGGAGCGAAAACGAGGAAGCGCTTGAAGCCAGCGGGCTCGAAAACGCCAGGTAACCTCTGAATCAGGGGCCCCGATGTCATCGAGGCTCCGCCCTGTGCACTCTTGGTCTTAGTCTTAGTCAGGGGCTCCGCACACGGGGGGGTAGAGGGGCCGGATGTGCCGATCTTGGCTTGGTCGCCTACCAAAGTGGCAGCAGACCCATCCGTCCCCGCAGCCCCCGTGGATGGAGAGGAGCCCCGAGTCTTTTTGGTCTTTCTTGTCTTTTTATTCTTCTTTTTAGGAGAGGAGGGTGGGGAATAAACCCGCTTCTAACCTCCGCCGGCAGAAGCCCCCATGCCAGATGGACCGGCCTCAGCCAGGTCCCTCTCCGAAATGGAGAAGGTCCCAGTAGTCGTAGGGGCACCTGTCGAGGAGATTTCTCCCCTCTTGTACTGCCTCAGATCCCTCAGCCGTTTGAGGAGAACCTTGCATAGGGGCGCATTCGGGTTCGGTGCTTGGCGCCGAGCCCGGATTTCCCCCCATGGAAGGCCCTACCGTCTGAGGCTGGGGTTCCTCAAGGACCATGTGTGTCCCAGGAGGGGCCTCCAGTTGGCCATCCCCTCCCAAGACATCGCAGGTCCCATTGGCTGTATTGGCACTAGTCTTGTGTGGGGAGGCACAGGCCTTGACCCCGGCAAGGTTCAATATTCTTGCCAGCAGTTCTTTGAGGGAAGCGACCGAAGGGGCCTGGCTTCCCTCTCCCCCCTAAGGGGGTTTGCCCTACCGAGCCACTTACACGAGGGGCAGTCAGCAGTGGGCTGCCTGCTGGCTTTCTTGGCAGTCCCCTTGGAAAGAAATGAGGCGACTACTGCTGGAAAAGGGAAGGTGCCCAAAAGCACCTCCAGAGAAGGGGGTGAGGGGTAGTCCCCTGCACCCGTAAGCGAAGGAGAGGAGTAAGCCTCCTCTCCGGTTAGAGAAATATGGAGGGTCCCCTGCGCAAGCACAGGATGGGGGAAACCTCCATCTTTTCTGTGGAGCTGCACGAGGGTGGCTCCATCGTTCTTATAGGGGGAATCAAGGAAAGATGTTTTTTTTTTTGCATCATTGGGCATGGTGACCCTCTTTGTTTTACGTGACACAATCGCTCACCACCTCTTGCAGTAGCCCGCACTGCAAGAGGTGCTTACAGGCCCGGCAGAGCCAGACGCCGCCATTTGGGACCACCCCTCCCGCCTGGTGGCCTGGCAGTCCTTCGGCATGGTGGCTCCACCTTGAACACGGCGTAAAAAAGATAGATTTTGAAGACGAGAGGAAAATGGCTGTAAGGAAGGTATGGGTGGGGATGAAGCAGGTTGTTAAAAACCAACCACCCCAGACCATGGCATAGGGGTTACGGAACATTGTCCCCTCTCCCCTCAGCCCTGATCCAGGATGGTTGGCTGAGAAGAAGGTCAGCTTCTACCCTGTGAAATTAGAGGCTGACCAGAGAAAGTTGTGGGAGAGGTTGTATGAAAAGCGACGAGGTAGGATAGGAATACAGGCTATCTGAAGGAAGGAAGAGAGGCTAAGCTGGGGCCCAATGGGGCGCTGGATCCCGTCAGCATGGCGGCCAGGATGGCAAATCGCCGCGCCCCTTACAGGGTTGACTGAGATAGAGAAATCAATCATTTCCTGAAATGCGGACCACCGTGCCCATGTCAAGCACCACCGGGGCGGGCTCTCGGGCAGCAGCAGCCCAGAAAATGACATTCAAATGGGAAAGTGACCACTACCATGGAGGTTAGCGACACCCCCCAATCAAAATCAGGCTGTGCATCCAGATGCAAAAAGATACATCAAGGCAGGAAAATGAAGCGGTTCTCAGGCAGTGAAGCATAAACTCATCCACATTTAGGACACCCATCTCAAGCTCGTCAATCAGGTCGGCAAGGAATTGAATCCTGGAATTAGTTGAGTATTCTCCCGCAAGTCTTTTCCTCTCTCCACCTCAAAACGTTAAGCAAGTGGAGCGGCTTCAGAGATGGTGGTCCCTCCTTTGTAGGAGGCATTCTCTGAGCCAGCCGAGGCTCCTTTGGTCCTATCCTCCTTTCAGGGGGGCAGCTTTAGTAACCTCAGAAGATGGACTGGTTACAAAAATCAGGGGTGTTGCTTTTTTGTTGTAGTGGGCCGAAAATCTATCCTTTAACCCCAATTGATCCAACCCGCTTCCTACACTAATTCGGATGTGAGAAATGAACTAATTGTATGTACAGTACTTTATTCACATGAAAAAAATGAGGCAAATATTTATAAGAGAATTTGTGACAACACGCTAATAATAATAATATATATATATATATATATATATATAAAACAATTAATATTATCTGATGAATACCAATCAAAATTTATACAAAAAAATCAATTAAACTATATATATACAAAAGGAAGATACGCAAAGTCAAACACCAAAAATATATCTGCCAGGGCAATATCAACCAACCGATAATACAGTAAATGCAAGAGGCCTAAAGCAAACAAGCGGACAAAAAGAATAAGAAAGGCCTCACATGTTACCCAGGTGGGTATTGGCATCTCAAGTGTTTTACAAAAAAAAAAATGGCGCCCCTGAGCTCGTACAATATTGCGACCTGGTCGTGTCTTGAGGTTATCAAAGCCCTCTCTGTCCTGGCTGGACTTACAATACTTAATTGGTTATTTCAACCTTACAGTCTCTGCCACTCCTTACAAATGGTGGTGATTAAATATTGGAGTATTAATAGAGTGGCTTATCGTAAAATATCAAACAAAATGGGTAAATAGTTTGATAAAAGATTATTTTAAACAAAGTACAATCTCATCATGGAGGCCCTGTTCCACAGAAGCTATCTTCCCAGGTTAGTAATAAAGATAGAAAAAGGGGAAAAACAACCAAACTACTTGTCACTCTAATTAGGTGTGGGCTGGAATTCAATCCTGTCACGCACCTGGTTTCGAGATCTCACGTCTCTATTCATGTGCCAAATATTGATTTGAATGAATGGCCTGAGTGTTTGAGCGATTTTAAAAGGTATGCTAAGGATTTTGTTGTTTGTATGGATGTTGTATATTTTGAGGTATATGAAGGATGGGCAAATGGAAGGGGAAAGAGGAGTGGTAAGTGCATGAATGGGTATATGAGGATGCAACCGAGCTATGCCCCAGCAAATGAGAGACCGAATGGTGTGAGAAAGATCGTGGAATGTGGTAGGTGTGGAAGTAAGGGGCATATGTTGGTGGAATGTAGGTGGACGTCTGGTGCATGTAATGGGTATGGTAAGAAGGGGCATATGATAAAGGATTGCCCAGAAAGTGTGAAAGAGTGCTTTGAATGTAAAGAAAGAGGCCATTTCAAGAGAGACTGTCCGAAGTTGAATGGTGGAGCGACTGCTGGGGAAAGTTGAAGATTTGCATGTAGTAACTGTGGAATGGCTGGTCATAAATGCGAGGATGTGTCATGACCAGAGGAATGTATGTAGCTATTGTGCAATTGAAGGACATTCAAGTGAAAAGTGTTGGATTAGACTCAAAGCACAAGGTGTGAATGGAAAATCTGAAGTGGGAAACTGAATTGTAAGAGGGTACCTGGTGAAGTATCCTCCGGGTGCATGAGTGCGAGTAATGTGTTGGTAAGTCTGTCTAGCGTGAAAGTGCTGTCTAGTAGAAAGTATGAGTATCTGAGTGCAAAGGTTGAATTAAACGGGATTGAGTGTTTGGCTTTGATAGATTCTGGATGCAAGACGAGCTTGGTATATAAGGATGTGTATGACAAGGTGAGTGATAAAGGCCTCCTATCTGAGTGTAAGGGTAGTTTGGTAGGGATTGGTAGTATGAGAGTGCCTGTGATTGGAATGATAAGATCAGCTGTTCGAATGCATGGTATGTTGCTGAATGTGTGTGAATTCTCTGTGATTGATAAGGTGAGTAGTGAGTATGGTATGATTTTGGGCTATGATTTTATGAAAGTGAACTGTATGGTTCTGCATCCTGCAAGCGATCAGATTGAGAAAAATTAGTAAAAATGGGGTATGTAAGTTGTATGTAGGGGGAAATGGTAATGTTTTGAGGGGTGTGTTTAGCAGTATTGAGGTGAATGCTATCAAGAGTGTAAGGCTTGTGAAGGGTGAAAGGGTGTCTGTTAGAGTGAGTTGGAGTAAGGATGTGAGTTTGAATATGGGTGAGAACACTGTGATATTGGATGGAAAGGATGGGTGTTATAAGGTAAGGCATGTTGCTTGTGTGTTTGATGGCTTGATGAGAATGAATGATCCATTTGTATGTGTGCAGGCAGACCCCAGTGTGAAAGGGCAGATGAGGGGGATCCAAGTCGGAGATGCACTGGGTCATCTCTCCACTGTCAGTGAGGTAAGTATGGATAATAGCATGGATCTCAGAGTAAATGTTGCGAATGAAAAGACGTGTGAATGGATGTATGAAGTGGAAAGGATAGTGGAATTGGATGAATGTTTGACTGACTATGAAAGGGAGGATGTGTATTGAATGCTATTTGAACGAAAGGGGGTGCTCCGTAAGGGCAATCTGGATTTGGGGGTTGCGAAGCTTCCAGAATTCAAAATTGTCCTGAAGGACACCCCAATCTATCAGCGGCCGAGACATTTCCTGCATCCGGTTGCTGATGAGATTGAGGACCAGTGTGTGGAATTAGAACAATTGGGGGTGATTAAAGAAAGTGAGAGTGCGTGGAATAGTCCGATTGTGCCTGTATGTAAGCTGGATGGAAGATTGCATCTGTGTGTGGATTATCGAAAGGTGAACAAAAGGACTGTGAAAGAAAGTTTTCGGATGTGTGTAGTATCTGAGTGTGTGTGTATAGTATGCATGGGATGAAGTGGTTTACAAAGGTGGATTTGGTACAGGGGTATTACCAGATGCCCATTATAATAATAATAATAAGTCTTTTGTAATGCGCTCTTCAAGGCCTGAGGCCTTCCCAGAGTGCACGTTGTGCTGAGATGAGAATGGAAATTCAATGTAAATTCAAGAGGGGGAGAAGACAATTCTGAAAAGATGCGTTTTCAGGAGACGCTTAAATGTGGTAAGCGAGGGAGAAGACCTGATTTCAGCAGGAAGAGCATTCCACAACTTAGGGGTGCAGATTGAGAAGGAGCAGTTCCCCATTGAGCAGAGGGATGAACAAGGAATATTCAAAAGAGGTGCATGTGATGACCGAAGGGCCCGAGGGACATGGCATGGCGAGAGGGCAATAGAGAGGTAAGACGGGGCCTTGTTGTTTAGGGCCCTAAATGTGAAGAGAAGTATCTTGAAGTGAGTATGGGATCTGACAGGGAGCCAGTGCAGTTCATGCACCAAGGGTTTCGAGGGAGAGAAGCGAGGGTGACGGAGGAGAAGCCGGGCGGCATAGTTCTGTACAAGTTGAAGGGGGCGGAGAGAGGAGGATGGCAGATTCACAAGCAGAGAGTTACAGTAGTCAAGGCATGAGGTGATGAAGGCATGAACAGCAGTCTCAAGACTTTGGCGATCAAAGTGAGAGCGAATGCGAGAGAAGTTACAAAGGAAACATAGAGAGGATTTGCTGACATTGCGGATATGGGGCTTAAAGGAGAGATGCTCATCAAAAACAACACCCAGATTCCTAACGCAGTCAGAGAAAATGATAGTATTACCGCCCAGAGTAAGCGAGGGAAAGAGAGATTTAGATTTTTTGACAAGAGCAGGGGTGCCAACAAGGAGGACCTCAGTTTTGGAGTGATTAAGCCTGAGGAAGTTGGTAGAGAGCCAGTCAGAAATGGAGGAGTAGGCAGCCAGGAGGCCAGTGATAGAGTAGGCAAAAGATGTGGGGGATGAGGAAACGAAAATTTGAGTGTCATCAGCATAGAGGTGGAAGGATAGACCGAGATTACGGAGAAGGGAACTAAGGAGAAGGTGAAGGTGGATACGAAATAGTAGAGGACCAAGGACAGAGCCTTGTGGCACTCCAAAGCGGATGGGGGTAGAGTCGGATGAAATGTCATCAATCCCAACGGATTGGGTACGAGACGCGAGGTAAGAGCGGAACCAGTCAAGCACGGTGCCTGATATGCCGAGGAAAGAGTGGAGACGATCAAGTAGGACGGTATGGTCAATAGTATCGAAGGCAGAGGACAGGTTGAGTAGAACGAGGATGGAGACACAACCCCTGTCCGCGGCTCTTCGTAATCAATCAGACACATTGAGAAGGGTGGTTTCTGTGGAGAGACCTGACTTGAAACCAGATTGATAGATTTCATCAATGTTACAGGCCACCGTGTGACTGTTGATGCGTGAAGCAACCACTCTCTCCAGAACGTTAGAGAGGAAAGGAAGTTGCGAAATCGGGCGATAATTGGAAGGGTCAGTGGGGTTCAGTTGAGGCTTTTTAAGAATCGGACGGATGTGGGCCCGTTTGAAGGAAGAGGGAACAAGACCAGTTGCAAGTGAAGTGTTGAACATGTGAAGAAGCGTTGGGAGGATAGCAGGCAGAATTTTACATAACAGTTTAGGCGGGAAAATGTCCTTTGGGGAGCCCGATTTCTTAGAACGCAAGAGCAGGGCTGTAAGCTCCAATGCGGTGACAGCGGTGAAAGCGATAAGCGGCTGAGGCGGGAAGTCAGGGAGAATGGCAGGAGCCGGGACAGAAGGCTGAGGGAGGGAGGCACGGAGGTTAGTGACCTTATCTGCGATTAGGATCGAGAGAGTAGCAGGGGTAATGGGTGGAAAGACCTGGGCTGGGGAAGTAAGACGGGAGAGCAGGCGGAAGACGGTACGGGGATCATTCCTATTATCAGTAAGCAGATTATGTGAGTAGGCTTCATGAGCAGATTTTAATTTCGCCACGTAGGAAGCTGTCGCAAGTCGGAACGCCAGCGAGAGGGGTGGTGTCTTGCCCACAGGTGTGAGCCTTTCTAAGGACTCTTTCATGGGCACGCATGGACTGCCTAGCACGGAGGAGTTCCATAGAGGAGAGTGGGCTGGTGACTGCTTTTTCCTCTACGAAAAGGCATTATCAGTTCCAGAACCTCAGCTTTGGGTTGGCTAATGCTCCCAGCGCCTTCCAGTGGGCGATGAATGTTGTGTTGAGTAAGTTTGTGAGTAAGAATGTGATTGTGTTTATAGATGATATTTTGATCATGACAGAGTTTTGAGGAGCATATGAGATTGTGAGACTGAGGCTGGAGTTGAGGCAGGAAGAGGAGGAAGGTATGATGTTGAGGAGCATGATTGAGGGATTGAAGAGTGATATGATGAGTATGGATGAGAAGACAGAGGATAAGGAAAGAAATGGACGAGAGACAGAAGCAGGTCGACTAACGAAAGAAGGACCTATATGACATGATGAAGGGGTCAGGACTGGCCCCAGGACCCTGGCCAATGCCCTGACTGAAGGGGATAAGACTAATGGGATCAATGGGAGTGTGTGTGAGTCTAGAGAGGATAGGATGATTGTGAGTGATAGGAAGGATGGAGAATGGAAGAGAGTGCAACACAATAGAAGGAAGACTGGGTCAAAGGGAAAGGATCAGAAGGTGAGAGGGAAGAGTGTGGACTCATTGTACTCGGATGAAAGAGAGAGTGATGGTATGATTGGTATGAGTGAGAGCGAGAGCAGCTGAAGTGAGAGTGAAGTGAATGTGGGAAAGGGTATTTTGATAAGGGAAGTGCCAAAGGTAGATAAGTTTATGTTGCATGGTGAGAAGAGTGTGGAAGAATTCTTCGGGGAATTTGAGCGATATTGCAAGCTCAATTACTCAGAGAATAGGGAATACTGGATGAATGTTTTAGGTGAATGTTTGGATGGAAAGGTATTAGAGTTTTTCCACATGGTCACGAGTGTGGGGAAACCGAGGTATGAGGTGGCGAAGGAGAGTGATTGGGCAGGTGAAATGAATGAAAGAGTGTGAAGTATAAAAGGGTGAATGAATTTGAAGGCTTGAATGGGGAAGAGTGAAAGTGTGAACATGTATGCACATAGGCTTGAGAGTATGGCGAGAAAGAGGTATGGTGATGATGATGTGAATGAATGTAAACAATTGATGAGAAAGTTCCTTGATACGGTCCCGCTAAAAGTAAGTGAATGGCTGAATGGGAAAAGAAAGGAAGTGAGGATGACAGGTGAACGGTTGGTGTGGGAGGATGTGTTGGATCGATTTGGTTTAGAGGATAGATTTTCGGCCCGCTACACTGAATCTAACGACTCAGACATTCGTGGCAATTTCGCCTTATTGGAAACTGTCATACTGCGGGAAGGGAGGGGAGCCCTAGTTTTAGCTGGGGCTGGGGCTGTGTGGACCGTTTGTTCCGGCATCTTTACCAGCAGGCGGGTTACGAATGGGCATGGAAACGACCGTGCTCGGAGGCGCCAGGAGCAGAGGGTGTCTTTCTTACTATTGAGGCATAGGATGTTCCAGGCAGCACCGGGTGTGCCAGGACCAAGTCCTTAGCATCTCAGAAGGAGACACGATCCTGTGCTTGAATCGCTAGGATTTCTTTCTCAAGGAGATAAGCACCACATTGCTTCAAAGAAGCAGGGAGGCATCTCTTAGCAATTGACACACTTGGTCACACACAATTTGGACTTATTGTGTGTGGCCTCGGAGCAATTCACAACTTCGGGTAACCCCAACTTTGTACATCTACACCAGCGATTAACAGGGCAGATTACAGTAATAGCACATCTGCGACAGTGGCACGAATGCTTTCACGCGGTAGTGGTACCAACCGGTATGCACCAGCACATCTCAGGGAACTTGTCACAATCAAACGTGACAAAGAGTGTAGGGGTGGGTCTCGATGCCCCTTCCTGTTTTTTCATCACACGCTCGACTTTGACTGCCCCATGGTCGGCCAGCTCTAGGGTGATGTCATCAATGGAGTAGTCAATGAGTTCCCTCGCATAAACTACTCCTTTCACAAAGTTCATGGTAGAGTGAGGCATCAAGTAAGTGTCCGAAGAGCACTAATCTTGGCCGCCTCAGAGGATTCAACACATTCCCAAATGGCTCTCATCCTAGAAACGGATCACCTCGGCTCTCTACCAATCACACTAGCTAAAGCTCTCCTCTGATGGATCATGTTGCCCTTAGCCAACATGCTGCCATCAGTGGAGCAAATTACAAGGAAGCGTTTGAAGCCACCCAGAATGAACCCGCTTCTCCCCTCCGCCGGTAGGAACCCCCAGGCCAGATGGGCCAGCCTCAGCAAGATCCTTCTCCAAGATGGAGAAGGTCTTGGCTGTTGCAGGGGCAGCAGACGGATTAGGAGATCCCTCCCCTCCTGGTACTGCCTTGGAGACCCGAGCCGTCTGAGGAGGACCTTGCACAGGGGTGGAATCGGGTTCAGTGCTTGGTGTCAAGCCCAAATTCGCTCCCATGGAAGGTCCTATCGTCTGGGGCTGGGTTGCCTCAAGGAACATGTCTATCTCGCGGGGGAGGGGGCTCCATGTGGCCATCTCCCCAGGACATTACAGGTCCCATTGGCTGCTGTCTCTAGTTGGGTTATATGGGGATGGCACATGCCTTGACCCCTGCTAAGGTCAAAATCCAAGCCAGCAGGTCTT
Source organism: Ceratothoa steindachneri (assembly GCA_963969495.1). Taxonomy (NCBI): domain Eukaryota; kingdom Metazoa; phylum Arthropoda; class Malacostraca; order Isopoda; family Cymothoidae; genus Ceratothoa; species Ceratothoa steindachneri. Next base: position 21,792,900 of record OZ018328.1, on the reverse strand, counting down.
TCAAGGGAAGGGGCTGATGGGCTCTGTCTTCCCTCTCCCCCCTAAGGGGGTTTGCCCTACCGATGCGCTTCAATGAGGTGTTGGTTTCTGGGCAGTCCCCTGGGAAAGTAAATGGGGGCCTGCCACTCGTAAGATGGAGTCACCCAAGGGTGACTCCAAAGAAAGGGGTGAGGGGGAGCCCCCTGCAACTGTAGGCAATGGAGAGGATTAAGCCTCCTCTCCAGTTGAAGAGTTTTTAGAAGGTCTCCTGCGAGAGCACAGAGGGGAGGGGGCTTCCATTTTTTTCAGTGGAGCTGCCCAAAGGCGGCTCCGACGGTGATAGAGAGGAAAGTAAGGGGGAGTTTGTTTTTTTTACTCATCATTGAGCATGATGACTATTATTTTCCCGGGATTCAAACACTAATCACCTCTCACAGTAGCCCGCTCTGCAACGGGTGAATACAGGGCTGGCAAAGCCAATTGCCACCAATTTAGGCAATCCCTCCCACTTTGTGACTTGCAAGCCCTTCGGCATGGCGGCTCCACCTTAGGCACAGCGTAAAAAGAAAGATAGTGAAGTGGGAAGGAAAGGGGATGTGAGAAAGGTATGGATGGGGATGAAGCAGGTTGTTAAAAACCCAACATCCCAAATCGTAGCTTAGGGGTTAGGGAACATTGTTCCCTCCCCCCTCAGCCCTGATCCAAGATAATTGGCTGAGAAGAAGGTAGTTAGCATCTAATCTGTGAAAATAGAGGGCAACCAGAAAAAGTTGTGGGAGAGGTTGTAGGGGAAGTGAGGAAGTAGGGGAGAAACACAGGCTATCTGAAAGATTTGGTGGTTTTTTCATTTTAGGAGCCTATCTGGCGACTACCCACTTGGGCTATCTGAAAGGAAAAGAGGCTATGCCGGGGCTGGACGGGGCACTAAGTCCCGTCAGCACGGCAACCAAGAAGGCAAATCGGCGTGCGCCTTATGGGGCCCGCCACCTGCCGTTTAAAGCAAATTGACCCTCAATGATGAAACCAAAATTACACATAAAAAAGCCTTTAGGAACAGGGGAATACCCATTGCTTCCTGAAAGTGGTCTTTGGAATAATCAATAACAATCATCCCACCATTCATTAAGTAGCTACAAAATATTTTTTTAAATTATTAAACTATGGGAAAAAGCTAAAGAACATTAAATAATCAACATGCTGAACTTAAATGAAAACCCCAAGAATAAACAATCCAACACACACACACTGCTAAAGATGGGGAGGAAGTGTGAGCATAGCAAACTTTAAAGACAAATGAACAAAGTGAAGGAGAAATGTCACCCACCTTCATAGCAACAATGTGGTGACTTTTCCTCTCTCGGGCCAGATAAACATTGCCGAATTTGCCTTTTCCAAGAGCTCGACCAATCTCAAAATCATCTAACACCCAAGTCCTGCATGGAAAAAAGTGAATGAAATAAAACTTGCAAAAGAAAAAAGGTGAAAATCAAAGGGTGCACAGATTCCATATTATTGAGCGTGGCAAGAAAGATGAATAATTGGAATAGTTATTTATCCCTAATTAATTAAGGAAACAAATATAGAATAAAATACATGCAAAAGCTATGGGTAGTGCATTTAGAAACCTGGATTAGAATGGTTATATTTCAAAAATGGTTGCAAGAAAGTAGTTTAAACAAGTATACTGAGCTAACATTTTAATATCACAAAATAGCTCTTTTGTTATTCTAATTAAGTATAATTATGCAGGAATTGGGTCATGTGGAATTAAATATCAGTATTGAATGGTGAGTATGTGATGCTTTGGAAGGAGCCATTCTCCCATTTGGAATTTTCATTGCTTTGCCTTTGCTTGTCTTTTAATTTTGTCAATTCTTCTTTTGAGGGAAGAGGGCTAGAATGACAAAAAGGATTTATATATATATATATATATATATATATATATATATATATATATATATATATATATATATATATATATATATATATATATATATATATATATATATATATTAACCAATGTGTCTACCCTCAGTCGTGAGCACATGCTCCAGGTGAGACCTGAAGGCCACCCATACATTATGGATCAAGTCCTTCCTCATGGTGAACCGCACTAGGTTGACAGGGCACTTCATCTCGTCAATGTTGCTGTGGCGGACCTTGCAAGCCTTGCCCTCTATGTGCACCAACACAATTAGTTGAGGGGATTGAAGTTGGGTGACTCTTGTCAGGGTTGGCAAAAAAATCCAAAATTGTGAAAAGCCCCCCCCCCCCAAAAAAAACCTAGGTTTTATTCTAGGTTTTTCAAAAATAGCTATCTCTATTATTATTATTACAGTAGAGGATTATAACCGCAGATTTACGCTAAGGCATCCATCTCAGTGAACAGTTTAAGGGAGTAGGTTACTGATGGAAAGGATTTGTGGAGGGCTAGATCGTGGATTTGGAACAGGCAGGGGACAGGAATGAGTACATGGCATTTATCAGGAAATGGGGGCTTTTGTCCTGAATCATCTTTAGGTGTTCACTGCAGGGGTGAAGAGATAAGTAGGGAAAGAAGCGGCGACGGATGGCGGAGTACCAGGTACAGTCTACCAGAAAGTGCGAGACCGTAAGCATGTATTGCAAATAGGATGGGGCTCATGGGACATAAAGTACCCGTGAGTTAGGCGTGTATGATCAAGATGGAGACAAGTCAAAACGACTTCTTTATTGTGGGAGCGATGGAAGGAGGAAACAGTGGCCTCATGCAAGTGCAAGAGTTGACGGATCTCGCAGACAATAGGGTGAGTAGAATAGTAGAGGGACAGTGTGGAAATCGCACTCTGAGAGTCTGAATATATTACAAAGTCGTTGGACGCTTAGAGATGGGTAATTAGAAGGGCCTCCCTCAGGGTATAGAATTCTGCAGTATAAGATGAGCACCCAGAGGGGAGGCAAAAGGAGGTGTATCAGGGCACTGTTTCCACAATGACAGCACCCGATTAGTTAAGTTGAGAGCAGGAACCATCTGTAAAGATGGTCATGCTCTGAGAGTGGACAAAGGAATGGCTAAGGAACTTTCCACAAAGAACCTCAGCCGGTGTAAAGGATTTGCCAGGAGATAGCAAGTGGTTGCATATCCTCACAGAGGCCAGCATCCAGGGTGGGATCCCTGCGAAGGATATCCGGCAGATGTGAGGAATGGGGAAGGGTAGGACAGTGAAGAGAGGGAAGGCAATTTTAGGGAAGTGCCAATGGGCCTCAGGTGAGGAGTCACCTATAACTATTGGAAAAGTAGGGGTAGAGGTGAGTCTCTGGGAGTGTATGAGAGCCTTCATGGCTAGAAAGTTCTATCACTCCCTTAGGGAAGGGATGTTACAATCTGGCCGAAAGCTTGCTACAGGTGAGGGGCAGAAGGCTCCAGAAGCCATCCGCAGCGCGGAGTTTTCTATGTGTTTGAGACATCTGAGGGTAGAAGGGGACACTGAGGCGTACACCTCACACCTTAAGCCGAATTTGGGGAGAAGAAGGGCACCATAAAGGCGCAGCAAGGTGCATCAGTCAGCACTACAGTTAGTGTGGGAGAGAAGGCGTAGAAGGTTGAGTGTTGGGCGGGTGGCAGGCACAAGGTGTTTCATGTGAGGCCACTGAGAAAACTTCTCATCAAGTACCAGACTAAGGAACCTCACTGAATGCTTAGTTAGAATCGGAGTCCCATGACATAAGCAGTGGATGCTTCAGGGCCGGTCTACCTCAAGGGTGGCGGAAAAGAACAGAACAAGATATAGGAGAACAGGATAGACCCTTGGAAGACACCCAATCCACAGTCACAGTGACGACGAGTTTGATAGGTCAGGTGACCAGAGATAGTGATTTACTGCTAAAGTAAATCACCAGGTCATCAGCATAGAACAAGCTATTGATAGTTGGAGGGAGTGAAGTGATAACAGTATTCATGATGAAAGAGAAGAGGAGGACACTCAGGATAGATCCCTGAGGGACTCCCTCCTCCTGTGGATAAGGAATAGATGTAGAGGAACAGACAGGAACTTGAAAGGACCGATCACAAAGGAATCCCGAGAGGAAAGTTGGCATATAGCCCCGGAAGTTAAGAGAATGGAGGATCTAGTGATAGTGTCATATGCCTTGCAAATGTCGAAGAAGCCAGCCAACAAGGCACAGAAGTGGATCTAATACACTGCGAAACTGGCGAAAGCCAGTCACCTCATATCCATCATAGAGGTAGGCATTGCCTTACCTAATAACGGGCTGGCGCAGCGATGATGCCTTGCCAGCAACACCACGAACCCGGCGCCACACTTCGGTGGTAGAGGAGGAGGAGGAAAATCCGGACACATAGGATATCCACGACAAACGACGTGCCTCTTTGAAGCATCGGCGCATGATGGCCTGTGCCGAATTCATTTCTCCTTTATGTTGGGGAAGACAGGTTCGGTAGTACCGAAGTGCGCCGCGCTTCTTTATATGAACCACCTCGCTGCACGCCGGAGACCACCATGGAACAGCCCTAGGATGGGTTGCACCTGAAGAAGTAGCTGCAGAAATTATTAGAGATTTTAGGAAGGACAGAGCCTCATCAACTGTATGGAAATCATGCACTAGCCGAAAGCAGACTGTATTAGCTTGAAAGCTACCCCAGTCAGCCCTACAGAAGTGCCATCTCTGTCCACAGACAGATTCGGAAGGTGAGGAGATAGAGAGAGACTGGCAAGTGGTCGCTGCTGAAGTTGTCTTAGGAAACTGCCCCGGAGAAGTCAAGCAGTGCCTCATCCGATATAAGGGAAAGATCAAGGCAAGTAAAGGTGCAGGTGGAAGGGTGAAGGTATGTGGGTGAGACAGAGTTTAATGGAAAAGAAAATAGCTCATCCATAAGTGACAGCAAAGTAGGTGCTAGGAACGTCGTGCAGCAGTCCCCCCAGGCAGGATCCCTACTATTGAAGTCCCCCAGGATGAGAAAATGGCAAGGAAGTTGAAGGATTAGTTCATGAAGAGAATCAAGAGTAGGACAGTTGTGAGGAGGAATGTAAACAGAGCACAAACGTGTACTGCCGTCTTAAGCAAACAGCCACCGCATGAAGGTCTGTATGTAGTGTGAGGAGGCGACACAAGGCCGAGTTGAGTACCAGAATGGCAGCTCCACCTCTGTCGGAATCACCACGTTGCTGAGAAACAAAAGAGGTAGCCTGAGATCTGAGGGACCTGGCGACCTTGTAGGACTAATTCTTGTAAACAGAGACAGGAAGGTTTATGCAATAAAAGACAGATGATGCTCTCCCAGTTAGCCAGCAGACCATGACAGTTCCAGTGGACTACTGTGGGAGAGACAAAAGGACGTGGGGAAGGCTATAGCGGGGGTCTACCCACTCTGTGGGGTTGAGGATCCAGGCTTCCAAGCAAGAGAAGGCTGGGACCCGGATTCCTTAGGTGTTTTTTTTTTTAGTTTGGGGCTTGATTTTTTTATACAAGTGGAACTGTTGGATAACAGTGGAGAAGGAGTGGTAAAAATGGAGTTAGGGGGAAGGGGAAGTGAAAGGAGGGATCGGTGGGTTTTATGGAGAGAAGTGGTGGGTCTGGGTATTTGGAGGGTTGGGGGGTTTGTTTAGAGGGGTAGGTCAAGCTGAAGAGCCTTTCAAGGGCTTCCTCAGGCTCGAGAGCCTCCCTCTCTGGGGAGAGAGGAATAGGATGGGGATGGACCTCCACCACCACAGTCATTTCTGTGGACCGTGGAGGCCTTTTTTGCCTGTTCAGGCAATGATGCCTTGATTTGACTGAGATGCTTCAGAGGGGGGGTAACAGGGAAGCTGCTTGCGTAGCCTCTAGTGTGGGGGAGGCATTTAGCCTCCAGCATCACTCTTATGTGTCTGAGGTAATCTCTGAGTGGTGGGGGTGGGAAACACTTCCATCACCGTGAAGGTGTGGTTAGCCATGCTGTTGCTTTCTGAGATTACCCCAAACCTGTTGATAAGGTTTATGGCTGTGGTATCTGGTGAAAACCTTGCAGTCTTCGAGCGGGCGACATCAGCATAGGTCGCTCATTGCGGCCTAGTATTTTTTTTTTTAATACTCGGTTCCGAGCTTCATGGAGACTAAGGAAGGCACTGAATCTCGGCCTCATATTTATAGGATGGGCAGTCTCTTGAGGATGCTGGGTATCCCCCTTTGCAGTTGGAGCAATGGGGCTCTAACATACATGGGGGAGGGTGGAAAGCTCCACCACAAATGTGGCAGAGTGCTGCAGGCTGGCAACACTTCAAGCTTACATGTCTGAATTTATTGCATTTAAAGCAGCACATCGGGCATGGTACATAGTGGTGAACTGAGAATTTACATGTACTAGGGTCTCCAATCCCCAGTACATGTGTGGTGATGGGCATGGTACCTTAAAAGATAGGAGGCAAAGGGTAGGCATATGCGCCTTACTAACCTTTTGGTTAAATCTGTATACCTTTGTGACACCCTGTGGAGAGAGATTTTCCAAAAGGTCCTCAACAGGTATGTCACGAAGGGTATTCGCATTTATAGTTCCCTGGCAGCTGTTTAGGCACGGGTGCTCCATGACACAGATGGGGCAGCACTGAACTTCACGGAGAGCTAGCAACAATTCTGTGGACCCAGCTGAACGGGACTTTACAACCAACATCTGTCAGCCTGGGGCCTCAGGTCAAAACTCTTGATTCTGGCTTTCGCATGGAGCTCCTGATTAACAGAAGAGAAGTTAGGTTCTGGTTTAAAAACCAGAAACCTGTTAAAAGGGCAGAGTAAGGGAGTTTGCTTTAAAGCTCCTCAGGATCTCGAGTATTAAGCTTCTTTTTGCGACCTAATGCCTTGGTATTTGTCTGTATCGGAGTATTATAGAGGTTATCTCCCACAGGGGAGGCTGGCGGGGTGGCTGGTGAAATGTCACCAGCCCTGAAGGTGGCAGCCGCTCCTTTGGCCACACTTAAGAAGGCAGCCGATCCTGTGGCTACGATTGAGGAGGCAGACACTCCTGAGTTTGTTTCTAAGTTGTCATTATTGGCCATGTTTTATAAATGGGAAGCAAATGCTAAACACCCAACAGGGGAGCCCGTCCCTGCAGGGTGTGTAAGGTGCCAGTTAAGGCGTTGCAAGCAATAAGACCACCTTGTTCCGCCAGTGGCCAAACATCCACAGCATGTCACGGAACCAGGACTTGAGCATAAAAATGATAGTGATGAGAAAGTATAGTCAGGTGAGGGGGGGGGGGGAGAATGGGGAGAGTACTATAGGTCCAGGCAGGTTAAAAGCCGCCACCATCCCCCTCCACCGGAGCCGGGGGATTCAGGGATGGACCCCACTCCTGACCAGGGGCAAATGGATATGAAGGGGTTAGGCAACTAGCCTGCGAAAATAGTCACCCGTCGGTCTCACTAAAGGGAAACAAGAGAAAGTAGAGTAGGGGGGGGGGTTGGAAAGAGAGGTAGAAAAGGAAGATGAACAGTGGATGTTTATAGTAGAAAAGGGTGCACTGGGGCTGGGAGGGCATGCAAAAGATTCCAGATGCAGCTGCAGGATGGTAATCCATCCCTCAACTGGCATCCCCTTGCAGGGATAGCTATCTCTATTTTTATAACATTAATAATTATATTATATCATCGTCGAGAATTGTATGTACTGTACCCTTGATAGCCATGACATGTAGAAAGAGAGGAATTGAGTCAGTATCAGAGAAATAACCTTAATTTGATACATATATTTTTTTTTTTAATTATAAACATAAATATGCAATTCAAATTAAAAAACTGATAAGTAGCTTTCATTCCTTCCCCCTCCTCCAAAACGGAGGTTTTCAAATTTCAATCGAAAAAACAAAACAAAAAATGGTAATGGCTGTTTTTTTATTTGTCAACCCTGACTTTTGTGGCCAAAAGTCCTTTGACTACAAGTTAATGTTGTACCTAAACCCCTCTTGCACAGTCTGGGCTTTGTGGGTCAGGGCACTGTCCTGCTGAAAGACTTATTCCACCTTCTTCGTGATCTTCCTCAACCAGGGCAGGACTTTCGTGACCAAATTGTCCATGTAATTTGCCACGAATCACACCAGCAGCATCTTCTCACCATTCTAAGCCCCAATGCCAAGCATCATCACAGAGGCCTTGTCATTGACATATATTGAACCTCGGAAATGTCCTGGCTGAAGTATACCATGCACTTGTTCTGCTTGTTGATGACCGAATCAACCATGGTTTTTTTCATCAGAAAAATAATAATAATTTGATTGCCATGACACTTCAAGTCATTGAGAAAGGGGATGACAGCACTCCTGGCATTGTTCTCTCATATAGTGGGTGGGCAAGAGCCTTTCAAAGGCCTCCAAGCGCTTGTTGATGGCACTGGAGACTACCGCTAAGATGTTCTTTGCGAGTGCTGTCAATTTGAGCTTCAGAGCACTTCTAAAGGCCTTTCTCACAGCCAAACATTTCACAACTTGAGGACTGCCTAAAAGAGGGTGATCTTTGAAGTCTTCCCCATTCTTGAGGCTCTCCACAATTCTGCAGATGATCATCCAGCTGACATTGCACCACTTGGCAATGTCGGGCTTGTTGTGTCCTGCTCGCTGTAGAGCAGATCTTTATTCTTTTCACTTCAATCTTGATACAAATGTACACAATGGAAAAGACATTTTAATGACATGTGCTGGAAAAGTAATACTTTAAATTTGTTTGACAAAACCTTTTCTATCACACACGTAAACCTCCCAAAAGATAAAAAAAACCCAAGTGTAACAGAACTTTCACAAAATCTGGTATATATAACAAATATAAGAAGGGAGACTTCATGTGGTGTAAATCATGCATGCTCCTGCCCAGCCCACATCCTGTGATGGTGGGGTCACAAAACCCATATATCCGAGGAGTGGGTAGGAAGCACCGCCCTGCAAAAAAAAAATAGCTAAAGGGCAATGAGCCTCTAAAACTCTTCACAAGAGGCCCAGTGAGCACAGCAATTCCATTGAAGGAATATGCGTTCCAGGCATGGCTCAGAGCAGATACAGGGTTGTCTTCGAAGATAAGACCATCACCAGAATGGCCCTATGCTTCCTGGAGGCATAACTCTGGGAGCTGTTGGCCTAAGAAGGTGCTGTCCCCTTCAAAGACTTATTGGGGGAGGTTGGGCACAGTATATGAGTCTTTTCCTCCCTCTGCTTCAAAACCTTTGTCAGGTGGGAGTCCCTCCTTTATAGAAGGGTTCTGAATGGGTGTGGAAATGACCATGCTTATCAGGGTTGGCATTAAAAAAAAAACACCCCCAAAAACAAAACACAAAAAATAGCCTAAGTGGGGTTTGTTTTGTTTTTTTAATATTTTACATAGAAAAATGTAGTTTTATATCCTAATGATAAAGTCTATATATGGACATAAAGTAAATAATATAAAATCTATAAAGATCTTCCTAAAAAAAAATAAATAACATCAAACGGGGTTTTCTTTTAATCTTGATCAAAAGTTCTTCATCTTATTTGCTTGTGTTCTAGTTTTTGCTTTGATATAAACGATGATACAACACATTAAATTTTAATCCAGCCAAACTTTTTAATTCTTATATTAAATAAATAAACACTTTTGCTACATTTTTAAATAAATGGAAAAAAAAACTAAACAGAAACTTAACTCTATTAATACAAAAAGAACCCTTCTTAACTTTTACTATTTTTTTTTTTTAGAGCCCATCTGGAAACTGCCCACTTGGGCATAAGTCGCCGGAAACACAACAGCCTAGAACTAGGCTACTTGAAAATAAAAATATGAAAACATAACAATGATAAAAATGTGAAAAACTTAACAATTAGGAAGCAATGTCCGGCGTCGGGGGGGAGGTCCCCCTCACCCCGGTGCAGGAGCGTGCAACCTACAAAGAAAACAATAACAAACAAAGAAAAAAAATAGAACCTTCTTAAATAAAGGGGAGAAGCTCGGCCTTCCCCCAAAAGTCAACAAGTCAATGTGCACGAACTCGTCCCGAGTACAAGGGACAGGCGATAGCGACCCCGCCCATCCCGGTACTGGGACATTTATCGTGCGCGAAGATCACTCAGACTGGGACAATCGACACGAATGTGGCGAACAGTCTGGGGGACGACGCAGTCGTCGAAATAGGGCGCTGGCGAGCGCTCCATCAGATAACGATGCGTCAAATGAGTATGCCAGATTCGGAGACGACAGAAAGCGACCTGAAACCGTGACTACATTGGGGAATAGGTCCATAGGAACAGTCGCGGCGCAATGGCACGCAACTTTAAGTTCTCTTCGACTGTCTCCCATCTTCTTTGCCAAGCAGTCTGAAGAGCTGCCTGTATTCCTGCCATGTAGTCGGTGTGAGGAAGAGCGAAACGCTGGTCCGGTCGCAGAGTCCTCGCGGACTCTTTGGCGCCCTCATTCCTACATGTCCAGGAACCCAGCAGAAGATAATCTAGCCAAAACCGTGGCGTCACGGATATCGCGAACCACGGGATGCGGAGATTCCAATGACCCGAGAGCACTCAGGGCGCTTTGTGAGTCGCTATAGATCACAATCCGGTCTCCGAAGCGGGCACGTCGTGTAATCTCCCATACTGAGTGGTGTATTGCCACCAGCTCGGCCGTGAAAACAGACGCAGCGCCTGTCAGAGCCCCGATGACTTCAAACAGAGGGGATGATACGGCGTGGAAGCCGAGCCCCTCTTGGGATTGGAACCATCTGTATACACTGGCACGGTTCCAGCGTGACACGAGGTGTGCTCCAAAAAGGTCGAACGCAATACTCCCGGCGCTGTACAAGCTTTGGGAACAGAGACGTGGCGAAAAATAGCCAAATGTGATACCCTCCAGGGTGGCGTCCTGGGCAGAACCAGGGGTGCCACCGGCCCGAGAGCTATACCTAGCTCCCGAAGGAGTTTCCTGGCCCCAAACCCAAAGGGCTTAGGGTATGACTGGCATCTCTCGGCGGCATAGGCACCGTCGAGATCAGCTGCGGATGGAGTGAGAGCTGTTGGCGACTGAGGGAGGCGCCGGGCTCGCGCGTACAGGCGAGTGATGCACTCCACGCGGAACAGAGCGAGTGGCATCTCCGCAGCATCGGCTAACAGGCTCTCAATAGGGGAAGTGCGGAAGGCACCGGTCACAAGGCGAAGGTCGGTGAGGTGGATCGAATCCACCTTCCGCAATAAACGCTCGGCTGTGGATGTATAAAACTCGCATCCGTAGTTGAGCTTCGAAAGAACAATTTTTTTTTTAAGGGGCTATCTGGCGACTGCCCACTTAGGCATAAGTCGCCGTAAACAAAAAGCCTAGTTCTAGGCTACTTTAAAAAATTTGAACAGGAAACAACAATAAAAACAAATAACAATAACAAAACAATAACAAAAACAACTAAACCTAGTTAAATGAAAGGGAGAAGGCCGGCCTCCCCCAAATAGTCAACAAGTCCACCAGTCAATATGCACGCACTCGTCCCGAGTACAAAGGTCAGGCGGTAGCGACCCCGCCCATCCCGGTACCGGGACAGGTAACGTGAGCGAAGATCACACAGACTGGGACATTCGACAAGAATGTGCCGAACAGTCTGTGGGACGACGCAGTCATCGCAATAGGGCGCAGGCGAGCGCTCCATCAAATAGCAATGCGTCACACGAGTGTGTCCGATTCGGTGACGACAGAAAGCGACCTGAAGCCGTCGCGGCATTAGGGGATAGGTCCATGAGAACAGTCGCGGCGCAATGGCACGCAACTTTAAGTTCCCTTCGACCGTCTCCCATCTTCTTTGCCAAGCAGTCCGAAGAGCTGCCCGTATTCCTGCCATGTAGTCGGTGTGAGGAAGAGCGAAACGCTGGTCCGGTCGCAGAGTCCTCGCGGACTCTTTGGCGCCCTCATTCCCCGCAATTCCTACATGTCCAGGAACCCAGCAGAAGATAATCTCGCCAAAACCGTCGCGTCACGGATATCGCGAACCAGGGGATGCGGAGATTCCAATGCCCCGAGAGCACTCAGGGTGCTTTGTGAGTCGCTATAGATCACAATCCCGTCTCCGAACCGGGCCCGTCACGTAATCTCCCGTACCGAGTGGTGTATTGCCACCAGCTAGGCCGTGAAGACAGACGCAGCGCCTGTCAGAGCCCCGATGACTTCAAACAGAGGGGATGATACGGCGTGGAAGCCGACCCCCTCTTGGGATTGGAACCATCTGTATACACTGGCACGGTTCCAGCGTGACACGAGGTGTGCTCCAAAAAGGTCGAACGCAATACTCCCGGCGCTGTACAAGCTTTGGGAACAGAGGCGTGGCGACAAATAGCCAAATGTGGTACCCTCCAGGGTGGCGTCCTGGGCAGAACCAGGGGTGCCACCGGCCCGAGAGCTATACCTAGCTCCCGAAGGAGTTTCCTGGCCCTAAACCCAAAGGGCTTAGGGTATGACTGGCATCTCTCGGCGGCATAGGCACCGTCGAGATCAGCTGCGGATGGAGTGAGAGCTGTTGGCGAGTGAGGGAGGCACCGGGCTCGCGCGTACAGGCGAGTGATGCACTGCACGCGGCGCAGAGCGAGTGGCATCTCCGCAGCATCGACTAACAGGCTCTCAATGGGGGAAGTACGGAAGGCACCGGTCACAAGGCGAAGGCCGGTGTGGTGGATCGAATCCACCTTCCGCAATAAACGCTCGGCTGCGGATGTATAAAACTCGCATCCGTAGTCGAGCTTCGAAAGAACAAAGGATCGGTAAAAAAGTAGGGCAGTATCAGCACCCCAAGCGCTGAAAGTCACGGTACGGAGAATGTCCATGGCGCGGGTACAAGAGACCCTAAGGCTGCGAATATGAGCCTCCCAGGTGAGGCGTCGGTCGAATACAAGACCAAGGAAACGGTGCGACTCAACCACATCCAGGCGCACCCCATTAAGAAACAAATCTGGGTCGGGGTGGAGACGTGGATAGCGGCAGAAGTGAACCACCTTAGTCTTGGCCAAAGAAAACCGAAACCTGTGCGCTTCGGCATAGCGACAGACGCGGTTTAATGCCTGATGGAGTCGACGCTACAGAGTTGGTATCTGGGCCGAGCCAAAAGAGATCGAAAGGTCGTCCACGTAGAGCGTAGCGAGAACATCTTCCGGCAGCACCGAGGTGATGCCGTTGATGCTCAGGGCAAAGAGTGTGACACTGAGGACACTTCCCTGCGGGACACCCTCTTCCTGCTCCTTTGGGCCGGAGAGAGATCCCCCTACCCGTACGCGGAATCGACGATCTCGCAAAAATTCAGATATAACGACTGGGAGGCGTCCCCTCGCCCCCATCGTGTGGAGAGTCTCCATGATACCGTATCGCCATGCTGTATCATAGGCCTTCTCCAGATCGAAAAACACTGGCGTAGTGCTGTCTACGTAGGAAGGCCTCGCAGACGGCATTTTCCAGTCGGAGCAGAGAATCCGACGTGGAGTGGAACTTGCGGAAGCCACACTGTGCCGAAGACAGATGGCCTCCGCTGTCCAGGAAAAAGGCTAATCGAACATTTACTAATTTCTTCATCAACTTGCACACGCAAGAGGTTAGAGAGATTGGGCGGAAACCGGTCGGAGTAGAGTGATCTCTCCCCGGCTTGCGAAAGGCGAGCACAGTAACGATTCGCCAGGAATCTGGGAGAAGACCCTCCACCCAGATCCTGTTGAACAAATCTAACAGAAAGGCCATGCCTCGCTCACCCAGGTGTCGAAGCATGGCGTACGGGACATCGTCCGGACCATGGGCAGTGTCCGCGCACGGAGCGCAACTCACTCACAGTAAACCTGTTGTTCAAGAGTTCTCCACCTCTAGAGGAAAATTCGAGCAGGCGGCCTTCCGCGACATGACGACGTGCATTGAATGCTGGCGGAGCAGCATCCCGGCTAGAGAATGCGGAAAAAGCGGTCGCTAAGGATTCCGCCACGGACGGGGGTCCGAGATTGCGGTCCCATTCTCCTGGAGAAGGGGAGGGGGATCCTACGAGAACTTGCACCGAAAACCTTTTGACTCACTTCATCACCTCTACTAAAGGGGTCTTCCCGTTAAGTGGAGACACGTATGCCCGCCAAGAAGAGCGGCGGGAGTGCTTCGAAATATACCGGAACCTAGCCCTAGCCCGACGAAATTCACCGACAGTGAAATCGTTCGGGCGGCGCTTATAGCGCATGTAGGCATAACGCTTCTGTTTGAGGGCCGTCTCACACTCGGGCAACCACCATGGGAGTGGTCGGCGTGCAAAGCGGCCAGACGTTCTAGGAATAGCAGTCAGACCCGCGGCGATGAGGTTGCCGGAGAAGAACTCAATGGCCTCATCTACCGACCTAGACTCCTCGACTAAGAGAGAGAATTCAGTCATTTCCTGAAATGCAGGCCACCGTGCCAAGCATCACCGAGGTGGTCTCTCAGGCGGCAGTTGCCCTGAAAATGATATTTGAATGGGAAAGTGATCACTACCATGGAGGTCATCGACCACCCCCCAATCAAAATCAGAATGTGCATCCGAAGAGCACAAAGATAGATCGAGGCCAGAAAATGAAGCCGTTCTCGGACAGTGATGCGTAAACTCATTCACGTTTAGGACACCTATCTCAAGCTCTTTGATCAGATCGGCAAGGACTTGTCCCCTGGGATTTATTGAGTAATCTCCCCAGAGAGGATGCTTGCCGTTCAGAATCTCCAAGCAAGAGAAAGGGCCTCGGTAACCGTGCACGACGCGGCGGAAGTCCCACGCGTCGAAGTCAGCTGACGGTGGAATGTACGCAGAAATGATAGTATACCTCCTATCCAGGTGTAGCTGCAGAGCCACTGCCTGAAAGGAGGTATCTAAAGAGAAAGGAAGAACGGAGACATCATGCCGGGTGTAAACCGCGCATCCCCCAGCCCGGCCATGCCGGGATGGCAGAGGACACGCGCCTAGCATGGTCTCCTGCAAAAAGATAGCTAACGGGGAACGGGACGAGACGAGCCTCCGCAGCTCCTCCCAGTTGGCCCGGAGTCCACGGCAATTCCATTGAAGGAATATGCCCTCCAGGCCTAGCTCGGAGGAGACGCGGGGGCCCTCCTCGAACAGAAGACCCTCACGGGAATGGCCGTACACTTCCCGGAGGCAGAACCCCGGGCGCTGTTGGCCGGACAAAGCACTGAAGGCGCTGTCGCCTTCGAGGACTTATTGGGGGAGGTTGGGCTCACCATGGGAGTCTTTTCCTCCCTCCGCCTCGAAACCTTAGGCGGGCGTTGCAGCTTCGGAGGCGGGGGGCCTTCTTTTCGAGGAACCACCGTCTCCGAGACACTTGCACCACTTCTAGGCGTGAGCGAAGGAGCCGAAGCTCCTTTGTGTGCTGTCCTCCTTTCGGGGGATAGCTTTAGGAACTCCGGAAGATGGCCTAGCAACCAGCTTCAGGGGTGTTGCCCCCTGTGAGTCTAACGACTCGGTGGAGGCGCGTGGCCGTTTCGCCCTACGGGAAACGGGCACGCTGGGGAAAGGGGGGGGGGGAGGCCCTGGTTTTAGCCGGGGTTGGGTAGGAACCCTTTTTGCAGCCAGCTTTACCAGGGAAGCGCCCGGGTTGAGTAGAGCCCGCAGAAGGGCTCCAAATGGGCGCGACAACAACCGTGCTCGTTGGCCTGGATGGGCCAGGAGCAGAGGGTGCCTTTCTAACTATTGAGGCATATGACGTCCCAGGCAGAGCCGGGCGCGCCAGGACCAAGTCCTTAGCCTCGTGGAATGAGATTCGATCCTGGGCCTGAACAGCCAGGATTTTTTTCTCGAGGAGATATACACAACATATGATTTAGACTTATCATGTGCGGCCTTGGAGCAATTTACACAGACCAGGTGACCCCGACTTTGCACGTCTACAAGATCGATTCATATGGCCGAAGCGCTGACAGTAATAGCACCGCCGCGGCAGTGGCCCCAATGCCTTCACGCGGTAGCGGTACCAACCAGCACGCACCGACTCAGGGAGCTTGTCAAGGTCGAACGTAACAAAGAGTGTAGGGGTGGGTCTCGAGGTCCCTCCCTGTTTTCTCATCACAAGTTCGACCTTGCCGCCCCATGGTCAGCCAGCTCTAAGGTGATGTCCTCAATGGATTAGTCAACGAGTTCCCTCGCATAAACTACTCCTTTCACAAAGTTCATCGGGGTGCCATGAAGTGTCCGAAGAGCACTTATCTTGGCCGCCTCAGCGGGATTCGCCGCATTCGCCAGAAGGCTCCCGTCCGAGAAACGGGTCACCTTCGGCTCTCTACTAATTGCACTAGCTAATCCTCTCCTCTGATGGATCATGTTGCCCTTGGCCAACATGGTGACATCAGTGGATCGAATAACAAGGAAGCGTTTGAAGCCAGCAGGTTCGAAAATGCCAGGTAATCTATGAATCAGGGGCCCCGATGTCATCGAGGCTCCGCCCTGTGCACTTTTAGGTCTTAGTCAGGGGCTCCGCAACCGGGGTGGCAGAGGGGCCGGATGTGCCGATCTTGGCTTGGTCGCTTACCAAAGTGGCAGCAGACCAATCCGTCCCCGTAGCCCCCGCGGATGGAGAGGAGCCCCGAGTCTTTTTTGTCTTATTAGTCTTTTTCTTTTACTCTTTAGGAGAGGAGGGCGGGGAATGAACCCGCTTCTCACCTCCGCCCCAAGGAGCCCCCAGGCCAGATGGACCGGCCTCAGCCAGGTCCTTTTGAGAAATGGAGAAGGTCCTGGTAGTCGTGGGGGCACCGGTCGGAGGAGATCCCTCCCCTCATTGTACTGCTTCTGAAACCCTAGCCGTTTGAGGAGGACTTTGCATAGGGGCGGATTCGGGTTCGGTGCTTGGAACCGAGCCTGGATTCATCCCCATGGAAGGCACTACCATCTGAGGCTGGGTTTCCTCAAGGACCATGTCTATCTCAGGGGGGGGCCTCCAGTTGGCCATCCCCCCCAGGACATCGCAGGTCCCATTGGCAGTATCATCACTAGTCTTGTGTGGGGAGGCACAGGCCTTGACCCCGGCAAGGTTCAATATTCTTGCCAGCAGGTCTTTTGAGGGAAGCGACTGAAGGGGCCTGGCTTCCCTCTCCCCCCTAAGGGGGTTTGCCCTACCGAGCCGCTTCGATGTGGAGCGGCTGGCTAAGGGCTGCCTGCTGGCTTTCTTGGCAGTCCCCTTGGAAAGAACAGAGGGGACTGCCACTGGAAAAAGGGAGGTGCCCGAAAGCGCCTCCAGAGAAGATGGTGAGGGGGAGTCCCCTACACCCGTAACCCTCTCTCCCGTTAGAGAGATATGGAGGGTCCCATGCGCAAGCACAGGGGGAGGAGGACCTCCATTTTTTCAGTGGAGCTGCCCGAGGGCGGCTCCGTTGGTGACACAGGGGGAATTAAGGGGAGATTTTTATGTTTCTCATCATTGGGCATGGTGACCCTATTTGTTTCACGGGATGCAATCGCTCATCACCTCTCGCAGTTGCCCGCATTGCAAGAGGTGCCATTTGGGACCACCCATCCCGCCTGGTGGCCTGGCAGTCCATCGGCATGGCGGCTCCAGCTTAGACGCGGCGTAAAAAGATAGAATGTGAAGAGGAGAGGAAAAGGGATGTGAGGAAGGTATGGGTGGGGATGAATCAGATTGTTAAAAAAAAACATCCCGAACCAGAGCTCAGGGGTTAGGGAACGTTGTCCCCTTCCCCCTCTGCCCCGATCCGGGACGGTTGGCTAAAGAAGAAGGTCAGCATCTACCCTGTGAAATTAGAGGCTGACCAGAGAAAGTTGTGGGAGAGGTTGTATGAATAGCGACGAAGTAGGGAAGAAAAACAGGCTATCTGAAGGATGAAGAGAGGCTAAGCTGGGGCCACACGGAGCGCTGGATCCCATCAGCATGGCTGCCAGGATGGCAAATCGCCGCGTCCCTTACGGGGGGATTATTCATTAAAGATATCCAGATGTGGACAGCATCTGCAAGCCTTGTTCCATCAGCTTGGAGCTGGGTTAAAAACAATACAAATTATGTACTGTACATACTGGTACTGTATTGATTTTATTGATATTTAATTATATTATGATTATTGATAGACTGACATTGCTGTTATTATTTTCATTATTACTAATATTATCATACCTTGTCTAGAGCAGTTCCAAAGTTGGGTCAGGAGATGCTGAGCTTTCCGATATATGCCAACATTGTCAATAATTTGGCCAATGTTTGCAGGGAAGCTATGATCTTGTTGCCCCCTTATTAAAAAAAACTCCAATAAAACCCCAATCAGTGGGTTGTTTTTTTTTTAAACCTGGGTTTTTTCCAACCCCAATGCTCATAGGCCTGGAGAGGTCAGGAGAAGAGGATGCCTTTTCTAAAATTAAGGCACAAGATGTCCCATGCAGCTCCAGGCATGCCATGACAAGAGATACAATAACATTGCTTCAAAGAAGCAGGGTGTGGCTCTGAGCAAATGACACACCTGGCCATACATGATAGGGACTTAGCATATATGGTCTTGGAGCAACTTACAAATACTTTGGATAAACCTGACTGCATGTCCACATGAGAATGTATGGCATAAGTGGTGGCACTAGTAGCACTTCCACACCAGTGGCACAAATGCCTTCATGAGGTGGAGATACCAACAGGCATGCACTGACTCTAGGAGATTGTCACAGTTGAATGTGAAGAAGAGTGTAAGGGGTGGGTCTGGACACCCCTCCCCATTTTCTCATCACATTTTTGACCTTGACTTCCCCATAATCAGCCAGCACTAAGGTGATCTTTTCAAAGTAATCCAGGAGGTCCCTCGCATAAACCACTCCTTTCACGAAGTTATGCTAGAATGCAGTGTCACACTTACTGATTAGTTTGAAGGGCACTAATCATGGCCATTTCAGAAAGGTCTAACACCTTCACCAGAAAGCTCCCATCCGAGAAATGGGTCACCTTCGGCTCTCTACAAATCAAGTTAGCTGATGCTCTCTGATAGCTCATGTTGCCCTTAGCCGAAATGCTGTCATCAGTGGAGCATTTGAATAACCTGGAAGAGTTTCAAGCCAGAAGGATCCCAAATGCCAGGTATCTCTCAATGATAGGCCTCAACATAATTGAGGCTCTGCTCAGAACACTTTTGACTTTAGTCATGGTCTAGAATTGCCAATCTTGGCCTGGTCACTTGCAGAAGCAGCAGCGGATGACCTGTGGAGGGACCCTATGATCCCACCTATATAAGGGACCCAGCAGGATGGGAGACTCCAGGCAGTCTTTTGCTTAAACAGTGTGAACATCTCCTGCTCCTTGACATTCTGTACCATCAATCGGCTGGTGTTACTACTCCATCTGACTACTTACGTCAGCTGGAATCCTTGCAAATACTCAGAACTGTATGCCAACCCTGTGGAAGCATACTTCTGCATTATCCACTACCGATGAAGGAATCCAGATCGTCACATAATCTTCACTAGAGGGACATGCCGAAATCCCTAGCAAGTACGTGCTTCATCCTCAGTTCAGAGAGACAGCACTGGAAGTAAAGATACAGGTCTCCATGGGCAAGGAGAAGAGGATTTGGGAATACCAGAATCTCTAGCAGTTTGATCCTTGATGTCCAAGGCAGTGGTCATCTCTATGCCCAGACCAGCTGCATTCCCGATCCAGCTGGCCCATACCATACTACAACATAATGTCCCTGGACTGCCGTTTCCTCCTTTGGAAGGATGGGCACCTCAGCTACAAATTCATCCTCAGTATACAATCCAGAATCCAACAAACTACGAGGTAGTAACTCATCTCCAAACTAAGGTCAAACAGTAACTATCCAAGGTTTAAAAGAAGGGACAGATAGGAAATTCAGCAGCTCCTTTTGATTATCATCTCTGGGAGTTCCTCACCACTGAGGAACTGAGCTCTCTCAAGGCTCGTTGAGTCTAATACATTGTACTAAAATAAAATTGAGGCCCTTCCATATGAGACTCCCGGGAATAGGCAATTTCGGACTGTAGGATTGTTCTCTCCAACCAGACATTGGCCACACAGACTTTTTTCCCCACACACTTCAAGTGCCTTCTTCCAATGACCTATCTTCAACCCCAACATGGGTAACAGAAGCAGAGCACAGTATGGCTCAAGGGCTCGAGCTTGCCCAAAGAATCGTGGGAGAGTTTGCCTTTAGCAGGTGGAATACTGCATAGGAAACCCTACGCCTACAAGCAGAAGGTACTCAATGCTCATCAGGGTTTACATCATCAGAAGGATGAAGTTCCTTTCTCTCAGTTTCCGATACTGGCTCATCAACTTTTTCTCGGCACTCCATCATCATGGAAATAAAGGACTATGCTGGAATTACTACTACAGACCCATAAGACTTACGGAACATCAATCAAACATTTAATGAGTACCAAAAAATGATATGTGTGTCCTATTAAGCTCTCCAATTTCCAATATCCTCAGTGTTTGTGATAGTGCAGTTACTTAGTGCAAGGCTTAAATTAGTAGACATTAACTTAGTTCCACCTCTGGCAGTGGTCTCAGAAGTTATCAATATTAATCTGAGTGAATGTAGTTATCATAGTGAACAATGACATTACACCCTTGCATCCCACGCTGGAGACAGCAGCTCATGATCTTGCAGTATTTAACTTAATTATTTTGAAAGTGCCACTAGGGAACTAGGTGTGCTCAACATATGTGAACAATCCATAAATTTCCTCCCTTTGCTAGTGTTAATATTTGTATTCTGTAACCTCCTAGCCAAGAGGAGAATACCTTTTCTGTTGTTTCCTATATTCAATCCTGGGAAATCCCAGACCAGATGAGCATACCTCTGGATATCTTGGATCATAATCATAATAGAACTAATAAAAACAATTAAATGTTTCTTTTGGTTGAGGTTAGCTAGACTTCTCAATTTTATTATACCCTTAACACTAGAGCAGCAGAGCAGTCATTTTGACTTCAATTTTATTTTCATATATTGATAGCTAAGGACAATTATTGCATAGAACCCCAATATTTCTTGACTTTCCCTAATTTAGTGAATTAGTTTGGAAAATGAAAGCATGTTATACCGTGAAGGGCAGAGCAGTCATTTGACTGCCCACCTTAAATGCGCATGAAGTTGCCAGATTAAACAGGATACAACTTGATTGTGTACACAGTGTACTTAGAGACATTTTTCTTCATGTCTCATCAGTCTATTCAGTTTGATTGAAGAGTAAGGATGTCATCCAATTGTCAATTTTCAAAACAAGAAGCTTTGAAGTACTTATCTTTAAATTGGGAATTTGATTCGGAGGGCAATGAATTATCGGAGCCAAATGATTGTAAATTTATTCCAAATTCAGATTTATCATCTGAAGAAGAGAAGAATGATGCCCTCTGCCAAATTGCAACATCAATTGTGAGTGAGTAAATTAACCTAGTTGTTTTTTTCTCAGAATTGCTCTATTGAAATTTAGGACCTTTTTTGTTTTAGGTACTGCATGAAATTGAGGGCCCTGCCATTAGGCTAGGTTAGGGCCTAACCAATGCTGGGAAATCGAATTGAATTTGAATTGATAGACCTTTAAAATCTCTATATTTTCAAACTCCAATAAAAAAAACATTCAAACAAATATTTTTGCAAACTCGAATCTAAATTTAAACTTGAACCGAAAAGAACTAAAAAACTTGATATCGAACTTGAATTGATTATAAATATAAGTTTGAAGTGAAAACATTAAGTATCATAATAAAATAATTTAGGAATTCCAAGAAATAACAGTTGTTTAACTTGTGAATGGTAGGTAAATGTATATTTTAATCTTTCGTCCTAATCCTACTCCTAATCTTATTTTGCTAATCACAGAATGACCCAAAGCTAAACCTTTCTTCTCACCTACCAACGCGAATAATTTAACCATTGATTTCAATAGAAAGGTACACAGTGAATTTGGGTATCTGGTACATATGGATAGCTATAGTAAGCAAGAAATAATACAGTAAATAA
The DNA here is from genome assembly GCA_963969495.1 of Ceratothoa steindachneri. Lineage (NCBI taxonomy): Eukaryota > Metazoa > Arthropoda > Malacostraca > Isopoda > Cymothoidae > Ceratothoa > Ceratothoa steindachneri. The sequence continues at coordinate 21,770,998 of OZ018328.1, read as the reverse complement.
GGAATTTACCTTAACTCAAGGGAAATGTGTAATAAGAGGGGAGAAAGTTTTATAAGTGACTTTGTTATAAATTATATTTTACAAGAACAAAAGCATAGAGAACTCTGAAGTAATAGATTAAGCATTTGAAATGCAGGCTGAACTTGAACTTGAATCAAATTCAAATCCATATTAAAAAATCAAAAAGCCAAAAATTTGGAAAATATAAGTGGATGAGCAGCCATTTCCATGTAAATGCCCATTCATTCCGTATATTGTTTGTAAACCAGATAAGTTGGGATAAAGTTTTGGCTAGCTACTGAAAACAAATCTAAATACTTATTGAATGCACTCCCATACCTTGGTAAAGATGATACTCACCCAAATAAACAGACTTGGTTGACTATTGTTCATTTGGTAGAACCTTACATGGAAAAAGGAAGAAATGTAACTACTGATAGATTCTTTACTTCATTATCATTGGCAGAAACCATCCTTGCTAAAAATACCAGTCTAACAGGAACTATCAATAAACTCAGAAGAGAAGTACCCACAGAGATAAAGAGCCTTTCCTCTGCAGTATACACTTCAAAAATTTTGAAAAATGATAAATGCAAAAATTTTGAAAAATGATAAATGCACACTTACAGTATATCAAACTAAGAAAAACAAGAATACCATCCTACTAAGTAGCTTGCACAAAACTGAAGGAATCCACGAAGATGACAAGAAAAAAAAACAGAAACAATAATTTATTAGAACTCTACAAAATGAGGAGTCGATATCCTTGACCAGATGGCCAGAAAGTATAGCTCAAATGTCCCATCTAGAAGATGGCCAATCCATGTATTTTACAACATTCTGGATTTAGCAGGAATAAATGCCGCCTCTTTTATATAGGATTTTATATAGGAAGGTAACTGGAAAAAAATATCATGTGATTTTCTTTTACAGTTAGCTTACGAACTTCAGCAAGAATTCAAGAATAAGGGTTCAGAAGTTAATTTTGAAAGTGAGCACGATGATGACCAAATTGAAGCAAAAGTAATCCCTATGAAAAGAAAGCAATCTCAAATAAAAAGGTGCAAGAATAATAAAATTTTTGATGTATGTGTTAAGTGCAAAAAATTGGTATATGGTAAATGTGCAGCTAAAGTAGTTAAAAAAAATTCATTGTAAAGAATGTAGCTCATGAAAATCATTAAGTGTAAAATTAAATAAATTGTCTAATTTTGTTTGTTTTTTATACTAATTGGCTTCATTAAACAGAATTTTTTCCCAAAATCAGCTTTTTCAAAGGTAGATTAGGTCATTTTATATACAGAAAGTTGGCAATTGCAAATATGAAACTTATAAAAACTTTTTAGCAAAAAGTGAATTGCAGTCATTTTGACTGTCTGTCGTTCTAGTGTTAATCAGACTTCCATTCTTTTGGGTCCAGCTGGCGTATGATAACTTATACCATACTAAAGGTAGCCATGTAAAGGTAGGCACACCGATCTCCTGGGGGAGGGTCAGGGGAAACTCTTTAGTGTCTTCTGTGATGCCTCTTGGGTGTGCCTTGGACTGTCATGGGTTGGTGCTGCTTAATAACCTTTTTTAATTCCAATATTTTTCAACTTGAAACCATAGCCATTCATTCTCTTGTGTATATACTTTTTCTACAAGCCAGGATACACTCGGACAGCCAACCTGCAACCTACAATACCTGTCTGGGAAAACTCCTAAACTTTATCCTCTACAGGCTCTAGAACATAACTTTGGTCGACTTCTCAGTAATCTTTGAAACCTCCATCATCAACCTGCCATTTGTCAGGTCCAGGAAAAATGCTGCGGATGCACTGTAGGGTGGGAGACCTCAGTTAGTCTTCTGCTTACACAGCATGAATGTCTCTTGCTCCCTGACATTCTGTACCACCAGTCAGCTGGTGTTACTACTCTTCACCTTACTACTTACATAACCCAGAATCTTTGCAGGTACCCGGGACACTATGCCAACCCTGCAGAAGCTTACTTCTACATTATCCACTACTAACAAATAGCCAACAGCCCAAGACACCCTGTGTCTTGCGGTGTACACTCCCACTCGACTAAGGACCCATAAGAGGACAAAAGTGCACCGGCAGCCAGAACCTCTGTGGATAGGAGAACAAGTGTGGGGAGGGGTAAGAGTGTATGTAATGAAGAGAGGTAGAGATAGGCAGGTCCATTCACAAGTATAGTGTGTAATGAAGAGAAGTAGAGATAGGCAGGTCCATTCACAAGTATAGTGTGTAATGAAGAGAAGTAGAGATAGGCAGATCCATTCACAAGTATAGTGTGTAATGAAGAGAAGTAGAGATAGGCAGGTCCATTCACAAGTATAGTGTGTAATGAAGAGAAGTAGAGATAGGCAGATCCATTCACAAGTATAGTGGGTGATCCTCTATTATTATCATACCCTGAATGATCCCAGGATGGCATACAGAGCACCAAGGCATCATGTCAAGTGGAACAAATTCTGTCCAGGTGAGAACAGTTCCTCCCGGTATGAAGTGCAGGTAGAAAAGATTGAGGGGATCACTGTAATAATAATACTATTAAATAATAAGAATAATAATAACACTAATAATAATACTTCATGCTACTAATAATAATAATACCCAGTAATAGTAATACACAAAACATAAAATACCTAAATAATAATAATACCCAGTAATAGTAATTCACAATAAGCAAAATCATAATAATAAATGATCATTAATATAAAATACTACTAATAACTAATAATAATAAATAAATAATAAGATAAAGTAGCACTGAGAGGGAGCGAGGAGGAAGTGCACCAAACACTTTTCCAGGCCCCATCAGTGTGATCATGTCAACCCAGTGCCAGAGCTTCCTTAATTGGCACCAGGTGTAAGAGGCAACACCAGGGTAGCTACCTGTGGGCTAATCCTGGGCTAGGTTATTGTACAAGGACAAAGGTGATCATAGCCACAAGAACCTCTATTATGAATAATAAGAACAAATTTGGAAGGAGATAAGAGAAGGATATGCAATAAAGAGAAGTAAAGACAAAGGTAGGTCCACTAAAGAGTAGGGTGGGTGATCACCCTGCACTGGGTTATCCAAGGATGCGCAATCCCTCCAGGTACCATGTGTAGTGAACTAGAGAAGATACCCGCTAAGGGTCATTAATGTTAAATAGATGTTTCCGGTTTTATTTGAAGTTTTCTTTAAAGGAAGAGGGGATAGTCATAGATAAAATGGGGGGCAGGAGGGGAAAGGGGGAAAAGAACCAGTTTACTAGGTCTCAGTCCATAGATTTAGAACGACATACTGAGCTCCTCCAGGTACCGGGTGTAAGAGTCTATACAAGGTAGCCCTCAGCAGGGAGGAATAAATGAAAGCTGGTTGGTGACTAGTTACCGACCATGAAAATTGGTAAGAGGCTTGTAAACTGGAAATATCTAGAATAAAGCCTGGGTAGCCTCAATATATTTTGAGACTGCCAGGAGCTTTGGGGCTGTGAGGAAGTTGTCCCTCCCTTAGGTAGCAGATAAGGTCTACACATGACCCCCTCTTGCAGAGGAAAAAAAAACAAAAAAACATGGTTTGTGGTTGGCTGGGATCTGAAGCTCGACTTGCACAGCTATCCAGCCTGAACCCCTGGCAATAGAGTTACTAATTTCTCAAAGTTGAGAGATTATTTTATTAAGAAATGTACCAATTTTAATAAAATGGTAGTGGCATAGACACTATGGGACAATGCAGAATAAAAAAAGAGCTTGAAATGCAATCTCAAACAAATTTAAAAGATGCAATAGAACTGAAACCGAGCAACCCACAAGTAAAATATTTAGCTCAAAGTATTTGTAGGCAACCTCCTTGTAATGGTATTTGATAGAATATGCTTGAGGCTTAACAGCATTGATATTTTAAGGTTTAAAGGAACTTTTTTTTGCACATTTTGAAGCTAGGCAATTTTTTGAGGCATGTATCTCAGCAAAAGGTTTAGAAACATTCAAATTACAACAATTAGTAGACTATTAAGGATACTTTTGTAGTGCAATAATTGAATCTACATTAAAAATTGTACCAAGGACTAGCCAATTCAAAATGCAAAAAATAATCAGCACAAATTATAAATGACAACAGATGACAGTTTGAAAAGATCCAGTGCCAAACTCCAAAAGATATAAAGCTAAAGTTTTGCCTTCATCCTAGATACAAAGAAATGAAAAAATTATCAAGCTGAGATGGGCAGTTGCGAAATTTCTATAAACTTGATTCACTTGGCATGGAATGCCTGTATTATAATCTTTAGATTCATATGATTTGACACAGCAGGCTTAGTCACCCTAAAAACATTAATAAACACTGACCCACCAACTTGATTTAGAGCAGAGAGGTCATAATCCTTCAGCTCATTCAATTTTATTAGACCCTTGATAAAATTGACACTAGTATCAGCAACTGAAGACATTCTGGACAGCATCATTCTAGGTGTGTGAAAAGACCTCCATCACCCAAGCACATATATATGACCTAGCACAAGAAGATTCAAGAGCATAATTGAAAAAAATAATATTAACCTTAGAAAATGGAGTATTAGAATCACAGTAGCCTGGGATAGGACTTTGATACCATTACTCCAGAATTAGATTAATGCTTTCCCTTGTGAGTCTCCAGCACAGAGGCCTACAAGGACCCAGTATTAATACAACTCCTGAATCAGTTGTGGCCATTATATCCTCGGAGATACGATTTCAACATGCCCCTGTTTAAATATCCAGAAAATCATGAGGAGTGTTCAAATTTACCAACTAGGTATAAATGAGGACCAATGTTCTAGTCTTCTCATTAGACCCGGCAATAAGGAGCTGCCTGCACCATACCTTCAATGAAGAACAAAACAAGCAGAGCTGGGCAATGAATTGCAACTTTGCTGCACTATGAATTTCAAAGTCACTAAGTCGAAAGTGTTTTGAAAAAGTCAGACTAAGCAGTCTTTCCGCCAATTTTCTGCGACTTTGAACAGTAACAAAGATGACTTTTTTGAAAGAAATTGGTGCAGGTGCTTTATATACGTGATTTTCTGCCTTATAAAAGCATGTTTCTGTTATCGCGCTAAAGTTTACTTTGTAATATAGCAGAGTCACATTGAGGGGGGGGAGAGGCAAAAATAGAGTCGCAGTCGCACCTGAAAATTTTAAATTCGCGGCCAGCTATGAAAACGGGTAACAAATACAGTCATCATCACAGGTTAGTCCAATAGAAGGGGTTGAGGGATTGAAAGCATTGAAAAAATGTGAAGATGGGGAGAGTAAGAGGATATTAAAAGAATATATTAAACACCAACCAAAAGAAATACATAAGCAAAAATCAGTGAAAGAATGGGACAAGGTAACGTCCACTTCATCCTCCTCACTGGCGAGGGCAGACTCTCCCCTGTTACTAGAAAGCAGAGTCCTTCCACAGAATGCCCCAAAACGCCATGGCAGGGAAGGGGGTTAAAGCTCATATGTTCAGGGACAAAAGACAAAAAGTGCCCTCTACACTGATATTTGTATCAAAAGAGAAGGTGAATCTTTCTTCTTTAAAGGTCTAGCTCAGTGCCCCTCAAACATTTTTTGCCTACCGCCCACTTTTACTATTTTTATGCAAATGAAATTATTCAACCACCCACAAAATTAACAATCCTACAAAATATATATATATATATATGTTACAATACATATATTATAATTTTAGGTATCATCAAACATTGTGTATTAACAACACTGCCACAATATAGGAATTTACATTATAAATTATGTGTTTAATTTAACTTAATTTCATAAATTTTCGTACTGCCCATCCAGAAGCTCAAAACACCCAGTAGTGGGTGGTATCGCCTAGGTTGAAGGGCACTGGACTATAGCTGGTAAGTGCCACCAAGGGAACAAGTCCCCACAATCAATTCATCTTACCAGTGTCAGAGGGAGGCCCTTTCCACCTGCTGTCCAAGCACACAACCAACACGAAAAAAGGGGAGAGGGAATATCCTGGGATACAACAATGGACAAGGAAATCCAGTGATGGAAGAACCATCGAGAGAAACTGAATTTGATCGCTACACTTGGCTGGAAAGGGGTATAGAGCACAAGAGGAAAGTCCAACTTACTTAGTGGTTAACTCAGACTTCTTTTCATCCTTATTTTCAGATACGGCAGATGACAAAGATGATGAAGATGGAATTTGAAGAGTTTGTACCTTTTTTGAGTCCCAACTGGAAGTACTGCTTGAACTTGATTTATCTGGTTGCATACTGGTAGTAGTAGTCTTAACATCTGAACTGCTTATTTCTTGGCAAGAATTTGGCAATGGCTTACTACTTTCCAAGGTATTTGGTTCTTGATGCGGATCAGTTCTCTGATTACTGCCTGGAACTTTAAAATTTTCCTTACTTTCTGATTTTTGTTTTAAAGGCACATCATTCAGTTCTTGAGATGTAGAAGTGCTAGAAGGTGGTACACAAGTATTTACATTTGATGATGTTATGTCCTTCCCATTATCACAAGAACCTTTGCTCTTACTGCTAACTACAGCATTATCTTCTACTTTATCACTGGACTTCAGACTAGTTCTAGGAGGAATAATCTTGACCAAAGGAACCTCCTTGGTCTCAGCTGCAGCTGATACTGGATTGAGTTGTGTTTTTTTTATTGCAGGACCTGTAGATTGCAGTGGCAAATTTCTTCTTGTATTTAATAAGGGTAATCTGAAGACAGCTGAAGGTAATGTGCGAGAGGAATCTGAGGAAGCTTTGATTGTGCATGCGGTGGACTTTTCAAATTTGAGACTGTCACACTTTTGTGGAATGGGAGCCGATGAAGTCTTTGAATATGACCTTCTCTGGAGGGCTTCTTTGCTTTCTTGCAGAGGAACAGAAGTTGTTTTCTTAATGTCAATTTTATGTTGGAATAAGGTGGCTGATGACTGATTCTTAGCATCTTGAGAGATATACTTAGCAGGAGCAACTGAAGAACCATGAAATTCTAGAAAATATAAAACATAAATGAAAACATAGGAACATCTTTCATGTTAAACATTTCACCATAGGCATCTTACTCATTTATGCAATATGGCCATAACATAGGCATGCAACATAGCCAAGCAGAAATGCTCCCTTAAGGGAAGTGATCACATAATCATCTTACAATGGAATGCAATTCTAATCTCATAAGCTAAATATATTAAATGATCTTGGTATCAAAGGAGTGACTGGCCTTGATATGCCTTAATGCAACCAATTATTTCTCATATCTCTCTCTACTTGTATCTTATAGCATTAATGCATGTAAATACCAAGGTACTGCAGTATGGAGTATCAGATGGGTGGCCAATTTGGGTCAACCTTGCAGGGGCTGGCAGATTTTAGTGACCAATGGTTCAGAACATCTGTTAACTGGACTTATGCACCAAACAGTATGAATCTCTCAGCATTTAGCCACCTTCTAAGGAAGAGTACTATTATGAAAATGCTTTAACCCAGTGCAGGTATTTACTCTTATCTTTATATATACTCAATTTGGCATACTATTGCACCAATACCTTCTTATTAATAACATCAAGTCTTGCATAATATGCAGCCTCTTTACTTAGTTTTTTTTAATGTATTAAGCTAAGCCATTTCTTTTCAGCTTCCAACATAGAAAATCTAACAGAATTTGAAGGCCTCTTGGTGAAAACTACACCCCTTTGATCATGCACATTCCGTTTCAGCTTTACCAATTCACATAACCCAAATTCATTGAATAAGGAATTCATTTGCATGATTTTCCAAAGGTGGATGGAAATAGCCAGAAAAATTCCAGCTCATTCACTTCCACTGTCTGCCCAGGTCTCAACACAGTCCCAATCTTGGTATGTTAACTTTTCTACTCTGTGAGGACAAAAAGAGTAAAATTTTCTTTCTGCCTCAAAGCACATTGCTCCTCTCTCACACGACAAAACTACTATAGCAAAGTTTTATCTCACTAACCCTTTCATTGTGGAATTGAAAACTATGTTTCCTGGCATGACATTTATGATTTCAATACTTCCTATCATTATTTCCATCATGTATATTTTTTTTATAGGATAAACTTTTTACATTGTTCAAATAGTGACTGTACTGTCATACAATAGCATTAAAATTAAATAAAAAAACTAGCTAATGATTTGATTTGGCAAGCTTTACCCTTTAATGTAAACTATATCACACTACTTTCTATAAAACAATAATATAAAAGAATAAAAACTTACTATTATTCAATGAATGACTTTTCATTTTCTCTCCAATTGTATTCTTTACATAATTTTCTTTTCCAACTTCAGCCATGTTAAAAAAGACTAAAAATAGTCAAATATCGTACATAAAAGCAAATTATTTTTTTTAGAGAGAGAGAGCCTTTATGGCAGCCACCGAAAAAAGAAAATAATTAATTCATCAATGGGCTAACCTAAAAAAAAAAGAGAAAAATGACAATTAGAAACAAGAGACATGTTTAAGTGGCCCAGGAAACACTTGGGACTCCCCCAGGAAGCAAGTGTGCTGCTAAATAGGGAGGAAAACCTACCTCCTCCAAGAACTGTAACAACACATGGCATAAAGGCCTAGCTGCAGCACAAGTGATAGATGCTAGTGACCTTCACTATCCCAGTACCAAATGTAGTGCTCTCCTAGACTTGGACACTGAAATACCAAACAATCCTTACAAAATGGTTCATGGGAACACTCCACCCAATGGCAATGCATCCTGCCTCCGACTTGGAAGTAACAAAAAATTCCTTGATACTATTCAGGGATTTGGGGGAAAGGTCCACAGGAATAGTTGGGGTGCAATTGCATGCAAGTTAAAATTCTTGGGTGCCATCTCGCATCTTCTTTGCCATGCAAGCCAATGGGTTGTCCTCATCTATGCTATGTAGGCAGTGTTGGGAAGAGTGAACTGTCAGTCTAGTAGTTCAGTCTCTGCAGACAGCTTGGTACTCACATTCCCAGCAAGCTATAAAGGTTCAGGACCCCAGCAAAAGACACTCAACATCATCCCAACTTGCAGTAGACATAGATGGCATCATGGATACTGTAAATGTCATGGGGTGGAGAGATTATAATGACACAGTGCACACTGAATGACTAAGGATCACAAAAATGTCTTTAAGTGGGCACAGCATGTAATCTCCCATACCCTGTGGCTGTGGTATATTGCAACCACCTTGACTGTGAACACAGATACACTGACTAGAAGATCCATACCAACTTAAAATAAGGCATTAGCATAGAAGCTGATTCCCTCTTCCTATTTGAAGCCATCAGTGTATATTAGCAGGGGGGAAGGGCGTATGTATACCAGAATGTATGATCCAAGAAATACAAAAGCAATATTCACAATGTGGTGGAGGCTTTGTGAGCAGAAGCATGGCAACAAACATTCAATGGTGGTATCTTGCTAAACTATCAGGAATACCAGTCTGAGAAATATGGTGACTGCTTACAAGGAGTTTCCTAGCACTAAAACAAACTGACTTCAAACACAAAACTCTGCCCCCCAAAACCCCATTGGTCACACCCACCTTCTCTACACATATAAAACAAGCACACATTGTTCACACATTCGATCACATCACTGTCTTCATCACCGTGATCCATCCACCTTGGTAGATAGGATTCACACATTTAAATAAAGTTAAAAAATAGTTATTTTTCATCAAGTTGTTTACAAAAAAAACAAAAAAAAACAATGGAACACACCTATCTTTGGTTCCTGGAGCCGGGTCACCATTCTCTACTTCACAAGGAACATGCACTGGTTGAAGAATACCCATCTGGCCAAGTGCACTGACAGGAACCAAAGGCAGTAGTGACCGGCTGGGCAATGAATGACCTTGTCCGGGTAGCTTTTGAGGGCTTGAAGCAAGCGCAGGTCATTGAGAGGAGCCTTGGCATCTTGAGGGGCCTCATTCCAGGCTTGCACGTAGAGCAGCGACAAGAAGAGCCTTGGCATCCCTGGCTGTGACATGGACTTGGGATTGGAAGAGGAAGAGCTTGAGGGAGTACAAGGACTTGGCCATCACCCTGGCATGATGAGCAGTGCCAGGATGTTTTTCCTGCCAAGGAAGATATAGCTGAGGAGCAGCAACTCCTTGTAGTCCGCTCTCAGCTGCTGATCCTGCAGGGCCCTTTCCAGGTAGTTGGCAGTCACCGTCTGCAGGTACTGGAGCCCTCGCTGCTTAAACACTTCATCTGTGGGGAGAACAAAGGTGGCCTGGTTCACTTTGTACAACTCCTTCTGGAAGCTCTTGAATAGTCCAGTTTCCAGTCCAGTGACAGGGCCGAAGGTAGACCTTAAGATGGCTGAAAGGAGGAGTTTGAGGATGTGGTGCCGGCAGGGAATCCACACCATCTCCCGCCTCAATGCCTCCTTGATGAGGGTTCACACTCCTCTGTGAAGGACCATGTTGGAGGCTGTCATGTCAAACACAAGGCCACGGATCTTCGATTGGAGAGCCCACTGGTCGATGGTGGCGACACAAGCAGCTGCTTGGGTTTCTCTCAATTTGGGGAACACTGAGCAGTTTCTCAAAGTCCTCAGGGCTTGTGACAAGCACAGCAACTCAATCAACTGTTTACCGATCCTCCTCGCTGGTAACATCAGGCAACAGCTTGCCATCCCAGTCCGAACTTACTTTGTGACAGCGTCAGAATGAATAGTGCCAAAAATATATGCTGCAAAGCCCAAACGGACTAGCCCGCAGCCAAATTCAAGGACGGGTAATTTGCATGAAAATTCAATAAAATTATAGACATCTAGAGAATATACAAAAATATAGCTAGGAAATTAAAATCAATAGAATGAAAGTACAGGAATTTAAAACCATCAAAGGGTGTAAAAGGATATAAAAATAAACTAATGAGAACTCGACAAAGGATAAAAACATAGACTATAGGTGGATCAACAATAGATACAAGAACAGAGAATATAAAATCATGAAACAATATATTAAATTTTGGCTAAAAGATTTGATTCTTCTAAAAATTTTAAAATTCTATTCACACTAAAACAAACATGAGTCTCAGACAAGATGCCCCGCAGAACCTGTTGGGGGGGGCCATCTGCCCAGTAATGAAAGGAAAGACCCTCCTCCCAAGATTTCTCAAAAGAGGACACTCGGCAAAGATGTGAAGGATGGACAGCTGCATCCCGTACAGGATGCATAAAGGTGGGGGCTGCCCATTTATCAAGTGCCCATGAGTGAGGCGGCAATGGCCTGACAGCGTCAGATCAGACAAGTCAGGGCCAAGGGCCAATGTAAAGGTTCCAATGACAAAGACACCCTTCCGGTCAGTGGGGTTCATGCGATCCAGAGCACCTGCAACTGCCAGATCCATGAAGATGTTCTTCGTCATTTTGGGCATCAACGCTGTAGTTGTCAAAGTCCCTGGAGTCTGGTGGTACTCCTCATCTTGCGATTTCAGAGATGAGGAGGAAGTTGATGAGGGAAGTGCAGCAGCTGCTCCTTCTCCTTGTATCGTGACTCTCCTTCCTCTTCTCGGCTCCATTTTCCTGCTGTGACCATATCCTCACCTGCTATGCTGCAGGAGATGTCTTGGAACTGTTTCTGGTAGAACTCCCAGTCCTCTTCATTCTCTAGGGTCCCGATGTTGAAGACCTCGATGAGGGTGCTCTGGAATACAGCATCCTGGTCCTTATACCCTTGCATGGTCTTCATCCGGCTCTTCTTTCAAGTCTGGTACTCAAGGTTCAGCTTCTCAAAGGAGCGGATGTAGGTGCCAATCTACTGCATCAGATCTCCATGAAGGCCTTGACTGTCTGCTTGGCGGCCTCCCTCAACGGAGCATTTGATGGATCACAGAAGATTTGAAGGTCCACCAAGCAGCCATCATTTGGACCACTTCATCGATTCATCCTGGGAACAGAGGGAGATAAAACAATCATGAAGGGCGCGGACAGTAATTACGTTCTGAATCACACCAAATTTCACACAGATGTCTTGTACTGATAGACCAACAAAAATAACTTTGTGGAGGAAGAATCCTAAACCTTGAAAAATCACCTATACGGGATGGACCAGTCTAATATATATATATATATATATATATATATATATATATATATATATATATATATATATATATAACTTCGATGGTGTCTTCCAAGTAGTCCATGAGTTGCCTTGTATGTCTCAAGAGCACTCACCATGGGTGCCCAGGTATGGTCTGCTGCATTCACCAGAGACCCATCTAAGAAACCTTCAGTTCTAGCTAGAACCCTAACTAATGCCTGGCACTTATGGAGCATGTGTCCATTGGACAAGCTCCCATGAGTGGAAGGAACAATCAGGAAACACTTGAAGCTGGCATGCTTGAAAATATAGGGCAGCCTCTTGATGAGGGGCCCTGATGTCATCAAGTCTCTACTTAGCCTATCTGCAACTTTAAGTCTTTGTGTGTCTCCTGACCCAAGGGTCAGGAGATACACAAAGACTAAAGAGCAGAGGACCCATCTGTCTCTGAAAGCCTCCCAAAATGAGAGGAACCATTTGTGATTTTGTTTTAGCTTTCTTCCACTTTGTCTTGGAAGGGATGGGAGCTAGAGCTCATAGGGATTGCCTCACCTCATTGTATCTTTCATGCAGTTATCATAATTTCTCTTGGATGTATTTATATTTGTACTCACTGCATTTTCTGGGAGACTGTTCCACATATTTACTACTCTTGCATAAAAAAAAAGCATTTTTCTTGGGTGTTCTGTTTCTGGACTTTATTAATTTAAGGCTGTGTCCTCTAGTTTCCCTCTGGACATTAGTCCCCATGACCGCAAGTTGGAAGAAGGCATCCGAGTCTGTCCTCATATCCTTTGGGTATCTTGAATACTTCAATCATGTCTCCGCAAGCTCTTCTCTCGTCCAGTGTCATCAGTCCTAAGTGTTTCAGCCTCCTTTTGTAGCTCAGGTCATCCAGTCCAGGTCCAAGTTTTGTTGCATGTCTTTGCACTTTTTTAGACTTGTATATGTCACCTCCGTTTTGTGGGAACCAGTCTTGCACAGCAAATTCGATAAGAGATCGAGCAAGGGTAAGGTACAAGACCAGAAACATGTCAGAGTCCATGTATGTGGTGTTTTTTATCCTTCCTAACATTTGATTTGCCTTGGCTACTGCTTTATTCACATGGGATTCTATTTAAACTCAGATGTCACAATTATTCCCAGGTTCCTCTCAGCAAATGTTTGTTCCAAAATGATATCCTCCATATTATAGTTTGGCCTGGGTTATTCTTTCCTATATGTTGAACCTTACAAATTTGCTTTCATTCAAAATGAGCCACCATTTAGTGCTCCAGTCCTGTAACTTACCTAAATCGTTTTGTAATTCTGTGGCATCATCAGGACTCTTTATTCTTCTGTACACCTTGGCATCGTCAGCAAACAATTTTCCAGAAGAGATCAGGTCATCAAGATGTTATTTATATAAGGAACTCCACAACTCTTTCCAGTCGGAAAATTTTCCTTTGATTATCGCCCTTTGCCTTCTTCCATTTAGGAATGCCTCAATTCATTTTAACACCCAACCTATAATTCCCACCACCTCAAGTTTAACTATATATTTTTTTTTTTTAATTTTATGGAGCCCATCTGGCAACTACCCACTTGGGTTAAGTTTAACTATAAGTAATTGTGGCGCACTGTGTTGAATGCTTTTCTGCAGTCTAGACAGAATGAATACCTATAAACCTGTATTTTCCTTCTTTTTTTTTAAGAGCTCTTCTGGCGACTGCCTACTTGGGCATTAGTCACTGTATTAAAAACTGGCCTATGACTAGGCTACTTTAAGATAAAATTAAAAAAGACAACCCCCCCCCCCCAAAAAAAGGGAGAAAAGGAAGCGAGCAGTAAGCAAGCTCCTGCGTCGGGGAAAGGACCCCCGGCGGTAGCGACCCCGCCCATCCCGGTACCGGGACAGGTAATGTGCACAAAGATCACCCAGACTGGGACATTCAAAAAGAATGTGCCGAACAGTCTGTGGGACGACGTAGTCATCACAATAGGGCACAAGTGAGCGCTCCATCAGATAGTGATGCGTCATACTAGTGTGTCCAATTCGGAGACAACAGAAAGCGAACTGAAGCCGTCGCGGCATTGGGGGATAGGACCATGGGAACAGTCACGGTGCAAAGGCACGGAACTTTAAGTTCCCTTCAACCGTCTTCCATCTTCTTTGCCAAGCAGTCCAAAGAACTGCCCATATTCCTGCCATGTAGACGGTGTGAGGAAGAGCCAAACACTGGTCCAGTCGCAGAGTCCTCACGGACTCTTTGGCGCGCTCATTCCGCGCAATTCCTACATGTCCAGGAACCCAGCAGAAGATAATCTCGCCAAAACCGTGGCGTCACGGATATCGCGAACCAGGGGATGCGGAGATTCCAATGCCCCAAGAGCACTCAGGGCGCTTTGTGAGTCGCTATAGATCACAATCTGGTCTCCGAACCGGGCCCGTCGCGTAATCTCCCGTACCGAGTGGTGTATTGCCACCAGCTCGGCCGTGAAGACAGACGCAGCGCCTGGCCGAACAACGCTGACTTCAAACAGAGGGGATACGGCGTGGAAGCCGACCCCCTCTTGGGACTTGGAGCCATCTGAATACACTGGCACGGTTCCAGCGTGACATGAGGTGTGCTCTAAAAAGGTCGAACGCAATACTCCCGGCGCTGTACAAGATTTGGGAGCAGAGATGTGGCGACAAAGGATCGGTAAAAAAATAGGGCAGTAGCTCTATCAGCGCCCCAAGCGCTGAACGTCACGGAATGGAGAATATACATGGCGCGGGTACAAGAGACCCTAAGGCTGCGAATATGAGCCTCCCAGGTGAGGCGTCGGTCGAATACAAGACCAAGGAAACGGTGCGATTCAACCATATCCAGGTGCACCTCATTAAGAAACAAATCTGGGTAGGGGTGGAGCCGTGGATGGCGGCAGAAGTGCACCACCTTATTCTTGGCGAAGGAAAACCGAAACCTGTGCGCTTCGGCATAGCGAGAAACGCGGTTCAATGCCTGTTGGAGTCGACGCTCCATAGTTGGCATCTGTGACACTGAGGACACCATGATACCATATCGCCATGCTGTATCATAGGCCTTCTCCATATCGAAAAACACCGTGGCGTAGTGCTGTCTACGTAGGAAGGCCTCGCAGACGGCATTTTCCAGTCGGAGCAGAGCATCCAACGTGGAGTGGAACTTGCGGAAGCCGCACTGTGCAGAAGACAGATGGCCTCCGCTGTCCAGGAAAAAGGCTAATCTAACATTTACCAATTTCTCCATCAACTTGCACACGCAAGAGGTTAGAGAGATTGGGCGGAAACCAGCCAGAGTAGAGTGATCTCTTCCCAGTTTGCGAAAGGCGAGCACAGTAGCGATTCGCAAGGAATCTGGGAGGGGAATCTCCACCCAGATCCTATTGAACAAATCTAACAGAAAGGCCATGCCTCGCTCACTCAGGTGTCGAAGCATGGCATACGGGACATCATCCAGACCATGGGCGGTGTCCGCGCATGAAGCAAGAGCGGAACACAACTCACTCATAGTAAACCTGCCGTTCAAGGGTTCTCTGCCTCTGGAGGTAAAGTCCAGCCGGCGGCCTTCCGCGACACCACGACGTGCATTGAATGCTGGCGGAGCAGCATCTCGGCTAGAGAATGCGGAGAAAGCGGTCAGAAGGATTGGAAGAATTCTTCGGGGAATTTGAGCGATATTGTAAGCTCAAGTACCCGGAGAATAAGGGATACTGGATGAATGTTTTGGGGGAATGTTTGGAGGTAAAAGTATTGGTTTTTCCGTGTGATTACAAGTGTGGGGGAGCCAAAGTACGATGTAGTGAAGAAGAGATTGATTGGGCAGGTGAAACGAATGAAAGAGAGTGTGAAGTATAAAAGGGTGAATGAATTTGAGAAGGTTGGAATGGGGAAGAGTGAAAGTGTGAACATGTATCCACATAGGCTTGAGAGTATGGCGAGAAAGAGGTATGGTGATGATGATGTAAATGAATGTAAACCACTGATGAGGAAGTTTTTGGAAACGATCCTGCAAAAGGTGAGTGAATGGCTGAGTGGAAAGAGAAAGTATAGAATGAGACTGACGGGTGAATGGTTGATGTGGGAGGATGTGTTGGAACTGTTAGAAGATGGACGATTTGATGATGAAAGCGATCTAGAAGAGGATGGATGGTACAGTGTGAATGTTGGGGGTAAGAAGCCCAGGAGCTTTCATCCACCCCAGCAGTTTGTCAGCTACAGGGATGCCCTGAAGGCTGCATCAGCTGGAGTGATGTCAAACTTCCTGGGCCGGCAGAATGGATGGGTAAATGGAGGGTGGTCGAATGGAAGGGGGCAGATGAATTTCAAGCGTGGGAACGGATATATGAGAGAGAAACCGAGGTATGTCCCAGCAAACGAGAGACCGAATGGTGGGAGAAAGATTGTGGAATGTCGTCGGTGTGGAAGGAAAGGTCATATGTTGGCAGAATGTAGGTGGATATCTGGTGCATGTTTTGGGTGTGGTAAGAAAGGGCATATGATAAAGGATTGCCAGGAAAGTGTGAAAGAGTGCTTCGAGTGTAAAGAAATAGGCCATTTGAAGAAAGATTGTCCGAGGTTGAATGGTGGAGCAACTGCTGGGGGAAGTATGAAATATGCATGTGTTAATTGTGGAAAGGCTGGTCATTATGCAAGGATGTGTCGTGACCAGAGGAATGTATGTAGTTATTGTGCGATAGAAGGACATTTGAGTGAAAAGTGTTGGATTAGACTGAGAGCGCAAGGTGTGAATGGAAAGTCTGAAGCGGGAAACTGAATGGTAAGAGGGTACCTGCTGAAGTATCCTCTGGGTGCATGAGTGTGAGTAATGTGTTGGTAAGTCTGTCTAGTGTGAAAGTGCTGTCTGGTAGGAAGTATGAGTGTCTGAGTGTGAAGGTGGAATTGAATGGAATTGAGTGTTTGGCTTTAATAGATTCTGGATGCAAAGCGAGTTTGGTGTATAAAGATGTGTATGATAAGGTTAGCGAGAAAGCCCTCCTGTCTGAGTGTAAGGGTAGTTTGGTAGGTATTGGTAATAGGAGAGTGCCTGTGATTGGAATGATAAGGTCAGCTGTTCGAATGCATGGTATGATGATGAATGAATGTGAATCCTCAGTGAGTGATAAGGTGAGTAGTGAGTATGGTGTGATTTTGGGCTATGATTTTATGAAAATGAATCGTATGGTTGTGAATCCTGAGAGTGATCAGATTGAGAGAAAGATTGGTAAAAATGGGGTGTATAAGTTGTATGTAGGGAAAGATGGTAGCGTTTTGAGGAGTGTGTTTACTGGTATTGAGGTGACTGCTATGGAGAATGTAAGGCTTGTGAAGGGTGAAAGGGTGTCTGTTAGAGTGAGTTGGAGTAGGGATGTTAGTTTGAATGTGGGCGAGAACACTGTGATATTGGATGGAAAGGATGGGTGTTATAAGGTAAGGCATGTTGCTTGTGTGTTTGATGGCTTGATGAGAATGAATGATCCATTTGTATGTGTGCAGGCGGACCACAGGGTGAAAGGACAGGTGAGGGGTATCCAAGTCGGAGATGTACTGGGTCACCTCTCCACTGTCAATGAGGTAGGTATGGATGATAGTACGGATGTCAGGGTGAATGTTGCAGGTGAAAATATGTGTGAATGGATGTATAATGAAGTGAAGAGCATGGTGGAATTGGATGGATGTTTAACTGAGTATGAAAGGGAGGATGTGTATCGAATGATATTTGAATGAAAGGAAGCCCTCAGTAAGGGTGATCTGGAATTCAAGATTGTCCTGAAGGAGGACTCCCCAATCTATCAGCGGCCGAGGCATATCCCACATCCGGTTGCTGATGAGATTGAGGAGCAGTGTGTAGAATTAGAGCAATTGGGGGTGATTGAAGAGAGCAAGAGTGTATGGAATAGTCCAATTGTGCCTGTACGTAAGCTAGATGGAAGATTGCGTCTGTGTGTGGATTATCGAAAGGTGAATGAAAGGACTGTGAAAGAAAGTTTTCGGATGTGTGTGGTATCTGAGTGTGTGTATAGTATGCATGGGATGGAGTGGTTTATGAAGCTGGATTATGAATGGAAAAGAGAGTAAGGGTGTTGGTGATTCCTTGTTTGAGAGTGTATGGAATGGTTTGCAAGATTTGAAGAGTGATGGAGTAGACGTGAGAGTGCCCAATAGTGTGGATGATTTAAGGAAGGAGGTAATGAATGAATTATGTAGGAAGCCTGAAAGCATCGGTATGGCAAAGGTGCAGAACTTCATGAAAGAATTGAGAGCGATGTGTATGCAAGCGGTCCCGCCATTTCAGGAAGTGTTGATTGTAGTGAGTCATTTGTATGGAGTGATTGTATATGTGCACTTTGGTGGTGAGAGGCCGATTGTGAACAAGGATGAGAAGATGAAGATTTGAATCCTAATGTGGTACATCTGCAATGTTTGAGTGGTGATGATATGTATGTACCTGTGATGTCCTTAGTTCGTATGATTGGTCTGGTGAAGGTTGTGCATGATAATTATGGGCATATGGGTAAGTTTAAGCTGTGGGAGTGTATGAAGGAGCGTGTGTTCCATCCGTTTCTGAGAACTGTTGTGAATGATGTTGCAACTACGTGTGAAAGGTGTCAGAAGCGAAAGGTGCAAGGTGTGCAAGTGAAACCACCGATGTTGAAAGTTGATGCGAAAGAACCATTTGAATTGTTAGTGATTGATTGTGTGTCTTTGCCACGTATGAGTGCTGGGAATGTTGGTATGGTTGTTATGGTTGATCATAAAAGTAAGTTTGTGTATGCAGCGCCTGTGTTTGAGCAAATGTTGAGAGAGAATGGTGTGGAGCATGTGAGAACAACTCTGTATGTACCGTCTTCAAATGGATTGGCTGAACGTACTATAAGAACCTTGTGTGAGATGTTGAGAATGATGAATACGACAGTGAATGACTGGGATGTATGTCTGGGGAGAGTGTTGTGGGCGTATAATTCAACTGTGCATAGTGCAACTGGAATGTCCCCATGTCAGTTTGTGATGAATTTTGAAAGGCGAGTGAAAGATAGGTTTCGTTTGAGTGAAAGTGAGCAGAGTGTATGGCGTGAGGCACATGAAAGGTTCCGTTCATTTGAATTAGGTGCGAAGGTATTGAAGATGAAAGAAGTGAAGGGTAGGTTGAATGTATCAAAGATGAGTGAGAAGTTTGATGGACCTTATAGAGTTGTGAGAGTTTGGGAAAATGGGGTGACGTATGTTTTGAGAGTTTGAATGACGGTATGACTGAGAGAGCGTGGGCTCATCAGAGTCCATTAAGGAGATGGAGAGAACCTCCTGACTTCCTGGTGAGCCATCCGGTGTATGAATTGTGCAAAGAGAAGGGTAAAGTGCATGATGATGAGAAGAAATGTGGTAGTATGGATCTGTCTGGGAAAGAGCTTGTCTTGGTCTCGAGGAGTAGAAAGTGTACAAAGAAGAGTGAAAGGAAGAATGCAAGTACGAATGAAAGTAAGTCTGAGCAGAGTGTTTCTGGTATGGGGGATCTTGAAAGGGAGATTGAGTTTTTGCGTAAACAGGTGAGTGATTTGGCTGGTATAAGTAGACGAGTGAGTGAGCTGCCTGTGCCTGATTTTTCTGGTTTAGGGAACAGTATGAATGATAGTGTGTTTGGGCACAATGAACCTAGTATGGCTGATTTTGGGGGTTTTACGAATGGTAACAGTAGGGGTGAGTTTGATGTAGTGAATGATGAAGTGGCTGATTTTTCAGGTTTCTGGTGGGAACCAGTCGAAGGGGTTTCTGGTATGCCTGTTGAGAATACAGGGGATGTGAGTGACCTGTCTGTTTCGCAAGAATGTACCTTGATTTGGATGAGAGCTGTGAGTGAGGAGCTGATGAATGGGGGTATGAAGAGTGAAGGTTCTGAATGGAAGAGTATGAAAGAGTTCTGTCGTGAGATGGAAGAACTGGTAATGAGGGCTAAAAGTATGGTGGATGATATGATCAATAGTGACGATGAGACTGACAGGACGACTGATGAACAAACCCGACTGATTGCTATGCGTAGCCAGGAACCAGTAGATGAGTGTGAATGGGTGCAGAAGGGTGTGATTGAGTATAAAAGGTACAGTGAGTAATGATTGAGTGTATTGTGAGTGACTGTGGTCAAATGGCTTAAGGAAGGAGGGGTGTGGTGGAGCGAATGTGAGTGTGTATGAAGGGCCATTCTCCCACCCCCTTTTCCCAATACCCTCTCTCTCCTTCTGTAAGAATGTGTGTGTGTGAATAACTGGAATTTAAATTTTGTTTTGTTTTTAATTTTATTGATGTTTGTATTCTCTTTTCAGAGATTATATTTTGAAAGAATAGTTTTAAAGATAAATATTTAAAGAATTATTAAATGCTGAAAATTGTTTGGATATACATTTAGAGGTAAGATAGTTGATAAATTTACTTGGGTAATGCCCACTTATTAGTTTCCCTTCTATGTATAGTAAATGGATCATAAACAGAGGATATATCTCTTCTACAGAGAGTGGAAGCTTGGACGGAGTGCAAGAAGGGTTCTCTAGATGAGTGCTCCACCCAGCCCTGAGACAAAGGGCTTTCATACCTCGCTAGACACCTGAACTACCACACTCGCATTGGCTGACGAGCCTGCCTCCTTTTATATTAGCCTACTACCACCCACCTCCAGCACACAAGTGATAGCGCATGACCCTTTTCGTTCAGTTGTTGTTGTTTTTCATTTTGTTGTGTAGATATATTTAAGTAAATTTGTTCTATTCTGTTTGGATTGGGGAATTTGGCCTCATTTTGAAGTGTGCACACTTCCCTTGTAAATATAAATTTTTGTAATTATCATTATACATTTTTTTTTTTAAAGTAAAGGGACTGTATATACAATCCGTTTCATTCTCCTTCGATTTCTCACGTCCGGATTAGTGTAGGAAGCGGGTTGGATCGATTGGGGGTTAGTCTAGATTTTTGGCCCGCTACAACACTCACCGGGGTGCCATGAAGTGTCCAAAGAGCACTTATCATGGCCGCCTCAGTGGGATTCGCTGCATTCGACAGAAGGCTCCCATCCGAGAAATGAGTCACCTTCGGCTCTCTACCACTTGCACTAGCTAATGCTCTCCTCTGATGGATCATGTTGTCCTTGGCCAACATGCTGCCATCAGTGGAGCAAATAACGAAGCGTTTGAAACCAGCGGGCTCAAAAGTGCCAGGTAACCTCTGAATGAGGGGCCCCGATGTTATCGAGGCTCCACCCTGTGCACTTTGG
Organism: Ceratothoa steindachneri; assembly: GCA_963969495.1. Lineage (NCBI taxonomy): Eukaryota > Metazoa > Arthropoda > Malacostraca > Isopoda > Cymothoidae > Ceratothoa > Ceratothoa steindachneri. Next base: position 21,749,666 of record OZ018328.1, on the reverse strand, counting down.
GGCTTAGTCATAGTCACAGGCTCTTCACACAGGGGGGTAGAGGGGCCGGATGTGTCGATCTTGGCTTGGCCGCTTGCCAAAGTGGCAGCAGACCCATCTGTCCCTGCAGCCCCCGCGGATGGAGAGGAACCCCGAAGCTTCTTAGTCTTTTTTTTGTTCTTTTACTCTTTTGGAGAGGAGGACGGGGAATGAACCCGCTTCTCACCTCTGCCAGTAGGAGCCCCCAGGCCAGATGGACCGGCCTCAGCCAGGTCTTTCTCTGAAATGGATAAGGTCCTGGTGGTCACAGGGGCACCGGTTGGAGATGATCCCTTCCTTCCTCGTACTGTCTCGGAGACCCCAGCCGTTTGAGGAGGACCATGCATAGGGGCGGATTCGGGTTCGTTGCTTGGTGCTGAGCCCGGATTCCCCCCCATGGAAGGCCCTACCGTCTGAGGCTGGGTTGCCTCAAGGACCATGTCTATCACAGGAGGGGCCTCCAGTTGGCCTTCCCCTCACAGGTCCCATTGGCAGCGTCACCAGTCATGTGTGGGGAGGCACAAGCCTTGCCTGTGGCAAGGTTCAATATTCTTGCCAGCAGGTTTTTTTAGGGAAGGGAATGAAGGGGTCTGGCTTCCCTCTCCCCCCCTAAGGGGGTTTGCCCTACCGAGCCAGATACACGAGGAGCAGTTGGCAATGGGCTGCCTGCTGGCTTTCTTGGCAGTCCCCTTGGAAAGAAAAGAGGGGACTGCCGCTTGAAAAAGGGAGGTGCCCGAAAGCACCTCCAGAGAAGGGGGGGAGGGGGAGTCCCATACACCCGTAGGCATAGGAGAGAAGTAAGCCTCATCTCCGGTTAAAGAAATATGGAGGGTCCCTGCACAAGCACAGGGGTGGAGACCATCTTTTCTGTGGAGCTGCCCGAGGGTGGCTCCGTCGATGGAGCAGGGAAAGTTTGAGGGTTGGTTTTTTTTTAGTTTTTCATCTATGGGCATGGTGACCCTATTTTTTCCACAGGATGCAATAGTACATCACCCCTCGCAGTAGCCCGCTCTGCAAGGGGTGCTTATGGGCCTGGCAGAGCCAGGTGCCACCATTTAAGGCCACCCCTCCCGCCTGGTGACCTGGCAGCCCTTCAGCATGGCGGCTCCACCTTGGACACAGCATAAAATCGAGGATAGATGGTGAAGTGAGAAGGAAAAGGGACATGAGTAAGGTAATGGTGGGGATAAAGCAGGTTGTTAAAAAAAAAATCCCGAACCGGAGCTCAGGGGTTAGGGAACGTTGTCCCCTCTCCCCTCAGCTCCAATCCGGGACGGTTGGCTGAGAAGAAGGTCAGCATCTACCCTGTGAAATTAGAGGCTAACCAGAGAAAGTTGTGGGAAAGGCTGTATGAAAAGCGAGGAAACAAGTGTTTTGAAGGAAGGAGAAGAGGCTAAGCTGGGGTTGGACGGGGTGCTGAGTCCTGTCAGCACGGCAAATTTTCGCGCCCTTTACGGGGCCTGTATTTTCCAGACAAAATAGGCTTGCTGGTTTGTGTGCTTTCAATAACATACTAACTTAAGGCATTTCTTCATTTTATTTGGATGAAAAATGAAAAACATAACTGTATTTAACTAAAAAATAGGAGAGTCATCAAAAACGGCGTGTTTACACAGTTGTGAGTAGTAAATCAGCCTCTTTTCGCGCCCATTTTGTGGTGAGGCCTAGAACGGAGTCAAGTAACTCTCATTCAGAAATCTCGGTTTACAAACAAAGAAGGCCTGACCTAAGCCATTTATCTATTTTAATTAGATGATTAATCACTAACATAAGAGTTTGAAAAAAAATAAATTGACAAATTATCATAATAATCAGGGCAAATACGAGTCTATAGGTGAAAGGCCACAAAAGTCCAGGTCAAGCGATTACATAGCACTGAATCGAGGACTTATAAAGGCCCTCGGGCAACTGATGGGTTAATAATTGTTGCACTTCCTGTACAGTGAAATTGCATTCTTGGACTCCACCCTCATAATAGTATGTTGCTTGTGGAACCTCACCATCTTCCCATTTATAAACTTTTTGAAACTCTTGGTTTCGTACTTCACAGGCTTTCTCCACAGATCCATTAAGTGTACCATCCTGTTTCTGAAGTTGTTTCTTCTTCCTTGATATAAGTTTTACTCATAACATAACATAACATAATTACACGGATGACAAAAGCCACAAGGGCCTATCAAAGGTCATCCGCCTCCGTCAAAACCCACCCACAAAAAGCACCATCACCAATAAGAGTAAAAAGCCTTAGGATTTCCTTTAACCTCTAAAAGCAAGGCTTTTTTTCAAAATTAAATTTTGCATCTCTAACAACTGCAGCTGCAGATAGATTTCTTAGCCTGCAATAATTCCAGTACCTGATTGGTGTCTTGCATTTCTTGTATCTCTCCTATGCCTTTTCTTTAACATGAATCCTCCTAATGACTCAGGAAGTCATCCACTTTCCTGTATTGTTTACATGTGTAGATTGCCTTTTGAGGAACATGCATTGTTTTCATCTCATTATATTTTGCCATAAAAACACACATCTCTTGCACAGATTTATTTTCTAAGTTATTTCCAGTCATTCAACTCCAAGAAATGCCTCAACCATCATAGTCAGCCTTAAAATAGTCAAATTTACTTATTTCACTTTCATCCATGTCAATTTTATTTTCTAAGAAAAATTGAAAGTTTAGTGGCATGGTCACTTTTTCCAATAGGTTCTTTGTACAGTATTTCATCAACTTCAAGCTCCAAGACATGCGACCTTTCAACGGAAAATATCATTTTTTAGCGCATTTGTCCAAATCCTCAGATCTGTAACACTTCCAAAAATTTATATAATTACTAATTGCCAACTCCAAGTCAAATTAGAAGTGTATGGACAGAGAAAGTTTGTTAGTGTTCTGATTGCATTTGAGATAGGCTGATACGCAGCCATACAGTACTCCATATGTCTGTAAATTTATCACTTACTTACATAAAGGTATGTTCATTTTTTTTTTATTAGTTCAGTATATATTATTTAAAATAAATAATATGCAGAAATTATTTTTTGTTGGAAAATAGAGGATTAAATATACTTTTTTCGAAACATAACATATCTGTTAGGCCTCTAGAGGGATTTCCACTAGGTATTATAATCTTATACTAAGCAATGCCATTTTTTCTGTGGATTCCAGTTACATAATATATTGTATAATCTAGTCTTGTTTATTATAACTAAGAACCTATATTGAAATATTGTACCTGGGTAACTCAGTGGTTAGAATTTTACATTGAACAATGATGCCAGAGTTCAATACTTCTGTTGGGGCTAGTCAAGTATGCAAAACTAAAATTACAAATAGTGGATAAAAATGTGTCAAACAATTTAGGGGATCTAATTTTCAAAACATAAGATTCTAGCTAGTTTAGAAATTACCTATTGTTAGGTAAAAAAAGGTTTTAAACTTTATCTTTGTATTTAGGTATATACAATATGATAAGCATTGTTGTAGGTATAATGATAAATTCAGTATTAGCTGCCTGAAAGAAATATATATTGTATTATTTGTAAGCTACAATCTTGGAAAATGAAACGTCCAGTAATTTACTTATCAAGGTGGATTTTGAAATACCATTACAATGCAAATATACAGCTTGCAAATGAAAACTATTACTAATGATGTATACTTTTCCGCAGAAATGGAAATGACTCAATTCTATGGAAGATAAGGAAATCACATTATTGTTGGAGAAATGGGAGAGTGATGAGCAACTCTTACAAGATAATGAATCTGAAGATGAATATATTCCTACACAGCTAGTTGTCTCTGATGATACAAATGAAGATGATGATGGTAATTCAGGTAGGTTTTACACATTGTTCATTTTCTCCCGAATAAGGTATGTATTATATCAAATTATAAATAATATTGCTTAATTTTGTATGCCTATAATGATGTTCTACATAACAAATGATCATGTCACTGAAGCTTCTACTTTAAAGAACAAACCAAACCAAAGGAGACATATTTGGCAGTCAATAGGAAATGACATTTGTCCATTAGCTTCACCTGAGTGGCTTGATGATCTGCCTGCAAGTGAAGCAATTTCATTACCTTGTGAATATTTTAGTTTTTTTTTTTATTCTAATTTCATGCAGTATATTGTAGAGCAATCTAATTTATATTCCATTAAAAAGGATCCATCAAAACCATTAGATTTAACCATTCAAGAATTAGAACCTTTTTTTAGGCTGCTTTGAAAATGTTTATAGTTACTTTACCTCATAAAGACTATACTGGTCACAGAGTCTTGGTATTGGCCGCATATGTGAGATATAAGCAGGGGTAGATTTTAACAAATCAAAAGCAGTATTCATTTCAATGAATGATAATAGCAAAATAGGCAAACCAGTAGATAACTACAATAGGTTTTTCAAAGTAAGGCCTCTTTTGACCCATTTACAGCAAAAGTACAATGAAATTCCAATGAGTTAAATGATGTGTATAGATGAGCGATGATACTAAGCTAGGTAGGGCCATTAGGGCTGATTCTGATGCTGTTGTAATGCAGGAGGAATTGACCATTCTGTCCAATTGGGCCGAGAAATGGCAAATGAAGTTTAACATAGACAAATGTAGTGTACTTAGTATAGGTAGAAATAATCCATTGAATAGTTATAAATTAAATGGGAGAATTTTAGGGAGGACCAATTGTGAGAGGGACTTGGGTATTTTGGTAAGTTCAGACCTTCGTCCTAGAAAGCAATGCCAAAATGCTAAGAATAAAGCTAATAGGATATTGGGATTCATTAGGAGGAGTGTAAGCAATAAGAGTGCTGAAGTCATTCTAAAACTGTATCTGGCGCTAGTTAGGCCTCATCTAGACTATGCAGTACAATTTTGGTCACCATATTATAGGAAGGATATTGATTTGCTTGAGTCTGTGCAGAGAAGGATGACAAAGATGATTGGTGGGCTAAGGAACTTACCTTATGGTGAAAGGCTCAGAAAACTAAATCTACATACATTGGAAAGGAGAAGAGTCAGAGTGGAATTGATTGAAGTCTTCAAATGGGTTAAAGGATATAATAAAGGGGATCTGGGTAAGGTTCTTATACTTAGTGAACATGACAGGACATGTAGCAATGGGTTTAAGCTTGATAAGTATAGGTTTAGGAAGGAGATTGGGAGGAATTGGTTTACAAATCGTGTGGTAGATGAATGGAATAGGCTCACTAGACATGTGATAGAAGCCTCCTCTCTGGGTAGTTTTAAGAATAGATTAGATAAATATATGGATGAAGCTGCTAGATGGGACTGACTTTTTTTTATGTACATATGTATATATTTTTCTAAGGTGTGGGGAGATTATATTTTGTGGTTGCATGAATGGACATAATCCTCTGGATGCATTTTATGTATATTGTAGATTAGATCTGACGAACTTCTGTAAGGGTGACAATGTTGATGACTTTTCTCTGGTAAGAAATCTTTTGTGTGTTGACTGGAACAGGAGCTGCCAAGTGTAGGCCATGAATGGTCTTTTGCAGTCTCCTTCTTTTCTTATATTGTCAGAAATGAGAAACTTATGGTCAGAAATAAGAAACTATTCTAGGCATAGATTGCAAGAAAAATTGTTATCTTGAAATTTCAAAAAAACAGTTATATTCTCTTGAATAACCAAGAGGCCTGTAGAAACAACTCAGTAGTAAAGAATTATTGCCAAAGTAGAGCATGACAGCTGTGACTTCAACTTCATCAAGACAAGCATCAACCAAAATGTTTGATGCCAAAACCTAACACCAAAATAGCAACCACACTGCCTTGATTCCCTGTCTTTACGGTAGGTAAATATTATACTGTGAGGTATTTAGGAATGTAGCCGTAAGATCTTCCTGACTTAATTTTGTTTCCGTCAGAAAAATAATATCCATCTTCTCCATTTCTACAATTATGTCTAATAAGCTACTCTTAACACTACTACTTACACCATCTACATTAGTGTATCTGCATTTCAGCTTCTTTAGTATCTCTTTGGATGCCTTTGTTCCTCGACTAGTATTAGTCTTCCTCTTCTTATTATCCACTTTTTTCCTTGCATTCGTTCATTCCCATTTTTTTCATCTCTGGTTTTAGCTAAATTGGCATACAGTTTTCTTTCTTTGTATGTTCTGTCAGGCATTATACGTATGTCTCTCAGATCCGGAATTGCACTAGCTTTCAGGATCTTCCACTTTATCTCTTCACTTTCAAGTACGACTTTAAGAAGCCTGGGCATTTCTGGCCTTGCATCATCAGTATTTGCTTCCCTATCCCTCGTTTTCCTTAGCCACACCATTATTTTAACTGTGATTGCATCATGTACACCAATAGTACTTACAATATCCTTGACCCTAGCCTCATTAGAAGCATAACTCTCTTCATTTGTCTCTTCTCTCGGTTCGCGCCGATAATCTACATATTTACCATATTATCTTTACCAGTGTCGGAATATTCATGCGCGTAAGCGTCAGAACATTATTCTATAAACAATTAGGATTATATACTGGGGGGCTGTGCCCCCCCATACCCCCCCCCCCAATTTAATAAAACTCAGGATCATAGTAGTGTGGTCCCCCCATTGTGTTTACCCCCCACACAAGCTGTCCCCTTGAATTTACTCCAAAAACGTGAAACATTTTGGAATACAGACGAAATAGTACGTCCCATTGTTCGCGCCAATAATCTACACATTTACCATTACTTGTTCCTGAGGGGAGCATAGAGAGAAGGGTGGTATAGGGGGGGGCTATGCCCCCCCCCATATAGCAACCCATAGTACGGTTCGCAGGGTATGGATCTTCAGGCTTACCCCCAATAAATTTCGGCTGAAAAATTACACTTTTTCAGGCGTGTCGCCGATCTTCAGGTTTACCATAACATGAGAGTTAGGTGAAACATATTGGGAAATGGACAAAATATTAAGGGAATAAGAGGAGGGAAGCTTGCAGGGTTGGATCTTCAGGTTTACCCAATGTTATCATTTTGCCAAAGGTTTTGGCTGCACTAATCGAATTATTTTATTTATCTGTAACTTTGCAAATCGAGGAGAGTTGTATTATAAACAAACCTGGGTACTGGCTGTTATAGGGACTACAAAGATCCAGAGAAGTTCAGCAAGACCTTCAATCCTCGAATTCTTGCATACCTGAGGAGAACAGCGGAAATACACATAAGATCATAGCTTCAAGCCTTAACCAACAAGTAAAGTATGGATCCTGAAGCAAGACTAATGAACAAAGAAGCGAACGAATATAAGAAAATGTTAAGTTTTCTGTTGTTGGACGTACTCAAGATTTTAAAAAAGAGTGGAAAAGGAGTGTTAATTAAATAATGAGAATTAAAGGAGTAACGCAGCAAAGTTAAGAAATTAAATTCTTCATAAAACTCTGTAAAAGTAATTCAAACGAGGTTTATTTTGAACGATCAGCTGAGTTTGGCTGTTTCAAATACAGGTTAGGCAACAAAAACGGGAAATGATTTAAAAGGAAAAATAATAGTTATCAAAATGACGTCATAGAAATTTATAATAAGTCTACTAGAATTAGATGTTTAGATGCACTTTTCTTAGAAGGCTAAAGTTTAAGAACACCCCCCATTAATTATTTCAGATATTAAAATATATTTTAACAGTGATAAAATAGGTCCTATTAGATAGGAAGGGTTTTTGACTGAATCTGAGGAAATTGTAGAGGTTCTTAATGATCATTTTACTTCAGTATTTACCGAAAAGAATCCAGATAGATTAATTGATGATAATTCTATGTCGGAGGAATTAGTGTTTAATATTATTAGGGAAATAATTGAAGGTCTTATATTGGAGTTAAATACTAGTAAGCATCCAGCCAGAAAACATTCATTCTAGATTACTCAAAGAAGATGAAGGAAGTATTGCAGTAGCTTTTGAGAAGATGTATTCTGGATAACAAGAGTTTGGAGAAATAGGTAATGATTGGAAATTATTGAATACAGTAACCAATTTTTAAAAGGGAAATAAAGAGGACCCAAATAACTTTAGGCCGGTAAGCTTTACTTTTATAGAGAATGTTGATGCAATTTACTTAGATTTTAGCAAAGCTTTTGATAAGGTTCCACATAGGAGACTAGTTCACAAATTAAATATGCATGGGATATTTAGTAAAGTTTTGAATTGGATAACTGAATGGCTGATAAAGAGGAAACAGAGAGTTGTGTTGAATAGGGTGAGGTCATAGTGGAGGGACGTTTTCAGTTCTGAACTTTAGGAATCCACCCTAGGCCCTTTATTATCCATAGTTTATATAAATGATCTTGTGGAGGCTGTAAATAGCAAAGTGAATATTTTTTTCTAATGACACTAAATGGGTAGCTGTAGTCAAAGGGGTTGAGGGTAGCTTTAAAGTGCAGAGTGAGTTAATTAAGTTATTAGCTTAGGCTCAGAAATGGCAGTTGACTTTTAACCCTGAAAAGTGCAAAGTTATTAATATGGGAAGGGATAATAGGGAATTTAGATATGAAATGGATGGGCTTTGGCTGAATTCATTTGAGGATGAGAATGACTTACGTGTAATAGTATATTGGTCACTGAAGTTATCGAAGAGGTGTATTGAGGCAAAAAGTAAAGCAAATAGGGTGCGAGGATACATTAAGAGGAATGTTAGCTACACGAGTAAAAAGGGTTAATCTTAAAAAGTAAAACTCGTATGTAAGGGCACATTTAGAGTACCGTATACAAACATGGTCACCACATTTTAGAAATTATATTAACCTGCTAGAGATAGTACAAAGGGGGCAACAAAAATAACAACTTCCCTGAAGAAACATAAATATGAAGATAGACTGAGGGTATTAAATATGTTCTCATATGAAAGAAGCTCTGTGATAAGAGATATGATTGTGTTATTTAAAATCTGTTCTGGAATGGATAAGTTTGATTTAGGCAAGCTATTTGAGTTTGGAGGTACTAATATGACTAGGGGTCACCACTTAAAAATAAAAAAACAAAGGTGCAGGTGGATATTAGAAAATATTTTTTTCACCAATAGAGTGGTAGGTTACTGGAATAGTCTTCCACCTAAGACAGTACACAGTCTATAGGCGTTATACATATATATATATATATATATATATATATATATATATATATATATATATATATATGACGATTATTCTAAAGGCCTCGCAGATCTCCCGTGTTTAATTTCTCTTCGTAGCTGTTGACTTTATATATATATATATATATATATATATATATATGGTCACCAGTTATAGGAAAGCAAATGACAAGCGCAGGCTTAGGTGCGCGACGAGATCTTAACTTCTGAGTGATGGGTGTCGTTGCGGTGATTTATTAATCTGACTCCAAGAGTCAATATTTTTAAGGTGTTCTTTTGTTTGGTTGGGCTTACCGAAGGCTTAAGGCAAAGATGGACTTAAGAAAATAATAAGTTTATGTTATAAGCGGCGCGATTACATAGCGTATTCGACTGGAGACTAGTCTGTCCAAGTACTAACAACGCGAATACGGGATGAAAGCGAGACAACACTCGCGTTTGAGATTTAGATTCCAATCCCTATCTTATCGTGTAAAGCAGTTCGATATTATGATTGCTCTTACAGTTCTCTCTCACGTTGAATGATCTCGAGTCTGACCTCGTGGTCTTGACGGGCCACATGGCCACAGCCTCTATTCTCGACAGTTTGCTTTATTTATAATTAATTATATTCAATCCGAATGCTCGGAGCGCACATATCATTCATTTGGCAGTGCATAAAAAAAATGAACAATGGATCGCCTAACGACGTCTTGCAAACGTATTTTAATTCGAACCCTATGATGATTCTTTTCGAATGAGGGAATTCGTTCCCCCATGCTCACCCTTTAATAGAGGTGGGGGGGTGCATCCCACCAGGCCTAGTTATTTCTAATAAATTAGTAATATACACACATTGAAAGCCTAGTATTAACTTTGAATTCAAAGACAATTGCCAGACGTTGGTAGGCTCTCCAATATTCATTGTTTGGGTTTTTTGTCGTGCGCTCTGGGCAATCTGATTGAATTAAACTAATTATAAATAAATTAAACCGTTTATCTAGAAAGTAAATGAAATAAGGCGGTATTTAACATCATATTCGCGTTTCTGACATCTACAAACGTAAGAAAAATACATTTTAGTACCTGAAATAATTGTTGGGTATATTCTTCAAATTTTACGTAAGAGAAATTAGAAATTTGAGTGAAATATGACTTTCGACTCGATTAGGTTTTTAAAAACCATATGAAGCGGTATTTTTCTTTATTCTGTATGCCCTTTTAATATTACTCTTGGGCACACAAAGCACTGATCATAAAAATAAGTTTTGGACGCAATTAGAAGTATCTGCTCCTACATCGAACATTCGATGGAAAATGTTAAAAGTTCAGCAATGAAATATATGATACAAAGAACCTCAGACTCTCTGAGTAGTTTGAAGTTTGAAATAATGTAGTCGAGAAGAAAATTAAGTTTATAAACCATTACGTAAATATTTTTTGGGAAGTTATGTAAAAAAAATGTTAAAAGAAAGAAAACTTTATAAATACATATAGTAAGATGGTTAGGTGACAAATTATAAGAATCATATATGTTAACAATGTAACAGAATACCAGCTATTGATTGTGTATAAAAAATATATGTAATGTTTAGATTTAACTCAGAGTGAGCGAGTGTTTGCTATATAAGGCGTTTGAAATTGTCAAGAAGAGAAAACAGTAAACCAGAAAGAATTTACCTGAAAGCATTATCCATGTCACCACTCTGCCGAAAATAAACTGCAAATAATTGAAAAACTGAAGACACTATTTTGCCAAAATCACAATAACGCTTAATCCAGTCATTTTTCCCAGCTGAACAAATTTGAAGTGAGATGCATTCTGCTATTCAAAGAAGATAAATCTATAAAATAGGTATGCCTCTGGCACCAAATTGCAGGATTTAATAGGCCCAGCGAGGAGCTCCACAAATGGACACTCAGTGGAATTATCAAATCTTAGAAATTGCTATGTGTCAAAATTAAGGAAAAAATATGCCAAGTATAATAAATAAAGAACCAAAGAGAATTAAATTAGCATATGAAACTTATATATGTTAAAATGTACAAATAGATCTGAGTCAAGCGGCCGTTAGAGTCGCGTGGAACATACAAAGATATCAAAAGTGACCACCTGGACAAATACGAAGATCGCACAGAAACAAACATACACGTGTTGGGAACATTTATCGGCAGCTGAACAAAGATAAGCTCCGACTAGAGAAATTTCACAGAGACCTGCAACAAGCGATTCCCTATAATAAAGCTAAATCTATGGGAAATATGTAGGCACAACAGGTACACAGAGTTGTCGGAAACTCCCCCCCCCCCCCCAAGGGGTGTAAATATCGAACAAACTAGATAACTGGGTCTGCCCCACGGACAAATCAAGGTCACGCTCATTGGAGATGATATATATATATATATATATATATATATATATATATATATATATATATATATATATATATATATATATATATATAATCCAGCAAACCGCAATTAACAGAAAGACAGGATATAATTTTTCTTCGGAAAAAATTATTTCCCTAATTCACAAAAAATCCGTACAGGGGTGGGATTCGCATAACCCTTGTGAGAAATTAGAAGAGGGCAGAATCAATTCGACAGAGGCGTCAAGTAGGCCCATTGCCTAAAGTCCTCGTCACCCGTTGAGCGCAATAACAACGAGGACTCTTCAATACAAGCCATTATAATTAGCGACCACTCACTCACAAACCGGTAACATATAGCACCATATAAAATGCTAACACCCACTGGTACCATTAACCATCCTCCATACATACAAGTGAAAACTTTACCCACATATCCTATAGTAATTTTCAGGTGACTAGATGCAGCTAAACATACTCATGCTACTGGAATTTTCAAGGGAAAGAGAAAAGTACCTTGTGAAGAGTCACATTCGCTGAAGTGCATAGAATAGCATTATTCAACGGATGACAAAAGCCGAAAGGGCCTATCAGAATTTATCCGAGTTAGTACCCACCCCATAAACTGCAGCCACAAGATTGCATAGCAGAAAACATAAAGATTTAAAAGCATTTGGTAAAACATGTTCCCAGTTGTTGATGGAAAAGTTATATAATTCTAAGACGAAAATTATAGTATTCCACACGATTTTCACAGCGTTCACACTCTCCACTCCAGGTAGGATCATAAGGATCTCAATTTCTATGAAAAATCTATTTCACTTCAGTAGACATAAAATAAGCACTTCGATCAGAGTGCGCGTACCTACGTAACGAAAAGAAGAAATTATGCCTGAATAAAAGCTGACGATGAAATATCCTTGCATGGGAAAACAAGGCGAAGCGTAAGTATTCGTCTACCAAAGTTAATTAATACATATTACGAGAATAAGGATGTAGTTGTCATTTTAAATCCATATTGATTCTATCGAATGGGTGTATTGCAGCGATCAGTTCTACTTTTCGGAAAAGTAATACTCGGGTTTTTAACCTTAAGAACATGGCATGTTTCTTAGTCGAGCAAAGTGAGTAAAGCGCGTAACTAGTGCGTGAAAGAAAGCTTTATTGATTTATACAAAGATATTGTGTTATATAGCAGCGCAGTAATTTCACGATAACGCATGAGTAGCAGATTTAAGAGTTCCGTGACTCGTAACAAAAAGGCACCAATTCTAAATGACATATAGCAATGTTCCGACTCTTCATTTTGCGCTAATGGAGGGTGTTCCAGGAACCCTTAGCTTAAACGAGATCATCAAATGCCTTCTCCATGATTCCTTAGTTTAAATGAGGGACATATAAGGAACTGCAACAAGAATCCTTGGTTTAAAGGACACGTAATAAAGGGTTGTTCCAAAAAACTCAAATTGAGAGGAAAGCTTAAAAGGTCTTAGATAAAATCCTTAGTTTAAAAAATGGAGAGACAATAAGGGGACTGCTCCAAGAATCCTGAGTTTTGGGAAGAGCAAAGAAAGGGCTGCTGCAAGAAACCTTAGTTTAACTGAAGAGATCCTGGAAAGGTCTGCTCCAACAATTATTACTTGAAAAGAGGAGAGATAGAAAAGATTTGCTACGAGAATCTTTAGTTTAAAGGAGGAGCAAAAGAATGACTCCTCGATGAATGCTTAGTTTAATAGAGTAGTGCCGAGAAAGGGTTGCTTCAAGAGACCTTAGTTTAAAGGAGAGACGTGAAGGGGTGCCCAAGAACCTTAGTTCAAGGGAGAAGAAGCGGAAAGGGTTACTCCAATAATCCTTAGTCTAAGTTTTAAAGAAGAAAGCCAAGGAAGGGCTGCTCCCAAATTCTTTAGTTTAAAGGAGAGGCAAAAAAGGGTTGATCGAAGAATCAATCCTTAGTTTAAATGAAAAGAACGGATACAAATCTGGTCCAAGAATTTTTAATTTAAAGGACAGCCAGAAAAGGGTTGCTGTAAGAATCCTTAGTTTAAGGGGAGAAATCCAAGAAAGGGCTGCTACAAGAAATCTTTGTTTGAAAGAGGAGAACCAAGAGAGGGATGCTCCAAGAATCATTAGTTTAAATGAAGGGAACCCCGTAATGGCTCCTCCAATAATCATTGGCTTAGAGTGGAACCAAGAAAGGGCTGCTAAAAAATCCTTAGTTTAGAGGAGGAAAACCGAGGCAAGGCTGTTCCATGAATTATTATTTTAAAGGATAGCCAAGAAAGGGTTGTTCCAAGATTCATTAATTAAAATGAGGAGAGCCAGGAAAGAGTTGCTCCAAGAATCCTTAAGTTAAAAGAGAAGCAAGAAAGGAGTGCTCCAAGAATCCTTAATTTAAATGAAAGTAATGAAAGGGCTACTCCAAAATCCTTAGTTTAAATGGGAAGAGCTAAGGAAGTGTTGTTTCAATAATCCGAAATTTAAAGGAGAGCCAAGAAAGGACTGTTCCAAGAATCTTAATTTAAATGAAGAGATCCAAGAAAGGCCTGATCTGATAGTCCTTAATTTAAACGAGAGCTAAGAAAACGTTTCTTCAAAAAATCTTAGTTTAAAGGAGAAGAACCATTAAAGGGTTGCCCCATCAATCCATTATTTAAATAAAAGCTTAGAATTTGATGTTCTAAGAATCCTTAGTTAAAGGACGAGAACCAAGAATGAGTTGCTTCAAGAATCCTTAGTTTACAGGGAGAGCAAAGAAAAGGCTGCTCCAAATATCCTTAGTTTAAAAAATGGGCTGTTCCAAGAATACTTACTTTAAAGGAGGGCAAAGAAAGGGCACCGCCAGGAATCTTTAGTTTAAAGGAGGAGAACCAAGAAAGTTTTCCAAGAATCCTCAGTCCAAAGGAGAGCTATAATAGGGCTGTTATAAAACCCTTAGTTTAAACGAGAAGATTCAAGAAAGGCCTGCTCCAAGAATCCTTACTTTAAAGGAGAACCAAGAGAGGGCTGCTCCAAGAATCCTCAGTTTGAAGGACGAGAGCCAATAAAGATCTGTTCCTAGAATCCTTAGTCTAAAGATGAGCCAAGAAATGGCTGCTCCTATAATCCTTATTTTAAATGAGGATATCTAAAAAGGGGCTGCTCAAATAATCCTTACTTTAAATGAGGAGAGTCAGGAAAAGGTTGCTCTCAGAATCCTTAGTTTAAAGGAGGAACAAAGAAAGGACTGCTCCAAGAATCTTTAGTTTAAAGGAGAAGAAGCTAACAAGGGCTGTTCAAGAATCCTTAGTCTAAAGGAGGAGAGCCAGAAGGAGTTGCTCCCATAATTCTTAATTTAAAGGAGAATCATGAAACGGCTGGCCCAAGAATCCGTAGTTTATATAGGAAGAGTCAAGTAAGTGCTGCTCCAAGATTCATTAGTTTAAAGTAGAGCCGAGAGAAAACTACTCCCAAAACCTTAGTTTAAAGGAAAGCTATTAAAGAGTTGCTCCAAGAATCCGTAGTTTAAAGGAGGAAAGCCAACCCTTGGGTGCTTTGATTACCAATCTCTTTCTTTTCCTTTTAATCGCTCTAGGTTCACGGTCGTTTACAACTTTTGTAAATTTCCAAGTAGGTCTACTTTAGCTATTTGCACTTCTCATCCTCACTCTCAGAAATTGTAAAGATCGATTGTGATTCCTGGATATCATTCGATAAACCAATCACCGGGTCATTTGATCAAAAGCCTCATATATATAATACACTATATTCACCTCCCCACCTCCCCTGTACTCTTTATTGCCTATGCAGGCGGAGTGACACTGTTTGTTAAACTCATTGAAATCTCCCACAATTCACTAAAATTATCAGCATCCACGCTGCACTTTGATTTATATAACTTCATAGTATTTAAACGTCATCTTGACAACCAGGCCAGCTCAGTACTCATTGTAAAGTCACTAACCTTTTTTTCTACCTCGGCATTTATATATATATATATATATATATATATATATATATATATATATATATATATATATATATATATATATATATATATATATATATATATATATATATATATATATATTTTAGTGTAGATGGGTAGCAGTCTTTCTTGAATGCAAATTTTATTGAAGATCATGGTGTATTTCGCCTCAGTTAATTTCCTTTGTCACCTTTCTATTCTTGTCTTTTTTATTCCATCTTATAGATTGTAGATCATTTGTCCTGTATTCATCTCTCTTTTAAATGAATGGGTTTGGCAAAAAACAAACTAAATTGCTGAGCTTTCGATCTTATTCGATCATCTTCGGAGCGTTTTTATATATGCTTTCCTCCTTTACCAATGAATGTAGAGTCGGAATCAGAGTGAATGAAAGAAAACGATTTTTAGGTGGTATTTATTCCGCCTGGTTGATCATAAAGTTAGAGGAAACGAGCCAATCCGGTGAGTGGTATAGGTGTATAGGTGTATATTGCGCCAATACACTAGATAGCTCAGGTCACAATAAACACAAAAACCTATATTTTGTTATTGAAGGCAATGAAGGTAAATGCGAACGCGAAATCTGAATTTTTGCAGACGAATTTCGTTATGCCTAAATCTCGGCGTCGTTGAGGAAGAAGTATTAAAAGCAAAGAGTTACGAAAAATATATATTATGGAATAAACAGTTATGATTGAAAAGTGAAATTATACTGTGAGTTTGATTGGATTGAATTTTTACGCGTGTGAATTAAATTTTGCAGGAGTTAATGAGAATGGATTTACAATCGATAAATATTAAATATTATAGATTTAAATTGGGAAATTGATTGACAATTAGTAATTGATAGAGATATTAAATAGTAATTTGGAAATAGATAATTGATAGATAGTAATTTGTAAATCAGTAGTTTGATAAATAAATTAATAATTTATAAAAAGTAATTGGTAATTTGCTTGGCAATTATTAATTAGTTAAATAGATTATTAAATAGATTATATTGGATAAATAGATTACAAATTGGTAAATGTTAAATGGTGGTAATTATTAATTGGTTAAATAGATTGATAATTTATAAAAAGGTAATTGGTAATTTGCTTGGTAATTATTAAATATATTATTGGTGTGATAAGTAGATTATATGTACAAATAGATTACAAAGGAGTTGGAAGAGTCTGTAAATGAGAAAAGAATCACGCATTAATTCGAGATTCTTTTGGGACATATTTAGCTAAAATATTCCAATTCAAATGTTACAGATCTGATTCACCGAGACGAGGACAACTAATGAACCTCATGGATTTGATCTTAAGACGCTCTGGAGAGCAGGAGTAACAATCTCACGAATTAAGTCATGGTTACCAACCCTTCTTGAAATTATATATATATATATATATATATATATATATATATATATATATATATATATATATACAGTTAGAAATAAATATTTACACTTGTAGGGGTATAAACCGCTACAGTGGAATTTTAAAACAACTTTAATGTTCCATTCCAGTTTAACGCTTGACTATTGATGGCCCACTTCTCTTCGCTTATTAAAATGGCTTCTAAGATGTTCAGCCTACTTTTATTTCCCTCTTTTCTTTTAATTATGGTGTTGTCAACAAGAATATATCTCGTTAGAATGATGTTATGTGCGCTCTCCAAATGATTTTTAGGTCCTCCGCTTTTCAGTTCATCGTTAAACGTCTCGAAGTGTGGTAGTTGCCATGCCAATATATTTAGAGTTATTATAAAGCTTCCAGTCTTTATTGGGGCAGGTGAACTCGTAAACTATGTTGGTTGAATCTCAAGTCAACCAACACCAACATAGTTTATGAATTCACCTGCCTCAATAAAGACTGCAAGCTTTATAACTCTAAATATATTGGCATGACAACTACCACACTATCGAGACGATTAACGATGCATCTGCAAAGCAGAGAACCTAAAAACATATGGAGAGCGCACATAACATCAGTCTAACGAGAGATACTCTAGTTGACAACACCTTAATTAAAAGAAAATATGGAAATAAAGCTAGGCTGAACATCTTAGAAGGCATCTTAATAAACGAAGAGAAGCCGACCATCAATAGCCAAGCGTTAAACTGGAATCGAACATTAGAGTTGTTTTAAAATTTTACTCACCGGATTGGCTCGTTTCCTCTAGCGTTATGATCAACCAAGCGGAATAAATACTACCTAAAAAATCCTGCCGGCCGAAAGCAAGGAAATTATGACGATGGTCATAGTCGCCCACCTGGCGAACCTTGCACGTCCCGGCTGCTTATCGGAGGAACTCAAGACAATGTTGAAACACAACGGTGTAAAAAAGAAATTGTGGTTCCCACCGAACCCAGCATCTCATGACGTGCTGAACATCAAGTTCATTGATGACACGCAGTCTGAGAATACCGACGAATCAAGTAAAAAAGAAAATGAATCAACCAACAATCAAGAAGAGGATGGGAACCAAGAACATATAAATGAAGATAGCGTAGAAGTAAAAAACACCCCGAAGGAAAAGAAATCTAAGAAGAAGAGGAGCAACAAACCCCCTAAACAAATAGAAGAGGAGAGTCTGGATGGGGAGTCAGGAGACGATCAGTCTTACCCCGGAGTCCCCCTGACCGATGTCCTGGAAAATGGACACTTTTTCGACGGGGAACAACTTAAACTAAAAATTTTCGGGACTACCGGATGTAGACCCGAAAAAATTAACCAAACACACTTAGTAAAGGGCATTAGGAACGGCGAGTACAAGTGGACCTTTGAGGGGCCGTAGTCCCCAAAGGAAATGGAAAGCCTCCTATGCAGCGGCGCGATGTTTATCCCAGAGTCAAGTCGTCACACAGTGAATTCGTCAACTTACAAAAACATAAAGAGCGGTATGATGACCTCATCTATAAACTAAAAAGTAAGAAATGACAAAAAGTGTAAAGCGCGCAAATAAATAAATAATAGAGCAAAAAAGTTTAAAGTGAAAATAATTAATCAAAGTAAATAATTAACTGAACGTGTTAAATAGATAAATAAGCAAATAGATAAATGTGACAGTTAATAAACAAACGAATAGAAAATAAAATATTCAAGTGTCAAAACAATCTAAACGAGTGAAAATATAGCGGAAAATGTAAATAGGAAATTATAAAACTAAGAATATCAGTCAGTATAAAAATAAAGTGAAATAAAAGTAAACAATCGAATACAAATTAAAATATTCAAGTGTTAAAATAAATTAAATGAGTAAAAATATAGCGGAAAATGTAAATAGGAAATTATAAAAATAAGACTATCAGTCAATGTAAAAATAAAGCGAATTAAAAGTAAAAATTAAGTGGATTATAAAAAGCATAATATGTACTGTGTAAATTATACAGAAGTACATGTCATAAAATAAAATTAAGTGAACCAGTATTTTAAATTCAAATGATTATGTATATAACGTAATAAACCCAAACAGTTATATATAAACCAATAATAGACAGTAGGTAATAAAATAATAATAAAGTCTAAATAAGTTTCCAAAATTAGTGTAAATATTAAAACCCAATTAGTGGGTAAAATTAGTGCATGTATTAAAACCCTATTAAAGGGGAAAACTTAAAATTGTAAAATAAAAAAAAGCTGGGCTCCTGCGTTGATTTCTCCAGGAGAAACCTCTTTATGTATCTTTGCCTTCGACTAAATCTTTTCCCTCCTTAGCTATATTTAAAAAAAAAATTTTTAACACTTTGACTATATATTTTTTTGCATTGTATAAATTTATTTATTTAATGTAAAAACTACTTGTTCTCTTTCCAATAAATATATCATCATCTTTTATTCAGACGGATCAGAAAGCCAACACTTAAATACGCTGAATAAGTACATAAGCAAATCGGCAAAGCAGGTAAAGGCAGGGGGAAATTTTTTTGTCCCTACGAAACGCCTCTGGATTTTTTACTTTACCTATCCTGGAGGATTAACTGAAAGAAGAATAATCTTACTGGGGTACCAAGTTAGCAGTATTTGCGCCTACCCTCCCCCTCCTCCGCTCAGTTGTGGAGCCGCACTAGCTACTGTGAATGCCTTTCATCGCCTCGTTCCAACTATGCACTTATGTGAATAAGGCATAATTTGGGGCACTGGGGAAAGCAGGTTTGAGGATTAGCCCACTGCAGAACCCAGTGTCAGAGGCACCTGGACAAAGGTCAGAACTGCAACCTCCGGGGGAAACCCCGGGGGCCCAGCCAGGACCATAGTGGGAAGTACACCCGTCTCTATGTAAGCCGAATGCTGTTCTGATACCCAAATCCGCGAGGGGCTGCACCCCCGGTGGGTGTTGGTTGATTCCACAACTAACCAAGAAAAATCCCGCCATACAATCACACCTCGTGGCCCCCTCCTTCCCCCCCAGGTTCATCCCCTCATCATCATCATCCCCCTAAGGCAACTCACAGTCGCGAAGGCGGTGACACCCCGGAGTGGAGGGGACATCAACAAAAAAGGGACACTACTGTAAACCCAACTTAATAGTAAAAAGAAAGAAAGAAGCAGGTATTCTAAAAACCCAACAAAGAGGAATGCAGAGAAGAAGACCTTAGAGCTCCATGGCCTCAACCATAGAGCTCACCAATACAACAAGGATTACTCTTCGGACGCTGCCTGGCCAAGAGAGACCAGACAGAGGGACAGTCTTCGCATTGCTCTTTGGGACGCTAAATGTCTCACTAATAAAACTAATAGAGGTTGCAACGGACTACATCGCAATTTGCGAAGAGAAAAGCGACGTCGAGGCGCTGACGAAAGAGGCCTCAGCCGATGCCCTAAGAACTATAAACCTCCAACCAAACATCCCAGCTCAAATCCTGACCCACCGAAGCTTTATTTACAGGAGGTTGGACCCATGGATTGGACACCACGGGAAGGAGGAAATCGAAAGAGAAATAGAAAGGAATTACAGCTGGGCCAAAGTCTCGGAGGTTGTAAAATTCAGAAACCGAAGAGAAAACAACGAATATAACCATGTATTGAAAGTTATATTCGCTGAAACAGAAATGGCAAGGAAGGCGAAGGAAGCAGGGCTCCAGTTGTTCAACGCAAGGATAAGCAACGATCAAATTGAGAGGGAAGATTATATCCCAGTTCAGATGTGCTTCCGCTGCTTTAAGATGGAGAGTCACACCACCAAAGAATGCAAAGCAGAAAAAGAGACATGTTCTAGATGCGGCTTGATGGGCCATAACTGGGGGACATGCAAGAGCCCCCAGGAAAGATGTATCAACTGCAAGATGGGACAAAGGGCTATGCCATGGTATGCCCATTAAAAAAAGAAATAATACGGCAAAAGGCCAACGAAAAAAGAGAAGCCAAAATTAAGAGGAAAAACACCACATACGCCCAGGTCGCGAAGGCAGCCCTAAACAAGTACGACGCGAAGAAGGTGTACCTTAACATTGACAGCGAGATGTCAATCAAAATATTGACCTGCATAATGTACGCGCACGCGCGGAACCCTATGAGGCCAGGGACATTTGAAGATGAGCTAAATGCCATGCTAGCGAACAATGGGATAAGCCCCATGGTCTTTCCAAAAGAAAACCAGCATCCGAGGACATCCTTCAAATGAAGTATGCGACGACGGTACCCCTAAAAACTCAAGAGAAAGGCACACGAAAGACGACGGAAGAGAAGACTAACGCGCAACAACCACCTAGAAGAGAAGACCCACGTATCTTAGCCTAGAAAAAAAGAGAACAGGAGCAATAAAAAAGGAACCAGAAGGAGACAACCACGAAGGCCGAATCGGACAGCTCGGAGGGCGAGAGGGAAACAACTAAAAAACAGAGAAAACCAAAGAAGAATATAAAGAAAAAAATAGACGGAAGAGATATCAATCTCAAAATATACGCCAGTGAAGATTCCCCGCTGCCGAGAAAAATATCATCAAAGAGTCTCCTTGAGGGAATCAGATCCGGCAGATACAATTGGGAGTTTGAGGCCGACGTATATTCAAAAATGTTGGAAGACGCAGTAATACTTGGCGACATAGAACTCAACGAGGACTACTTTGAAACTAGGACCCCGCAAGAATACAAAAAAATACACTGTGGAAGAACAAGAAAGGACAAGAAATAACCACTAACAGACAGGACAACTGACAGACACAACCATGGAAAGGACAAACAACAGACTAAGTATAATGACACTGAACGTAAACGGAGGGACAGGAAAAAACATAGTATACAGTAACATCTTTAGGCAGACAGACCCAGACATCATTCTTATCAGTGAACACGGACTCGACACAAGAACGCAAAAATTAAAAATCCTAAATTTCACGACATTAGCAAAAAACTGCTCCCAGGAAAGGTATGACGGGGTGGCGATCGCGATAAAGAGAAACCTTAAGTTCAAACACTTACCTGAGCTTGAGGAATCCTTTATGGCGATAGCTATACCGACTCTCGTCGGTGATCTTGTTGTAGCGGCAGGGTACCAACCTCCTAGGAGAAAGTTCCTGCCAATACACAACTTCAACACACTATGTGCGCACCAAAGAAAAGTATTCTTGGGAGGTGACCTTAACGCAAACTTGGGAGCAACTGGTTACAAAAAGACCAACGAAAGAGGCAGGAATCTGCAACTCTTACTAGACCGAGACAGACTAGACATAATTGCACCTGACTTCCCGACATTCATAAATTCGCGGTCGGCATCGAAGCCGGACGTTGTCTTGACCAGCTGCAACTTCCCATTTAACCATCATAGCACTCCGGGACCCCCCGTCCCGAGTGACCACATACTTATACTTACAACCATTTCCCTTGCGTCCTTTCAGATCCCGGTGCAGACAAGAAAGTCCTTCGCTCGAGCTAACTGGGCGAGGTACTGGGAAATGCTGAGCGAATACCAGCCAGCAAATCTGAATGTAGCAATACTCGAAGAAATAGATGAAGAGCTGGAGCTATTAACAACCTCGATCAGCAGGGCAGATAGGGAGAGCGTTCCAACAACATCATATAGAACGCTCCGCCAGCCAAAATGGACAGACGAGATGAGAAGTATAGCAAGGAAACATAGGGAACTCTATGACCGGTTGAGACGCACGGGAACGAGCAGAGAATTAGTGGCCGGGATGCGCCGCCTTGAAGCAGAACTAACGCGAATAATCAGGGAAAAGCAGAAGGAAATATGGGAACAATTAATCGACAACATTGATGACGAAGACAATCCCGACAAATTCTGGAGACAGATAAAGAGACTCAGGGGTACAAACATAAGGGAAAAAACACGAATCAAGGAGGACGAATCATACATCGAGGAACCAACAGATCTCAAAGTACGGTTCAGGGAGCACTGGAGAGAAGTCTTCTTAATTACTCCAGAGGACAACAAAGACTTCGACTTAGAGTTTCAGGGTGAGATCATCGACGAGCTGAATGATGTTATTGAGCGGACCTACCCGTACCCGCACGTCTCGGAAGAAAGGGAGATGGTGGGATACGGGAGGGTAATAACAATGCAGGAACTCGCTGATGCCACCAAATCCTTCAAACAAAAAGCTCCAGGTTGGTCGGGAATAACAAAAGCGAATATAACTAACGCTCCACCGCAAGTGAACGTAATGAACGCAGCCATGAACACCGGCTATTTCCCTGATGCGTTTAAACTTGCAAAGGTTATATTCATCGACGAAGGGGAGCAGACTTCCCGACCAGCTCCTAAACTATAGGCCAATCTCCCTCCTGGAGTTCATAGGCAAGATCTTTGAAACGATCACAGCCGACAGACTACAGAATCAGCTAGAAGAAAATGATGCACTCAACTACCAACAGCACGGCTTCCGCAGAGGAAGAGAAGCCGACACCGCGCTCGCACTTCTCTCAGAAAAACTAGCAAAATCGAGGGCGGAGAGAAAATACGTAGACGTAGTCCCCAGAGATGTACAGAAGGCCTTTGACAAGATTTGGCTGAGGGGTCTTCAATTCAAGATTGTAAACCTTCGGCTGAACCTAGTCATTGAAAAGATCCTCTGCGATTATGTGATGGAAAGAAGAGCCCAGATACAGATTGAGGGCCACAAGGGACCGGAATTTAGTCTCGAAGCTGGTGTGCCGCAAGGTAGCTGCCTCAGCCCTCTGCTGTATAGTATCTACACGATCGACCTTCAATCGTCAATCAAGGGTGGCACGATGTATCTACAATTTGCAGATGACATCACGCAGATTGTACCGAACACTTACAACAACGACCTAGTGCAAGCTGGAGAGACGGCGGTGGAGATCGAAAACATAGACTCGTACGAGCGTAAATGGAAGATAAAGACGAACGTCCAAACGTTCGTTATTATCCCCATGAACCGCACGATATACGACGACATCTATGCTGGCGATCGAAACCACCACTACTGTCAGGAGGGCACAGTGCTCGGGCTCAAAATTACCGTTTGGGGGTATAAGCCTCACTTTACAGACCGGATCAACCTAGCAAAGGGGGAACTGGTGAAACTGTACCGTTTTCGCAGACTGAGCAGGAGTAACTTAAGGAAACTCTACCTTTACTACGTAAGACCAAAGCTTATATACCCAGCGGTAATCACCCAAACCTCAGGGATTATGACACTGAGATCTATGCAGGGGATACAGAATAAAGCCTCCTTGATTATTAACAACACAAGAAGACGGGAATGCATATCACAAAGAACACTACACAGAAGAGCGAGACTACAACCAATCAACACCTTAGTACAATCACAAGCAAAAAACACATGGGACAAAATAGAAACCGAAATACTGCCAAACCTGGACCTAGACTTAGACATTGACATGACAAGACTAAAAAGTAAAATCACACGACGGACTAACTTTCCAAGTGGCAGGCGAACTGCCACTGAGGTACTGACTGAACGATTTACATAAAATATCCTTTTTATACATTGTATGACCCAAAGTTCAAATAGAAACCCTATAATTACGACAAAAACACCTAAAACTAACTCCAACTTATGACCTAAATCCTTAATCTGTCTAATATTAAGTTTTTTAATAAGCACTTAAAATGTACTAATTCAGCCATCATAGGAATATAAAGGCTTGAACGCTTCAAAAATATATAATTATTTAAAAAAGAAAAGAGGAAAAAAATGTTTCTGTAAAGTAAAAGGATGGACATATACATGCATGTATTATCCTTGAACTAAATATAAACACATTTTTACTTTTTATTTTTTATATAGGAATTGGCATGAATGTGATAAAATTAAAAAGAATATGAACAAATATGTATGAAAGCTTAAAGTTAGATTAAATATAAATGTTAAAATTTGTATGAAAGCTTAAAGTTAGATTAAATATAAATGTTAAAATTTGTATGAAAGCTTAAAGTTAGATTAAATATAAATGTTAAAATTTGTATGAAAGTTTAAAGTTAGATTAAATATAAA
The DNA here is from genome assembly GCA_963969495.1 of Ceratothoa steindachneri. Taxonomy (NCBI): domain Eukaryota; kingdom Metazoa; phylum Arthropoda; class Malacostraca; order Isopoda; family Cymothoidae; genus Ceratothoa; species Ceratothoa steindachneri. Next base: position 21,724,804 of record OZ018328.1, on the reverse strand, counting down.
TGTTAAAATTTGTATCAAAGCTTAAAGTTAGATTAAATATAAATGTTAAAATTTGTATCAAAGCTTAAAGTTAGATTAAATATAAATGTTAAAATTTGTATGAAGGATTAAAGTTAGATTAAATATAAATGTTAAAATTTGTATGAAAGATTAAAGTTAGAATAAATATATATGTCAATATTTGTATGCAAGTATAAAAGTTAGACAAATTATGTATAAACTTGTATGAAAGTTTAGTGTTAAACCAATTATATGTTAAAAGTAGTATGAAAGTTTAAAGTTAGAACGAGGTAAAATTAGGTATGAAAGTGTAAAAATTTGAAATATTATGTAACAACTCGTATGAAAGTTTAAAGCTAGTTCAAATATATGTTAAAATTTTTTTCTTGGGGAATGAAAGTTTAAAAGTTAGTATAAATATATGTCATATTTGTGAAAAAAAAAAAAAATTAAAAAAAAAATAAATAAATAAATATATATATATATATATATATATATATATATATATATATATATATATATATATATATATATATATATATACATATGAATATATATAGAGAATCTATGAAAAAACAAGAATTGTTAAAACATTAAGATTCAAACGAGAATAAATAAATAATAAGAATGATGCAAAAGATGCCCCAATCACCAGGGTAAAATATCAACGTTGTGTTTTCACCAAACTATCTCTCTCACTATATAAAAATCTACAACTACTACAGCTTTGAACATCTGCTTCTTTCATTCACTCTTATTCCGACTGCACATTCATTGGTAAAGGAGGAAAGCATATATAAAAACGCTCCGAAGATGATCGAATAGGATCGAAAGCTCAGTAATTTAGTTTGTTTTTTACCAAACCCATTCATTGAAAAGAGAGATGAATACAGAACAAGTGATCTGTAAGATGGATAAAAAAGACAGTTAGAAGAATAGAAAGTTGATAAGGGAAATTAATTAAGGCGAAATACACCATGGTCTTGAACAAAATTTGCATATATATATATATATATATATATATATATATATATATATATATATATATATATATATATATATATATATATATATATATATATATATATATGAGAAACTCACAAAGTAGCGCGTGAGTAGACCAATAAATGCAAAAAATCACACAGGAAAATGAAAGGCGGATTCCAAGTAATTTCGAAATGTTCAGTTCATTATCAAGGAATAACAAAATATTTTACAAAGATGGTATATACATATATGAGAGACAGCAGAGGAATGCTCCGCTCATGCACAACGAAAGGGCAGAAAATAGAGAAATATTATCAAAGACGGATATGAAGTATAAAACCAAATAGATAAGGTCTACTTCCGGAAATTCCAACTGTGAGTACATAATGTAGACACCTTATCTATTTGGTTTTATACTTTGTATCAGTTTTTGATAAGATTTCTCTATTTTGTGCCCTCTCGTTGTACATGGGCGTGGCATTACTCTGCTGTCTCTCATATATATATATATATATATATACCAGCTTTGTAAAATCTTTCGTTATTCCTTGATAATGAACTGAACACGTTCGAAAGTACTTGGAATCTGCCTTTCATTTTCCTGTGAGATTTTTTGCATATATATATATATATATATATATTTATTAAGGTGGTCCCCCCCCAAAAAAAATAAAGTTTTTTATCTCCACATGCCTGATTGTATTACCACATTGGACTGTAGGTCACATACTCAATTTCATAAAAATCGAACAATATTTACTAGTCGCTATATGGATCTTAACTTATTAGTCTACTGGTAAATTAATTTTTGAGATAGAAGTGAACAGTCTTTGTAAATACTAGTTTATTTGAAACAGATCTTGGTCTTGAAAAACAATTTTTTAAAAATATTTATATTAAAGTGAAAAGAAAATAGTTGAATGGCAAATAATTTCTTTTTGACACAAATTATAACTAAAATTGCTGATTAAACATTGATCCTTTTGAGCATGAGGGAAATTTTTGTAATGTTTTCCCACCAGTCTGAGAAGCAACTGTTTCTGTTCTTTATCTTTTGTTAGAGATGCATTATACGATTTGATAAGTGCAATACCTCTTTCTGCTGGATCGTTAATAACCATTAAGTTAATCGCTCGACGTTGAAATTCTTGAAAACACGTATACTCTTCCCAAGAACTTGGGTTATTCTTCAGGAATGTATCCTCTCCAAACTTGTATCCATCTTTCATTAGGAGACTGAAGATAACTTAGTTGTTTGAGTTACCAGTTCATGCAAGTCTAAATCATCGATGTTTTTTATAAGATTTAATCGGCGATCAACTTTAGTGTATTCATTACGATGAAGATTGGAGACCATCTTCTGTTTGGTCTCAGTGTGGAGAAATGGCTACATTAAGCCTCCTGGAGGAGTATAGATACATTCAAGCCCCCCTCCCTTCATGAGGAGAAGCGTGGGAAAGGTAGCCGGCGAAAATGCTTACCATGTGTGATCGCCTCGCCGCTGTGGGCAGTTGGAGCTAACATATGTTTGAAGGCGACCACCTAAGGTCCTTAAACGACGCTCTAACGATCGTATGACCTACGAGACCCATAAACCCGTGGTTAGGAAAAAAAAACGGTGCGAGTCAGAAGGCACGCCAAGTAGCGGTGCGGTTACGAGCCTATAATTTGCGAGCTGACTTGGGCACCCCAGTGCTACCTCAGGAATTCTCGCTCTCCCCAGATGCTAACTCACCATTCGCTCCCCCCCCCCCTTTTGCATCTGTGGCCTGGTCACTTTCCCCTTTAGATGGGGCGGCAATCTGCCTATAAATAAGCCCCGCAAAGAAAGAGAAGAGGATTATCTGAAGTCGATACGCCAGAGTTGGATTAGGTCGTGAAGATCGATCCATCGGCTAGACAAGAAGATTTTTAGAAGTCGATTCGCCAGAAGAAAGATTAATTCGTAAAGATCGATCCTTCAGCCATACAAGACTATTTCCGTGAGAAACGATAGGATCAGATTGAGAAAATCGATCCCCCCCCTTTCAGGGCCGTATTAACCTAATTAGTCAAGTTTTATATCGGTGCCATACCGAAGAAGCCTTTTCCGTCTGCAAAGAAGTCCGACTAAAGAAAAGTAAAGCCGCTCACACTCGAGTGATTCTCACATCCCAAGCAACGTAAGAGTGAGAGGAGAAGAACCCTGCCCCAACGAGCTCCCGTTCTTTAATTACGTTTAAGAAGCATTCCCTCCTCGAAAATTCAAGCAGCGACGAAGCAACACTTCAAAGCGAGAGATAAGTCCTCCAGCGACATCCGGCAATCCCTAATACCTACCTGTAAGTTAACAATAACATTTATATCTCTATTGCAATAGTAGAAGTTTAGTACGTCCCACGTTTTAAAGGAGAGTAGAAACCATTATTCTTGAACCTAGGTCATATGTGTTTGTAGATGACAGTACATTAATTTAATGTTTTATGCTAAACAAATAGGGTCGTGATAAAAATACTAATTGGCAATTGGTTGGTTTATTGAAAGCCTACTTGTTTATGTTTTGTCATTTAAAATTCTTTGAGGCCAAATATAGAAATGCTTTTACTGTTGGTTTGTAATATTTAATTTAAAATACACGTTTATTTTTTGGTAGATTCTGGTGTTTCCTCTTATCCTTATGTGTTTAAAAATAGCTCTTCCTTAAGGACTAAACCAATAAAATAGCACTCTTAGAACAAAGCCTACTTCATCATAGAAGTAACTCACGCCCCTTAAAGCATACCGCTACTAAAAGGGTGTCAAAGCGTAGAGTGATCAAAGCCAAGGGTCATTCTACGACATATTATAAAAGTGGTGTCAGGTCTAGAGGTTTTATATTAGAAAGAACCCAGCAATGTTTATTTAAGGAAGAGCTAACACATAAAAGGAACACCAGGAATAATAGGATATTTGACGAGTGGGAAATTGGTAAAGTTAGAGGTGGATACCATCTAAAGGTAATTGTTAGGCCAAGTGGTAAGTTTCGGTGGTGGAGTAGGTCAGGCTTGAGTAAAAACAAGGTAGATGACTGACATAAGCGCGATGGCATTGTTTGACCTTTATGGGAAGCAAGGTCAAAGCCTCGGACTGGAAGGAACCGATCTGAGTTCGTTTATTCAGGAGAAAGAGAGAAACGAAAGAGAAGAAAGAAGAGAATAGATGAAAATGGAAGCAGAAAAGACGAAAATGGAAGCTGATGAAAGAGAGAAGATAAGGGCCCACGAAAGAGCTCTTAGTAAAGACCAGTTAGAGGTGCAGTCAGTGTCATCTAAAACAGGAGTGTCACCAGCGGCCAGCATGAAACTCCCGGAGTACAAGGACGAAGAAGATTTATGCTCATATCTCTCCCATTTTGAGAAAATATTTGAAGTCAATAATTGGGACCTAGAAGAAGATGGGGTCGCCAGACTGTTACCGCTACTCAATCGTAGGATGAGAGAGATATTCGTATCTTTACCCTCAGAAGCGACTGTGGACTATTCCACTCTCAAAGCCGAACTTCTCTCAGCAACAAACCTTAACCCGGAAGAATATAGGATGAAGTTCAGGCAGTCTCGTATAAGACCTGGACAAACGTACAAACATTTTGGCTTTGAGCTTCGTCGAAGCCTACAGTTTTGGATGGAGTCAGAAGGGGTAGAGAACGAAGTCGCTGCAAGCGTGGACTTCATGCTTAGAGATCAGTTACTAAGTACACTACCCCAGGAAATCCGTGCATTCGTTAAGGACCGAAAAGCTTCTACCTTCAACGAGTGCCTGGACGAGGCTGACCTCCACGCGGTAAATCATCGGTTATATCCTAGGGAGTACGAGAAAGAGAAGGCTCCCTCCCCAAAGAAAAATGGGCCGCCACCCAGGCATTTACAGAAGAAGCCCTTTAAGTTCGCAGCAGCAAAAGGAACTTATAAACCAAATTTTGGAGGAGAAAAAAATCAAAAAGAAGTTAGGATTCCACAAGGATCATACCCTAATACCGGCACGTATCCCAGGAAGCCCGTCACTTGTTATACCTGCGGGATAATAGGTCACCTGAGTTTCCAGTGCCCACAGAACTCCCGACTGAGGGAGACCTCGAGACAACAGGTGCAAAACCTGACTGCCGCTATCCCAGCAGGACAAGCTGATTCGTCCTACGTCCCCGCGCCAACATCCGAAGGGCCCCAGCAACAGGTAAACTTTCTATTCAACAAAAGTTCGCCAGGCGGCCTACAATTTGAAGAGGGCACTGTTAATGGGTGCCGAGTATCCACTTTAGTCAGAGACACCGGATGCACGTGCATAGTGGTATCCGACAAGTTGCTGCCCCCAGTAAACCCTGCCCATAAGAAATTCGCAATCGTCCACGACTTTTTAGGACGCGACAATCGATTCCCCGTCGTGAGATGTCATATACAATGCAGATATTTCACCGGTTGGACGGACGTGGTAGTAGCCCCGATTAAGTTCTGCGCAGTACTAATCGGACAAAACCCCCTAATTCCCCAGCAAGAAGTGGCCCAACAAGTAGTCACCCGGGCACAAGAAGCCCAGAGGAAAGAGCAACCTGCTAAGTTGACCCCGAGGATTACCCTCGAAGACAATGGGTTCAAATTGACTTCCTTCGCCAGTACTCAGAAGGAATGCCCCACTCTTAAACCTCTATGGGAGAAAGCTATTAAAGGTGAAATTCTCCAAGTGAAAGGAAAGAAGCCGATCCAGTATATCGTAGAAGACTCACTTCTCTACCGTACTATCAGCGAGGAGGATAAGGAGAACAAGAAAGCACTGTGTGTACCTCAAGAATACACGCAAAGAATTTTGAATACCGCGCATGATGGAATATTAGCCGGACACTTTGGGCACAACAAAACGGCGCAGCAGATATTCCGACACTTTTATTGGCTCCAGGCCGCCAGGGAAATTGTCGCCTATTGCCGATCATGCGACGTGTGTCAGAAGGATCCCTCCAGAGGACGGGTACCTCCCGCTCCCTTACAAAAGGTGCCCGTTATTACCGAACCTTTCTTTCGAGTGGCAATTGATTTGGTGGGACCAATTCACCCCCCTTCAAGTGGAGGACACTCCTACATCCTCACCCTAGTGGATTGTGCCACCCGGTTCCCAGATGCCGTGGCCCTACGGAAGATTGACACTATTTCCTGCGCGGAAGCATTAATTTCAATTTTTGCACGAGTAGGCCTGCCTAAAGAAATTCTATCTGATAGAGGGCGCCAATTCACCTCAGAATTGATGGAGTATTTTAACAAACTTCTGTTAGTCAAGCCAATTTTTACGAGTCCATTTCATCCAGCCGCTAACGGAATCTGCGAGAAATTAAACGGGACTCTCAAAAAAAAATTGAAGAAGTTGTGTCAAAACAACCCTACACAGTGGCACAGATACCTGCCTGCAGCCCTTTTCGCCTGCCGAGAAATACCTCATCGGACGTTGGGATTCTCGCCCTTTGAGCTATTATACGGGAGAAATGTGCGAGGTCCTATGAGTATTCTTAAGGAATTATTTTCCAACGCGAAGCTCGAGCAAGAAATCAAATCATCTTACGCCTACGTGATGGATATGCGCGAGCGCCTAGAATACTGCTCTGGCTTAGCTCGAGAGAACGCCGAGAAAAATTTAGCCAAATATCGGGACTATTTCGATATGAAAGCAAAGGCTCGAAAATTAAAGGCAGGAGATGAAGTCTTATTATTACTCCCGACCGAAAATAACAAGTTATGGGCCCAGTGGAAGGGACCGTTTGAAGTAATCGAGGCACGGGGTCCAGTCGATTACTTGATAGATACCCCAACAGGGCGAAGAACCTATCATATAAACATGCTAAAAAAATATCACCGCCGCGCGTGCATAAAGAATATTACCCTTCTAGACGAAGAAGAACCGATGGATGCCGTTTACCCGGGTACGCCCCTGCAAGTCATACACACCGTGTGTGTGGAACAAGACGAGGAATACGAACTTCCCTCGCTCTCACCTACCCCGGAAGACCCTCGGGTGGATTTAAAGATAAATCCCCACTTAGAAATTCAACAAAAAGCGGAAATGTTGAACTTGCTCATGGAATTCCCAGAAGTCATTTTTGAAAACCCCGGATGTGCCAAGGATTTTATCCATGAAATAAAACTAAAAACTAATTCAGTGGTTCGGAGCAAACCATATCCTTTACCAATCCACCTACGAGAAGCCTTCAATAAGGAAGTCCGGAATTTACTAAAATTGGGAATTTTAGAGCCATCGGAGTCCGATTATTGCTCCCCCATAGTAATGGTTAAGAAACCTGATCAATCATTTCGGATGTGCGTGGACTTCCGAAAATTGAATTCAGTCACCGTTTTCGACGCCGAGCCCATCCCACTAATAGATCAAAATCTCCATTTATTTGAAGACGCTAAATTCATCACCGAATTGGATTTGTGTAAAGCGTACTATCAAATACCTCTCGCTAAGGAGTCCAAAAAACTGACGGCTTTTGCGACCGAGAGAGGTCTGTTACAGTTTACCAGGCTACCCTTCGGACTACTTACAGCCGGTAGCAATTATAATAGGATGATGAGGCGAATTATCGCTGGACTAAGCGACGTGTCGTTTTACTTCGACAACGTGTACGTAGCTACCCGTACATGGGAGTCACACTTACACGCCCTACGCTCATTGCTGGAGAAATTGAAGGAGCAAGGTCTAACCGCCGGGCCGACCAAGTGTTATTTTGCCTACGAATCCATTGACTACCTGGGATTCAAAATAGGACAAAAACACTTGACTACCCAGCAAGAAAAAGTGGACGCCATAGTCAAGATGCCCCGGCCGAAAACAAAGAAACAACTCCGATCGTTTATGGGAGCGGCCTCGTTCTATAGGCGTTTTGTACCACACTTCGCTTCCATTGCGGCCCCACTGAATGATTTGTTAAAAAAGACAGCGTCAGAACCTGTCACGTGGAACCCCCATGCAATAACTCAGTTGGAGATTCTAAAAGGAAAACTCGTAACTGCGCCCATTCTTCGCTTACCAAATCCCAACAAGATCTTCGGTCTTCGCACGGACGCTAGTCGGGACGGGCTAGGCGGAGTATTGCTTCAATACGAAGATGACGAAACAGCCTATCCCATAGCTTATGTCAGTAGGAAACTGTTGAGTAGAGAAAAAGCCTACGCTACTATCGAAATCGAAGCTTTGGCCATAATATGGTCCATAGGTAAATTCAAATATTATCTAATAGGGCGCGAGTTCAAGTTGGAATGCGACCATAAACCGTTGTCATACTTAGGTAAAAATAAGTGTAAGAATGGAAGACTCCTGAGATGGAGTTTACTCTTGATGGAGTACCAGTACTCCATTCACTACATAAAAGGGTCCAACAATTGTATGGCCGACTCGTTAAGTCGGAACCCTGTCGACGATTAAGGAGCAGCCCAACTATTGTATTATAGCAAAGTTAAGTGTAAATCAGTAGAATTGTAAGTAAGTAGGGGCGAGTAACCCCCGAGTGGTAGGTAAGAAAATCCTAAGTTGGCACAGTAATATAGGAATTAATGTAAGGTCAGGTGAAATGTTATCGAGGCATTCCCGAGTGAACTAGAATTTATTGTATAATATAATGTTCCGTAAGTTACCCATGTATATTATTGTAAGCGTCGGATTGGAACCCCCCCCCCCCTCCCGTTATTTTCTTAAGAATGGAGGTAGATGTGGAGAAATGGCTACATTAAGCCTCCTGGAGGAGTATAGATACATTCAAGCCCCCCTCCCTTCATGAGGAGAAGCGTGGGAAAGGTAGCCGGCGAAAATGCTTACCATGTGTGATCGCCTCGCCGCTGTGGGCAGTTGGAGCTAACATATGTTTGAAGGCGACCACCTAAGGTCCTTAAACGACGCTCTAACGATCGTATGACCTACGAGACCCATAAACCCGTGGTTAGGAAAAAAAAACGGTGCGAGTCAGAAGGCACGCCAAGTAGCGGTGCGGTTACGAGCCTATAATTTGCGAGCTGACTTGGGCACCCCAGTGCTACCTCAGGAATTCTCGCTCTCCCCAGATGCTAACTCACCATTCGCTCCCCCCCCCCTTTTGCATCTGTGGCCTGGTCACTTCCCCCTTTAGATGGGGCGGCAATCTGCCTATAAATAAGCCCCGCAAAGAAAGAGAAGAGGATTATCTGAAGTCGATACGCCAGAGTTGGATTAGGTCGTGAAGATCGATCCATCGGCTAGACAAGAAGATTTTTAGAAGTCGATTCGCCAGAAGAAAGATTAATTCGTAAAGATCGATCCTTCAGCCATACAAGACTATTTCCGTGAGAAACGATAGGATCAGATTGAGAAAATCGATCCCCCCCCTTTCAGGACCGTATTAACCTAATTAGTCAAGTTTTATATCGGTGCCATACCGAAGAAGCCTTTTCCGTCTGCAAAGAAGTCCGACTAAAGAAAAGTAAAGCCGCTCACACTCGAGTGATTCTCACATCCCAAGCAACGTAAGAGTGAGAGGAGAAGAACCCTGCCCCAACGAGCTCCCGTTCTTTAATTACGTTTAAGAAGCATTCCCTCCTCGAAAATTCAAGCAGCGACGAAGTCCTCCAGCGACATCCGGCAATCCCTAATACCTACCTGTAAGTTAACAATAACATTTATATCTCTATTGCAATAGTAGAAGTTTAGTACGTCCCACGTTTTAAAGAAGAGTAGAAACCATTATTCTTGAACCTAGGTCATATGTGTTTGCAGATGACAGTACATTAATTTAATGTTTTATGCTAAACAAATAGGGTCGTGATAAAAATACTAATTGGCAATTGGTTGGTTTATTGAAAGCCTACTTGTTTATGTTTTGTCATTTAAAATTCTTTGAGGCCAAATATAGAAATGCTTTTACTGTTGGTTTGTAATATTTAATTTAAAATACACGTTTATTTTTTGGTAGATTCTGGTGTTTCCTCTTATCCTTATGTGTTTAAAAATAGCTCTTCCTTAAGGACTAAACCAATAAAATAGCACTCTTAGAACAAAGCCTACTTCATCATAGAAGTAACTCACGCCCCTTAAAGCATACCGCTACTAAAAGGGTGTCAAAGCGTAGAGTGATCAAAGCCAAGGGTCATTCTACGACACTCAGCATTAATTCTATGATCGAAAAATGCAAGACCAACAAGATGTTCTCCAAGATACCAAAGGTGTCTATGAAATGCTGTGGTTGCTTCTTTAGATATTGTCTGATTTGGGTACTTTTGCCAAGTTTTAAGAAGCAGAATGTCATTTAAAGGAGCATTAATTCCATAATGGGCTTTATTCCAAAAACGCGAGTAGATCAAAGCAGTAAAAAGAGAGCGCTCTGTAATATTGGCCTTTTCACGTTCCGTTAGTTTCAGTTGATGCTTAAACAAGTATATTTTCAGGACATATATAGCCTTAGCCATCCAGCTTGCATGATCCAAACAAGCTCCCTTCCTAATCCTTTCTCAATTATGGTACAGGCTCCTTTTTGTAGGCCTGTATTTGATGCCGTTGTGTAAAATACAAGGCCTTGAACTTCGTCACGAAGATTCCAGTCATTAATTGATGAAATGCATGGCATAGCCTGTTCTTCTCCTGTTGCTCGTATTATTTTTGGCACATCAAGAAGTTTTTCCATTCCATTTACAGAAACTATTATTGCAATTCGTTCTACTGTTTCCTTTGCCCCATCAATAGCAGGTAGTAGTTTTCCATCCCAGTGAAGAAGGATCGGTCCTTCAACAGACAACGAAGCTTTGTCTTTATTGTATGTTGCCTCTCTTAGTTGCTTTCTGGAAAGTCGTATAGAACTCCTGGAAAGTGTAATAGCTGCAATATCCTGACCCAAAGATTGTGCTATTGATCCAGCAACTATTGTTGCTTTTCTATTCGTAATATTTGCACGATCAAGAACAGCAGCCACACCTGAAGTTGTTGAGATATTTTTTTGAATTTGAAGGACTACATTGTGCATTTTTTTTTCTAGTTGAAGAAGGTGGAGAAAAACTCTTTCTCTGCCGCAATTAAACTTTCTACTTCAGATGATGCTGACTCGAAATCTGCATGAGCAGCAGCCTCTGCTTGGTTTTAGAAGTATATACTTTTTCTTTGTATTGTAAAGCCTTCTCATCTCGATATCTTTTGCGGGATTCCTTGGCTGAAGTAATCTTATCACGGCACGACATACTGAAGGAGAAAATGTTCTCTCTCTGCTTCAACAGAAATTGGCGGTCTTCTTCATTTTTTACCACATTCAAAGCATTTTTTGAGGCTATATAAAAAAGTTTTGAAAGAGTAGATTCGAAACTACGCTCATTCATTCCACATGAGTACAGTTCGGTTTTGCGGTTATTCTTCAAAGAAAGGTATTCTTCATACAACCTTGAGAGTTTCCTAACGCAAGAGTCTATTCGCTGTGTGGGAATTCGGGCTCTTTCCCATACTTTTATGACTTTTTTGCAAGCGAGGTTGTAACTTTGTGTCAAAGTCATTGACTCCACTTGATGGTGGTACTGAACAACACGAAGCACATCACCACATGCTGGTAATCTTATATATGAAAGCTCACTAGTAGGATGTCCTAAAAGCCAGACTGCCGCATATGAACGAGTACTTCCAGCCATAATCTGAAACAAGAAAAACCATTACCGATGGTATCCAGTGAGTTCACCATGTACTCGATCCAATATCCTGCTGAGTGAGCATTTCTCTCAGATTATGGGAAAGAGAAAATTATGAGTGAGCTTATAGTGTTATTTAGTGCTTACATTGCAAAAGATAATGAGACAGCCAAAGATACGTCAAAAATGAGCACTTGGTAAATTCAAAGTCTTTTATAATGGGGCAGCGATAACCAAAATAACCTTCCATGAATAGGGAATCCGAAAATAATAGGTGCTCTAGAAAGTGCACAATTCCCAAATCGTAAATACTTCTTAATTTTCATTAAAATTGAAATTAAACATCTTATTTATATTTCTCGAACTTATTATCATTCTCTCAATCACCTGCTTATTTTTACTACCAACTAAATGATTTTTATTTCCATTACCGGTATATGAAGAAACTTTAAAAGGATTTATAAAAAAAGACGTAGGAGTGGAATAGATTAATTTTGAGTTAATGAATATATAAATAGTGTAAAACTCTACAGAAAATAATTACAATCGGTAATAATTTAGTTTAGGCGCGCACGATAGGGGGCGCTATTTCTGGACTACAATTTAGCCAGCCTTATTACGTCAGACGGTAGCCTAATCTGGATTTGGTCAATCACGGCGTTTTATTTGTTTTTTATTTTGTTTCTGGGCTTTATAATTTAGTAAATGCCTTCACTTCTACTCGGTTATATTATTTAGTATTTTTTTTATGTTTCGTTTACCTATTTCATGGGAATACAAAGTATCAGCATTGCCTTCTCTAAATGTGACAATATACCATTATTCTCAGACACTGGCAACTTTAAATTCACACGTTGGCAATCCTGGATACAAGTTTTTATAAGATCGCCGTTTCACTTTTCGCGCCAAAACCCGTTTGTTTAACCTTGTTAATGCAGTTATGTGGTTTTTGCGTATTTACACTTTAATCCTTAATAAAACCTCAAAATTGCTCAGTAAATTGAATAGACTTTTGTTGAAATTATAGCCTCATTTTGAAGGCAAAACATCACCTCAAGTACGGCTTGATTATAATATCCCCAGGGCCTAAATAGTAAGTTTGTTTTGACTTTGGATTCAAACATAATGCTACGCTTTCAAATTAATACTACTAAGAGTTTTAGATAAGGTTTCGGTGTACACACTTGTTCCTGAGGCGCGAGCGAAGCGAGCGGGCGGGTGGGGTATGGGGGGGAAGCAGAGACTTCCCTAATGACAACCCGGTGCGCGACTTGATAATGGCTTCCAGTAACCAAACGTATATATGAATAATCAATTAATAAATAATAAGTACGTAAAAAACAGTACTAATGCTGTTTTTAGGCATTTTATTCATCAATTACGGCTTCATTTTGGCTCGTAAAGCAGTTATTTTTAAGATAGTATCGCTGCAAATAGAGTCGTACTCAAAGTGCTACTATCTGAAAAATAAGTGTTTTCCGTGTTTTTTTTTACTACAAAAAACACGGCGTAGGTTTTCTGAACGTTTCACCAAACACCCATTAATTGTAGCCCAGAAATAGCGCATCCTATCGTGCGCCCCTAAACTGAAATATTGCCTTACAATCTTATCTTTTTAATATATTTATTATAAATCGAGTTTAACTGACGAAAAAAAGGGGGGGATATGTATTGGGGCACTGAAATAGGGGAAGCGGTGAAATTTGGAAACAATATAAGGCTTATGAAGCAAGTCATTTTCTCGTCTTGATTTTAATGAAATTGTTGTATTAATTCCTTGTATTTTTATATAGCAATTATAAGACATGAATGTTGTGTAAGAATTGATAAAATATGTTAATTTCAGTTAAGAGAACAAATTTAATGTTATGAGAACTGGTTAAATATATTTATCAAGTATAAGTTGATATTAAAATACCGCATTCATGTTTGCGGGCAGTTGATGTAAAGAGGGAGATGGAATATGTTTAAGGGTGAATTCTTTTATCAAGAAAAGTCATCTAAAGACGATTCCAAAATTTCTGCCAAATAAAGAATATTGAATCCAGCTCCAAGATTCCTTTTACCTTTGAGGAAATCTCGGATCACCATTTACCCAGCCTACTAAGCAAGAAGAGAGTTTCTATCTTTGGAGTAATAGCCTTGTAAATACAAGGCATTCACTGAAGAAGCAGCCAGGCAGCCACCCAGTCGAATTAAGAAACCCATTTAGCTGCCCCAAGAGTGGTACCAAAATTCGATGACAAATCACCCCTTGGTAATCACACCACTGTCGAAGAGGCTTACCTCTGGCTATCATCTATAAGCTCTCTGGAAAATTTTGTAGTTATTGAAATTTATTGAATTGAAATTCGAGTGAGAAGATTTAAAATCATTGTTTGAATGTATTACGATCACGTATAAGGAAGATTTACTCGAATATTTATCCATGAATCATCAACATTGAAGTGGGAGTACAAATAGTGAAAACGAACGATAGTAAAGAAACCTTACCTATTTAGATAGAGCAAAATCGTTTTCCAGGATTCCATTTGTATGTTGATTCCCTCAGCCTCATTTACCCTCAAATCTTGACATAAGTTATTTTTTTGCCTCTCTTTCCATCCCTCGAGGGAATTTAGTAGCTTCTCTGTTTTCATCGAAAAAAAATTTTACATCCTTTGCAAATAATCTTTTTTTTAATTTCCAAAATCACATAAATTTTATGGATCTCATAATTCCTTTGTAGTACAAATTTCAATTCTGGTGTTGTGTGCACTACACAAATCATAGGTTGTTTTTCCAGATGATTACACTTCCGTGAGTTTTGTTCGGCGCATACACCATCCACCGTTTGTGGGAGAAATAGAATATACAGATCATTAGGAGGGAAACTATCTACTTTCACGAGGCTGAAATACTTTTTGAATCGTCGCTAATTCGCTCACAGCTAAGAGACGGCGAGGTGACCCTACAGGGATATACGGAGCAAAAGTTGAAATAATTGCTTTGTACGCCATGTGTTGCGGGTAGTATATATAATACACAAAGAGCACCTACAACATCTAGCGCACTATTTTCCGCATCGGTTAAGAGTCTATTCACCATCTCAGGTGGTCCTGGCATACTGCGCATCTACGTCTCAAACTCCCATTACCAAAGACTGTTTACCTCATACTTTCTACGGAGAATTCGATCACTCTCCATCGTTTAACCTTATAAGAAACAGGCTGTTTTATTCCTTTCAATCATCGCAATGTTTTGTCTTGAACCATATTAACTATACTCAGTGTGGGGGAAATGGTATGTTAATATTTTAACGATGGTATATGTTGGAATTGGTATGTAGAGGTGTCAAGCTAATTTTCCTGAAGTCGTTTGATTGAAGGTTTTATTTCCGACTAAAAACAAGTTCTTTCCATTTTCGGAAGCACTCAATGGCAGTAATACTGTAAAATTGAGGCTATTGTCCCTTGCGAGTGGAGATGTGGAGAGATTTTACTTCTACTGGTGGAAGTAATTGGGTGTTGAGGCCAGGTACGGATCAAGGAGGGGTGGCTACTAGAGGGCTTAAGCCTCCTTCCCCACAAATTCAGAACCGTTTATTTTTTATATTTTTGTCAGCCATACTTGTATTCTGCTATTCTTCATTGTTCAATCCGCGAATAAGCCTACCGAAGTTCATTAGAGACTGATATGAAATAATTGCAAAAAGGTCGAAGGAAATTAATGCACCTTAGTACTTTCTTTTATTATACTGATGCGTTTCGATACAACAAGTATCATTCTCAGAGTTAGAATGGAAAATTAATACATTTTTTCCAGTATATATAAATTATAAAAATGTGTTAACAAACTGACGAACGGAATGTAGACGTGTGTAGGCAAATTTGCAGGTAGAGGAGGTGCAGGTAGGAACTGGTCGAAGAAATGTAAGGGACCGCAGAGAGGGGAAGGGTAAGCTGCTTACCAGAGGTGATTAGCGGTAAGGGGCAGCTTTCCTAAATATACCCGTTCTTTCGATTTACTCTTCGTGCGGTTGCTAGGATTTCATGAGAGTTGGGTTGTATATTTAGTCTTGGTTGGTTTACTTGAATATATATTGCCTCAAGTAGGAGTAATTAGCGTCTGTTAGGAGCATAATCAAAAATTTTGGTGTTTTCTTCCATCATTTTTCTGTTAAGGGAAGTTCCATGCATTTCTTATGTATGATTTTTAGGTGCACCATTGTTGAGGTGGTATGATATTCTTCTTGAGAGTGTGGTTTCAGCCATTCCGATATATGAGTTAGGTAAGGGCTCACAGTCAATTAAATTAGATGATAACACAGAATCATTATGGCTAAATGTAAAGGAAGGTAAAAACAAGCTTGTCATAGGATTATTATACAGACCACCAAATCTTAGTAAGGAAGCTTCAAATCTTCTGTGGCAGGAGATAGAACGGGCATGTAGAAGTAAGCATGTGTGTATAATGGGCGATTTTAATTACAGAAATATAGACTGGGAAGCTCTTGTGGGTGATCAGGAGACTGAGGAATTTTTGAATGTTGTCCAAGATAATTTTCTGAGGCAGATTATTAACGAACCCACTAGAGGTAATAATATACTGGATTTAGTTCTGACAAATAGGGAAGAAGTTATTAAGGATACTGAGATTGGAGGAAATTTGGGTAATAGTGACCATTGTGAAATTAGATTCAAGATGAAATGGAATGGTATTGATAGTAGCATGAACAATGTTAAACTTCCTGACTTTAGAAGAGCAAATTATAATGGGCTAAGGACTTACCTAGAGACAGTTGTACAGAAACCAGGCAATGAAATCAATTCACGAATAAATTCAATGATACCAGTTAGTGTAGGCAATAATCAACAGAAGGAAGAGATTACAATTGAAGAGGAGTATGAAAGAATAATTGAGCAATTAATTACAGGCCAGATGATTAACATTCCATATAAGGAGATTAGGACTAAAAATAATGACCCAAAATGGATGACAGATAAAATTAAGCATTATATTGGCATTAAAAAAGGCATTTATAGGAAAATAAAAAATGAAGAGGATCACTTAAGGCAGAGATATAATGAACTAGCAAGAGATGTTAAAAAGTTAGTTAGAGTAGCAGGGAGAAATTATGAAATTAAAGTGGCAAACAGGGCAAAGGAAGATCCTAAAAGTTTTTATCAATTATACAAAACTAAGGTTAGAGATAAAATAGGCCCACTTATAGATTCCAATGGAGAATTAGTGAGTGATAGGGACTCAATGGCTGGAATGCTAAATGACTTTTTTCTCTCAGTATTTACACAGGAGGATACTCTAAATATACCTGAGGTGTCAATGATCTTTTGGGGTAATGAAGAGAAATTAAAGGATATCTTGATCACAGAGGAGATAGTGACAAAGGAAATTGTTAAAATCAAAAGTAGTAAAGCACCCGGTCCTGATGAGCTCTTTCCTAGAATTTTGAAAGAATGTAAGGATGTGTTAGGTGAGCCCCTAGCATGCATCTTTAGAAAATCATTGGAGAGTGGCATTGTGCCAGTGGCATGGAAGAAAGCCAATGTGATACCTATATTTAAGAAAGGGGATAAAACAAATATGTCTAATTACAGAACAGTAAGTTTGACATCAGTGGTAGGGAAAATGATGGAATCTATTATAGCAAGGAATATTAGAGATCACTTGGATAAGCATAAGTTGATAAAAGAATCACAACATGGCTTTAGTAAGGGTAAATCCTGTCTGACTAATTTGCTGTCTTTTTATAGTAAGGTGTATGAAGCAGCAGATAATGATGAAAACTATGATATTTTATACTTGGACTTTAGTAAGGCTTTTGACCGAGTGCCACACTTACGGCTTCTGAGCAAAGTTAAAGCACACGGGATCGATGGCAGTATATTTAGGTGGATTCAGTCATGGCTTGGTGACAGACAGCAAAGAGTTAGTATAGATGGAGTTAAATCTGAGTGGGGGTGTGTTAGCAGTGGAGTTCCGCAAGGATCTGTTTTGGGTCCCTTGCTATTCTTAATTTATATTAATGATCTTGACATAGGTATAAGTATTGACCTGAGTAAATTTGCTGATGATACTAAGCTAGGTAGGGCCATTAGGGCTGATTCTGATGCTGTTGTAATGCAGGAGGAATTGACCATTCTGTCCAATTGGGCCGAGAAATGGCAAATGAAGTTTAACATAGACAAATGTAGTGTACTTAGTATAGGTAGAAATAATCCATTGAATAGTTATAAATTAAATGGGAGAATTTCAGGGAGGACCGATTGTGAGAGGGACTTGGGTATTTTGGTAAGTTCAGAACTTCGTCCTAGAAAGCAATGCCTAAATGCTAAGAATAATGCTAATAGGATATTGGGATTCATTAGGAGGAGTGTAAGCAATAAGAGTGCTGAAGTCATTCTAAAACTGTATCTGGCGCTAGTTAGGCCTCATCTAGACTATGCAGTACAATTTTGGTCACCATATTATAGGAAGGATATTGATTTGCTTGAGTCTGTGCAGAGAAGGATGACAAAGATGATTGGTGGGCTAAGGAACTTACCTTATGCTGAAATATATATATATATATATATATATATATATATATATATATATATATATATATATATATATATATATATATATATATATATATATATATAATTATAATTATGAGAGTACAATTGGTTACATGAGAATACATGACTAGGAATATATGTGAATATAATTATTCCTATACACGAGGGATATACGTGAGCACACGAGAGTACATGTGAGTATATCAATATAATTATGCGATGTAGGTATAGTAAATATAATTAGTAGGATAGAACTATGATGGAGTGTGAATTGGGGTCTGCAATGAGAGAAGAATAGGAATCAGAATCTACTCTCGTATGAACTGATTGCCGAGAATAATTGGGAGAGAAAAAGTGACTAACCTATCTGAAGCGACGCTCTGCACAAGTGGACGGAATGCAGTGCTCCAAGGCAGATGGCGAAAGGCGTGTGTTTGTATGTGCGTTCTTGTGTAGGGAAAATTTTAAAGAAAAGGCATTTTTCATGTATTAGGGTGAAGTTACATGGAATATTCTCGTTAGAAATTGATTGATTGATTATATTTTTGGATAGTAATTTTACATATTATATACATATGTATATAATTTTGCCAGGATTATTCCTTAAATTACTAACAATGCTCTCTGGGGCATTACTATAATGATACACGTCTAAAATACAGGTAAATCTCAAAAATAATTATTAAATTCAGTATTATACCTTAGCTGACGCCAAAAAACTAGAATGAACCACAATTCCTGATTTTATGATATGTGGAAAAATTTCGGATCTGAGATAGTTAGTGCTTACTTCTGCGTGAGATACTTTTATTTATTATCACTGTTGTATAAGATAACCATCGATGCCCTTTTCTCAGACTACTCAAAGGGAGGAATCCAGGTTACCTCACCCACAAGTTTTGATCCTGGATCCGCCACTGGTTGAGGTAGATCCTCTCCAAGAACGAGGCGTGGGCAGCAGCAACTTGTTGCCTCGCCCCGTCTTGGATGTTGGCAAGTCTGAAGAGCTAGAGGGAATTTGAGTCATAATGGTCGAGTGAGCATGAGAGGATACATAACTAAGTGGGAAAGGTGCCCCAAATGGACTTCACGCTACCTGCAGCCACCCCATAGTGGAAAGGAGCCTCTGTGATAGTCCCTGACAAACTATGATCCTAAGTAATCTGGGGTACTTTAGATTGGGTGTTAGCTTGTTTTGTGGGAGGAAGGCCAATATGTACTGAATGTTTCAACAGAGGCCTGGCTGAGATAAGCCTCCCCCCACCTCCCACCCCGTCTTGCGTGTAACTTAGCGAGACTGAATAACACGCCTCATGTATTTGTTTTTAGGTCAGTTATCGTTTGTATCGACAAGTTAACATTCGTGGTTTCACCACTGGGAGCTGCCCGTACGTTAGTAGGTAAATACATGCAATAGGCACTTTTCTCTTACCCTGGGGCTTGGCAATGCCGGACTCACTCAAGGTCGGCTAACACTCGGTGCATACTTCATGAGATTGACCGGATATCATTCTAGATTTCTCCTTGGCTCTCGTCTTGGTTTGAAAGCGAGATAGTCAGGGTTCGGTCAATATTAGGTACGGGGTATCCATGAGATAAGGTTCGAGGTTTTCCCCTGGCTCTCAACTTCAGTTAAGAGAGGAAGATTAGCTTTTACCTGACAGGGAGACAGCTCAGAGTACTTTAAATGCGATAAATATTCAATAAGTACCGTGGTTGGCGATACTCCAGTGGTGGTCGAGCACGATCGTAAATAGAATCAGGCGGTAGAAAAAATCTACGGTGATATGGGTGGTTATGTCTAGCATCGTAGAAACCCTCTAAATAAAGACGGCCGGATGGTGATATTTTACTTCGAACATGACTGCTGACCTCCCTGATATCCAGGCGAAGTGACTTGGGCAGGGAAAGAAGTTCTTATTAGCTGATGCATAGTTACGTATATCTTCATGGTGAGCAGAGACACAATTAACACATGTACGCGCATGTCGCCAAGTATGACCCACATGTCCGAACAAATGGCAATTAAAAACCCTTAAAAACTCAGAATAACATCTTACTGTGATGCTGATATCTCCAGCCTAAATAAATTGTGCGAGTTCCTGCCACTCAAACGTCAGAATTAATGTAGAGGTTTTTATGCGGATAGAACCGGATAGTTTGGCTACCCGCAAAACATTGGTAACACGTTGAGCTGCTGACTTCTTTTGGTGTCAAGATAGTTCATCTTTCGATACGTTTGATCTTATCGCACCTTTTTTACCGTTGATCCTGTATACAAAAACATCGTGTTATGTGCGTGAGACCTCCATCATAATGTCTCCGCCACGAGCCTACATAAGATGTGGTTCACCACAAGATTCAAAAGCATCGTTTAAATCGAAAACATCGTCGGACTTAGATTTTAGTACTAGGAAGCGAGAATAGTCGAGCTCAGTATATATTTCGTTGGCATAGGGATCTGACGAGCTAGGATAATTAGACTGGAATAGTATAAAATGCTTATCGAGAGAACCCTTCTTGAGAGGGGTGACTACTCGAGAAGTAGCCCGGGACTAGAGGGATTAGAGAGGAGATTTACCCATAAACTAAGTAAAAGTTTACTACCAGGCCTGCTCATCATTCATCACGGAGCTTATTTCCCAGTGGCCCAGCGATACCACACCTAGCATACTCCAGTAACCACAAAAGGCCCAGGCGGCAACGCCGGATTAATGGCGTACCAGGTTAGGGTTTAAGGTATAAGGTAAGGAACGAGTTGGGTTGGTGCCAATCCAAGTGGATTATAAATGGCAGCTCAGATAAAACGAGGTAAATTAGTTATAAAAGGGGGAGAAGACCACCCGTTGTGATAAAAATAAAATAAAAATGAGGCTTTAAAAGATTCCTCTGCCAAAATGAATCGAAGACGGGTGAGGCGAGGGATAGAAAAAAGGGTCGGGAAATAGGACGACCGGAGAGTGGCAAAATGAGCGCATTCTAGTAGAAGATGGGTGACCGATTCTTCCCCACCACAAAAGGGGCAGCGAGGGCTGATTTGAGTATCAACGGAAACAAGACCGTGAGTAAGTCTTGTGTGGCCAATGCGAACTCGGCAAAGGTTTACCACTAAGGACCGTAATCTCTGACCGCCAAGAACGAACATACTTTTTGATTTTATGTAATTTAAATGATGATCACCCGTCCCATTCATTCTGCCACAACTGTAGAATATATTTTTTATAGAAGGATTGAAATCTTGAAAAGGGAGAGCAGTGTTTTCCGGGGACGCAGAATAGGCTGAGCGGGCCAGCTGATCAGCCCTCTTGTTTCCTAGGACCGGGAACCCAACAAAAAAAATCCTATATCGGGACGCATTTTGAACCAGTCATTTATAGATTTCTGCGACTAAGGTATAGGAAGCATTAAAAGACCGAAATAACTGTAAAACATTCCCTGAGTCGGAGAAAATGACGAAATCGTTAAAAGGTAAAATTTGGATCAAGCTAAAAGCTAAAAAGATGGCTGAAAGTTCAGCGGCAGAGATAAAGTTAAAAACTCTCCTGAGTAGGTAGCTGTGGCACCCACGCCAGTGTCTGACTTAGAACCATCCGTACATATCGGGCAGTATTGTATGTGTGAGGTCGCATACTCTAGGAACAGGCTCTTAAGGATGCAATGGTCCACGGACGACTTGTACAGGGTCCACAAGCTGGTACAGACTGTGGGAAGTTTAGCACGCCAAGTAGGGGGTCACTGACCACGGAAAGACAAGGACTCTTAGGGCACCCAAGTTGAAGAGATGATCTATCCGGAGGTGCAAAGACCGGGGTAAGGATGAAAACCTATCGAATGCCGCCGTTGACTCGGCAGCATACAGGCATCTGTAGACCTCTGATACAGGGGCTTGCTGTATACGACAGAGATATCGCATAAGATCTGGATTGGATGATAGGGCAAGGGGAGCCCCCCCACTCTCACAGTATAGGCTGTTGAGGGGAAAAGTGCGAAAGGCTCCACTGGAGATACGAACTCCGAAGTTGTGAATGGGTTCAGCTTTTTAACGGCTGAGGGGAAAGCTGAAGAGTAAATTTGACACCCATAGTCCAATTTGGATTGAACGAGTGCAGTGTATAAAGTCCACAGTGTTTGACGATCACTGCCCCACGAAGTGTGGGAGATGACCTTCAAAATGTATAGAGCCAGCAGACAGCCCGCTCGAAGACGGCGTAGGTGTGGTAACCAGGATAACTTGGTATTAGTAGTTACGCCCAGAAACTGAAACTCAGAAACTTTATCTCTACACCTTGTAGGGAGAAAGGTGGAGGAACAAGAGCCCCTCTACCCCAGTGAAAATACATTGCCTTAATTTTGCTCGTGGAAAAGCTGAATCCGCTAGGTTGTGCACTTTTTAAGACCGCATCGAATGCTAGTTGCAGCTGACGCGCTGCTGATGGAAGGCAGGGTGAGCAACAGTATAGTGCCAAATTATCGACGAACAAGGTCGCTGATACACTTTCTGGGAGAGGAGATGATATCATTAATCGCAATTACAAAACATAAAACATTTCCCTGAGGAACTCCCTCCTCTTATGGTTGCAGGTCAGAGTATGTGTCTCCAACACGCACCATAAATGATCGAGATGATAAAAATCTTTAAATAAAAGAAGGTAAAAGACTCCAAAATTGTACGGCCTACTCCAGGGGCGGTCGGACAAGTGAGTTGTACAGGCACAGTACAATCTCCTGGTTCCGATAACCAAACTGGCGCTTAATATAGCCTAGCATCCTTTGGGCCTTTTTCTCTGCCTCAATGCACTGTTTCGAGAACTTGAGGTCACTAGTGATTGTTACACCCAAGTCCTTCTCAGTGTCGGTGGATTCCATAGCAGTGCCCTTAAGGATATACTGAGATTGGGGGTTTCTGTGGCCGATATGCATCACTTTGCATTTGCCCACGTTAAAAGGCATTTGCCACGTGTCCGACCACTCCCCAATCTTCCCAAGATCTTCCTGCAGGCGGGCAGTATTTCCATCCTTTGCAACGTTCATACCAAGCTTGGTATCGTCGGCAAATTTGGAAATCTTGGCAACCATGTCACCGTCCATGTCGTTGACGTAGATGATGAATAGTAGTGGTCCCAGGACAGAACCTTAAGGCACCCCGCTGGTAACGGGCACCCACTCAGAAGACTGTCCATTTACCACCACCCGTTGCCGTCTGCCACTTAGGTGGTCAAGTGTACTATGGTCCTTACGAAAACCATATTGAAATGTAGACAGTATGTGTGTAGCGACCGGCGTGTACGTCCAAAATAGGACACACGCGAGAGTCGCTACACACATAAAGTACACAGAGAGAGAAAAGTAAAGTTAGCGCCGTTTACGAGAATGTCACACGGTAGTAAACGGAGCACAGTTAACTCTGTTAAAGTTGGTTAAGGCAATCTTAGGCAAACATCATAATCAATGCAGAATCCAGAATAAACCGAATAGCTATCACAGTTAAACAAATAGAAGCCAGGTCAGGAAGCTGTCTCCATGGCAACATGCCACCGCCCATAGAGAATTTTACCCAATAGTCGGAGTGCCTTCCTTATCAATATGTTCGGCAGTAGCCAATCACAAGTCGAATTATGTTTATACCGACAAATCAACAGGCCGGTACATAAGAGAGAGGTGTGGCTTAGTTGTACGAGGAACTTGTAGGGCGTAGCCAAAATTGAATTTATAACTGTGTGAAGCCAGAACAAAAAGGATAATTATATTACTGTTTTATATAGCAATATATCGCGTTATATATCGTTCAGTCCGATTTCTCAGATTCGTGTAATTCATCTTTGCATATAGTCATGTACATAACACAGACATTAAGGTGTAACTCTTAAAGGCTTTATTCGTCCGGCCTCCTGTAGACCTTGCCCACACTTGACTTCTAACTTAATTTATGTCATAACTTAGAACTTAAAACTTAATTAAAGAACTTTTGTAAAGTGAAATAAGATCTAGTTCAATAATAATTCTATTTTGCTTTGGTGACTTCAATATCCTGACGTTCCTCAATCTTCCTGCTTCAAGGCCTTATTAATCTGGAAAACAGCCGTTGCGCATTCGCCTCGTTAATCGCAATTCCTTGCGATTACATAACTCCTGAAATACCGGTGTTCTACCCTAGTGTGGTCTATCCCCATCATCCGGGCTATTTGACCTCGTCGCTAGAATAAGACCGCCCCTCTTCTTATAGCACCCCATAGCAATCAACAAAATAACTCATGGAAAATAAAGAAGGGCAATGCAAACCAACTGCGGCATCTGTATCAACCGGAGTCCTTTCCAAAAGATTAAGCGATAACTTGGTAATCTATCACCATTACTGGCAACCAGCGTCTCCCTTCCAAAGCTCTTGGGTTGCCCTCGCGATTACCTTCAAGGTTCCCCCATAATTAGGGACGACCTCCAAAGATCCCCCTCCCCCCCATAAGTGATTGGTTTCTAAGAACAAGTTCAGGCTCTCCACAGCTTACTCAAACAGCTGGTGAGAGCTATAGGGCGGTAGTGGTTTGCGTCCAACCCGTCCCTGCTTGGTTTGATAAAGGGAAGGACAATCCCAACGCGCAATAATGATGGGTAAATACCCTTCACCCATATGAGGTTGTACATATCAAGTAAGAAAATGATAGAGTGTCGGTGGAGGCGCCGAATCCTATCAAATTGGATCTCGTCAAGGCCACAATGCCCTACGCAACTCGTGGATGGTAAATAGGACATGATACGGAAGGTCAGATTTTGTTGTAAAATTGAGAGAATGAGACTCTTTCTTTGATTTATATGCTAGAAAATTCTTATTGTAACATCTGACACTGCTGACGGCGCGGAAATGGTTAGCCAAGTCATTGCTGACCACCAGGCTGTCATTCTCTAAGGATCCCTGTAAGTTGAGTGTGGGAGTATTATGGCTAGCATAACAGCCCATGATCTTGTTAATCCTCTTCCAGATCTTTGCGGTAGGAGTCATATAGGAAATTGCTGGAACGTAGCGGCGCCAAGAAATTCGGCAAGCTTGGGTCTCGCCGGAATCGGGCATGAGCTAGCTTGTAGTTTTTGACGGCTTTCGCACACTCCGAGGTCCACCAGGGCACAGTTGAGCAACCCGTTACGGGTCGCCTCCGTGGAATGATCTGTATGGCTGCGTGGTAGATAATCGATGTGAAGTACCCTACTGCCGTATCCACACCATTGAAGGCGACCAAGGAGGCACTTGTGAAAGACGCCTCTCGGAAACCTTCCCAATCGGCATGGCCAAAGTCCCACTTGAGAGGCATAGTTGTATGAGGGCTAGGATGAACGGCCAACAAGACAATAAGGAAGTGGTCACTTCCATGGAGGTCGTCGAGAACTGATCATCGAAAATCGGTGAGGCAATACAGGGAACAGAGAGACAGGTCAACACAGCAAAAGGAATCCGTCTGGATATGATAGAAGTAAAATCGCGGGTGCTTAAAACGCAAAGAAATTCAGATAATAAAAGAGACTCTAAAACACTGCCTTTGACATTCCGAATGATGTTGCCCCAATATGGGTGACGGTTATTAAAATCTCCTACTAGTAAAAATGGGGAGGGCAATTAATCTATAATTTTTAAAAGGTAGGGTCTTGACAATGGTAAAAAAGGAAGGAGGTAAATAGAGCAAACAGTTAAAAGCCTTTTAAGAAAAACCCTCACGGCAACAGCTTGAAGGGTAGTATGTGAGGGGGGTGGGAGATACATGGTGGGATAAGGAAACCATAACTGACACCACCCCATGAGACGAGCCCCCGACAGAAGCAATATAGTTGAAAATAAGAAAACCGGGTACCGTTGGAAAGGGCCGTGTACCCAGTTTGTTCTCCTGAAGACAAATAACAGCGGGATGGAGTGTCGTCAAAAGAACTTAGAGTTCTTCCCACTTGCGAAGAATTCCTTGACAATTCCATTGTAAAATAAAGCATATTATGTGGAACAGTTAGATACCACAGTAGATATCTTTTTCTCTTTTGTGGCTGAGGTTAAGTTTGAAGTGCGTCCCAAGGAACTTGGGGGACGGAGAGCAGATTTTGAAGGACCTATGTACTATATCAGGGAAAGACATCCTGGAAGAAGCAGTGATAGCGAGTATGTTCGATGGTTTCAAAGAAGCGACCGAGGCCCTTGCCTGTAATTTGGGTTCACACCCAGGCGGAAACGAAAGGTTGAGAAGAGATTTTCGGGTGGTAGATCCGGATTCATGGGCCGAGGTGACTTTTGGTGTCTGAGGAGTTGATCCAACAACTGCGACTGGTGATGTTGGAGTATCATCTGCTTCCATCGGATCATGAGTGGGAGGGCGAGTAGAAGGAACAGGCATCTGGGCAAAGTACGAGAAACTGGGTGTATTTATGCCACCGTTTGGACCGGGAGGGGGCCTAAGTCCTGTGAAGGGCGGGATGGACTTGAAGAAAGAGAATATTCAGCAACAAGAAAAGAGTCCATGGAAGATTCTTAAAGCTCGGTCGAGTCAGCTCCAGAGGAAACCCGCTTATTGGTGGTCGATGACCCAAGTGAGGAGTCCTTCCTCTTGCCACCCAGTTTTAGGTCCCGGGCCCGGGTGGAAGAACCTTCACTGGTGATATAGAAGATTCTTTCAGATAACGTCTGATATCTTCAAGTGTTTCACTCCGAACGTCGATCTTAGCTAGAGCTGCCGGAGAGAGGGGATCAACATTAGGTATTTCTGTGTGAGAGCCATGCTTAGACTGTATATCTTGAATGCTTCTGACACTACTGGTATATGGACCATGACATACTTCAGGCGTGTCGGAACTCGAACGTGCTGGTCGGTTTCGTCCAGCGTCACGCAAAACATCTGAAAAGAGAATGCCGAAAGGGGAGTTTTGTGCTCGGGCACGTTGGCGAGCCTCTCTCACGTCTCGAAGGCTGAGAGTCCCGCAAGGCGAGGACCTCCTTTTCATATAAGAATATTCGGCAGATTTTTGATGCAGCACTGTGGGCACCAACGCAGTTGGCACAGCACAGTGTTTTGGTGCATTCAGGGCCATGATAATTAGAACTACAATTCACGCTGGAGCGGGAAGGTCGACAGGCACGACCCAAATGTCCAAATTAATTACAATTGAAGCAACGTCGTGATAGTTCGACGTAGGGACTTACCAGGACACGAAGGTAGTCAGTTTCAAAACACTGCGGCAGTTCCTGTCGTTCAAACGTTAAAATCAGTGTGGCAGTTGGGAATCTAGTAGAACTTACTGTTTTAGTCACCCTGTGTATATGTGTGACATGTTGGTTACTAAGCTTGCTCTGAAGGCGGGTGAGGCCGTAGTCCCTTAATTCGTTTGAACGGACGACACCTTTGACAAAATTCAGACGTGGATGAGGCGAAACGGTTATAAAAATGCACTCTGGGGCATACCTATAGAAAATAATAATCCTGGAAAATTATATTCATACGAGGGGCGGTCAATAAGTTTTGCGAATCGGTAGGGCAAAACAGAGGAAGGGGGATGGCTGTTTGTGGGTGTGTTAGGACAAGTTATGGCAAGTCAGGACCTGCAGCCGCACGCTTCTGCTTCGTCTATTTAAGAAGCAGTAACTGATCGCAGATCGTCAGTCACAAATTTTTCAACAATGGACAATGTTGAGCACCGCGCAGTGATCAAATTTCTGACCAAGGAAGGAAAGAATGCAAAAGAGATCCATGAACGCATGGTTGCAGTGTACACCAACACCGCCCCTTCCTATGCAACCGTTGCTCGCTGGAATAGGGAGATCCGCCATGGTCGTGAGTCCCATGAAGATGACCTCTGTCCAAGACGCCCGTCAAACGTGACCAACGAGGACAATGTGGCCAGTGTGAAGAGGATGATCCTCGAAAATCGACGGGTGAAGGTTGAAGAAATCGAGCGAGAACTTGGAATATCACATGGAAGTATTATCAACATCATCCACGACAATTTGGCCATGACCAAGGTCTGTGCCCGTTGGGTCCCTAGAAACCTCACGCCCCATGATCGACTTCAACGTCGTCAAAGTCCATAAGGCCAGAGTTGCACAAGCTGCCCTGCGCGAGTGCCGATTCGAGGAGCTAAACCTTCCCCTCTACAGTCCAGATCTAGCCCCTAGCGACTACTTTTTATTCCGCAGGCTCAAGGCTGCACTGCGTGGACGCCGGTTTGGGGACGATGAAGATGTCCAGCTCGCCGTCTAGGAGTGGATTGAACAGCAGTCGGGAGATTTCTGGTTGTCGGGACTTCGTAGCCTCAGGGACAAGTGGCGCAAGTGCATTAAAGTCGAGGGTAGTTATATTGAAAAATAATAAAACACTTTTCCTCATATCTCCTTTCCTTATATCCGCATTGCAAATCTTATTGACCGCCCCTAGTATGTATATAATATTTAAAATTATTATCCAAAAATATAATCCATTAATAAATTTGTAACGCCAGAATATACAATGTAACTTCACCCTAATACATCAAAGATACCTTTTCTTTAAAATTTCACCTACACGAGCACGCATATACAAACACACGCCTTTCGCCATTTGCCTTGGAGCACTTCATTCAGTCCACTTGTGCAGAACGTCGCTTCGAATAAGGTTAGTTTCTTTTTCTCTCCTAATTATTCTCGGCAATCATTCTATATGAGAGTAGATCATAACTCCTGTTATTCTCTCATTGCAGACCCTAATTAACACTTCATCATAGTTCTATCCTACTAATTATACTTACTGCTCCTACACCACATAATTATATTTATACACTCACATGTACTCTCGTGTGCTCACGTATATCCATCGTGTATGTGCATAATTATATTCACCTATATTCCTAGTCGTATAATGTCATGTAACCACCTATACTCACCTAATTATAATTATATATACATAGATTCATGGTAGTGTACTCAGAGTACTAACTTGTACTCGCATAATTATATCACTTGTATTATATTTCAAACTCAACCACTTACTTGTCTTTCATATTCTCTGTATACCATAAAAATATAATTCCTCAGTTATCATTTGTGTACTAAAATTAATCTACGAAAATTAACCTCGAATCCATACTATTTTGTAAAATTATAATATATCCTATTTTTGTTCATTTCCTTGGGTAGCTTGAAATACAATCCACGTTAGTGGTGCCGTACGATCAGCCAACTCAAATAACAATTGATACACGTAGTGACTATTGCATCGCTATCTAAGCTAACTAAACATTCATGCACTAGTCAAAACCTCTACATAAAAATGGTACCTAGACCTGTAGTAACTACATAAAAATGATGCCAATAGTTTAATAGCTCCCACTCGCTTAATTAATGGAAAAAGTAAATAGAAACGTACGAAAACGTGGAATTTCGAAACTCACGATGCCATTCACGAAGCACGTACGCTGTTTTTCTAACCCGTGTTTGTTAACACATCCTAGCTTAACATAACATAACATAACATAATTACACGGATGACAAAAGCCACAAGGGCCTATCAAAGGTCACCCGCCTCCGTCAAAACCCACCCACAAAAAGCACCATCACCAGGGGAAGACAAAATCAAAGTCCCCCACAATATAATATAACGGATGACAAAAGCCACAAGGGCTCATCATAGGTCATAGGTCATAGCTTCATTCTAATGGTTCAATTAGTATTTAATAACATTCCTTTAAATACAGAGAATAATTTCCTTTAATTTCTTTAATTTTCTTAATTTCAATCTCTAATATTTTCTTCTTGTACGACCACAGGCTTGCGTTCTTTACACGTTCATGCGCACACACACGTGCACTCATAATAACCACAACTCCTTTACGCATAGAAATACATTAGTTCAACCATCACGTGTACACATAAATAAACAGTATAGACTATGATGGATCAGCAACAAGGGACATCTGCTAGCGGCTCACCTGGTCAACACAATTAACCGCCTGAATCTAATCCGCAGTCCACACCCATGTAGCCACATGCATATCTTTCGCTTCCAGTATTCGAAGTAGAAAATCCAATCGCAGGGCTAGAAGTCTCAATCCTCCTTCTCAACCCCCAGAACATCACAGAAAAAGAAAAGACAGCAGCAGTCATCCCGCGTATCCTCTTAAGTACATTCATTGAAATCGGAAAGATTTTAATTTACGGGGAACAGGCTGGCGTTTTGGACCGCCTTAGAGATGCTTTTCACATGAAGTATGGCAGATCCCAAGTAGACGACCTGAGAGAGCTCCTAAACACTCGGGAAATGGGAGATAGCAGTCCTTCCACCTTCTTAAAACATCTAAAGGACCTTATCAGGGTAAAATTGCACAAACCGACCTTTTTAGCCCTCTCATCACTAAATTTTTAGGAGGCGATTTCCAGAGGGTATCAGGCCACTTATTTTAAACGCAAACCCTTCGAATATAGAGCAGATAGCCATAGCCAAAATCGAAGCCCAACTAACAAAGCTTCCATTTCTCAGGTTCGGGGAACGACGAGCTCCTCGGGAGACTGGTCGGAGTGTTCAAGGGTTCCATCTTTTCTTTCGAGGGACCTTGAAGCTTCAATACGGAGGATGGAAGCCTTTATCCAGCGATTAAAGCTGCAACAGGTATCATAGAGCGATTACAGACACGCGTTGGGCGATCAGGGGCACAGGTCTCGCTCTGGTTCCCTAAAAAGAAAGCAACGAGGGCATCTCAAGACAAAACGTGATAAGCATCTCCTGCCTACACCTCATTTCCTCAGGTAGTTCCTCCTTTTCGTATTTTTTACCCACTTTCTGGTTTCTCATTCCTGGTAGATACTGGTGCTGAATGCAGTGTCATACCAATTTCTAAGGCCGACAAAGCTTCTGCTCCCTCTGATTTACTTCTGAAGGCAGCCAATTCGACCAATATTAGGACCTATGGAAGGCGAAACTTTCAAGTCTCACTCAGTATCCGTAGAGTTTTTCGATGGACCTTCGTTAAAGCTGATGTAGATTGTCCAATATTGGGCCTTGATTTTCTTTCGGCTCATGACCTTTTGGTTGATTCTCGACACAGAAAGCTGGTCAACCGCAAAAAACTATTCACAGTTTCAAGTTCGTACTCACCTTCTCAGAGTACCCTTTTCTCTATTCGTCTCACACTCACCGAGCCACCATTTCAGCGCCTTCTTTAGGAGTTTCCTGAACTCACCCTTCCACCTTCGAAGGATAGGCCCATAAAACATAGTGTGTTGCATCAAATAGAGACAACAGGAGGTCCTGTATTTTCCCGTCCACACCGTCTAGCTCCAGATAAACTGTCTGCTATGCGTGATGAAATTCAATTCATGATGGAGGCAGGGATTTGTAGGTCTACCGCTTCTCCGTGGGCATCACCACTTCACATTGTGCCTAAATCAACGCCGGGGGAATTCAGAGTAGTTAGGGACTACAGGGCTCTAAACGCTATTACAATCCCTGACTGATATCAATTGCCGTTCGTAGCAGATTTCCCCTCATCCCTCTCTGGCTGTACTCTCTTTTCTCGCCCGGATCTAGTTCGCGCTTTCAACCAGATTCCTATTCACCCAGACGATGTTAAAAGCTAACATCATCAGTCTGTTTGGATGTTTTGAAATAGTCAAAATGCCATATGAATTGCGCAACTCTGGTCAGTCAAACTTTCCAGCGTTCTATGGACCAAGTCATTAGGGGTATTCATTTTGTATTTTCATACATCAAAGGCCTTCTAATAGCATTATCCTCGCTGGAGGAACACCTTTCCCACCTTCGTCAGGTCTTTTCTCGTCTTCAAGGGTACGGTATCGTGCTCATATAGATATAGGGCCATCGTGGTATGAACCTAGATAGAAACTTCACAACAAACCTATATCTATTCGTTTTTGAGGAGAGTTATTGAATCGTAAAAAATGGTTCGAGCGACTAATCTTATGGCGAAGTTAGGCTTAATGGTTGGACATGAAATCGTTAAGGAATGGATGAAATACAACGAGGATACAACAAAATATATATTATTATAGATTAACAAGAATGGAACATATTTGAAATTATATCGGTTGAATTTGAATTTAATTATACAAAACAAACATGAGTTTAACACTGAATTTTTGTGGTGACTAAACTTGGCGTAAGGTAGATAGGTAATTAATTAAAATGCAATTTTAAATAATTAAAATGTAATTAAGATAATTGAAATCACGAATTATGGGTAAATGAAATTGATATCACGAATTGTGGGTAAATGTAATTGGAATCACAAATTGTGGGTAAATTTAATTGAAATCACGATTTGCGGGTAAAGGGTAAATGTAATTACAATCACAAATAGTGGGTAAATTTAATTGGAATAATTGAAATGAATTAAAATAATTGAAATGTAATTGTAACTATTAAAATCACGATGGTCAAAAGGGAAAATGTATGAGTCTGGAAAAGGAAATGGAATTAGAGCGTTTTTGTTTGTAAAATCTAAGAAGTATATGGATAAAGAATTCAACTGACCTTGAGTTGGAGCAGGCGAGGGCACAAGTGAAAATGTTGCTTGTTTTTGGATACTTTTTACAAATATATATTTAAGAAAAATGATATATATAATTATATATATATATATATATATATATATATATATATATATATATGTTTGTAGCTGAAGAGCTACTACACTACACACCTCCAAGTGTCTCTTTGGTGTCTCGCAAATCTCCTTCTTGGGACACCATGTCTCGAGTGCGGGGATTAGCTCACTCGAAGATGAAGTTACTGTGATTCGCAACTTTTCTCAACCCACATCACACAAAGAGCTCAGACGTTTTTGTGGTATGACCTTTGTTTTCTACTCGAATTCAACTTCCAGAAGAATCGAATGATCAGTACCTTCAAGCTCTCAATTTTCTTGCTGTGGATTGCAACTTTCAGGATGTTACTGCTGCGGTCTACCGTGATTGAGTATCAGGGATTCCTTCATACGAGAGTTAAAAATCTTCGAACATTCGTGCACGACTCCTTGAGAATCAAAGGCTTACATTAACCGATACTACTCAACAAGCACGAACATTAGAGCAAGGATTGCTAAGATATGTATCATACTTAGTTAAACACGGTTATGTACCTGCTAGTTTGGCGGCTGGTCCTGGTACATCTATGACCTCCAGTAATGAAGAAGTTAGACTTTATCTTACAGCAGCTGTTTCAAAAAATATTTCTAAAATGAATCAAACATGTGACAATTGTGATGGTCATCGCCATCCTGAGGATGACCGAACACTTTGTCCAGTTCGCGATGTAATTTTTCATAAATGTGGGAAGCTTGGGCATTTTGCAAAAGTTTGTAAGTCAAAATCCAAATGGCCCGTTTCACTATCTTCTGCCATGCTTGCTTTCATTTGCGCTACCAGCAGTTTGCTGTTGCCTACTGTCCCGGTTCAGTTGGACGGAGATCCTCAGTTACTTCAAAGTTTGATTGACAGTGGAAGTTCAGAGAATTTTACAAATGAGGCTGTAGTACAAGCTATGCATCTTCCACTTCATGAACGATCGTTTGTTGTTTCAATCACATCTTCTTCTTTCTCAGTAAATCTTAAAGGTTCCCGTATTGTTAACGTTTCGATGAATGGTCGCACTTCTGAGAATGTCGAAGCTACTGTACTTCCGAACGCTTGTGATATTATTCTTGGCTTGCCA
The DNA here is from genome assembly GCA_963969495.1 of Ceratothoa steindachneri. Classification (NCBI taxonomy): domain Eukaryota; kingdom Metazoa; phylum Arthropoda; class Malacostraca; order Isopoda; family Cymothoidae; genus Ceratothoa; species Ceratothoa steindachneri. Next base: position 21,690,973 of record OZ018328.1, on the reverse strand, counting down.
TTTTTAAGAGTGCATAAAAGCGTTAGCTTAAATTATGGGGGTACAGAACCATCCTTAACTATCCTCGACTGACTAAACTAAAGATTCCCCCAGTTAAACTGTTTAGAAACTTATCCTCAGATTGCACTCCCATTGCTACTAAGTCTCCTCATTACAGCTCCGAAGATGCTGGTTTCGTTGAAAATGAGGTTAAACGTCTACTTCGTGAGGGGATTATGGAACATAGTAATTCTCCCTAGCGTGTACAAGTGGTAGTGACACCAAACGCAAATAGGCAAAAACGAATGGTGGTAGACTTTTCTAGAACAATAAATAAGTATACCCCTTTGGACGCTTACCCACTACCCACGATTTTATATATAATAGCAAATATCGCTAAACATCACTATTTCAGTGTTATTGATCTATCCAATGTATATCATCAGATATAAATATGCTCACAGAGGACCGACCTTACACTGCTTTTTAGTTGGTAACAGTCTTTATTAATTTAGGCGCATGCCTGTCAGTGTTACGAATGGGGTTTCCGCCTTTCAACGCTTTATGAATCAGTTTATAACCGATAACAAACTATGTAACACTTATGCCTATCTCAACGACATAACAATCTGCGGGAAAACGAAAGAACATGACAGCAATCTAAAGTGTTTCATGGAAGCTGCTTTTAAATGCAATCTCTCCCTGAATTATGAGAAATCTACGTTTTCTCTAACCTGCATCAATATTTTCGGTTACCAACTTACTGACGGAAATCTGAAACCCGACCCTGAACGAATGAGACCTTTGTTAGAATTACCCGTACCATCTAGTAAAACTTCCTTGCAGCATTGTTTGAGGTTCTTCACATACTACGCAAAGTGGGTTCTCAACTATTCAGAGAAAGTACGGCGTCTTGTAGATTGCTGATTTCCTTTATCTCCTCAGACTATTCAAGGATTTTAAACTTTAAAGAATGACATTTCCAAATCTTCATTGAAAGTTATTGATGAAGACGCCCCCTTTTCCATAGAAAATGCTGAATCAGATAATGCAATCGGTGTTACCTTATCACAGTGCGTAGGATCAGTGTCTTTCTTCTCACGCTCATTGAACCGATCAGTAAAAAACACTACATTGTTGAAAAGGAAGCGTATGCGGTGGTGGAGAGCATACCTAAATGGAAACCTTTTTGGGCTAGTAGACATTTCCACGTACCAACTGATCAAAGAACCGTGTCATTCATGTTTGATACCAATGTAAAAGATAAAATGAAGAATGGTAAGATCGTGCGCTGGCGTATGGAATTACTTCCATATTCATCATCCCCCGGGTCACGAAAGTGTTGCTGCTGAAACATTATCACGGTCGTATTGTAACACCACTTTGGATGTTACATATTTAAAATCGCTTCATGAGTCTCATTCATCCTGGAGTTCAGCGAATGCTATATTATGTTCGTGCTAAAAACCTTCCTTACTCCATCGATGAACTCCGCTGTATTACTGCTGATTGTCAGTTATGTGCTAAAATTAAACCGTGTTTCTTTAAACCAGAATTCTTTGATACGGGCGACTGCGCCTTTCCAACGTCTTTCAATTGATTTTAAGGGCTCGCTTCCAGTTTCCTGGCACTCATCACGTAATCTCCTTACAGTCGTTGATGAGTTTAGCTGATTTCCATTTGTATTTTCATGCCGAGATATGTCATCCAAAGTAGTTATTGACTGCCTTACATATAATTTTTCGTTATTTGGTCTACCTGCATATATCTATTCAGACTGTGGCCTGTTATTCATTTCCAAGGAAGTGAAAGAATTTTTACTACGTCTTGATGTAAACAAAAGCCACACCTCTCCATCAACCCCCGTGGAAATAACCAATGTGAGCGCTATAATAACATTATTTGGAATACTGTGAAGTTGGCTTTTGAATCTCGAGGTTTGCAATTAAGTGCATGGGAGGATTTGTTACCTTATGCCTTACATAACATACGTTCACTACTTTGTTCCTCTACAAATACCACGCCGCATGAACGACCTTTTTCTTTTGAGAGACGTTCAGTTAGTGGTTCGGCCCTACCTTCTTGGCTAATTGAACCTGGAGAAGTTCTCTTCAAACGATTTGGTAATCGCAGTAAATACGAACCAGCTGTGGCCGTCGTTGATCTCATTGAAACTAACTCTACACATGTTCGTGTAAAATTCCTTGATGGAAGAGAGAGCACTGTTGCTCTGCCTAATTTAGCTCCATGTCCTAGAAATATTCCACCTAATGATTCCGAATCACGAAGTCCAGGTGTCCTTTCCGATCCAGCTTCCCATTCCAGTTTCCAATCTACAACTACTACTTTTCATCAAGCCAACGAGAAGATATTGGGAAATGAGCAATAAAAAATTACCCAGATACAAGAAGATCATGTTAATGATGCTGATAAGTGTGAATAGTCACGAAAATCTGAAAATACAGTTGCCTGGCCCTAGAAGATATGTACGTGCTCATAAACATGTACGTCGATTAGATTTGTAATCTTTTCAATTTTCTACTTTAACTTTCTCTATCTAGTGTATTGTAATTTTATAGTTTTGAAAAGGAATGCATTCGTTTCGGTGGGTGTGACTGTTATATGTTCCCCATTCCTCATTTATATTTATTCATGTTACTAATATTTTGTTTTGTCCTTTTCTAGATGTATTATGAATATAGTTGGTTAAACCCTATAAAAAGGGGCAGTTTGAATATACCTTCTCAGTTCTATCATTACATTAAAAGCTTGTAAGGCAGCTATGCTCATCACTACTTATAGCTATTACTACAATCAACTTCTACCACGGATTCATTTCAAACTGGTCCCAGGTCAGGCAACCTGTTAATTTTATGCTCACCAAGACCAAAAAGAACTCTCCTCTTGAATGGTCTACCGAGGCGTGCGATACATTCTCTAGCATCAAAGAGGCTGTTGACCTCGCTGTAAAATTGGCTCATCCTTATCCAGGAGCCCCCATCAGCGTATCCTCAAAGGTACCCTCGACTTATGTAGGTGCAACCTTGCAACAAAAGATTGGTGACCAATGGCAACCTCTTGCTTTCTTCTCTTGCTCTCTTTCAGACTCCCAAAAGAAGTGTGGTACGTTCTCTCGCGAGCTCCTCGGAATATACTTCACAATCCGCCACTTCCGCCATCACTTGGAATGACCTGACTTCATTATTTTACAGACCATAAGCCTTTGGTCGGTGCTTGTTCGTCTCGTAGTACATCGTCAGTACACACTGCAGTCGACGCTCATCTTAACTTCATCCTGCAGATGTCGAATGATATTTCCTATGTTCCGGGTTCTTCAAACGTAGTACAGGATGCGCTTTCCCGCATTGCCGCGATTTAGGGCACGCAACTCTCTCACACCGCGCCCGTCGATTATGCAACGATAGCGCTAGCCCAGGAACAAGATGAAGACACGCAAACACTGCGTCACTCTTCTCAACTCGTCGTTCGCGAGATCGACTTACTGGATAGTCCTTCCAGGCGCATCCTGGTCGACTATTCATTGCCTGACTGTCCTCGCCCTCTCATTCCTTTTTGCTTACCGTCGGCACATTTTCACCCAAATTCACGGTCTCTCTTATCTTGGCGTCAATGCAACACGCAAGCTCGTTGCACAACGCTTCGTGTGGCCAGGTATGAATGCCGCTGCGGCCAAATGGACCCGCTCATGCCTACCATGCCAGCGCGCCAAAGTCCATCGTCACACAAAAGCTCTTCTGGTCCCTTTTCCTATTCCTTCCTCTCGCTTTGCCACCGTTCACGTTGATCCAGTAGGTCATCTGCTTTGCTCTCGTGGTTGCAATTATCTTCTCACCATGATCGATAGTTTTACTCGATGGCCAGAGGGAGTTCCTATCTCGTACATCAGAGCTTCCACCGTCACTCGAGCCGTCGTTTCATCATGGGTTGCTCATTTTGGTGTTCTCTCAACCATAATGATTGATTGTGGCAGCCAATTTGAATTCCCACAAATAGGATTCTTACGCTACACAGATCACAACATCACTTGGGTGGACAAGCTACCTTTGATTCTCCTGGGTATTCGTTCACCCTTGAAAGAGGACTTGGCCTGGCCTGTGGTGGGACTTGTCTACGGTACTCAACTACGTCTTCCTGGTCAATTCTTCTCTTCTTCTAAGCAACCTATACCATCTCACCTCAATCCTTCTTCTTATGTGCATAATTTTGTATGGGTGATTGCTGAAGTTAAATCAACCGCCCCTAGAGTGCCTACCAATTATAAAACCTTCGTGACCAAAGAGATGACAACATGCCAAGTGTAGGCCATGAATGGTCTTTTGCAGTCTCCTTCTTTTCTTATGTTCTTATGCTCCCATGTTTTCGTCCGTCGCAATTCAACTCGCACTTCTTGCAACCAGTCTATGACGGACCCTTCTTTGTCATCTTCAGGAAGCCGAAGATCTTCGTACTTCAGCTTGGCACCAGTCAGGAAACTGTCTCTATAACCACCTTAAACCCGCCTATATAGAAAACATCTACCTAAAACGCCCTTTACCTCCTTTTCTCCCAGTATAATCCTTTATGCTCCAAAACAATCTCCAATCCCCCCTTTCAACCACCCCTACTACTGAAAATCCACCTTCCGTTTCGCTGCCTCTTCCTTGTATGTTGCAGGAACCCTAGTCGGCAGCGGTGGTCATTCAAGAGCAAACCTCTCCACCAATGGTCACTCCGTCAGTGAAGAACAAGACTAAAGACTCCCATCTCCCTCTTGACGCCGTCTCGGAAGGAACCAGCAAGCAACGCACCTTCGCTCCATCAACCATTACACGTGAAAGTGCCTCGTTACACGCTACTGGCACTGCCAGAGCGAATCTGTTCCCGAACCCGCAGACAAATCAATGGCAGTGTCACACACTCCGGTCGTGTATTTAGTTTTTTTTTTTTTAAGAGCTCATCCGTCGAATGCCTACTTGAGAATTAGTCGCCGTATTAAAACTGGACTAGTTCTAGGCTACTTTAAAATAAAATTAAAGAGACGAAAAACACCCTAAAAGGGGGAAAGGAAGCAAGCTTCTGCGTCGGGGAGAGGTCCCCTAAGCCGGCGCAGGAGCCTGCGACCTACAAAAACAAAAAAACAAACAACAATAACAAAAACAACAAAACCAACTAGTTAAATACAAGGGAGAAGGCCGGCCTCACCCCCAAAGTCTATCAGTCCATCAGTCATGGTGCACGCACTCATCCCGAGTACAAGGGACAGGCGGTAGCGACCCCGCTTATTCCGATACCGGGACAGGTAACGTGCACGAAGATTACCCAAACTGTAGCATTCGACAAGAATGTGCCGAACAGTCTGGGGGACGACACAGTCGTCGCAAAAGGGCGCAAGCCAGCGCTCCATCAAATAGCGATGCGTCACACGAGTGCGTCCGATGCGGAGACGACAGAAGGCGACCTGAAACCGTGGCGACATTGGGGGATAGGTCCATGGAAACAGTCGCGGCGCAATGGCACGCAACTTTAAGTTCCCTTGGACCGTCTCCCATCTTCTTTGCCAAGTAGTCAGAAGAACTGCCCGTATTCCTGCCATGTAGTCGGTGTGAGGAAAAGCGAAACGCCGGTCTGCTCGCAGAGTCCTCGCAGACTCTTTGGCGCCCTCATCGGCGCGCTCATTCCCCGCAATTCCTACATGTCCAGGAACCCAGCAGAAGATAATCTCGACATCTGCCCGGCTCGCCAAAACCGTGGCCTCACGGATATCACGAACCAGGGGATGCGGAGATTCCAATGCTTCGAGAGCACTCAGGGCGCTTTGTGAGTCGCTACAGATCACAATCCGGTCTCCGAACCGGGCACGTCGCGTAATCTCCCGTACCGAGTGGTGTATTGCCACCAGCTCGTCCGTGAAGACAGACGCAGCGCCTGGCCGAGCCCCGCTGACGTGAAACAGAGGGGATACGGCGTGGAAGCCGACCCCCTCTTGGGAATTGGAGCTATCCGTATACACTGGCACGGTTCCAACATTACACGAGGTGTGCTTCAAAAAGGTCGAACGCAATACTTCCGGCGCCGTACAAGCTTTGGGAGCAGAGGCGTGGCGACAAATAGCCAAAATGTGGTTCACTCCAGGGTGGCGTCCTGAGCAGAACCAGGGGCGCCACCGGCCCGAGAGCTATATCTAGCTCTGGAAGAAGTTTCCTTGCCCAAAACCCAAAGGGCTTAGGGTACGACTGGCGTCTCTGGGCGGCATAGGCACCGTCGAGATCAGCTGCAGATGCAGAGAAAGCTGTTGGCGACTGAGGGAGGCTCCGGGCTCGCGCGTACAGGCGAGTGATACACTGCAAGAGGGGCAGAGAGAGTGGCATCTCCCCAGCATCGACCAACAGGCTCTCAATGGGCGAAGTGCGGAAGGCACCGGTCGCAAGGCGAAGGCCGGTGTTGTGGATCGATTCCACCTCCCTCAATAAACGCTCGGCTGCGGATGCATAAAATTTACATCTCTATTCGAGCTTCGAACGAACACAGGATCGATTAAAAATTAGGGCAGTAGCCCTATCAGCGCCCCAAGCGATGAATGTCACGGAACGTAGAATATCCATGGCGCGGGTACAAGAGACCCTAAGGCTGCGAATATGAGCCTCCCAGGTGTGGCGTCGGTCGAATACAAGACCAAGGAAACGGTGCTACTCAACCACATCCAGGCGCATCCCCGTTAAGAAACAAATCTGGGTCGGGGTGGAGCCTTGGATGGCGGCAGAAGTGCACCACCTTAGTCTTGGCCAAAGAAAACCGAAACCTGTGCGCTTCGGCATAGCGAAGGACGTGGTTAAATGCCTGTTGGAGTCGACGCTCAAGAGTTGGCATCTGAGCCGCGCCAAAAGAGATCGAAAGGTCGTCCAAGTAGAGCGTAGCGAGAAAATCTCCCGGCAGCACCGATGTGATGGCGTTAATGCTCCGGGCAAAGAGTGGGATACTGAGGACACTTCCCTGTGGGACACCCTCTTCCTCCTCCTTTGGGCCGGAGAGGGCTCACCCCACCCGTACGCGGAATCGACGATCTCGCAAAAATTCAAATATAAAGACTGGGAGGCGTCCCCTTGCCCCCATTGTGGGGAGAATAACCATGATACCGTATCGCACAGCGGTATCATAGGCCTTCTCCAGATTGAAAAACACCGTGGCGTAGTGCTGTCTACGAAGGAAAGCCTCGCAGACGGCCTTTTCCAGTCGGAGCAGAGCATCAGACGTGGAGGGGAACTTGCGGTAGCCGCACTGTGCAGAAGACAGATGGCCTCCGTTGTCCAGGAAAAAGGCTAGTCTAACATTTACCAATTTCTCCAACAACTTGCACACGCAAGAGGTGAAAGAGATTGGGCGGAAACCGGTTGGAGCAGAGTGATCTCTCCCCAGCTTCCGAAAGGCAAGTACAGTAGCGATTTGCTAGGAATCTGGGAGGAGACTCTCCACCCAGATCCTGTTGAACAAATCTAACAGAAATGCCATGCCTACCTCATCCAGGTGTCGAAGCATGGCGAACGGGACACGTCCGGACCATGTGCGGTGTCCGCACACGGAGAGAGCGCGGAGCGCATCTCACTCACAGTAAACTTGCCGTTGAAGGGTTCTCCGCCTCTAGAGGTAAAGTCCAGCCTGCAAGCTTCCGCGACATGACGACGTGCATTGAATCCTAGCGGAGCAGCATCCCGGCTAGATAATGCGGAAAAAGCATTCGCGAAGGTTTCCGCCAGGGACGCAGGGGCCGCGATTGCGCTCCCATTCTCCAGGTGAACGAGATTGGGGTCCTGCGAGAACTTGCCCCGAATCCTTTTGACTCGCTTCCACACCTCTGCTAAAGGGGTCTTCCCGTTAAGTGAAGACACGTATGCCCGCCAAGAAGAGCGGCGGGCGTGCTTCGAAATATACCGGAACCTAGCCCTAGCCCGACGAAATTCCCTCAAAGTGTAATCATTCGGGCGGCGTTTATAGTGCATGTAGGCATAACGCTTCTGTTTGAGGGCCGTCTCACACTCGGCCGACCACTATGGGAGTGGTCGGCGTGCAAAAACGGCCAGACGTTCTAGGAATACTAGTCAGGCCCTTGGCGATGAGGTTGCCGGAGAAGAACTCAACGGCCTTATCTACCGACCTAAACTCCTCGACTGAGATAGAGAATTCAGTCATTTCCTGAAATGCAGGCCACCGCGCCTTCGCCCGCGCCAAGCACCCCTGAGGTGGTTTCTCAAGCGGCAGTTGCCCTGAAAATGATAATTGAATGGGGAAGTGATCACTACCATGAAGGGCATCGACCACCCCCCAATCAAAATCGGCTGTGCATCCGAAGAGCACAGAGATAGATCAAGGCAAGAAAATGAAGCGGTTCTCGGACAGTGATGCGTAAACTCATCCACGTTTAGGACACCCATCTCAAGCTCTTCGATCAGATCGGCAAGGACTTGACCCTGGGTTTTTTTGAGTAATCTCCCCAGAGAGGATGCCTGCCGTTCAGATCTCTAAGAAAGAGAAAGGGCCTCGGCAACCGTGCCACGACGCGGCGAAAGTCCCCCGCGTCGAAGTAAGCTGACGGTGGAATGTACGCAGAAATTATAGTATACCTCCTATCCAGGTGCAGCTGCACAGCCACTGCCTGAAATGAGGTATCTAAAGAAAAAGGAAGAACGGAGACATCATGCCGGGTGTAAACCGCACATCCCCCAGTATGGCCATCTCGTGGTGGTAGGGTCGCAAGACCCTTATACCCCGGGAGGGCGGGCAGGGGGCACGCGCCTAGCATGGTCTCCTGCAGAAAGATAGCTAACGGGGAACGGGAAGAGACGAGCCTCCGCAGCTCCTCATATTTGGCCCGAGACTATGGCAATTCCATTGAAGGAATATGCCCTCCAGGCCTAGCTCGGAAGTGACGCGGGTGCCCTCCTCGAACAGAAGACCCTCACGGGAATGTCCGTACGCTTCCCGGAGGCAAAACCCTGGGCGCTGTTGGCTCGACAAAGCGCTGAAGGCGCTGTCGCCTTCAAGGACTTATTGGGGGAGAGTGGGCTTGCCATGCGAGTCTTTTCCTCCCCCCGCCTCGAAACCGTAGGCGGGCGTTGCGGCTTAGGAGGCGGGTGGCCCTCTTCTCGAAGAACCACCGTCTCCGAGCCACTCGCTCCACCTCGGGGCATGGGCGAAGGAGCCGAAGCTCCTTTGTTGCTTTCCTCCATTCGGGGGGCAGCTTTAGGAACCCCGGAAGATGGCCTTGCGACCAACTTCAGGGGTGTTGCCTCCTGTGAGTCTGACGACTCGGTGGAGGCGCGTGGCTGTTTCGCCTTTCGGGAAACGGTCGCGCATGGGGTAGAGGGGGGAGCCCTGGTTTTAGCCGGGGCTGGGTGTGAACCCTTTTTGCCGCCAGCTTTACCACGAGAGCGCTCGGGTTGAGTAGAGCAGGCAGAAGGGCTCCGAATGGGCGCGGAAACAACCGTGCTCGTTTGCCTGGATGAGCCAGGAGCAGAGGGTGCTTTTCTAACTATTGAGGCATATGACGTCCCAGGCAGAGTCGGGCGCGCCAGGACCAAGTCCTTAGCCTCGCGGAGTGAGTGTCGATCTTGGGCCTGAACGGCCCGGATTTCTTTCTTAATGAGATATGCACCACATTGCTTTCAAGAAGCGTGGTGCGGCTCTCCGCAATTGACACACTTGGCCACACACGATTTGGACTTATCGTGTGCGACCTTGGAGCAATTTACATAGACTTCTAGTGACCCCGACTTTGCACGTCTACATGAGCGATTCGTATGGCCGAAGCGCTGCCAGTAATAGCACTGCCGCAGCATTGGCACGAATGCCTTTACGCGGTAGCGGTACCAACCGGCACGCACCGACTCAGGGAGCTCGTCAAAGTCGAAAGTGACGAAAAGTGTAGGGGTAAGTCTCGATGCTCCTCCCTATTTTCTCATCACACGTTCGACCTTGACCGCCCCATGGTCGGCCAGCTCTAAGGCGATGTCCGCAATGGAGTAGTCAACGAGTTCCCCCGCATAAACTACTCTTTTCCCAAAGTTCATCGTAGAGTGCGGCGTCACACTCACCGGGGTGCCATGAAGTGTCCGAAGAGCACATATCTTGGCAGCCTCGGCGGGATTCGCCGCATTTGCCAGAAGGCTTCCGTCCAAGAAACGGGTCACCTTCGGCTCTCTACCAATTGCACTAGCTAATCCGTCCTCTGATGGATCATGTTGCCCTTGGCCAACATGGTGCCATCAGTGGAGCGAATAACTAGGAAGCGTTTGAAGCCAGCGGGCTCGCAATCGCTAGGTTACCTCTGAATCAGGGGCCCTGATGTCATCGATGCTCCACCCTGTGCACTTTTGATCTTTGTCGTTTCCAGGGGCGCCGCACCCGGGGAGCAGAGGGGCAGGATGTCCCGATCTTGGCTTGGTCGCTTGCCAAAGTGGCAGCAGACCCATCCGTCCCCGCAGCCCCCGCGGATTGAGAGGAGCCCCGAGTCTTCTTAGTCTTTTTCTTTTTTGGAGAGGAGGTCGGGGAATGAACCCGCTTCTCACCTCTGCCGATAGGAGCCCCTAGGCCAGATGGACCGGCCTCAGCCAGGTCCTACTCCGAAATGGAGATGGTTCTGGTGGTCGCAGCTGCACCGGTTGGAGGAGATCCCTCCCCTCCTTGTACTGCCTCGGATCCTCAGCCGTTTGAGGAGGACCTTGCATAGGGGCGGATTCGGGTTCGGTGCTTTGCGCCGAGCCTGGATTTCCTCTCATGTAAGGCTCTACCGTCTGAGGCTAGGTTTTCTCAAGGACCATGTCTATCACAGGAGGGGCCTGTAGTTGGCCATCCCCTCGAGGACATCGCAGGTCTCTTGGCGGCGTCACCAGTCTTGTGTGGGGAGGCACAGGCCTTGACCCCGGCAAGGTTTAATATTCTTGCCAGCAGGTCTTTTAAGTGAAGCGACTGAAGGGTCCTGGCTTTCCTCTCTCCCCTGAGGGGGTTTGCCCTACCGAGCCGCTTTGATGGGTTGCGGTTCGCTATGGACTGCCTGCTAACTTTCTTGGCAGTTCCCTTCGAAAGAAAAGGAGGGACTGCCGCTGGAAGCATAGAGGTGCCCGAAAGCACCTCCAGAGAAGGGGGTGAGGGGGAGTCCCCTACACTCGTAGGCGTAGGAGAGGGGTAAGCCTCCTCTCCGGCCAAATAAATATGGAGGGTTTCCTGTGCAAGCACAGGGGCGGGGGACCTCCATTTTTTTCGCTGGAGCTGCCCGAGGGCGGCTCCGTTGATGAGTAAGGGAAATTAGGGAGATATTTTTTTTTTTAATTTTCTCATACATAGGCATGGTGACCCTCTTTATTATACGGGATGCAATCGTGCATCACCTCTCACAGTAGCCCGCACTGCAAGAGGTGCTTACAGGCCCGGCAGAGCCAGGCGCCGCCATTTGGGACCACCCCTCCCGCCTGGTGGCCTGGCAGTCCATCGGCATGGCGGCTCCACTTTAGACACGGCGTAAAACTGATAGAGTATGAAGAGGCATGGAAAAGGGATGTGAGGAAGGTTTGGGTGGGAATGAAGCAGGTTGTTAAAAAAAAACAAAAACATCCCGAACCGGAGCTTATGGGTTAGGGAACGTTGTCCCGTCCCCCTTCAGCCCCGATCTGGGACGGTTGGCTTGAGAAGAAGGTCAGCATCTACCCTGTGAAATTAGAGGCTGACCAGAGAAATTTGTGGGAGAGGTTGTATGAAAAGCGACGAAGTAGGGCAGAAATACAGGCTATCTGAAGGAAGGAAAAGAGGCTAACCTGGGGCCGAACGGAGCGCTGGATCCCGTCAGCACGGCGGCCAGGATGGCAAATCGCCGCGCCCCTTACGGGGGTCGTGTCTTTAGGAGACCTCGGCGTTACACGGACCAGTAGTACTCTATTATTAAATGGGGGGAGGAGTTAACCTTCTTAGGGGGTGGGGACTCTAGTAGGACTTATTCATATGTATATAATATTCAAATTATCATTCCAAAATATAATCAATCACTTAATTTGTAACGCGAGAATATTTAATGTGATTTCACCTTAATACATCAAAAATACCTTTTCTTTAAAATTTCACCTACACGCCTTTCGCCATCTGCCTTGGAGCACTTCATTCAGCCCACTTTTGCAGAACGTCGCTTAGATTAAGGTTAGTTATTTTTTCTCTCCCAATTATTCTCGGCAATCATTCCATACGAGAGTAGATCCTAACTCCTATTTTTCTCTCATTGCCGACCCCAATTCACACCCCATCATAGTTCTATCCTACTAATTATACTTACTACACCTACACCACATAATTATATTTATACACTCGCATGTACTCTTGTGTGCTTACATATATCCCTTGTGTATGTGCATAATTATATTCACCTATATTCCTAGTCGTATAATCTCATGTAACCACTTGTACTTGCGTAATTGTAATTATAATTATATACACAAATTATACATATATTCATGGTCGTGTACTCAGAGTACTAACTTGTACTCGCATAATTATATCACTTGTATTATATTTCAAACTCAACCGCTTACTTATCTTTCATATTCTCTGTATACCATAAAAATTGAATTCCTCAGTTATAATTTGTGTACTAAAATTAATTTACTAAAATTAACCTCAAATTCACACTATCTTATAAAATTATAATTTATCCTATTTTTGTTCATATCGAATCATTCCATTCCTTGGGTAGCTTGAGATACAATCCACCATAGGTGGGCGTTATCGCGATAACGATATCGGGTTATCCGATATTTTTTTCCGCGTTTTCGATTAATCGGTATCACCGATACTTTTGGTTCCAAACTAGCGATAATCGATAGTTTCAGTTCAGTTTTTGGTTCCAATTTAGTACAGGGGCGAGCCGCACGTGCCTTGGAGGCAGAACTATGTAGGTCCGTGCTGTGAGGAGGATCCTCAAAACCTATGAGGAGATGAAGGAGAGCCTTACCAGGTAAGAAACTAAGAAACAGTATTCAAATATTTTTACTATTGTATCATAAAATAACGCTATATATAGTCAATAATCAATATTGTATTATAATTTTGGATTTATCATTTATCGCGCCCACCTATGCAATCTACGGTAGGGTTGCTGTACGATCAGTCAATTCAAATAACAATTTATGCACGTGCTGACTATTGGAACTTCGGCTATCGAAGACAGATTTCGCATAAGATTGTGCTGAGAGAGAGAGAGAGAGAGACGACATCTAGACTACGATGTCACCACTACCTTTTGACCACATCCGGCGGGGTTCCCCACAGTGGGACTCAAAAGATTCATTAACGTCAAACACATCGACTGTTGCAAGTAGGATGTCAGATGACGAACCTGGCAGAAAGCGGCGATAATCTAAATCTGTGTCCACATCGTTGGCATAAGTGAACTGAAGAAAATTGGCAGGAGAACTCTTACGCGAAGTGGATGGTTAAGGTTTATGGCTAGCCATTGCCAACAGAAGAAAACTTCACATTCTCCCTCGGGACTCCCCACCATGTGGGCCTACAAGGGCCCGGCACTACTGCAACTCTAGATTCAGTTACGTCCGGTATGTCCTCTTGGAGAATTGTTACGGATCTACCACACCATCTTTATAGACCTAAGAGTTTTCCTACCCGCAGAATAAAGGGGCCAATGATGGGTTTCTCCTTGAACATCGGTAGATGATGGCGGTGGAGATGCCCAACTTCCTCTGACCTTCATGAAAGAACACTTCAGAATCAATCCGGAAAAACGAGCAGAAGTCAGATAACTGTAAGGACAACTAGATAGGAGAAAGAGGGGGAAATAAAGGGCAGTGAAAGAAGTAATAGGGCGATAGGAAAGAAGGGTATGTTTAACGTGTGGTTGGCAGCACCATGGAACCCCTAAGGAGCTCAGGGGTGACCCCCCTCGCCACGAGAAGGTCAGAGGCTCTCTGGGACCAACCCCTGAAGAAAGAAAAGGCCCCAGAGAAATGGGGTTGCGTACCAGGACTCCTTAAGCAGCTGGGAAGAAGTCCCCGAATGGCCCGATCGATTAACCAGTCAGAGGCAACCTGACCTCCAGTTTGCCACAAAACTACCCCATCGAAGCATGTTGCTACCTCAACTTCCAGAACGTGGGTAAGGGGAATTGCACCTAGTCGACACGAGGGGGAAATAGGCCCCCAGTAGATAGCGGAAATGTGGAACAGGGTGGAAACTGTACTAGATAAATAAGGTAATAAATTATAAATAGTACATAATGGGGAGAGGTGAGTGTTGCAAATAAAAGTCCAGTTGTTATTCAACACAAAAGTGATGACTGATCGCCCTCTCCACGAAAAGGCAGGAACTCCCCTAGGGCAGCTCCAAAAATCTCCCGGGTGAGGAGGGGGCTAATAGTGTGATGATAAAAAAACCCATCACAACTGTTCCTAGTAATCGGTGAACAGAAGATGGAATTGGGAATCAAATAAAAATTAAGTATTTATTTTGAATAAATTTAATGCCCCCCTCCCTTCCATTTATTCAGGTGTTTGCAAGAATATGGAGAGAACAGGTAAAAATAACAGGTGTTGAGCAAAATCTAGCATAAAAAAAGATTAACACTGAAAAACTCCTTGTCCATGATGGAGTTGGGAATGTGCAAATGAAGCCTCATGGGACAAATTCCTACATAGCAGTCATATGAAGTACAAAATATGGTTAAATTCATTTTGAGTGTCTGAAAGTGGCACGAAATGGAACATAAATTAGAAACTATTTCCAGATAACATTGTAATATCTTTAGTTTTATCAAGAAGCAATGAATCAAATCGGCAAAGCATATTTTGTACATATACATCCCAAACATCTAAACACACAATACACCCTTCGATACGTAATTAATTCTTAAAAGGCACATTAAGAACAAATAGATGATTTTGTAAAGAGTTCGTCTCCTTCTCTCGCATCGTGGAAGAGATCCTTCCATTCGGGAATCGAACCCATGCCTCGCTGATGGAAGACTAACGCCCTTAGAGAGATTTGGATGATTTTGTTTCAGTCAGACGAAATGACCAAATATGAAATAGTATAACAAATAGCTTTTTATCAATAATTTGAGCTCATGGTACAAAAACGTGGTCCCTTATCATAAGTCAATAAATTACCTTCATTATTTGTGCGAAAGATGACAAGTGCATGGAATGATGAATACAGGAAAATTCGTTCATAGTCCTCAATACCGCCTCTTAAAAGCAGAACATTAAAATCTCACTGAACTAGAAACACTAGCCCCGCTTTATATTGAATATTTATTAAAAAAAATTGATGGCATTTTAATGGGTAAAAAAATAACATTGCACACAATGAATGGTAAATCATTTAACCAATTAACTATCATCTAGACAAATGAAAATATTGCAAGCCTTCTCCTCCCCACATTGATAAGTACTGTCAAAATATAATACCAAGAGCTTTAATATTCCTCTTAATACACTTCTATACCCCTTTAGCCTGCAGATGATAAGAATACCTCCACTAAGTGTAGTCGGCGTGTTCTAGAGGCAACTAAATTAAACACACCATAAAATGATCGGAGTCGTTGGGCTGTGCACTCCCTCCCTCGTATAGTAATAGCATTTATGCACATATAAAGGATTAGGTCAATTCATGGGAAAAATAGTATACACAGAAGGTTGCGGACTCTCAGGTCACAATCTGCTTTAGATTAGCCCACTCTTTGACATCCTATGGCACTGACGCATACCGAAGCCGTATCTTAGGACACATCTGTTATAACGCTACTCCCCTTTTACATGCAAATCAAAGAGAGGTAATTGCCATGCCGCAATCTTTTAGCTGGGCATCTTGACAATAGTTCATACCCACTGTTTGCTGACAGAAATGGTGGGTTCGTTTTTTAGGAATAGGAATACAAATTGGGACAGGGAGGAAAGTAGTCCGTGACCACTGATAGTCTTCGTAAACTGGTGGAATAAGAATATCAGTAACGTTAGCCGCGCGTGAATACATCCAAGGGTTCTAACCGGGTGTATACGCTGGGTTGATCGACAGTTTTCTTCTATAATGATTGCATGAATGCTCGGAATGAGCTTGGATCGAGCCGGGTCCACATTAAGTCAGCTCGGGGTCTCAAACTATATAAAGACGATTACATTTTACTCTTCCTTTTTTTTCCCGAATTCTACTTCTTGTTACTTTTCTTATCTCTTGACAATGACGCATTGCAAGAATAAAGCTTAGGCAGGGCATTTTTGATGGAAATTACTTTGGCTTTCGAGTGAAACATACGAGTCCTACTCAGCGAGGCTTTCCATTGTCAAGGGGTAGGGGAAGTGTAAATGGGGTCTGGAGAGGGAGAACGAATGCCCGATTATATTAAGGAGAGAAGTTTAGTCGCAGAAGATATTATATACGGAGGAGAAGGGACTATGGGCCAGTATTAAACGCGTGTCTGAGTCAGGGTAGGAAGCGAGTAAAGGAAAGAGGCGGCGACGAGGGATGGAGTACACGGGGCGACCAACGAGCACGTGCGACACGACGAGTCTGGTCGGGAGGTGGTACAGGTCGGAGGGAGATCGCGTGGCATAAGGTATCCCAATGACCACAAACCTTCATAATTACAAATGCAAGGAAGAAATGAGGAGGAGGGAGCCCGTTTACAGCCAGCCCTCCGGCCACACCCAAAATCATTTTTTCTAAAAGTTTGAATTAACCTTTAGTTAGACACTAATGTAGTGTCCTGGATTTTGTACAGAAAATCAGGTTTGATAACACCAGAAAAATCACTTGGGGATGGGGGGGAGAAGTAACGAATTCCACCCATTACAATATAACCTCTTTAAATCTCTGGGAAAGACATGCCGTGGCATAATTCCTGATTGTTGGCGGGTTTGGATGACCCCCTGACCCTCCCCCCCACAACCCACCCCTCGGAAGCGACAAAGTAAATGAAGTCTGCTTCAAATCTGGCTCCATAGCAATAAGGATGTCTACGAATTGACAAAGGAAACCCCCTTCTTCAGTATTGATAACTTGAGCAAAGGTAACCTTTTAATACATCATATTTTGGCATACGAATCTGATGAGTAAATGATTATCAGCACTATCACCATCAAGACCTTAGGATAAAGAGGTTGTGCTGGCATGAATCAATGCTAAAGGATAGAAAAAGAGCGAAGGAGATAAATTGAGGAAACCACTCGCTTTGACACTTCCCTATACGTTTGCTACAGACTATTTTAACATCTTGTCATGGGGTAACCAGCGCGGGAATAGCCACTGCAAAGCGCAATCTATTGGGGCTTTCAAACATACACAAGATACATTATAAGTGCATGTACATATACACACACGAAGGAAAAGAATAAAAACAAAAATCAATAAGTGCCTCAAATGCAAAAAGTTGGGTACAGACCACCGGTCGGCGATGATTAAAGCAATAAAGTTTCATTGGTAACGGCAATTAGAGCTCATGCATCTTGTCGTGAGCCACTCACAAGACGAGTTGCGTAGAAATTCTGAAATATACGATCAACAAAATTTTGGTGCGGTACGGGGGCTTCCATAGATGCCCTGAAGGCGGTTTAGGATGGAAAAAACTAAAGAATATTTGCAGAGTAGGAATACTGTTAATGTTGGGGAGGATTAAGAGAACGAAACGCCTAATTAGCGAATATTTCTCCCATAGTGAGCCAAACATTTTTTATTTGAGTTGCGTGATAGAGGAATTCTTCACCATGTCCTTGAACAGGGTCGTACCAGTCACGAGATTTGCCATAGGAGACCCAAGTCCGCTTCAGGTTCGCCGAAGATGCACTTTCTACAAAGGTGGATCCTTCAATGGAGCCAAAGTACCTGAGGAAGAATGGCACGAGAAAGGGAAATTAAGATACAGGCAAATAGATCGGTAGGATAAGCGGACTGTTCCGGTAGCAATTTTGATACAGTTCCATTGCTAGCCTGTATTTAGAGGAGAAAAAATAAACAAATCGTCTTCCGGCGGGGTCGTATAAGACGACTAAACCCGGATATAGGAGGTTGACCTGAGAGTACGCATCGCTGAATCCAACCTTCCCGCGAGACCTATATGAAATCAGAGTAATGGGCGGAGCTGTGACGGAACCCGGACGGTCAGGCCAATAAACCCTGACTGGACGAGAGGCTACATCACATAACACACCATGGCACTAGAGGACCAATTCGGCCTGGGGGAAAAATAAGGGACCTCTGTGCTTGATAGGGCATAGGGGTACGAGAGAAGCCAAGCGTTTTAATGGCGTTAATGGGCACCGACCCTTTTTATTGCAGAGGCTTGGGACAAAATGCAGCTAACACGTCCTGGTCAGCGAGAAAGGACACAATGAAGGAAAAGAAAGGTAAAAGACTGAATGGAGAAGGTCTAAGGAGAGTTCAAGATTGGTTTCCTGTGGGTCCAAGTCTGATGAAAGTCTAAGGACGGTTCAAGAGGGGTGCGAGGAAGGTATAAGATGGAGCTCAAGGTAAGTTTTAAAAAGTATCCAAGCTTAGCAAAAAAAGGTGTTCATAAGGGGAAAGAAGTGTCCAAGGAGGGTTGAAGGAGTACACATGTTCAATAAAGGATTAAGAAAGATTCAGTGAGGAATCAAGGGTAGTCAAGCAGCAGTCTAGGGACGCCAAATAGTCAACAAGCGAGACCAGGTTAGTAGGAAATAAGAGGAGGGGGGAGGGGGTATACTCGACGGGAAGACGACCATAGTCTAGTCAGCAGGTAGTGGGGCCCGATCCTTAACTCTACTACTTTTTTTCTTTTGGCGTCCATCTGACGACTGCCACCAAGGGTATATGTCGCCGTAATCAATTAGAGTACATTGCCCCAAACAAAACTACACACAAACCACACAACGTAGCCGCGGAGCATGCGACCAATACCAAAGAGTAAAATAAAATGGATGAGGGCAGCCTCTTCCAAAAATCAAATTATTCACAAGTCTGTGAGCACGAATTCGCCCAGAGTACGAGGGACAAACTGTAGCAAACCTACTAGTCCCAGGTAACGTGTACGAAGCTCAGCCAGACCTGGACACTCGACATGAATTTGCCGAAGAGTCCTGGGGATAACGTAGTCGTTGCAGTAAGGTGCTGGGGAGCGCTCCCTCAAATGGCAGTGCCTCCTGCGATGTACCCAAATCAAAGGCGACAGAAAGCGACCTAAAGCCGTCGCGGTATAAGGGCGTAAGTCCATGGGAACACTTACGGCGCAAAGGCAAGCAACTAAGTTCACTTCGGCCATCCCCCATTTTGTCTGCCCTGATTCCTGCCATGTAGTCGGTGTGAGCAAGAGCCAAACACTGGTCTGGTTGCCCAGTCCTCGCGGACTCTTTGGCGCGCTCATTCCCTGCAATTCCCAAATCTTCAGCAACCAAGCAGAAGATAATCTGGAAATCCACCAGAGTCGCGGCAAGCGTGGCGTCATGGATACCGCGAACCAAGGGGTAAGGAGATTCCAATACCCAGAGACCACTCAGGGTGCTTTGTGAATCGGTAAAGATCACAATCCTTCTATGAACCGAACACGACGCGTATATCACGTACCAACGGTGCAATGCAATCAGCTCAGCCGCGAAGATAGACGCAGCGACTGGTAGAACCCTGCCGACTTCAAAGAGGATACGGCGTGGAAACCAAGCCCCACCTCGGACATGGAGCCATCCGTATACACTGGCACAGTTCCAGCGTGACACGAAGTGTGCT
Organism: Ceratothoa steindachneri; assembly: GCA_963969495.1. Lineage (NCBI taxonomy): Eukaryota > Metazoa > Arthropoda > Malacostraca > Isopoda > Cymothoidae > Ceratothoa > Ceratothoa steindachneri. The sequence goes on along the minus strand of OZ018328.1, from coordinate 21,671,257 downwards.
CCAAAAAGGCCAAATGCAATACTCCCGGCGCTGGAGAAGGTTTGGGAGCAGAGTCGTGACAACAAATAGTCAAAGGTGGTACAATCTAGGATGGAGCCCTGGACAGAACCAGAGGCACTACTGGCGCGAGAGCTACACCAAGGTCTCGAATGAGTTTCCTAGCCCTAAATCGAAAGGACTTGGGGTACGACTGGCGTCTCTCGGCTGCAGTGAGAGGCGTTGGTAACCGAGGGAGGCACCGGGGTCGCGCGTACAGCCCAGTTTCGGCCCCATGCAAGATCCTGCCATCTGTGGCTGGGTCACCTCCAGGATAATGACTAGCTTAGAGGGGGACCTCTATGTGGCCATTCCCTACCCGCCCAAGGTATCATGGATCCCATTCGAGGTAGCTTTTTTCCCCTCTCTTCCCCGATGTGAAAGGTAGGGGAATGGGAGGCACGCCGACCCTCCGCAATGTCAAAATATATGACTCCAGGACCAAAGAGGCTATGGCCCGATGGGCCTCACTTTCCCTTGCCTCCTAAGGGGGTTAATCTTATCGAGTCACTCGCAACGAGCAGCGAATTTTGGGCCGCCAGCCCCCTCTCTTGGCAGTCACCGGTGAGAGGAAAGGGGGGAGTGCTATTGGTCGAAAGATGGAGTCGTCCATGGCCGACTCCACAGAAAGAGATGAGGGGGAAACCACCGCTCCCGTAGGCCAAGGAGATGAATAAGCCTCTTCCCCGGTAGAAGAGGGTTGGAGGGGTAGGGCACCTCCTTTTCAAAGGAGGAGGTGCCAGAAAGCAGCTCCAAAGTTGGAAAAAGGAAAGCCATTTTGCTGCATAGTGATGGTAAGAAGGGAGCCCTTCTATCTCAGCAGGCAGGGACCTCATTACTGTCAGTCGATTATGCACATAAGAGGCCGGAGAAGAACTCAACGGCCTCATTCACCAACCGAAATTCCTCGATTGGGATAGGAAAATCATCCATTTCCTGAAATGCAAACCAACGCGCTCGCACTAAGCACCACCGGGAAGGCAGGCTCTCATGTGGTAACGGTCCAGAAAATGATATTTGAATGCGAAAGTGATCACTACTACGGAGATCATCATCTACCCCTAACCCAAAATCACTCTGTGTATCCGAAGAGCACAGGGATAGATCAAGACAGGTAAATTAAGCGGTTCTCGGGCAGTGATGCGTAAACTTATCCACATTTAGAACACACATCTTCAGCTCATCGATAAGGTCGGCATTGATCGAGTAGTCTCCCTAGAAGGGGTGTCTATCGTTCAAATCCTCGAGAGGAGGAAAGGGCTTCGGCAACTGTGCCATGGCCCACGATGCGGCAGAAGTCTCCCACGTCGGGATGTACGCAGAACTAACATTATACCTCCTATCCAGGTGCAGCTAACCTAGATGCTGCTCCACCAGCATTCAATGCGCGTCGTGATGTCGCAGAAGGCCGCAGACTGGACTTTACCTCCAGAGGCAGAGAACCCTTCAACGACAGGTAAACTATGAGTGATCTGCGTTCCGCTCTTGTTTCGTGCGCTGACACCGCCCCTGGTCCAGACGATGTCCCGTACGCCATGCTTCGACACTTTGGCAAGCGAGGAATAGCCTTTCTGTTAATTTGTTCAATAGGATCTGGGTAGAGGGTATCCTCCCAGACTCCTGGCGAATCGCGACTGTGTTCACTTTTCGCAAACACGGGAGAGATCCTTCTACGACGACACATTCGTTTCAGCCCAATCGCTCTAACCTCCTGCGAGTGCAAGTTCATGGAGAAATTGGTAAATGTTAGATTAGCCATTTCTCTGGACAGCGGGGGCCATCTGTCTTCCAAAAGGCCCACTGCCCTCAACTGGAAAATGCCGTCTGCGACGCCTTCCTTCGTGGACAGCACTACCCCCACGGTGTTTTTCGATCTGGTGAAGGCCTATGATACCACATGGCGATACTGCATCATGTAAACTCTCCACACGATGGGGGCGAGGATACGCCTCCCAATTTTCATATCTGAATTTTTGCGAGATCATCGATTTTGCGTATGGGTGCGGGGAGAACTCTCCGGCAAAATGGAGCAGGAAGAGGGTGACCCGCGGGGAAAGTGTCATCAGTGTCACACTCTTTGCCCTGAGCATCAACATCATCACCTCGGTGTTGCCGGAAGATGTTCTCCTACACTACGTGGACGACGTTACGATCTCTTTTGGTGCGGCTTAGATGCCACCTCTAGAGCGTCAACTCCAACAGGCATTGAACCGCGTCTTTCGCTATGCCGAAGTGCACAGGCTTCGGGTTTCCTCGGTAAAGAATAAGGTGAGCAGTTCTGCCGCCGCCCACGGCTCCACCCTGACTCAGATCTGTTTCTAAATGTTCTAAATGGATCCCGCCTGGAAGTGGTAGATTCGCACCCTTTCCTTGATCTTCTATTCGACCGACGCCTCACCTGGGAGGCTCATATTCGCAGCCTTAGGGTTTCTTGTACCCGCACCATGGATATTCTTCGTTCCATGAGATTCAGCACCTGGGGTCTGATAGGGCTACTGCCTTACTTTTTTATCGATTTTTGTTCGTTCAAAGCTCGACTAGGGATGCGAGTTTTATGCATCCGCAGCCATTGCGGAAAGTGGACTCGATCCATCACACCGGCCTTCGCCTGGCGACCGGTACCTTATGCAATTTCCCAATTGAAAGCCCACTTGTCGATGCTGGAGAGATGCCACTCGCTCTGCGCCGTGCACAGTGCGTTATTCGCCTGTACGCGCGGGCCCGGCGCCTCCCTCAGTCGCCAACAGTTTTCACTGCATCCGAAGCTCATCTCAACGGTGCCTATGCCACCGAGAGACGCCAATCACACCTTAAGACCTTTGGGTTTAGGGCTAGGAAACTCCTTCGAGAGAAAGGTATAGCTCTTGGGCCGGTGGCACTCCTGGTTCTGCCTAGGACCCCACCCTGTAGGGTACCACCTTTGATTATTTGTCGCCACGCCTCTGCTCTCAAAGCTTCTGCAGCGCCGGGAGTATTGCGCTCGGCCTTTTTGAAGCACATTTCGTGTCACGCTGGAGCCGTGCCAGTGTATTCGGGTGGTTCCAAATCCCAAGAGGGGGTCAGTTTCAACACCGTGTCCCCTCTGTTTGAAATCAGCGGGGCTCTGCCAGCGCTGCGTCTGTCTTCATGGCCGAGCTTGTTGAAATTTACCGTTCGGGAAATAACGCGACGTGCACGGTTCGGAGATCGGATTGTGATTTATAGCGACTCACAAACCCCCTGAGTGCTCTCGGCGCATTGGAATCTCCGCATCCGCTGCTTCGCGATATCCGTGACGCCACGGTTTTGGCGAGCCGGGCGGATGTTGAGATTATCTTCTGCTTGGTTCATGGACATGTAGGAATTGGGGGGAATGAGCGCGACAAAGAGTCGACGAGGACTGGGCGACCAGATCAGCGTTTCGCTCTTGCTTGGCAAATAAGATGGGAGACGGTCTAGGAAAACTTAAAGTTACGTTCCATTGCACTGCGACTGTTCCCATGGACCTACCCCTCAATGCCACAACGGATTCAGGTTGATTTCTGTCATCTCCGAATTGGACACACTCGTGGGACGCACCGGCATTTGATGGAGCGCTCGCCTGCCCCTTAATGTGACGACTACGTTGTCCCCCAGACTTTTTGAATGTCCCAGCCTGTTCCGATCTTCGCGTACGTTACCTGCCTCCACTTTATTTGACTGTTGTAGGTGGCATGTTCCTCCGCCGGGGGAAGACGGGCTACCCTAGACGCCGGAGCCCGTGGTGGTGGGGTCGCTACACCCCAACATTGTCTCCTGCAAAAAGATAAGATAAAAGGGAAGGGGACGAGACGAGCCTTCGCAGTTCCACCTAGTTGACCCGGAGTCCGGAATATGCCCTCCAGGCCTAGCTCAGAGGAGATGCGCTGGGCCCTCTTCGAAGAGAAGATCCTTACAGAAAAGGACTTACACTTCCCGGAGGGAGAACTCCGTGCGCTCTTGACTTAAAAAGGTACTGTCGCCTTCGACGACTTATCGTAGAAGGTTAGGCTCGCTATGCTAGTCTTTTCCTCCCTCTGTCTCGAGACCTTCGCTGGCGAAGCGGCTTCGGAGAATCCACCGACTCAGACACAGCTAGTCAAGCTTTGAGTGGGAGCGTATGAGGCGAAGGTCCTTTGGTGTTGTCCTCCTTTCGGGAGCAGTTTTATGAACCTCGGAAAACGGCCTAATGACACCCTTCAAGGGTGTTGCCTGCTGTGAGTCTAACGACTCGGTGGAGGCGCGTGGCCGTTTTGCTTTACGGGAAATGGTGAGGCTGGGTGATGGTGGGTGGAGCCCTGGTATTAGCCGATGTCGAGTGTGAACCCTTGGTGTCGCCAGCTCTACCAAGGGAGCGGAGCGCACGGGGAGTAGAACCTGCAGAATGGTTCCGAATGGGCGCGGAAACGACCCTTCTCGTATCTGTAGTGGCCAGGAGCAGAGGAAGCCTTTTTAAAAATTGAGGCATAAGACGTCCAAGGCAGCGCTGGGCGCGCCTGGAACAAGTTCTTAGCCTCGGGAAATGAGAGACGATCTGAAGCCTGACGGTCAGGATTTCTTTCTCCAGGAGATTGCTTCGAAGAAGTGTCTCTCCGCAATTGAACATGTTGCCCTTGGCAAACATGTTGCCCTTGGCAAACATGTTACCATCACTAGAGCGAATAACCACAAAGCGTTTGAAGCATCCGGGCTCGAGAATGCCAGGTAGTCTCTCAATGAGGGTCCCGACGTAATTGAGGCTCCGCACATCACTTCCTTGAATTTGGTTTTGGTCCGGGCCCCTCACCTGAGGCCACTTCGCGGCCGGACGTACCGATCTTTGTCTGGTCGCTTGCCAAAACGGCAGCGGACCCCACCCGTCCGTCACCGGAGCTACTGCTTTTTTTTTTTTAAGAGCTCATCTGGCGATGCCTACTTGGGCATTAGTCGCCGTATTAAAACTGGCCTAGTTCTAGGCTACTTTAAAATTAAATTAAAGAGACAAAAACAAACACCCCAAAGAGGGGGAAAGGAAGCAAGCTGGTGCGTCGGGGGAAGGTCCCCCCGGCACAGGAGCGTGCAACCTAATGGGGAAAAAAAAACAAATGCAAAAAAAAAACAACAAAAAACAAACCCTGCTTAAATAATAGGGAGAAGGCCGACCTCCCCCCAAGAAGTCAACAAGTCCACCATTCAATGTGCACGCACTTGTCCCGAGTACAAGGGACAGGCGGTAGCGACCCCGCCCATTCCGGTACCGGAACAGGTAACGTGCGCGAAGATCACCCAGACTGGGACATTCGACAAGAATGTGCCGAACAGTCTGGAGGACGACGCAGTCATCGCAATACGGCGCAGGCGAGTGCTCCATCAAATAGCGATGCGTCACACGAGTGTGTCCGATTCGGAGACGACAGAAAGCGACCTGAAGCCGTCGCGGCATTGGGGGATAGGTCCATGGGAACAGTCACGGCGCAATGGCACGCAACTTTAAGTTCCCTTCGACCGTCTCCCATCTTCTTTGCCAAGCAGTCCGAAGAGCTGCCCGTATTCCTGCCATGTAGTCGGTGTGAGGCGGAGCTACTGCAAAGGGAGAGGAACCCCTAGTCCTCTTTGTCTTCATCTTACTTCATTTCTCCTGAAATAGAGAAGGGGGGAGGTCCCTCCTATCCTCGTGATTCTTCAGGGGGCCGAACCACGTGTAAGGAAGCAGCTTGCAAAGGTGCGGATTCAGGTTCCGTGTTTGACACTGAGCACAGGTTCGAGCCCAGATTCGCCTCCATGGAGGATCCTGCGATCTGTGGCTGGGTAACCTCCGGGATCATATCTAGCTCAGAGGGGCGCCTCCATGAGGCCATCCCCACCACGGCATCACAGATGCCATTCGAGGTAGCTTTTGTCGTGCCTTTAGCCGGCAAACCGACCTCCATCGGGAAAGGGGAGGGGGAGGGGACCGACGCCCGGCAAACTGTAAATGCGAGTGTAGGGTATAAGGACCGGAGGGCTCTGCATCCCTTCTTCCCTTTGTGGGATTAGCCCTATCGCGCCGCCTGCTTGCTCTCTTGGCAGTCCCCTGTGATAGCAAAGAAGGGACTGCCGCTGGTAGGGAGATGGAGCCGCCCGAGTGCGCTTCCAAAGAAGCAGGTGTCGGGCAGTCCACCGCACCTGTGAGCCTATGAGAGGAGTAAACCTCTCCGGGAGAAGAGGGTGGGAGGGGCCGCTGAGAAAGCATAGGGGAGGCCAATACCTTTTCAGATGTTTAGCTGCCCAAGGGTGGCTCCAAAAATGAAAAGGGGAAGCCCCTTTGCCGTCTATTAATGATGAGAGGAGAGCCCCTCTCCCGGTTGAAGATATGTCGTGTGTTACTTCGTCCTCCCCGACACCTAGGGAGGGAGAGGCCGAGTTTGGAGGCGGATCCTCATGCGCATTCCCACTATTGCCTTGTATCATACCCATATTATAAGAAAATAGAAAAAAGAACTCGGGGAAAATAGATACAATGACTTGGGAGTTGAAGAGAAAAGTCTCCATAGGATCAGAAATTCCAGAATGTGAACATTTATACATAATTGGTCCCGGTCGAGCGCTGAAGGCCCACCGTTCAGGCGAAATCGTCTCTAGAGCTTTAACCATAAAGGATGGTGGTGGCGTAGCCAGCTTGTATGTGAACTGGAGGAAGGTGAACAGAGTTGACGGCTCAACACACCCCGTACCTAATACTTGCCCAAGCCAGGGGGCTTGCAGGCCTCGCAGGCAGGTAGGGACCTCACGATATACACTACCACTTACTCGACTAAGGCTCATAAGAGGATAGAAGTGCGCCGGGCAGCCAGAAACTCTGTGGATAGGAGAGCAAGTGTGGAAAAGGGGTAGAAGGGTATGTGTAATAGAGAAGTAGAGATAGGCGGGTCCACTAATGGCTAGATTGGGTGATCACCTATTATTACCATACCCTGGTACTAGGTTATCTCAGGATGGCATGCAGTCCACTAAGGCACCATGGCTACTAGACTGAACTCTGTCCAGGTGGGAACAGTTCTTCTGGTACAAAGTGTGGGTAGAAACGGCCTAGGGGATATCCGTAATAATAAACAATACTATTAAATAATAAAAATATACTACTAATAAATAATAATACATAAATGATAAATACTACTAATCATAAATACTAATAAAATAATTAATAATATAAAAATGATAAGAATGATAACAATAATAATAATAATACTAATGATATAAAGTAGTGCTGAGGGAGGGTGTGGGGAAAGCGCACCAACAACTTTCCCAGGACCTATCAGAGGGTCCAAGTCAACCCAGTGACATCAGGGCTTTCCTAATTTGCACTTACCCCGGGAGGAAGCGCAGCTCCTCCAAGAACCAAGTATAACAGGTTATCCCCTTTTGGGACGAGAGGGACGGGTGAACAAGCCCCTCTCCTCCTTCCAAGAACCAGGGATGAATGAACGAAAGCTGGTTGACGACTAGCCTGAGAAATTATAAGCCGGCCGAAAAATAGGTGAGAAGAGGTTTGTAAAGAAAATGTCGAGAAAAGGTGTAAAATGAATTTGGCGCTGTAGAACACCGAAGTAATAAAATCACTGACCACATTGCTTGAACATCTTGGTGCTCTGTCAAGTGTTTGGTGAGGTGATCTCTCGATCCAGTTAGGATGTTGATTACTCCTCCAGGAACATCCGAAGTTTCCAAAATCTGAAAGGATAAAAATGTTAGGCTGCTATGTAGAGGGTATCCATAAAAGAAAAGTAAAGGCACTTGGAACGTTTTTCCGGATATCGGGACTTTCATGGTTACAGCATAACAAAGTATTTTAGGAGAATGAGAAAAAAATTTAAAGTTCGCCACGACAACGGGGGGGTTTCCAATAGCAAAACAGTGCGTCAGGGTATGGGTGACCTAAATGAAACAAGCCTCGGTTTCCAATACCAAAATATTGCATCAGTGTATGGCTGACCTAAATTGAACAAGCCTCGGTTTCCAATACCAAAATATTGCATCAGGGTATGGCTGACCTAAATGAAACAAGCCTCGGTTTCCAATACCAAAACATTGCGTCAGGGTATGGCTGACCGAAATGAGACAAGCTTCGAGACACGGGAGAAACAAAGGAATTGGAATTGCATGGCGCAAAACAACCCGGATGCAGAAACACAAATACATAGGATGAAAAAAGTAGGCCAGATCAAAGGTTCTTTTAATGCACTCAAGGGGATTAAAGGCTCGTATTACTGTTTGAAAATAAAAATGATACATCTTTAATCGTCGTCTTGTAAAATGTATAATGATGGCTAAGAGGGACCAATGACGACCTGGCCTAAAAGCATTAAATGACCATTTCACAAACATCTTTACCTTGGAAGACACTACGACGATGATTACAGTACCTCTCAAATATTAATAAAACCCAAAGCAGTATTTATATAAAGAAAATGAATATACTAAAGTGATAGCTTTCATTAGTCTATTCAATTCATTTTAAAGAGTTAGTGACATAGCAAAGTCCTTTTGTAAAATTAAAAAAATCAATTAATGAAGCAATAGTTACATGCGAGATTAAAGAGGCTAATGTGACTGGTTTTCAAAAGAGCTATATGAACATGTTTTAGGCTGATTTCTTTAACATCCAATGTTGGCAGGTTTTTAGACTTTATATCATCATCATCACCACCACTAACTATAATTTAAGAAGGGGATTTTTTTTGAGTATTTGAATAATAATTTCATCTTAGTTTGGTTATGACTTATGTTTTTTTTATCAAAGTTATTTGTAATAATTCTTTAATAATATCAAAAAACAAAATGGTGAAGTTCAGAAATAAATATAAGTATCAAAACTTTGGCGAATTTTTTAAAACCCAAAGAATTACAAATGGTGAAGTTCAGAAAATTTATAAAAATTTAAGGCTACTTTTTTTTGGATTTTAAATTTTAATCTTAGTAGTGAAGCCCTTGCCTGGTCTATTTATTATTAAAAACTGAAGCATGGAGAATTTGGAGTCCCAAAACTTAATTGACAATACACAGCATAGTTTTCGGCAGCATGGCTCATTTTTAAGTAACTTAAAATTTTTTCCCAAAATGACCTTAGCTTTTGACAGTAATACATCTGTAAATATAGTTTAGCTGAATTTTCAGAAGGCATTTGATACTGTGCTGCACAAGAGAGTTTTGATAAAATTAAAGACTAAAATGGATCAACAGTTTTCTGACTTCAGGTCAAGGGTCAAAGTAAAATGGGATTAACTCACTAGCGGTGTTTCTCAGGAATAAGTTCTTGATCCATTGCTGTTGATAATCTATATTAACGATCTTCATAGTACTTTATTATAAAAACTTTGAAAGTTTTCAGCTGATATAAAATCCGAAAAAGCAAAAAATAACGCTGTGATGTAGTAAATTTACAAAAACATCTAAGAGTAGTGGGAAGAGTGGAAAAATAGCAGATGAAGTACAATGTAGGTAAGTAGGGCACTGTACTTAGGACGTCAAAATCTCCGGGAAGAGTATAACACAGGAGGTCCCAATCTAAGCACAGTTACATTAGAAAAAGATTTGGTGTATCAAATTCGAGTAACCTGGGTTTCAAAATGTGTTGTAGCAACAAAAAACAAATGGATTTCAGGGTTACATCACTTCAAGTTCTGTATTTAAATCGAAAAATATTCTTCCATTACATAAAGCATTGTCAGGTCTCACTTTGAATATAGGGTTCAATTTTGGTCTCCTCATCTGCACAAAGATACCTACCCCTTTGAACTTGTTCAACAGAGAGTGACAAAATTGATCCCCGAACTTACAAATAATTACAATGAGGTCAGACATAGATTTCAATTTGATTGTACTACAAAATCATCATTTGCGTGGGCAGCACATCGCCGTCTTTAAAATACCAATCGGTTCCAGTAATATAAAATAGGAGTTGCTATTTGAGTTAGATGATCAAGCAACCACTAGAAATAATTGCCTTTAAGTTTATTAGCATTAACACTACGGCAGCACATAGATCCCTCCCCCCTACATTAATTTATGGAATAATTTACCTTTGCAAACCGTTGAAAGCACTTCCGTCACTGTTTAAGAACTTAATTATTACTTTAACATGAAAATACTGAAAATAATTAACCTTTTCTATAACATAATTTCTATCTCCTTTTACCGCCCATTCTTTTCCTTTTTATAATGTTCTAGAGTTAATCTAAGGATCTTTGCCAGTTAGGTTACGTTCTTCACCATAGTCTCAGTATTCAAAACAATCCCGTTCCCTTCTGACCCACAGGAAATGAAGCAAGAGTGCCTCGAGGATTGTCCGCCCCGCAGGATCAGGTACGACCATCTTTCCCTTACCTGGTACATCTTCAGAGCTGCCGTCGGGAATCTCTCGCTTGGGACGACGACCACAACGTTGCCCCTGGCAACCGCTGGGGCCACCAGAGAGATGAAGCCTAGAAGAGGGGCTTCCTCGGGACAGGCTATCCCAATTACCCCGACAGGCTCGTGAAGCCGTAAGACGGTGCCATAGACCGTAGTCTCTTGGATTTGGCCTCCGTACTTGTCGCAGAAGGCTGCCCAGTGAAAAAGGCGGGCGACGGCGGCGTCCACCTCTCCCTCCGCCATCACCTTTGTCATCCCCGTGAGGAGAGTCAAGTGGGCGACCGTTTCCTCCCGACGAAGGGACAAATTCTCAGCCATGTAGAAGAGAATCTGGGATCGGTTGAAGCCGCTTCTCTTGTCCCACGCTGCCTGGGACTTCTGCGCGCACTCCACCGCGTTCCGGACGTCTTTCCTGCAGTAGAAATAACGAAGGAGGAGTCAATGGACGCTTCCATGATCCCCATCGTGATTAAAGGACACTGGCAAATTGTCACGATGGGGGATAACCTTCGTTGCGGAGTTGCAGGCCCATTGTGAACAGAAGCAACACCAAGTAGTCTCCTCTTTTGTCTACTCCGATGATTTATATTCTATACAAGGCTGCGAAACGAGAAGTGGTTGTTTATAGCTCCCCAGGAGCACATGATCTCTGCTCCCTGCGAGCCCTTGGGAGATTAAGGGAGAAAGCCGATGATCCTACACCCTCTGTTGAAGGCCCCGCCAACGTTACTATAATTAACTGGGGCCGCGCCTTCTTTGAGGTTGTCTCGAGGGACCAGGTTAGAGTAGATGGAGGCTGTGGCATGCTGGGGGAATTTTATAGCACCCCTCTTTGCTAGAGGTCTATGCAACAGCTAGGAAGTGGAACTTAACCTCACGTGGAATACATCCAAGTGGGGTGGTATAAACTCAATGATTGCATCCAAGTGTAGTGATCCCACACCAGGATTTCCCCTAAAGTGAGGTGGTCGTGTCATATTCCCTTGGAAATGGCTAACCACTCTATATTTTCTTGCCCTAAAAGGTGGGTGGAGTTAAAAAAAAACAACCCTTGCCTGCTGGGTGAGAGAAGTGAAACGAGTGATTAATCAGAGTAAGAAAGCAATTTTTTATTGCCTAGTTCTCGCCTGACTTTAAAAGGAGCAAATCAAGTATTTGGACAAGGTGAATAAGGATCCCGATGGGAACATGAAGTTATTCTGGAAGTGAGAAAGGTGAGAAACCATGAGAAGAATAGTTGTGCGGACAAGGATGGCAAGGTACTTGCGCCCAATGAGGTTAAAGGTAGATGATGAGAGTAATTTTATGAGTTGTATAAGGTGGCCATGGAAGATGAAGTGAATGTGAATAAGATTGGCATGGAAGATGAAGCCAATGTGAATAAGATTGGCAACAAAGGTGAAAACGGGGGTCTATATATGGGTATGGAAGCGATAAGTATGTAAGATGATAACGCTATTAACGATCTGAAAAATGAGAAGGCGGCTGGAGTAAATGAGTAACTGATATGATAAAGACTGGTGGTGATTGTGGTATGGAAGAGGTTTGGTGGTTGCGTTGTAACGTATTTTAAAATGGATGTGTGTATAAGAACTGGAAGAAAGCTGATATAGTACCGTTGTGTAGCTCTTGAGTGATTGCGGTGTAAATGGACAGTTTAAGAAGGATGTTTGGTGTGCAAAGGGTATATGTGGTACATGTGGGAAAGAGATGCAAACAAGAGTGTGTTTGAGCGTGTTCTGAGGTGGTATGACATTCAAGAATGGTTGGAAATAAAAAAGTAAAGAGAATAATATAGGAGAGGACAAGGGTGTGCGAAGGGGTGGAACACTGTGTAAAAGATGTTTATTATGTGAATGATATTATGTATGATAGTTGTACAAGGAGGGTGTGTGTGAGTGGGCACGCAATGGGTTTTCTACCCAGGGATAACCCCAGACTGGACGCAATGCTACAGCACATAATACCCCATAACTATGAGGGGCTGGGTAATAAAAATATGATGGGTGGGTTTGTGCCTAATAAGGGATGGAAAGAGTGGGTAGTTTTTAGTGGCACTGATGCACACCAACTCCACTTGCACAACAGAGGATGATAATGATGAGTGTGAGAAAGCGCGTGCGAAAAAGGAAGCCCAATACAACTAAATGGAGAGAATTCTGTGATAGAGATACTTGGAGGTGATGTATACAAGGTCATGTTTAGTAGCCCTTTGTGCAGGGCATAAACCCCTGGGTCCTGGTGGTTATGACCAATGAGGCCTTACTAAAGTTCCTCCAAGCCAGTGTCCGTTTCCTAAGCCAGCGGCCTCGATAATCCCTCCCGACCGGGGTTCGCCCAAAGAACGTGGATCTGGAGACGGTCTTAATTGTCCAAGTGTGGGGCATGTTTTGAATGTGTTGAGGTGTGACGGGTTCCTGGTGTCAACGAATACAGATGACTATGTCGGTGAAACCGGTGGTGTGTTTGCATGTGTTAGAAATGTCATAACCAAACTGGAATTTATAGAAGGCGTATAGGGTAGAGCATAGGCGGTTTCCAGAATCTTTCTCCTACTTGTTTTCCCGTCCCATGTACCTACAAACATAATCATGGTATGGTTATTATTATCTTGTTTAAATAAAATAAATTTGGTCCGCTGTCATTATATTCATACATTAGCGAAAACAGTGGTCTTCACGTGCGAATAAACGCCATTAAGAAAAGAAGAGGGTGTGGTCAGGGAGCAAAATGAAACCACATCTAGGAGGATGTGGCTGGCTGCTACGGAAGAACTATAACCCCAAAACCAATTTGGGCATCTCCGCTAGAAAGTTTTCGGGAAAAAGTTCGTGGAGTGAAGATGAGGCTTCTGAGCATGTGTGGAATGTACATAGCCCGAATCTTGTTAAGAGATTAGTTGAGGGGAGGAAGCGCAGTTCTTCTGAATCTGCCCAACCCCCGCAATGTAGGCAGATTCTTATGTGGTGTGTTAGGGAAAAAATTGAGAAAGCTACTAGGATGATTTGTTTTAAGGATCTCATCTGGAGACTGCCTACTTGGGCAGATGCAGCTTAATAGTAGGCTAGATTAACAAACAGAAACAAAAAACCTTGCAAAAAAAACAAACATACAAAAACAAAACATGAACAAAGAAACAAACAAAAAAGCAAGAAGCAAACAAGCAACACTAGGATGAGAGAAAATTCAAAGTAGAAACTTATATCATCTAAGTGCTAATTTCATTCGACTTGACAAACAATGGACCGATATATTTTGTTTTTTTTTAGCCCATTTGGCGACTGCTTGCTTAGGCATAAGTCGCCGTACACGACACAGCCTACTACTAGTTTATATTAAGAAACAAATAACAATATGTAAATAACAAATAAAAACGTTAAAAAATAACAAGAAAACAAAGCAAAAAATAGAGAAGGAGGCACGTTCCGGCGTCAGGGGTAAGCCCACCTCACCCACGTCGCAGGAACATGCAACCTACAAAAACAAACAAACATTCAAATAAAGGGGAGGAGGCCAGCCCCCCCCCCCCAAGGGTCAGTGTGCATGAACCCGTCCCGAGTACAAGGGACAGGCTCAAAGCCTGGCAGAGCCCCGCTAACTTCAAACAGAGGGGGGATACGGAGTGGGAACCGACTCCCTCTTGAGACTTGGAGCCAACCGTATACACTGGCACGGTTCCAGCGTGACACGAAGTGTGCTCCAAAAAGGTAAAACGCAATACTCTCGGCGCTGTACAAGCTTTGGGAGAAGAGGTGTGGTGACAAATAGTAAAGGTGGTACCCTCCAGGGTGGCGTCCTGGGCAGAATCAGGGGCGCCACCGGCTCGAGAGCTATAACTAGATATCGAAGGAGTTTCCTAGTCCCAAATCCAAAGGGCTTAGGGTACGAATGGTGTCTTTCGGTGGCATAGGCACCGTCGAGATCAACTGCGGATGTAGTGAGAGCTGTTGGAAGTTGAGGGAGGCGTCGGGCACGCACGTACAGCCGGAATAATGCACTGTGCACGATGCAGAGCGAGCAGCATCTCCCTAGCATCAACAAGTAGGCTCTCAATGGGGGAAGTACGGAAAGCACCGGTCGCCAGGCGAAGGCTGGTGTGGTGGATCGAGTCCACCTTCCGCAATACACGCTCGGTGGATGTGCAGAAAGCGGTCGCGAAGGATTCCGCCATGGACGCGTGGTCTGAGATTGCGGTACCATTCTCATGGAGAATGGGAGGGGGAAAGGGCTGCGAGAACTTGCCCAGAATCCTTGACTCGCTTCCACACCCCTGCTAGAGGGGTCTGCCCGTTAAGTGAAGACGGTATGCCCGCCAAGAAGAGCGGTGTGCGTGCTTCGAAATATACCGGAACCTAGCCCTAGCCCGACGAAATTCAGCGACAGTGAAATCGTTCGAGCGGCGCTTATAGCGCATGTAGGCATAACGCTTATGTTTGAGGGCCGTCTCACACTCGGCTGACCACCACGCGAGAGGTTGGCATGCAAAACGGCCATGAGTTCTAGGAATAGCAGTTAGGCCCACGGTGATGAGGCTGCTGGAGAAGGACACAACGGCCTCATCTACCGACCTAAACTCCTCGACTGGGACAGAGAAATCACTCATTTCCTGAAATGCGGACCACCGCGCCAAGCACCACCGGGAAGAGCTCTTAGGCGGCAGCAGGTCAGAAAATTATATTTTAATTGGAAAGTGAACACTACAAGGGAAGAAATCGACCACCCGCCACCCATAATTAGGCTGTGCATCCAGAGAGCACAAAGATAGATCGAGGCAGGAAAATGAAGCGGTTCTCGGGCAGTGATGCGTAAACCCATCCACATTTAGGACACTTATCTCCAGCTTGGCAAGGACTTGACTCCGGCGATTAATCGAGTAGTCTCCACAGAGGAAGTGTCGACCATTCAGATCTCCGAGCAAGAGAAAGGGCATCGGCAACCATGCCACGACGCGGCGGAAATTCCCCGCGTCGAAGTCGGCTGACGGTGGAATGTCGCGGAAATAACAGTATACCTCTTATCCAGGTGCAACTGCACAGATACTGTCTGAAAGGAGGTATTTAAAGCAAAGATAAAAAGGGAGACATCATGCCGGGTGTTCATGGCGCATCTTCCCTCCCAGCACCCTTCTAGTGGTGGTGGGGGTGGCAAAACCCTTATACCCCGGGAGAGTGAGCCGTGGGCACGCGCGCGCATGGTCTCCTGCAAAAAGATAGCTAACGGGGAACGGAGAGACTAGCCGCCGCAGCTCCTCCCAGTTGGCCTGGAGTCCACGGCAATTCCATTAAAAGAATATGCCATCCAGGCCTAGCTCGGAGATGCGGGGGCCCTGTTCGAAGGGAAAACGGCGGAGGCCCTCTTCGAAGACAAGAGGAATGGCCGTACGCTTTCCAGAGGCAGAACTCCGGTAGCTTTTGGCCGGACAATGCGCTGAAGGCGCTCTGGCCTCCGAGGACTTATCGGGGAAGGTTGAGCTCACCATGCGAGTCTTTTCCTCCCTCCGCCTTGAAACTTTAGGCGAGTGGGGCAGATTCGGCGGCGGGAGCCACATCTTTTCGAAGATCAAACGTCTCCGAACCACCCAGCCTACCACTGGGTGTGGGCAAAGGAGGCGAAGCTCCTTTAGTGCTGTCCTCCTATTGGGGGGTAGCTTTAGGAACCACGGAAGATGGCCTCACGACCTTCTTCAGGGATATTGCCTCCTGTGAGTCTAACGACTCGGTGGAGGCGCGCGGCCGTTTTGCCTTACGCGAAACGGTCACGCTGGGGGAAGGGAGGGGAGCCCTGGTTTTCGCCGGGGCTGGTTGTGAACCCTTTGTGCCGCCAGCTATACCAGAGAAACGCACGGGGTGGGTAGAACCCGCAGAAGGGTTCCAAATGGGCGCGGAAACGACCGTACTCGTAGGCCTGGATGGGCCAGAAGTACAGGGTGTCTTTTTCAACATTGAGGCAGAGGGCCTGCCAGGACCAAGTCTTTAGCCTCGCGAAATGAGAGACGAGCCTGAGCCTGAATGGCTAAGATTTCATTCTCAAGGAAATACGTACCTCATTGCTTCGAAAAGCACACGATTTGGACTTATCGTGTGCGGCCTTGGAACAACTTACACAGACTTCGGGTAACCTCGACTTTGTACGTCGACAGGAGCGATTAGTATGGCCGAAGCGGTGGCAGTAATAGCACCTCCGCGGCATTTGTAGAGAGGCTTTCACGCGGTGTGATACCAACCGGCACGCAACGACTCAGGGAGCTTGTCAGGGTCAAACGTGACGAAGAATGTAGGGGTGGGTGTCGAGGCCTCTGCCTGTTTTCTCATAATACGTTCGACCTTGACAGCCCCATGGTCGGCCAGCTCTAAGGTGATGTCATCTATGGAGTAGTCCACGAGTTCCCTCGCATAAACCACTTCTTTCACGAAGTTCATGGTAGAGTGCGGCGTCACACACCGGCGTGCCATCAAGTGTCTGAAGGGCACTAATCATGGAGGCCTCGGAAGGATTCAACGCATTCGCCAAAAGGCTCCCGTCCGAGAAACGGGCTACCTTCGGTTCTTTACCAATCACACTAGCTAGAGCTCTCCTCTGATGGATCATGTTGCCCTTAGCCAACATGCTGCCATTAGTGGAACGAATAACGAGGAAGCGTTTGAAGCCAGCGGGCTCGAAAACGCCAGGTAGCCTCTCAATGAGGAACCCCGACGAAATCGAGGCTCCGCTCTGCGCAGTTCTGGTCTTCGACTGGGACTCCCCGCCCGGGTGAGCAACGCGGCCAGACGTGCCGATCTTGGCTTGGTCGCTTACCGAAACGGCACGGCCCCCGCGGAAGGAAAAGAGCCCCGAGTCCTTTTTTTTTCTTTTTAGGAGGGTTGGGAATGACCCCCCCTCCCCGGCCGACAGGAGCCCCTAGGCCAGATGGGCCGGCCTAAGGAAGATCCTTCTTCGAAATGGAGAAGGTTCTGGCTGTCATAGGGGCACTACCCAGGGAAGGAGATGCCTCTTCGCCTTGTAATTCCTCAGGCGCTCGCGCCCTATGAGGAGAAGCTCTCACAGGGGCGGACTCAGGTTCTGTGCTTAGCACCGAGCCCGTGTTCTACCCCAAAGAAGATCCTACCATCTGGGGCTGGGTCGCCCCAGGGGGAACCTCCATTTGGCCATACCCTTCCAAAACATCAGGGTCCCATTCGAGGTGCCTTTGGTCATTTCGTCTTTGGCCGGCGAATTAGCATCCGTCGGGGAAGAGGAGGTAGATATACTGATCCCCTGCAAGGTGGTCGCGCAAGTACGCAGGACATTAGGGGGCAGGGGCTGACGGGCCCTGCCATCCCTTGCTCCCTTAAGAGGGTTGGCCCTATTGAGTCACTCCCGATTATCGCCCGCCTGCCTTTCTTGGCAGTCCCCTTAGAAAGTCAAGGCGGGACTGCCGCTGGAGAAAGGGAGTCGCCTAAGGACGGCTCCAGAGAAGGGGACTCCCCTACACCCGCCGGTAAAGGAGATGAGTAAGGCTCCTGTCCGGTTGAAGAGTTTTGGAGGGTCCTAAGTGAAAGCAAAGTGGGAGGGAACTTCGATTTTTTTTGGCGGGGATCCGATTATTAACACAGGAAGCAAACGTTCATCACCGCACGCAGTAGTCTGCTGTCAGAAAGAAGGAGAAGAGACTAAGCTGGGGCCAGACAGGGCGCTGAGTCCCATCAGCACGGCGGCCAGAAAGGCAAATCACTGCGCCCCTTATGGGGTCCTGAATTCGCAATCTCGTTTAATGAATCGGCAAAGAAAAATACCTGTTAGATTCGGGAATTTGAGCAAAGTTATTGCCAGATGCATCCTTGATGATACGTGAATACCCAGCATCTGGCCTCTTTTGTGCCCCTCCATAATACAGTTTGTAGGTTGTATCCACCGCATCCCCAGACTGAAAAGTGAAAAAGAGAAATGACATTCAAAATGCAGGAATCAATCAGTTTGAGCTTAAGGGTATAAGAGGGAGGAACACTCAGGAGAAGACAAAAAAGGAGAAATCAGGGACAAGAGTGTGAAGGAGAGGCTCTGAAAGGAGCTGAGACGTAAAAAAAATAATTGAGAATGACAAGGGGGAGAATTAAAAGTATGTGGTGAGTTTTTGGATATGAGACTGACCCTGTACATGCTTCTCTAAGGAAACTCGGGTACGATTGTCACAGGCAGGGTTGTTGAGTCAGAGTCGGTAGAGTGGCATGTTTTAAGGAGGAGTCAGAGTCACTTTTTCAGATATGGTAGATTTGGAGTCACAATATTTTTTGGAAACTCCAACTCCAATTTTAAATAAATTATATGTATAATTGTTTAAGAATGAAACTAAATAATTCACATATTGGAACATATTATATAAATTGAAGGAACAAAACATGATAAAAGACTGTTTACTGTATGTCCTTGGTTGTGAGTTTTTGTGTGGCCTTTCTCGTTTCTCATGAAACAAGAAATAATTTCCAAGATTCTTAAATAAACCAAGAGAAATGAAAAAAACTATATGTTCGTCAAAGACATTCATGAGAAACGTGATATAATGAGCCGCACAAGTAATTATTGATCAGAAATGAGAAAAGTAGGATAATAGTTATAGAAATAAAATTATAAATTCGTACCAGATATGTGGGGGTGGGATTGTGCGTCTGGTAGTCTCATCATGGTCTACCATCAATGCAATGTAATACTTGTCATTCTCATTTATCATTGTTTGTTTGGCTTCTGTGCTAAGAGGTGTGTGGGTGTTGCGCTCCACTACCTACTCTCTCTGCTTTTGCCAATTAAGTGAAGTCTAGATATAAAAAATTGGATCACCATTGTACTTGTTTTAGCCTAATATGAGGCTTCAAATTCAATAAACTTTCCAATTTTTTGTTTATAGTATAGAAGTAATATTTTTTCAATATACAAACAAATATGACGTAATAAGAGTTCATGATGGGCTAGAACTTACAAAGTTTGAGCTTCAATATCTTCATCAGCATTTGCATGATTTTGATTTGAATATATTGAATTGAACTTATTGTTCATGGTTTGGAATTTGAATTTTAGAAATTCTCTTTGTAATTTTAATGTTTGTATTTGCTTAAACAGTTTTTTGATGTATGAAAGTAACGTCTTTAATACGGCTGGTTACAGACTTACAATTGTGAGTCTAAATATGTTAGAGAGAAACTAATTGTTGCTTGAAAATTTGAATTGAAGTTATTGATGATTGCAACAATAATTTCATAGATAGTATTTATCATTTGGCACAATACATCAAAGTGATAAAATTGCCACTCATATTATAATATTGCAATAATTCGTAGATAGTGAAACAAGCATAAATATATTTTTAAGAGTTGATTGTTTCCAATGTGTCTTTTGTTTCAAATAGCATATCTATCTGTCAGACAGTGGCATTATTGATATATAATTCATGGTTAAATGATAAATGGTTTAATTAAAGTATTCAATAATGAATTAAAGAATTAATTTTTAGCCAATTTTTAATAAGAAATAATGTCTTACATAGTGTTTATTTCTCTCTTACAGATTATTCACATAACATTTACAGTCATTGACACAAAAACCACCGTTTGTAATTCTGCATTATTTTTATTTTATTTTCAGGTGCTTAATAATTTTCAGCTAATTTTCAAACCTATTATGGCTCATCAACTGAAATCAGCAGTATTTGATTATTTTAAACTGAGTGAAGGTGGAAAAATTTTTATATGCAAGTGTGAAATTAAAGGCAAAGGTGATACAGAAGAAGAGTGTGGTGAAAAAAACAGTAGTTTTACTGGGAAAAAATCTCATTCACCTACAAGAACATCAAATCTAAAGAGACATCTGAACAGAAAACATCTGGATATTTTTAAAGAAGTTAACAAGAAAGATGAACAAACATTTAAAATAAAACAAGGAGCTACAAAGGCAACAGCATCAACATCAAAGCAACTTGAAGTTAGTTCATTTATGATCACACAAAATATTACAATAACAATGACAAAAGAGAAATTCATCTCCTCCATCATTGAAATGGTTGTAAAAAATTCTGTCCCTCTTAGATTTTTTCATTACCAGCTTTTCAAGAACTTAATGTGAGCTTGAAAGCAAGCTTGGAGTATCTTTAGATAGAAATAGTATAAAGTCACTTATTATTAAAGAAGCAAATCACCAAAAACAATTACTTAAAAGTCTAATTAATGGAAAGATAATTTTTTTGAAGATGGGTGCATGCACATGAATGAGGCCGGACAAATTACTAGGCAATAAACGTTCAATTTATGAATGATAACATGGAGATCATAATCCAGACATTAGGTGTGAAAGATACAGAAGCAAAACATTCAAGTGAATTTATTAAAGAAATTGTATGTGATGTTTTGAATACATATGGCTTGCACAAAAAGCAGATTCTGGCAATAGTAACAAATAATGCAAGCAATATGATCAGCACCATAGAAAAATTAAATCAGGATGAAGCTGAACAGGAAGAAGGTGATGATGATGATTTTGATTTCAGTAGAGCTTCAGCAAATGGGAACTATGAGTTAGGTGGATCTCAAAAAACCCTTGATAGTTCTGATGAATTCTATTTTTCAAAGGACACGACTATAATTGATACAAAAATACGTCACATTGTGGTGGAGCGAATGTGAGTGTGTGTAAAAGGGCCATTCTCCCACCCCTTTTCTCAGTACCCTCTCCCTCCCTCTGTAAGAATGTGTGTGTGTGTGTGTGTGTGGGTGTGTGTGAATGGGAATGGGTTTGTTTTGTTTTTGTTTATTTTATGTATAAAATGATTACCATGTTTTTCTTTCTTTCCAGGCGCCATATTCTGGAAAGATAGTAGCTAGTTTTGATATATCACTATAATTAAAACAAGATTGTACTTTGTATAGAATAATCTTTTATCAAAGCGCCATATTCTGGAAAGATAATAGCTAGTTTTGATATATCACTTATAATTAAAACAAAATAGTACTTTGTTTAAAATAATCTTTTAGCAAAAGATTATATTTTGAGGATTGTTCGGATATATATTTAGAGAGAGTGGAAGCTTGGATGGACTGCAAGAAGGGTTCTCTAGACAAGTGCTCCGCCCAGCCCTGAGACGGAGGGCTTTCATACCTCGCTAGACACATAAGATAACATAACATAATTACACGGATGACAAAAGCCACAAGGGCCTATCAAAGGTCATCCGCCTCCGTCAAAACCCACCCACAAAAGGCCCATCACCAGGGGAAGACAAAATCAAAGTCTCCCCACAATATAATATAACAGATGACAAAAGCCACAAGGGCTCATCATAGGTCATCCAAGTCAAACGGCCTCTTTTTTAAGGCACCCAAACTTCCAGGAAAACTACATCCAGAGGATTGCATCCAGAAACAAGGGTATCACCAATCAAGGCTTGTCAAGAACTAAATCATGCAGCTATAGATATATACAAACAATATTAATATATACAAAACTTAGGAACCATCACAACCTTCCCTTCCCATAAACTCATCCAACCTACTCTTAAATACATTTAGATTTGGACTACCTACTACCCTCTGCAGCAATTTGTTCCAGAAGTCTACCACTCTATTGGTGAAAAAATATTTTCTTAAATCCAACCTACACCCTTGCTTTTTAATTTTCAAGTGGTGACCTCTAGTCCGATTTCCATCATCTAACTCAAAAAACTTGCTAACATGCAATTTATCTATCCCGGAAAATTTTTTAAAGAGCTCAATCATATCCCCTCTCACACACCTCCTTTCGAACGAGAAAATATTTAATAACCTCAGTCTATCTATATATTCAAGGTGCCTCAGAGAAGGAATAATCTTTGTTGCCCTCCGTTGCACTGACTCGAGAAGGTTAATATCGTGTCTAAAATGTGGGGACCATGCCTGTATACAGTACTCTAGATGTGGCCTAACATAAGAGTTATAGAGTTTAAGAATAACCTCCTTACTTTTGTAACTGACATTTCTCTTAATAAAACCCAGCACTCTATTTGCCCTATTTCTTGATTCAATACACTGCTTAGAAAACCTTAATGACTTATCTATTACTACTCCTAGATCTTTCTCATCCTCTACTGAGCTCAGCCAATGCCCATTCATTTCATAGTTAAATTCTCTATTATCTTTTCCCATATTAATAACTTTGCACTTATCAAGGTTGAAAGTCATTTGCCACTTATGTGCCCAGGATAACAATTTATTTAAATCCCCCTGCACTTTAAAATTATCATCAATATTTTTAACTACAGCTGCTAATTTGGTATCATCCGCAAAAATTGACACTTTATTATTAACTGCCTCCCCAAGATCGTTTATATAGATGACAAATAATAATGGACCGAGAACTGATCCCTGAGGAACCCCACTGATAACATCCCTCCACTCTGACTTTACATCATTTAGCACTACCCTTTGCTTCCTGTCTTTCAGCCACTCAGCTATCCAATTTGAAACACCCCCACATATTCCAATCATTTTTAATTGATGAACTAGTCTCTTATGTGGTACCTTATCAAATGCTTTACTAAAATCTAAGTAAATTATATCTACATTCTCTCCCTTATCTACTTGATCTGTTACAAACTCCAGAAAGTCTGTAAGTTAGTCAAACATGATCTACCTGATCTAAACCCATGCTGAGCATCGCTGATTAACCCCTCCCTCTCTAGATGTTGGCAAATCCCTTTTTTAACTATTTTCTCAAGAATTTTACAGACTATAGGAGTTAGACTAACCGGTCTAAAGTTATTTGGATCCTCTTTACTACCCTTCTTGAAAATGGGGACTACATTCGCTCTCTTCCAATCAATGGGTATTTTTCCATATTCCAGTGACCTAGTATATAACTTCTCCAGAGCTATTGAGATACTTTCTACCCCTTCTTTAAGTATCCTAGAATGAATATTATCAGGGCCGGAGGCCTTAGTAGTATCTAACTCACCTATTAGTCCTTTTATCATCCTCTGATCGACACTAATGTTAGTAAACACCTCTTTCCCTGACCCATGAGTACTATACATAAGACTATTTAGTTTCTCCTTTGTAAATACTGATGCAAAATGACCATTTAGTACCTCAACTATTTCCTCATCAGTTTCTCTCACAACCCCTTCATATTTGATAGGTCCTATTTTAACTCTGCCAGACTTGTAATTAATTTTATAGTAACTAAAGAACTTTCTAGGATCTTTGTTGCTATCCTGAGCTAATTAAATTCCTGACATCCTTTTGTTCTTCTTTATAATCTTATTTAACTCATTCCTTAGCCATTCTATAATCACTTAAATTTTGAATATTATTTTGTACCTGTAATTTTTTGTATGCCCTTTTCTTCTCTGAAATTTTTCTAGTTATCTCCTGATTCCACCAAAATGGTTTCCTACTTTTGTTCCTAATGGCCTTCATTGGGATACATTTTTCTTGGACTACATTTATTATATGCTTGAAAGTATCCCACATCCCATAAGCATTTTTACCTCTGAATTCTACATCCCAGTCTACCAAATTTAGCAAGCTTCGAAGTTTTACATAATCTCCCTTATGAAAAATTGGAACTTTTACAGCATTCTCGGTTATTTTACCCTTCTTAATTCCCAAGTTAAAACGAACTATCTAATGGTCACTATTTCCCAATGCTTCCCCAACAGTCAATTCTTTAACTAAATGATTACTGTTAGAAAGTACTAAATCTAATATATTGTCCCCCCTCGTTGGCTCATTAACAAATTGATTCAAAAAATTATCCTCAAAGCATTCTATGAACCTGCCACTTGTTCTATCCCTACCTATCATATTTTCCCAGTCCACAGAGTTTAAGTTGAAGTCCCCCATAATAACTGCATCTCTTTCACATCCCTTACTTATTTCCCTTATCATTAGTTCATCTATATCATCAGTCTGCCCAGGTGGTCTGTAAAAAGCTCCCAAGTGCACCATTCTATTTTTACTGAACCTAATATCTATCCAAAGTGACTCAACTCCATCCTGCTTTATTGAAGTATTTAAACTTGAAACAATGTTGTTTTTTATATAGATAATTATTCCTCCACCAATCCTACCTGTCCTTTGACTAATGTACATATTATAGCCCTGTAAATCAAATTCACTTATAGTGTCACTAAATTCTATTTCATTAACCCATGATTCAGTAACGCATAATATATCTATATCCTCATTGCTAATATAACTAAATAGCTCATCCTTCTTGTTTCTAAGACTACGAGCATTTGTATAGAAACAATTTAACCCCCCTATCCCTGAAGCACCTCTTGAAACCTGAATGACCTCACCTCTATCGCCTTGGAACCTATTTCTGTTATCTGCCAAGTCCATTCTACTTTCAGTACTATAATGTCCTCTCATAATTCCCTGACCACTATTAGTATCTAGTTTCCCGCCCGCAAAGACCTAATAACACGATCATACTCCTCCCACAACACATCTATCCCCCTCCTACTCAAATGCAGTCCATCCATCGCATACATTTCTTTCATTCCAACAAACCTATCCCACACATCCACAAACATGACACCTTCCATCTCACACATCCTCCTCACATAATCATTCAGCCCAATTGCACGAGACATCCATTCTACCCTAACATCCATTTAAGGAAGCACACCTGTCACAACACCTTTCATTCTACTTTCTTTCACCTTTTCAATCAACCTCTTGTATCTCTCACGTAACTCACATGCACCCACTTTCTTCACATCATTCACTCCTACATGTGTAATCACAACCGCATCCCTTGCACAGCCAGACACCAGCTCCTCATACCTATCAGACAGATCTCTCACTCCAGCACCCAGCAAACACACCCACAAACCATTCAATCTACTTGCATTCAACTTCCTATCTAAATATCTAACTCGCGAATCACCCATCACATGCACTTCAGTCAGACTCCTATTCCTAACCCCCACAGACCTAACTCCATCCCCACTCCTATTCTCATTCAAACTACCAGTCACTCGAACTCCACCCCCACCCCCATCAGTCATATCACTTCCAGTTATTTCCTCTTAGGGCACTGAATCTATTAGTCAAGCTAATAGGTTCTGTGTCCCTCTGACTCACACACCTATTCTTTCCCTGGCTAACAACCAAAACAGAGGCAAACCTATTCTCACAAAGAACAGGAGAAGCCTCCCTAGCTTCACGTTTCCTAACCACTCTCCACTGTCCCCCATCATCACTAGGCCTATTTCTAACTAATCTAAGGGGGCTATCTTCACTATCACTAGAACAATCATATCCTACCTCCTCCACCGGCCCTCTACCTTCACCTGAAACATCTAACTGGCCTACCTCACCACCTAACCTATTCCCAGCTCTAGGCCTAACACTAAGTTCCCTCCTGAGCTCAGCAACTAACCCCTCCAGCCTACATATCCTGTCTAAATCCTGCCTTCTCATCCCCTCTAAATCTACAATGCATTCACGCAGCCCACATACAACACATGTATACCCCTCACCTAATACACCACAACCAATGCATACATTCCGACACTCATGCTCACTTTCATCCCCAAACTCCATCACTTATTCAAAGAAAGAAAGAACTTAAGTAGTAATAAGAAAAAAAAGAAGAGCAACTTAGCTTTCGCTGATTGTGGTGAGAAAAAAAAAGAAAAAGAAAACTGTAGAAAAATCTGAAAAATAGATCAAGAGACTGAGAGCTCTATGAAACACGTGCTACCTGTTCGAAGGTCAGTCAAAGACTGACCATACCCGCATTGGCTGACAATCCTGCCTCCTTTCATGTTAGCCTACTACCACCCACCTCCAGCACACAAGTGATAGCGCGTGCCCCTTTTCGTTTGGTTGTTGTTGTGTTTTTTATGTTTTGTGTAGATATATTTAAGTAAATTTGTTGTATTCGCCTGTTATAAAATTCTCTTTTGGTATCTTATTTGGATTGGGGAATTTGGCCTCATTTTGAAGTGTGCACACTTCCCTTGTAAATATAAATTACTGTAACTATCATTGTACTTTTTTTGTAAGTAAAGGGACTGTATATACAATCCGTTTCATTCTCCCTCGATTTCTCACGTCCGGACAGTGTAGGAAATGGGTTGGATCGATTTGGATTAGAGATATATTTTCGGCCCGCTACAACATGCGCTGCGCTGTCCATACTCTCCAGTTAGCTATTTGTGACGGATTAAAGAGAAGATGTGCAGCTAACTTAATTGGCATGGTAAGGAACATCGCAACTCATGCCCACAATCCAAAAATTGATGCTATTCTCAAAAGAAGAGCAAAGAAAGGTGCAATAATTGATCAGGCAACAAGATGTGGAAGCACTTATTTAATGATAGAACACATCCTTAAATTAAAATCTATTTGATCAGACATGGCTAACCCTGATTTGATAATGTCAGATGTTCACTTGGGTCAAGTCAAAAGTCTTAAAGGGATCTTATACTATCCATTTATACATAGTAACAAAGAAACTGCCGTGCTCGAACCTGACACCAGGGTCTTTTGTAAAGGAATGGAAATGTTAATTTTTCGCCTGACCCAAATTGGAGGACTTATAGCAGAAGAAATCAAGGACTCTATGGTATGATGAGAAGCTATCTTCTTGATCATGATATCCTATTAGCAGCAATTTATGTAGATCCAATGTACAGAGTTAGTCTGAATGAAAGTCAACAGATGAAAGCAAAAAGTACACTTTTCAAAGTAGCTCTCCGCATCTAAGGACTAGATAGAGAAATTGAAAACCCTGTGCAGGGAGATGAAGGTATGGCTAGTCCTGCTGCTATGAGTCAGTCTTCAGTAAGTTCAGAAGATGAATATAAAAAATATTTAGATTGGAAATAACAATTACAAAAATGCCAATGATTTAAAGTAGAAAAAAATTGGAGGCTTACCATCTAACATCAACAAGTTTAGACAAGCTTTTTATGCTGCACTAACAGAAGTAGAAAATTTTGATCAGACCTCAAAATTAACAGTAAATAATGCTATTCCATGTTATCCAGAAATTGTTCAGCAAGCAGCAACTACTGTTACAGGTTTACCACCACCCAAGTTAGTGTGGAGTGCCTTTTTTATGCTCTCCGCATCATCCAGTTTGACTTAAGAGGAAAACTCAAAGAAGATCTGGTTGATGCTATTCTCTTCTTGAGGACTAATTTAAAATAAATATAAATATTGTTTTTTACAATGTATCTGCTTTCTATGTTATTTTCTTTTCAGTATTCCATGTTCTGTTAGTTATATGTAGTATTATGTACTTAGTTTATTCTCTGCCAAACATAAGGTATCAACAACATGTATGAATAATGGAAATTTTTTGCCATGCATTGAATATATTAATATTTAAGATTTTTGTAATTTTTTAATATTTCAAATTCAGTTTAATTCACTTTTTCTAATGTTAATAACTGCAATATTATTTGCTTCTTTCAGGATTTCATATTGAATTATTTATGCTTTGTTTACTCTCTAAGTTAAGTTAACATGCATTAATAATGGAAAATATTATCTATATATTTTAATATACTAATATCTAATGTTTGATTTTTTTTTACACTCTATTAGCAATTTAGATGTCGTTTGTTAATAAAGAATATAAAAAAAGCCATTAAAGGAATAGTTACAACCACTAGGAAAAGGAATATTCATTTTTATTTTTTAAAAAATGACTGTACAAAAAGTCAAGTAAATTGACAATAAAGAGTGATAAAGTTTTTGTGAATTACCTTAACCTAGAAAGTAACCTGACGATTCATGTGATGAAATGCCTTGGTTAAAGCAATAAATTGATCCATCTATATAACGTTAGATATAGATTGAAAAATAAAGTGTGACATAATTTATAACTCATATTTTAAAATCAAAAAGCAATTTTATATCATTTTGAGTCAGAGTCACATAATTTTCAATAGGTGGAGTTGGAGTCGCATAATTCTAAATGGGTGGAGTCGGAGTCACAAAACATTCTTCCGAATACACAACCCTGGTCGCAGGAGGAAGTTTCCCTATCACTAATGAATATTTCTCTAATGAAGATTCACCCAGAGTAAGGGGAAAGATAATTTACGTGTGTCCTTATACATCGCCCAACCCTTTCCTGTTTCTCTCCGAGGTGATGGGACAGTCCAAAATGTGCTATATTAGGAATGAGGTCAAGACCTCAGCCTGACACATTTGATCCTCGTGGAGGTGCATTCACGTGCCCTTTAAGGGCTGTTCTGACCCCCATACATTAGTGGTTTTGAAAGCATGGTAGATTCAGTTTCAGCTCATCTTTAGGAAGAGTCACTTCATACTTGAGGGCACACATTTAAGAAACAAATAGATTATGGTGGCCAGGTTGACCCAGGCATAAGATGGCAATAATTCATGGCAATCGATGAGGCTAATTTTTCTCTCTCTGCTATCAATCTGGCTAATGCACTTGTGACAACTACAACCCCTCTAATGGGGTTGTGGTGGGCCAGAGGCAGGGAGCGAAGCGGCACGTCCTCTTTCTTGCCGTGTTCTTGGCGGGCCCCTGACAAGGCAAAGGGGGAAACGCTGCAAGTGGTGTAGAGTCGCTTGAAGGCAGCTCTACAAAAGAGGGTAAGGGGGTGGGGGGCGACTCCGTCTAAAATTAAGAGGGAGAAAGTGCCCTTTCTGACAAAGAGGGGGTACTGCCCGAGGGCGACTCCGAAGGGAGTTAAAGGGAAGCCCTCCCAGCTCCTCAGAGTGGTATCGTCTTTTAGTTGCTCGTTCGCCCCAACGCCAAGGTCGGACGAGGATTGAGAGAGGGTCATATTCCGAAATGCTGAGGAAGAACAGTTGAAGACTTTGGAAAGAGTCCCAACAGACGATAATGTCCTAAGCTTTTAACCACCGAAAAGAAAAAAAAAGGGGGGGGGCTCTATCCCGCATCCAACCGCTCCCACCTATCCTGTCTCGGGTTCTCGGATTTATTTTTCAGGGGCCTGCCCTTTGTGGGTTAAAGAATGCTGATCGCAACCTAGGACCGCGACTCACACTGACCAAAAGTTACCCTGTGGCCGGTCGTTCCCCAAAGGTCAGCCAGAGAGGCAGGGCGACGGGGAAGATATCCTTACTAGGAGGTGCTGATCCTGGACAGGATGACCAGGATCTGAAGATCTGTTGAGGCAGACTCCAGAGATGGGACTCGAGACTTTTAGTTGGCCTGGCAGCCAACAAGACAGTACAGCCTTATGCACCCAAGAAGGCAACAGGGAGGTGGTCAGCTCATTACACATGGAAGTGGTCATTGGGGTAAAACCAATATTTCCATTATTCACGCCACAACACCCAGGTCCCCTCCAGGCCTGGTCTCTTTCAACGTGCGGGTGCTGTTTATAGAGGTTCCAAAGTCTCTCTTTTGGCACAGATAGAGGTATCTGGTCAGGTCCCTAAGTTTAGACTGAGGGGAGAGTCGTGGGGTAAAAGGAATGCTGTCAGGGAGCGAGGAAGAAGCACACGAACAACTTACCCCCGACGACTTCAAAGAGTTCGTTCCCCCCACTGAGGGGCCTTCCAAAGTTTCCACTCAGGCCGGGAGTACGTGCAACTCCTCCGGGTACCAAATGTAACAGGCTAAACAGGGGATGGAAGGGGGGCTGCTTTTAAAGTGCCCTGTGAGTAAAGTGGGTGTGTATGTCTTTAGAGTATTCTGGTTGGGTGGATTTGGTAGTAGGTTAACTAGTGGGCATAGAGGTCGCCGGGAGGGGTTTGTTGAGTTTTGGGGAGGGGGGACGGTAGGATTGTGAGGGTGTTTGAGAGGCAGAGTAATTTACTGACTAACTGAATTGGGAAGATTTTGGGTTCGTCATGGTGCTGGTTTACTGGGGTGCTTTTTTGTGCAGCCAGTTTTTTTTTTTTTAATTATTTTAGGAGCCCATCTGGCGACTGCCTACTTGGGCATAAGTCGCCGTACTCACGACAGCCTAGTACTAGGCTACATTAAAATAAAAATAATATATAAAACAAAACAAAAAACAATAGAAAAAAGGAAAAAGAAGAAGGGCAACAAGCAGGAAGCAAGTTCCCTTCGACCGTCTCCCATCTTCTTTGCCAAGCAGCCATGAGAGCTACCCGTATTCCTACCATGTAATCGGTGTGAGGAAGAACGAAACGCTGCTCTAGTCGCCCAATCCTCGCAGACTCTTTGGCGCGCTCATTCCCCGCAATTCTTACACGTCCAGGAACCCAGCAGAAGATAATATCGACATCAGCCCGGCTCGCCCAAACCGTAACGTCACGGATATCGCGAACCAGGTGATGCGGAGATTCCAATGCTCCGAGAGCACTCAGGGCGATTTGTGAGTCGCTATAGATCACAATCCGGTCTCCGAACCGGGCACGTCGCGTAATCTCCCGTACCGAACGGTGTATTACAACCAGCTCAACCATGAAGACAGACGCAGCACCTGGCAGAGCAACGCTGAATTCAAACAGAGGGGATAGGGCGCGGAAACGGACCCCATCTAGACTTGGACCCACCCGTATACACTAGCACGGTTCCAGCGTGACATCAAGTGTGCGCCAAAAGGCCGAACGCAATACTCCCGGCGCTGTGGAAGCTTTGGGAGCAGAGGCGTGGCGACAACTAGTCAAAGGTGGTACCCTCCAGGGTGGCGTGCTGGTCAGAATCAGGGGCGCTACCGGCTCGAGAGCTATACCTAGCTTTCGAAGGAGTTTCGTAGCCCGAAACCCCGGTATGAGTAGCGTGTCTCGGCCGCATAGTCACCGTCGAGATGAGCTACGAATGCAGTGAGAGCTGTTGGCGAATTATGCACTGTGCACGGCGCAGAGCGAGTGGCATCTCCCCAGCATCGACAAGTAGGCTCTCAATGGGGGAAGTGTGGAAGGCACCGGTCGCCAAGCGAAGGCCGGTGTGGTGGATCAAGTCCACCTTCCACAATACACACTCTGCTGCGGATGCATAAAACTCTCATCCATAGTCGAGCTTCGAACGAACAAAGGATCGATAAAAAAGTAAGGCAGTAGCCCTATCGTGATGAACGTCACAGAATGAAGAATGTCCATGGCGCGGGGACAAGAGACCGTAAAGCTGCGAATATGATCCTCCCAGATAAGGCGTCGGTCGAATTGAAGATCAAGGAAACTGTGCGAATCTACCAATTCCAGGCGAGACCCATTTAGATACAAATCTGGGTCAGGTGGAGCCGCTGATGGTGGCAGAAGTGCACCACCTTAGTCATGACCAAGGAAAACAGAAGCATGTGCGCTTCGGCATAGCGAGAGACGCGGTTCAATGCCTGTTGGAGTCGACGCTCTAGAGTTGGCATCAGGGCCGGGCCAAAAAGAGATCGAAAGGTCATCCACGTAAAGCGTACTGAGAACATATTCCAGCAGCACCGAGGTGATGCCATTAATGCTCAGGGCAAAGAGTGTGACACTGAGGACACTTCCCTGCAGAACACCCTCTTCCTGCTCCATTGGAGCGGAGAGGGCTGTCCCCACCCGTACCTGGAATCGACGATCTCGCAAAAATTTAAATATAAAGATTGGGAAGGCGTCCCCTCGTCCTCATCCAGTGGAGAGTCTCCATGATATGGTAGCGCCATGCGGTATAATGGACCTTCTCCAGGTCGAAGAACAGCGTGGTGTAGTGTTATCTACCAAGGAAGGCCTCGCAGACCGCATATTTCAATCGGAGCAGATCATCCGACGTGGTGGAACTTGCAGAAGCAACAACTGTGCAGAAGAGAGATGGCTTCTGCTTTCCAGAAAAAGGCTAATCTAACATTTACCAATATCTCCATCAACTTGCACACACGGGAGGTAAGAGAGATTGGGTGGAAACCGGCCGGGGTAGAGCGATCACTCCACGGTTTGCAAAAAGCGAGCGCAGTAGCGATTCGGCAGGAGTCTGGGAGGATACTCCCTACGCAGATGCTGTTGAATAAATCTAACAGAAAGGCCATACCTCGTTCACACAGTTGTCAAAGCATGGCGTACGGGACATAGTCTGGACCAGGGGCGGTGTCCGCGCACGAAGCGAGAGCAGAACGTAACTCACTCAATGTAAGCCTGTCGTTGAAGGGTTGTTCGCGTCTGGAGGTCAAGTCCATTTGGCGGCCTTCCGCGACATCACGAGGCGCATTGAATGGTGGCGGAGCAGCATCCCGGCTAGAGAATGCGGTCGCGAAGGATTCAGCTAAGTACGCAGGGTCCGAGATTGCGGTCCCATTCTCCTGGAGAACGGGAGGTTGCTGCAAGAACTTACCCCGAATCCTTCTGGCTCGCTTCCACACCTCTGCTAGAGGGATCTTCCCGTTAAGTGAAAAACATATGCCCTCCAAGAAGAGCGGCGGGTGTGCTTCGAAATATACCGGAAGCTAGGCTTAGCTCGACAAAATTCACCGACAGTGAAGTCGTTCAGGCGGCGCTTATAGCGCATGTAGGCATAACGCTTCTGTTTGAGAGCCGTCTCACACTCGGCTGACCACCACGGGAGTGGTCGGCATTCTAGGAATAGTCGTTATGCCCACGTCGATGAGGTTGCCGGAGAAGAACTCAAACGCCTCATCTACCGACCTAAACCTTTCGACTGAGACAGAGAAATCAATCATTTCCTTAAATGCGGACCACCGGGGCGGCCCAGAAAATTATATTTGAATGAGAAAATAATCACTACCATGGAGGTCATCGACCATCCCCCACCCAAAATCAGGCTGAGCATATGGAGAGCACAAAGATAGATCAAGAAAATGAAGCGGTTCTCGGACAGTGGTGCGTAAACTCATCCACATTTAAGACACTTACCTCCAGCTCGTCGATTATGTCGGGAAGGACTTTACCTCTGGGATTAATCGAGTAGTCTCCCTAGAGGGGGTGTCTCCCGTTTAGATCTCCAAGCAAGAGAAAGGGTTTCGGCAACCGCACCGCGACTGAAATCCCCCGCGTCGAAGTCGGATGACGGTGGAATGTACGCAGAAATAAAAGTATACCTCCTATCCAGGTGCAGCTGCACAGATACTGCCTGAAAGGAGGTATCTAAAGCGAAGAGAAGAACAGAGACATCATGCCGGCTGTAAATGGCGCATCCTCCTTCCCAGCCCCCACCCGTGGTGGTAGGGTCGCAAAGCCCTTATAATCCGGGAGGGTGGGCCGGAGGCACGCGCCCAGCATGGTCTCCTGCAAAAAGATAGCTAACGGGGAACGTTAAGGGACGAGCCTCCGCAGCTCCACCCAGTTGGCCCGAGTCCGCGGCAATTCCATTAAAGGAATATGCCCTCTAAGCCTAGCTCGGAGGAGATGCAGGGGCCCTCTTCGAACAGAAGACCCTCACGCTTCCAGGATGCAAACTCCGGGCGCTGTTGGTCGGACAATGCGCTGATAGCGCTCTCGCCTTCGAGGAATTATCGGGGGAGGTCGGGCTCACCATGTGAGTCTTTCCCTCACTCGGCCTCGAAACCTTAGGCGAGCGGGGCGGCTGTCCATTTTTTGGAGGATCCACCGTCTCCGAGCCACCCAGCCTACCGCTGGTTGTGGGCCAAGGAGCTCCTTTAGTGCTGTCCTCCTTTCGGGGGGCAGCTTTAGGGACCAGGGAAGATGGTCTCACGACCAACTTCAGGGGTGTTGCCTCCTGCGAGTCTAACGACTCGGCGGAGGCGCTTTGCCGTTTCGCCTTACGGGAAACGGTCACGCCGGGTGGAAGGAATGGGAGCCCTGGTTTTAGCCGGGGCTGGGTGTGAACCCTTTGTGCCGCCAGCTTTACCATGGGAGAGCCCGGGGTGGCTAGAACACGAACAAGGGTTCCGAATAGGCGTGGAAACGACCGTGCTCGTAGGCCTGGATGGGCCAGGAGCAGGGGTGTCTTTTTTACTTAACATTGAGGCATAGAACGCTCGAGGCACGCCAGGACCAAGTCCTTAACCTCTCGAAATGAGAGACGATCCTGAGCCTGAATGACCAAGATTTCTTTCTCAAGGAGATACTCACCACATTGCTTCGAAGAAGCTCGGTGTGGCTCTCCGCAATTGACTACACACGATTTGGACTTATCATGTGCGGCCTTGGAGCAATTTACACAGGAACGATTAGTATGGCCGAAGCGGTGACAGTAGTAGCACATCCGCCGTCACGCGGTAGCGATACCAAACAGCACCTACCGACTCAGGGAGCTCGTCACAGTTGAACGGGACGATGAGTGTAAGGGTGGGTCTCGAGGCCCTCCCTGTTTTCTCATCACACGCTCGACTTTGACCGCCCCATGGTCGGCCAGCGGTGATATCATCTATGGAGCAGTCCACGAGTTCCCTCGCATAAACCAAACCACTCCTTTCACGAAGTTCACCGGTGTTCTCTCAAGTGTCTGAAGGGCACTAATCATGGCCCCCTGGGAGGGATTCGACGCATTCGCCAAAAGGCTCCCGTCCGAGAAACGGATCACCTTCGGTTCTCTACCAATCACACAAGCTGGAGCTATCCTCTGATGGATCATATTGCTTTTAGACAACA
The DNA here is from genome assembly GCA_963969495.1 of Ceratothoa steindachneri. Classification (NCBI taxonomy): domain Eukaryota; kingdom Metazoa; phylum Arthropoda; class Malacostraca; order Isopoda; family Cymothoidae; genus Ceratothoa; species Ceratothoa steindachneri. Next base: position 21,636,383 of record OZ018328.1, on the reverse strand, counting down.
TGATGCCATCAGTGGAGCGAATAACAAGGAAGCGTTTGAAGCCAGCGGGCTCGAAAACACCAGGTAGCCTCTCAATGAGGGTCTTCGACATAATCGAGGCTCCGCTCTGCGCAGTTCTGGTCTTCGTCTGGGACTCCCCACCAACGGGAGCAACGGGCCCCGACGTTCCAACCTTGGCTTGGTCGCTTACCGAAATGGCAGCAGACCCCGTCCGTCCCCGTGGGTCACGCGGAGGGAGAGGATTTTTTTTTTTTTTTTTTTTTTTTATAGAGCCCATCTGGCAACTACCCACTTGGGCATAAGTCGCCGAAAAACACGACAGCCTAGAATTAGGCTACTTTAAAGTTAAAATATGAAAACTTAACAATCAATATAAATTGGAAAAACTTAACAATCGAAGCAATCTCCGGCAGCGGGGGGAGGTCCCCCTCACCCCGGTGCAGGAGAGTGCAACCTAAAACAAAACAATAACAAAAAAAGGAACCTTAAATAAAGGGGAGAAAGCCGGCCTCCCCCAAAAAGTCAATAAGTCCACCAGTCATGGTGCACGCACTCGTCCCGAGTACAAGGGACAGGCGGTAGCGACCCCGCCCATCCCGGTACCGAGACAGGTATCGTGCGCGAAGATCACCCAGACTGGGACATTCGACAAGAATATGCCGAACAGTCTGGGGGACGACGCAGTCGTTGCAATAGGGCACATGCGAGCGCTCCACCAAGTAACGATGCGTCACACGAGTGTGTCCGATTCGAAGACGACAGAAAGCAACCTGAAGCCGCCGCGGCATTGGGGGATAGGTCCATGGGAACAGTCGCGGCGCAATGGCACGCAACTTTAAGTTCCCCTCGACCGTCTCCCATCTTCTTTGCCAAGCAGTCCGAAGAGCTGCCCGTATTCCTGCCATGTAGTCGGTGTGAGGAAGAGCGAAACGCTGGTCCGGTCGCAGAGTCCTCGCGGACTCTTTGGCGCCCTCATCGGCGCGCTCATTCCCCGCAATTCCTACATGTCCAGGAACCCAGCAGAAGATAATCTCGACATCTGCCCGGCTCGCCAAAACCGTGGCGTCACGGATTTCGCGAACCAGGGGATGCGGAGATTCCAATGCCCCGAGAGCACTCAGGGCGCTTTGTGAGTCGCTATAAATCACAATCCGGTCTCCGAACCGGGCACGTCGCGTAATCTCCCGTACCGAGTGGTGTATTGCCACCAGCTCGGCCGTGAAGACAGACGCAGCGCCTGTCAGAGCCCCGATGACTTCAAACAGAGGGGATACGGCGTGGAAGCCGACCCCCTCTTGGGACTTGGAGCCATCCGTATACACTGGCACGGTACCAGCGTGACACGATGTGTGCTCCAAAAAGATCGAACGCAATACTCCCGGCGCAGTACAAGCTTTGGGAGCAGAGGCGTGGCGACAAATAGCCAAATGTGGTACCCTCCAGGGTGGCGTCCTGGGCAGAACCAGGGGCGCCACCGGCCCGAGAGCTATATCTACCTCTCGAAGGAGTTTCCTGGCCCTAAACCCAAAGGGCTTAGGGTATGACTGGCGTCTCTCGGCGGCATAGGCACCATCGAGATCAGCTGCGGATGCAGTGAGAGCTGTTGGCGACTGGGGGAGGCGCCGGGCTCGCGCGTACAGGCGAGTGATGCACTGCACGCGGCGCAGAGCGAGTGGCATCTCCCCAGCATCGACCAACAGGCTCTCAATGGGGGAAGTGCGGAAGGCACCGGTCGCAAGGCGAAGGCCGGTGTGGTGGATCGAATCCACCTTCCGCAATAAACGCTCGGCTGCGGATGCATAAAACTCGCATCCGTAGTCGAGCTTCGAGCGAACAAAGGATCGATAAAAAAGTAAGGCGGTAGCCCTATCAGCGCCCCAAGCGCTGAACGTCACGGAACGGAGAATGTCCATGGCGCGGGTACAAGAGACCCTAAGGCTGCGAATGTGAGCCTCCCAGGTGAGGCGTCGGTCGAATACAAGACCAAGGAAACGGTGCGACTCAACCACATCCAGGCGCACCCCATTAAGAAACAAATCTGGGTCGGGGTGAAGCCGTGGATGGCGGCAGAAGTGCACCACCTTAGTCTTGGCCAAAGAAAACCGAAACCTGTGCGCTTCGGCATAGCGAGAGACGCGGTTCAATGCCTGTTGGAGTCGGCGCTCCAGAGTTGGCATCTGGGCCGCGCCAAAAGAGATCGAAAGGTCGTCCACGTAGAGCGTAGCGAGAACATCTTCCGGCAGCACCGAGGTGATGCCGTTGATGCTCAGGGCAAAGAGTGTGACACTGAGGACACTTCCCTGCGGGACACCCTCTTCCTGCTCCTTTGGGCCGGAGAGGGCTCCCCCCACCCGTACGCGGAATCGACGATCTCGCAAAAATTCAGATATAAACATTGGGAGGCGTCCCCTCGCCCCCATCGTGTGGAGAGTCTCCATGATACCGTATCGCCATGCGGTATCATAGGCTTTCTCCAGATCAAAAAACACCGTGGCGTAGTGCTGTCTACGAAGGAAAGCCTCGCAGACGGCATTTTCCAGTCGGAGCAGAGCATCCGACGTGGAGTGGAACTTACGGAAGCCGCACTGTGCAGAAGACAGATGGCCTCCGCTGTCCAGGAAATAGGCTAATCTAACATTTACCAATTTCTCCATCAACTTGCACACGCAAGAGGTTAGAGAGATTGGGCGGAAACCGGTCGGAGTAGAGTGATCTCTCCCCGGCTTGCGAAAGGCGAGCACAGTAGCGATTCGCCAGGAGTCTGGGAGGAGACCTTCCACCCAGATCCTGTTGAACAAATCTAATAGAAAGGCCATGCCTCGCTCACCCAGGTGTCGAAGCATGGCGTACGGGACATCGTCCGGACCATGGGCGGTGTCCGCGCACGAAGCGAGAGCGGAACGCAACTCACTCACAGTAAACTTGTCGTTGAAGGGTTCTCCGCCTCTGGAGGTAAAGTCCAGCCGGCGGCCTTCCGCGACATCACGACGTGCATTGAATGCTGGCGGAGCAGCATCACGGCTAGAGAATGCGGAAAAAGCGGTCGCTAAGGATTCCGCCACGGACGCGGGGTCCGAGATTGCGGTCCCATTCTCCTGGAGAACGGGAGGGGGGTCCTGCGAGAACTTGCCCCGAATCCTTTTGACTCGCTTCCACACCTCAGCTAAAGGGGTCTTCCCGTTAAGTGAAGACACGTATGCCCGCCAAGAAGAGCGGCGGGCGTGCTTCGAAATATACCGGAACCTAGCCCTAGCCCGACGAAATTCAGCGACGGTGAAATCGTTCGGGCGGCGCTTATAGCGCATGTAGGCATAACGCTTCTGTTTGAGGGGCGTCTCACACTCGGCCGACCACCATGGGAGTGGTCGGCGTGCAAAACGGCCCCAGACGTCCTAGGAATAGTAGTCAGGCCCACGGCGATGAGGTTGCCGGAGAAGAACTCAACGGCCTCATCTACCGACCTAAACTCCTTGACTGAGATAGAGAATTCAGTCATTTCCTGAAATGCAGGCCACCGCGCCCGCGCCAAGCACCACCGAGGTGGTCTCTCAGGCGGCAGTTGCCCTGAAAATGATATTTGAATGGGAAAGTGATCACTACCATGGAGGTCATCGACCACCCCCCAATCAAAATCAGGCTGTGCATCCGAAGAGCACAAAGATAGGTCAAGGCAAGAAAATGAAGCGGTTCTCGGACAGTGATGCGTAAACTCATCCACGTTTAGGACACCCATCTCAAGCTCTTCGATCAGATCGGCAAGGACTTGTCCCCTGGGATTTATGGTGTAATCTCCCCAGAGAGGATGCCTGCCGTTCAGATCTCCAAGCAAGAGATAGGGCCTCGGCAACCGTGCCACGACGCGGCGAAAGTCCCCCGCGTCGAAGTCAGCTGACGGTGGAATGTACGCAGAAATGATAGTATACCTCCTATCCAGGTGCAGCTGCACAGCCACTGCCTGAAAGGAGGTATCTAAAGAGAAAGGAAGAACGGAGACATCATGCCGGGTGTAAACCGCGCATCCCCCAGCCCGGCCGTCCCGCGGTGGTTGGGTCGCAAGACCCTTATACCCCGGGAGGGCAGGCAGCGGGCACGCGCCTAGCATGGTCTCCTGCAAAAAAATAGCTAACGGGGAACGGGATGAGGCGAGCCTCCGCAGCTCCTCCCAGTTGGCCCGGAGTCCACGGCAATTCCATTGAAGGAATATGCCCTCCAGGCCTAGCTCGGAGGAGACGCGGGGGCCCTCCTCGAATTGAAGACCCTCACGGGAATGGCCGTACGCTTCCCGGGGGCAGAACCCCGGGCGCTGTTGGCCGGACAAAGCGCTGAAGGCGCTGTCGCCTTCGAGGACTTATTGGGGGAGGTTGGGCTCGCCATGCGAGTCTTTTCCTCCCTCCGCCTCGAAACTTTAGGCGGGCGTTGCGGCTTCGGAGGCGGGGGGCCCTCTTTTCGAGGAACCACCGTCTCCGAGCCACTCGCTCCACCTCGGGGCGTGGGCAAAGGGGCCGAAGCTCCTTTGTTGCTGTCCTCCTTTCGGGGAACAGCTTTAGGAACCCCGGAAGATGGCCTAGCGACCATCTTCAGGGGTGTTGCCTCCTGTGAGTCTAACGACTCGGTGGAGGCGCGTGGCCGTTTCGCTTTACGCGAAACGGTCACGCTGGGGGAAGAGGGGGGAGCCCTGGTTTTAGCCGGGGCAGGGTATGAACCCTTTTTGCCGCCAGCTTTACCAGGGGAGCGCCCAGGTTGGGTAGAGCCCACAGAAGGGCTCCGAATGGGCGCGGAAACAACCGTGCTCGTTGGCCTGGATGGGCCAGGAGCAGAGGGTGCCTTTCTAACTATTGAGGCATATGACGTCCCAGGCAGAGCCGGGCGCGCCAGGACCAAGTCCTTTGCCTCGCGGAATGAGAGTCGATCCTGGGCCTGAACGGCCAGGATTTCTTTCTCAAGGAGATATGCACCACATTGCTTCGAAGAAGCAGGGTGCGGCTCTCCGCAATTGACACACTTGGCCACACACGATTTGGACTTATCGTGTGCGACCTTGGAGCAATTTACACAGACTTCGGGTGACCCCGATTTTGCACGTCTACATGATCGATTCGTATGGCCGAAGCGGTGGCAGTAATAGCACCGCCGCGGCAGTGGCACGAATGCCTTCACGCGGTAGCGGTACCAACCGGCACGCACCGACTCAGGGAGCTTGTCACAGTCGAACGTGACGAAGAGTGTAGGGGTGGGTCTCGAGGCCCCTCCCTGTTTTCTCATCACACGTTCGACCTTGACCGCCCCATGGTCGGCCAGCTCTAGGGTGATGTCCTCAATGGAGTAGTCAACGAGTTCCCTCGCATAAACTACTCCTTTCACAAAGTTCATGGTAGAGTGCGGCGTCACACTCACCGGGGTGCCATGAAGTGTCCGAAGAGCACTTATCTTGGCCGCCTCGGCGGGATTCGCCGCATTCGCCAGAAGGCTCCCGTCCGAGAAACGGGTTACCTTCGGCTCTCTACCAATTGCACTAGCTAATCCTCTCCTCTGATGGATCATGTTGCCCTTGGACAACATGGTGCCATCAGTGGAGCGAATAACGAGGAAGCGTTTGAAGCCAGCGGGCTCGAAAACGCCAGGTAACCTCTGAATCAGGGGCCCCGATGTCATCGAGGCTCCGCCCTGTGCATTCTTGGTCTTAGTCGTAGTCAGGGGCTCCGCACACGAGGGGGTAGAGGGGCCGGATGTGCCGATCTTGGCTTGGTCGCCTACCAAAGTGGTAGCAGACCTATCCGTCCCCGCAGCCCCCGCGGATGGAGAGGAGCCCCGAGTCTTCTTCGTCTTTTGAGTCTTTTTAGTCTTTTTCTTTTTAGGAGAGGAGGGCGGGGAATGAACCCGCTTTTCACCTCCGCCGGCAGAAGTCCCCAGGCCAGATGGACCAGCCTCAGCCAGGTCCCTCTCCGAAATGGAGAAGGTCCTGGTTGTCGTAGGGGCACCTGTCGGAGGAGATCCCTCCCCTCCTTCTACTGCCTCGGAGCCCTCAGCCATTTGAGGAGGACCTTGCATAGGGGCGGATTCGGGTTCGGTGCTTGGCGCCGAGCCCGAATTCCCCCCCATGGAAGGCCCTACCGTCTGGGGCTGGGTCTCCTCAAGGACCATGTCTATCACAGGAGGGGCCTCCAGTTGGCCATCCCCTCCCAGAACATCGCAGGTCCCCTTGGCAGTATTGTCACTAGTCAGGTGGTGTGGGGAGGCACAGGCCTTGACCCCAGCAAGGTTCAAAATTCTTGCCAGCAGGTCTTTTGAGGGAAGCGACCGAAGGGGCCTGGCTTCCCTCTCCCCCCTAAGGGGGTTTGCCCTACCGAGCCGCTTGCACGAGGGGCGGTCGGCAATGGGCTGCCTGCTGGCTTTCTTGGCAGTCCCCTTAGAAAGCAAAGGAGGGACTGCCGCTGGAGATAGGGAGGTGCCCGAAAGCACCTCCAGAGAAGGGGGTGAGGGGGAGTCCCCTACACCCGTAGGCGTAGGAGAGGAGTAAGCCTCCTCTCCGGTTAAAGAATTATGGAGGGTCCCTTGCGCAAGCACAAGGTGGGGGACCTCCATTTTCTCGGTGGAGCTGCCCGAGGGCGGCTCCGTAGATGTTTTTGGGGAAGTTGGGGGTTGGGGTTTTTGTTTTTTTTCATACATGGGCATGGTGACCCTCTTTTGATTACGGGACGCAATAGCTCATCACCTCTCGCAGTTGCTCGCACTGCGAGAGGTGCTTACAAGCCCGGCAGAGCCAGGCGCCGCCATTCGGGACCACCCCTCCCGCCTGGTGGCCTGGCAGTCCTTCGGCATGGCGGCTCCACCTTGGACACGGCGTAAAAAATATAGGTTGTGAAGAGGAGAGGAAAAGGGATGTGAGGAAGATGTGGGTGGGGATGAAGCAGGTTGTTAAAAAAAACCCATCCCGAACCGGAGCTGAGGGGTTAGGGAACAATGTCCCCCCCCCCCCTCAGCCCCGATCCGGGGTGGTTGGCTTGAGAAGAAGGTCAGCATTCTACCCTGTGAAATTAGAGGCTGACCAGAGAAAGTTGTGGGAGAGGTTGTATGAAAAGCGACGAGGTAGGGGAGAAATCGGGCTATCTGAAGGAAGGAAGAGAGGCTAAGCTGGGGCCGGACGGAGCGCTGGATCCCGTCAGCACGGCGGCCAGGATGGCAAATCGCCGCGCCCCTTACGGGGCGGAGGGAGAGGAGCCCTTAGTCTTTTTCCTTTTAGGAGAAGAGGGCGGGAAATGAACCGGCTTTCTCCTCCGCCGGTAGGAGCCCCTAGGCCAGATGGGCCGGCCTCGGCAAAATCCTTCTCTGAAATGGAGAACGTCCTGCCCATAACAGGAACACCAGCCGGGACAGGAGATCCCTCTTCTCCATCTGAGGCCTCGGGGACCCGAGCCGTCTTAGGAAGAGTTGCAAAGGGGCGGACTCGGGTTCTATGCTTGGCATCGAGCCCGGGTTCGACCCCATGGAAGATCCTATCGTCTGGGGCTAAGTCACCTCAGGGACCATGTCCATCTCAAGGGGGGCTTCCATGTGGGCATCCCCCTTCCAGAAATCACAAGTCCCATTTGAGTTACCTTTGGTCATCTTGTCTTTGGCCAGCGAACCGGCATCCTTTGGGAAAGAGAGGGGAGCACGAACGGTGACCCCCTCTAAGCTCACTATGTGCGCCCGCCAGTCTTTGGAAGGCATGGGCCGACGGGCCCAGCCTTCCCTCGCCCCCCTAAGGAGGTTGATCCTATCGCGCCGCTCCCACCGTGAGTGATCAATTACGGGCCACCTGTCTGCCTTCTTGAGCCCCCTTGGAAAGCAAAGGGTGGACTCCCATCCAAGGATGACTCCAGAGAAGGAGCTGAGGGGAACTCCCCTACACCCGTATGCAAATGAGAGGATGAAACAGGTTGTTAGAAACCCACCACCCCAGGCAGGAGCTCAGGGGTGAGGAAACGTTGTCCCCTTCCCCCTCAGCCCCGATCCGGGATAGTTAGGTGAGAGGAAGCTGGTCGGCGTCTCCCCTGTGAAATTAGAGGACGACCAGAGAAAGTTGTGCGGAAAGTGAGGAAGTAGGGTAAAAATGCAGGATGTCAGAAAGGAGAAGAGGATAAGTTGGAGCCTGATGGGGCGCTGAGTCCCGTCAGCACGGCGACCAGGAAGGCAAATCGCCGCGCCCATTACGGGGGTGTTCATTCGGTAATGGGTGCTCGGTTTTGTCTTATTCTTTATTTGATGAGGTTGGTGATTTCTGGTGTGAAATTGGGGTTGAAGTGTGTTCTGTATGTCATTGGGGGATGTATTTCTTACTTGCCTGGTGGATTGTATTGGTGAAGGGGAGGGTTTATTGGTAAGTCACTATATATTTGGAAGAGACCCTCAATTATTCATATTTAGATAGTCGTATAACAAATACCAGTGACTTAAATCAGGAGATGCGGAAGTGCGAGTTAGATTAAAAAAAAATAGGACTCATCTGGCGGCCACTGACGAGGTCACGGGCAGTGAAAAAATTAATATACTTACTTGCCGGCCCCACTATCTCTCTTCTGCGAGGTGGGAGGACTCTAGGAAGGCCACAACGCTCCAAGGGTGGGTCCAAAGTCCCTAAGAGAGGAAGGGGGGGTGTACTGTGTGAGGTTTGGGAAGTCTATGAGTAAGTGTTGTATTATGTTCTCTGGGCTTTGGTTTCATCCACTTCATGTTGGTGTCGGCGCGATGTTTATGCTGTGTTTGTTTGTATTGTTGGAGCATAGTGGAGTGGCCTGAGCTGTGTGTTTAGATAAGATTACTCTGTGTTCTATGAGGTGATTTCTCTGATTGGTATATTTAAGGGGAGGGGGGCTCGTTTAGGATAGTGTTTGATGGTAGTCTCTTTGTGTTAAGAAATATACTCAACAAAACTACTTAGGGAAAAATAAAAGTGTGATACTAGGAATACAAGAAAGAGGCAGAGGCAGGTACTTGAGGGAAGGCCCACATCACCAAATCAACAATTTTAAAAAAATACAATTTTTTTATTGAATTCGCTCGTCTGAAGACTGCCTGCCAGCAGGATCATAGCCACCGAAATGATTATTAAGCTTATTTATAGGTTAATTTAAATATATAAAAAAATAACAGAAAAGAACAAAAAACAAAAACAAAACTACAAAGGCATGCTCATGTGCCGGACGTGACGTAGTTCAGTCCCCCTCTGACGCGCCAACATGCAACCAACGACCTGCCTCTTCCAGAAATTAAAATGCCACAGTCGGAGGTGCACTAATCTGTCCAGAGTACGAGGTACAAGCGGTAGAATCCCAGCTAGTACTGGTCCTGGGAGGGGGAGCGTGATCGAAGATCCCCCAGCCGGGAACATTCAATGAAAATGCGCCGGACAGTCTGAGGGACTAACCAGCCGTAGCAGTAAGGTTTAGGGGAACGATCGATCAAAGGCTGATGCGTCCAGCGAGTGTGGCCGATTTAGAGGCGACAGAAAAAGACCTGAAGCAGACGAGGTATTGGGGTTAGGGGGTGGGTCCAACAAAAAATCGCGGCGCATTGTACGCAACTTTACGTTCTCGTCAGCCCTCTCCCATCTTCCTTACCATGCAGCCAGAAGGAATGACCCGATTGCTGCCATGTGGTCAGAGTAGAGAAGAGCAAAGCGCTACTCGGGTCGCCTAGTTATTGCACTGTTTGGCGCCCTTATCAACTCGTTCATTTCCCGCAATCCAAGAGCCCGGCAGAAGACAATCTCGACACGCGCCCGTCTCGCAGTATTCATAGCGACGTAGCTGCTGCGAACCATGTTGTGCGGAGATCCTAATGCCACGAGAGCAGTGAGTGCACTCTCTGAATCGCAATAGATCACAATCTATTCTCCTAATTGGTTACGGCGCATTATAATCTACTGCATCGAGCGGTATATTTCAACGAGCTCGGGCGTAAAGACAGATGCAGCGACGGTAGAACTCCCAACTCCCACGGCTTCAAACAAGGGGAACACAGCAATACTCTTTTGGGATTTGAAACCGCCATCCAACCCCAATGGCAAGGTTGCAGCGTGTGCTCCAAAATCTTTAACGCAATCCCCCCTGCGGTGAAGGTTCCAAAGCTGCTCATTTGACATGACATAAGGTAGCCTGTGCGGTCCTTAAACCTTGAGGAAATAGGGAGGGGATATTCTTAGGAAAATAGACGCATAGAGCGAAAGGGGGAATGGACCAAATTCCTCTGGCTGTGTCCCTAGTTAAAAAAACCCCAGTGAATCAGGCCTTCTAAAGTGGCACTCGGATATTGAAGACGTGCCACTCCTCCAGGTGCCCGGAGCAGCAGTATACAGAAGGTACCCAATACGGGGTTAATGTTAAAGAGCGCATATGTGGGGTCAAGAGAGGGTACAAATTGCTCTAAGTGATGGCTGTGTAGTGGTGAAAGTTAACACCACTGCATAAGCCTTCTTTGTAGGTGTAAGGGCCGGAAGGGCACGCATTCCAATTGGCAGCTGCATCATATTGTGCACATGTGTTAGATCGCTCTCTCTCTAAGCTCGAAACCATATGTCGTGTTTGTCCTTATTTTTGTAGTGATAGCAGTGATAGTGCTGACGTGCCGTGAAAAATTTAACTTAGTGTTGGTGGTTTGCAACAGTAATGTTGTAAAAGATCTATAATATTTTGCTTAGCATCTCCGCATTTCAACACCTACGTGCTCCCCACGTGGTATAACGCCCGAAATAACGTTTTAGTGCGTTCGCTCCGGTTTAACGAAACTTGGGCGCTTCTGATTTAAGTTCGGCTGTTTTAAAACGTCAGATTTAGTTAGAAAACTTAAGCTCAATTCATTATGCCGCCCACCCCAAGGTTCGAATGCGCTAACTGTCATAGTTTAGTTATCCGAGATTCTTTTGATGTTAAACCTAAGAAAAACCCGTCCAAATCAGCCTTCTGCAAGTTGTGCATTCTTCGTAAAATTTTAGATGATACTATGGCAAGTGTCCGGTCAGATATAAAAAAGATAACAAGTAAAGTTCTATCGGACGCGCAAAGGCACTCCGTAACTCCCACTGCAAAAAGTAATGATATTGAAAAGCAATTGCAAAAGATTAGTGAGGTTGAACAACGCGTAACGTGTGTAATTTCAGCTACAGCTAAAGAATTAACATGCAAAATATCAGCCGTAGATACCATAGCGAAACAAGCGCAAATATCAAACGATATTAAAATTAGTAACCTTAAGGATGATGTAGATATAGTGAGACACGATTAATTTAAACAATCAGTTTGTGAATGTTAAAGGGGATGCTCGACCTAAAAATTTCCCTGATTTTGAGTTACCCATAAGGAACTCTTTCTCAGCTTTAAATGACAGTTTGGAATGCGATTACGAATGCGGAACAATTTTGGTTGGTGATTCGTTAATTAGACACATGGATAAAGAATTTGCTCGTCGAAGTGGTGCGAAAAGCAAACGCAAACGAATTTGTGTGCCGGGAGGAAAAATTGAAAACATAACTAACGAGGTAGAAAAATTAGACGTCTGCGTAAATAAACCACTGGTCATAACTTTAGTAGGAGGAAATGACATTGACAATTGCACGTGCCTTCGAAAAGAGAGAACTCAGGAAATTTTGGAGAGGCACAGAAATTTGATGAAAGAAATGAAAAACAAATCAAATAAATGCGTTTTAGTTGGTATAATGCCAAGGAAATCATGGCCATTGCGTAAGGCATCTAAGACAATATTCATTAATACGAGACTGGATGTTTTATGTAGACTATTGGGCGTATATGGATCATGAAAGATGGGGTTCATTTTGGTTTTCACGGCAAAGGTCGGATAGGGCGCCTACTTGACACCACAGCTAGGAAATATGAAATAAAAGACCCAAAGCAGCAGGGAAACTCGCAAGTCTTGAATCTAGTGAGAAAACGTAAATATAGCAAATATTAAAGGACATAAATCCCTTAAAGTTTTGTATACAAACGCTCGTAGTATCAGAAATAAAATAGCGGAGTTTAAAGCCTTAGTTTCAGCGGAAAGATTAGATATTATAGCAATCTCAGAATCATGGCTAAACCTTGAGAGGGACTTTTTGCAGGAGTATCAAATAGTAGGATACAAACTATTTAACAAAGGCGGACGAAATAGAATCGTAGGGGGCGGGGCGTCTTAATATACGTTTCTGATAAATTAAAACCTATTTTAAAACGTTGAAGATAACGATTTTGTCGACTTCGTAGGCGTCGATATTAAGTCAAAAAGCTTAAATTTGAGAATCTCTTTGCTTTCAGACCACCTTCCTGTCGTGAAGAGAGCGATCTAACCTTGTAAAATGCTTTAAGTAACTTCATACGCGATAAACAAAGCATCATAATGGGTGATTTCAATAATGGGAATGTAAACTACGAGACGTTGTATTGCGACGATGGAGTTGGGGCGAGACTCGTAAGACTTTATGCAAGAAAACTATTTAGTTCAGAAAGTTAGCGAAGGAACGCGTTATGGTAGAGTATTGGATCTAGTGATGACGAATAATGAAATTCTGATTTCAAAATGTGAGGTTGGGTAAAATTGTGGGACTTCTGATCACAATATCATATTCAAATAAACACGGACACCAAGACTCAGGATAACCGTATGCAAATTCCAGATTAAAGACGAGCGGATTTTAACTCAATGCGAAGAGAAATCACGAGTAGAAATTTCAGGCAAGGTTTTGAGGGTGTTTCGGGGGGTGGAAGCGTACGAATTTTTAGCAAGCGAAATAAAAACTGTAGAAAGAGAGCACGTTCCATTTAAAATAAAATGCGAAAACACAGAATAAACCTCAGTGGTTTAATAATAATATAGCCATTAAATTAGGGGATAGAAACACTGCCTATAAACGCTAGAAAAGTAATAGAACAGAAGCTAATTATAACGCGTACATCAACCTCAGGAGAGAGGTTAAAAGACTAGTTAGAAGTTCAAAAAGAAATTTTGAAATTAAAATCGCAAATCAATGTAAGGAAGATCCCAAATCCTTTTTCCAGTATGTAAGTAATAGGAATCCTGTAAAGAAAACGGTAGGTCGACTGTTAAATGAAAATGGCGAGTTAATTGGTGAATCAAATGAGATGGCGACTATTATAAATAACTTTTTTTCAACCGTTTTCACAATCGAGAGGGATGGTCCAATCCCGGATTTGGATAATCTACCTTTTAGGGAGGCAGATCATACCGTACTTAGCGATATAAAACTTTCAGTCGAAGAAGTAAGGAATTACATAGAGAAACTTAGAATTAGAAAAGCTCCAGGTCCGGATGGTATTAGTATGAGACTACTGAAACAATTAAAAGATGCAATTTTGAAGCCTATGGCGTTGGCGTTCGAGATGTTGTTTCAAGAGAGGGGGGGGGGTCGTCCCCCGCGACTTTAAACTGGCAAACGTCACACCAATCTTCAAGAAAGGTGACAGAAGCAGGGCCGGGAACTCTCGACGGGTTAGTCTGACGTCGGTAATTGGTAAACTGATGGAAAAAATTATGCGAGACAGAATTGTTGAACATCTGGAGAACAATGGCCTCATCAAGGACAGGCAGCATGGGTTCCGAAAGGGAAGATTTTGCCTAACGAATCTTATAGATTTTTTTCATGATGTAGTAAACATGTACGATAATAATAGAGCTGTGGACATAGTATATTGGACTTTAGGAAGGCGTTCGACAAAGTCCCCCATGCGCCGTTGATAAAGAAATGTCACGCACACGGCCTGCGTGGCAATGTATTACGCTGGTTAGAAGATTGGCTTAATAATAGAGAACAAAGAGTGGTAATAAACGGCGAGCAGTCAGATTGGAAACCGGTTACGAGTGGCGTCCCCCAGGGGTCGGTCCTGGGTCCAGTTTTGTTTCTTATTTTCATTGATGACCTTGATGAAGGGTTAAAAAGAAGGTTGATTAAATTCGCGGACGATACAAAGCTCATGGGAAGCGCACTTACAGATGAGGATAGGGCATCTTGACGGCTAATGTGGCCAAAAATAGGAAGGTGAAAGCTCGTGTTTTATAGGCCATAAAGAGGTAGGAGGTAGGGTAATTACTAAGGCATTGATAAGCAATGATAATAATCATTGCTTAACTTGGACCGGCCAGTAAGAAAAGTGTTGAAGAAGTTTGTAAAGAAAGTGTTGAAATTGCGAGAACTTAAAAATACGAGATACATAACCGAGTAGCTGAGAGAAGAGAATACTAGGAGAGGTCTGAATGTAACTAAGGTCAATGACAAGACAGAAATTGAATCAGATACAATACAAGAGTGTAGAAAAAAATGGGGATAAAATAAAAAAAGACAACAAAAATAATATACAAAAAAAGACTTGAGACTGATCTGGAACTTACAAATAAACAAGTGATTAACATTGGACTTGAGAGACCCATTTCCGAAATCTTAGCTAAACACTCACGTTGTTCGGAGTCTTTGAAATGGAAGGTCTTCCCGCCACATATTCAGCGCCAAAACTCTTCAAATTAATGGTGGGTGCATCAGCAATGTAGCTTTGGTGCCACACAGGCACAACATACTCAAACAACCCTGTGCAAAAAGAGCATTTTTTTTTACTGCAAGAAACAAGGTTATTTTTTAGAAGCGGCAATGTTCCTTTAGGAAATGCCCAAGAAATAACATTACTTTTTTTTCATGGCGCCCATATGGCGACTACCACCAAAGGCATAAGTCGCCGTAATCAATTGTAGCCTATTATTAGGTTACCTTAAAAACTTATAAACAAACAAAAATGTAAACAGAAACCAAACCAAACAACAGTAAGAAGGAAGCATGTTCCAGAGTCGGGGAAAGGCCCACTTCCAACCGGCGGGGGAGTAAGTGACCAAACACCAGTGAAAGGCAAATGAAATGGAGGACACTCTTCCAAAAGGTCAAATAGTCCACAAGTCTGTGCGCAAGAGTAAGTTCCGAGTACAAAAAACATGAGGATAGCGACCTCGGTCGGTGTAGTACCGGGACAAATAACGTGCTCGAGGAACACCCAGACTGGGACATTCAACAAGAATGTGCCGAACAGTCTGGGGGACAACGTAGTCGCCAGAATAAGGCGTAGGCGAGCGCTCCATCAAATGGCGGTGCGCCCCGCGAGTGTGACCAATTTGAAGAAGACAGAAAACGACCTGAAACCGCTGTGGTACGATGGCACGCGATTTTAAGTTCCCCTCGGCCGTCTCCCATCTTCTTTGCCAGGCAGCCCGGAGTGGTGACCTGATTCATGCCATATAGTCAGTGTGAGGAAGAGCGAAACGCTAGAGAGGTCGACTAGTCTTAGCGGAGTCTTTGGCTAGAAATACCATGATTTGCTTTGTAATCAATAAATTATGACAAAATACTCTCATAAGTTTTCTAGGGTTTAGAAGATGATAATTATGAAATGGCGCGTTCCCATCCATCCTAATAATAACAAAAGACTTTTAAGAGCATCGTATCATCTGAATTTGAGAGCGAACTTAGGTTAATGTTCGAGACAATTGCATATGTGTGAAAAATTCGAGCCCTTTAAAAGATCGAAGAGGGAAAGATGACTACTCGACGAAGTTAAGCGAATTAAATTTAGTTCAGTCATCCGTGTACATGATCTCCCAAATGGAATTTCTCCTGTACCTTCACTATCAATGGACGTGAAAAAAAATCTACCAAACAAAGAGAACAATAGGTAAAACAATTGTTCGTACCTTCCTTGCCACCGTCTCTGCCGAAGCCACTCTGCCGGTAGCCTCCAAATCCGGCTGCCGCATCGAACATATTGTGGCAGTTGATCCAAACGGCACCGGCCTATGCCAAGAAAAGAACGAGAGTTAAACGGATTTAAAATAACAGGCACTCCAAGAAGAATACAGGGGAGAAAAGAGATGATAAAAAGATGAGAAATGATTGCAACTTTAGGAGGGTGTACTGCCTCATCCGTAAAACATATTCTCAGGGTCAAACACGTACAAACATCAAATCCTCCTGTGGGATTAGGGCTGAAGGCCCTGTCATTTACTTGGGCGATGCAATAGCGAACAGCATGGTTCGTATTCCCTAGTCTCAGTTCGATCCATAAAGATTTGTGTTGCTGAGGGAGCAACTTAAATTTCAATACCTCCCACACAATGATTTGGGATTGGTGCCCTCTCATTGGGCCATTACTTAATTGCCTGAATTCTGAGAAATGGAATTGGTAAACTAAACGGAGCATTGCCATTTGTTGAACAAAAAATATGGGGAGGAGAAGGTGTATAACAAAAATAATGCCTTTATAAGGCACTCTTCAGAGGTGTGGACTCTCGCAGAGCGGCTGTTGAGCATTAATAGAAGAGATGATTTTCAGTGCTCTTGAATGCATCATGAGAGGGGGAAGGGCATATAGTAGCCAGATGCACACTCCACATCATAGGGGCGCAGACCATAAGGGCAAGGACCCATGCTTAAACAAACGACTACGAGGTAGATGAACAAAGAGGCATAGGTGGGACATAAGGCTCTCTGGGATATGGAGAGAAGCTCATTGAGGAAGAAAGATATGAGAGGTAAACAGTGTTTAAAACTGCAAGAAAACCCTTAAAGACGATAGGGAACAGAATGGGGAGCCAAGCAATTTTCAGAGAAACGGGGTTGAACACGACAAATGTTCAGAGGGCGAAGAACGAGGGCAGCATATTTTTTAACAGCTGAAGCGGTCGCAGAGTAGAAAAAGGGGATCCAACAAAAGGGGAGTTTCAGAAGGCAAGTATGAGGGGATATGAGAAAGACTTAATTTCCACAGGGTGTCTACTTGTTTGGTGATTTTGAATTCAAGGACTTTTTAAAAAATAATCAAGGACGGGTTTTAGCCATTTTTTTTTTTAAATTAAAAAAGTGCAATAAACATTATGGGACATTGATGAAGGTGAGGTATTTAAGGAAAAAATGGGTTATAAGCAAAGCATAACCAAAATCAACTGCAAAAAAACAAGAACAAGGTTCCAAGCGACAGTCACAGAAGTATAGCGAGCATCCATCATAAAATGCAATGCATCCAAAGCATACATATGTTCACTCACATTAATGAGTAGATTAACTTAAATATTACTATTTTCCTAATAGACATTGAAAAGTATATAAATAGTGAATTTGAAAAATCATTTGAACAATCACTCAATGATTTATTTTTTAAATTCAAGGACCATCTACCTTTTTCATCAAATTCAAGGACTTTTCAAGGATTTCAAGGGCAGTAGACACCTTGTTGCCGGCACCCTACCTCTCTTCTGCTATATGGGTGACCGCTATGAAACCCACAGGTCCCTTAGAGAAGAGATATTGTGTGTAATACATGCTTATTTGAGGTTTGGGTAGACTATGAGTAAGTATTCTATGTTGTCTGGGCTTTAGTTGCATCTGGTGCATGTTGGTGTCGGTGCAAGGAAGACTGGCTAGCATCGGCAGTTCGACATAGGTGGTCAGTGACCTTCAGGAGTGCAGACTGAGTGTTGTAGCCAGGCTTAAAGCCAGACTGAGGAAGATACGTGATGAAGAATCTGATTGGGTACCAGATTTTCAAGAACTTTTGAAAGGAGCGAGGGTTGAGGAATAAGGCAGTGCTGGTAGGGTCAATTGGATTCATGGTGGACTTACTTTGAATGGAGAAAAAATTAGTATGTCTGAAATCACATGGGATCAAACAACTTAAGAATTGAATCTCAGCCAAGTCCCAATGGATTTTTGCTGGTGGCAAGTCCAAACATAAAATCATGACACATTCACATTAACCTAACAAACTAAAAAGTTCAAACTAGGAAAACCACAGGCTAAATTACAAAAGAGAAAGTATTCCGAACTGAGGCAAGAAAACAGAGAGATGAAGTGCAGAAAGACTCTGCCAAAAGTCATGGGAGGAGCAAGGGGTGAGGAACATTTAATAAAGACGGGAAACAAGATGCGCTGTTTGGCAAGGGCGGGATAGTCTGCTAGTATGTAAGTGACTGCGCCACGGACAATGCAGTAAGGGCACATGAGTACACTGCTGCTGTTGCTGGTGCTGCAGAAAATCCCATTTTCTAATTCAGGAGTTCATCCTGGCGACTGTCTGCATAAGTATAAGTCACGCTAGTCAAGGTAGCCTAATAATTAGGTTCTATTAAAAAAAGAAAATGGAAACCAACTAAAGCACGTAATCAAAAGGAGTAGGCCAGCATTCTTCAAAAAGTTATACTGTCCGCCAGTCTGTGCACACGAACCAACCGCGAGTACGAGGGTCAAGTGGTAGCGGCCCCGCTCTTCCTGATACCGGGACAGGTAGCGTCCGCAAAGATGCCCAGGGTGGGACATTCAACAAACATGTTAAATAGTCTGGGAGACCATGCAGTCGTCGTGCAGGGGTGTGGGGGAGAAAGGCCATCGAATAGCGGTGCGTCACGCAAGTGTGCTGAATTCCAAGACAGCAGAAAGCGACCTGAAGCCGTCGCGACATTGGGGGGGTAGGTCCACGGGAACAGTCGCGACGCAATAGCGCGCAACCTTAAGTTCCGTGGTAGTCTCCCATCTTCTTTGCCAAGCAGCCTTGATACCTGCCATATAATCTGAGTGAGAAAGATCGAAACGTTGGTCTGGTTGCCCATCTTCGCGGACTCTCTGGCGCCTTCATTCCTAGCAATAACTACATGTCCAGGGATAATGACATCTGCCAAGCTCTCGGTAACCGTGACATGACGAATACCGCAAACCAGTCAGTGCGGGGTTTCCAATACCCCAAGAGTACCCGGGCCACTTTATTAATCGCTAAACAACACAATCTGGTCTCCGAAACGGTCTGAACGTGTTATCTCCCATACCGTGCAGTGTGGTGCAACCAGCTCGCCCGTGAGGATGGACGCAGCGCCTGGTAGAGCCCTGCTCACTTAAAATAGAGGGGATAGTGGGCGTGGGAGCCAACCCCCTATTGGGACTTGAGCCATCTGTGTACTGTCCCAAATATAGGGTGACACGAAGTGTACTCCAAAAGGATCGGACGTAGCATTCTCGGTGCTGTAGAAGCTTTGGGATTAGAGGAGGCATGGTGACAAATAACACTTGGTTAAAAAAATAACAACTTTGCAGTCGTCTAAGTTTTTTAACTGATCTATGACAATTTTGCACCATTAAATCCGAAAATGACATCCATTTACTCTGATCAGGTCCGGTGTTTGTGCCAAGTCAATTTTCAAAAATCCGATCTTATATTAAATCGATTCCATTTTGGGATGATTTTTGTTAAAGGTTTTCATCAGAAATAGGCGTTTAAGATAAAAAAAACATCGTTTTCTAACACAATCTATTAATTAAATGTTACAAAAATTGATTAGTGTACATTGAATAGTATACATAGATAAATCTAAGTACATGTGAATTGGATAATAATATTCATTGTTCATAATTCAGGGAATGAACTTCCGTTTCTTCGAACTCCTAGAATGCTCAGCGTTAGAGATCTCTCTCTTCAGAGTCTCCAACAGTTATCAGCCATCGTGACTGCATCCCAGCATCTCTGGTACCTGGTCTCCATCTCTTTCATGTGCTGATGGAATCTCTCCCCTGCTCGTCACTCAGTAATTCTCAGGAAACCAATCCATATGTGAGAATAAGATACATTTTTATGCTCATGTTGCATCCGAGGTTTCTGAAAGCAGTCGGCATATTGGTGACAAGTTCTGTGTAGTTACTGAGGGCCTTCTTGTTGCCAAGAAAGTTCTTCACAACCAGAACAGAAGCCTTCCAGTTGCACTTCGTTTATTGAGTTTTCAAACCATGGATCTCTGATGAGCTGACGGAGTTGAGGACCTTCAGAGATGCCAACTTTCAACTTCTCCATGGTCAATCCTGGAAAATCGTGGCGCAAGTAGGTGAAGCAGCCACCATCATTGTCCAGAGCTTTGGTGAACTGTTTGATCAAGTCGAGATTGATGTGCAACGGTGGGAAGAGTATCCTGTCTCTATCCACCAGAGGATCATTTATGACGTTTCTTGCTCTGCAAGGCACCAATTCTTCCTGTACAGACCAGGCCTTCTTCGTGTAATGGTGAGTTCGGTCCCTACTAACCCACATGAACAGAAAGCACTGGTACTTGATTAACCAATACTGTTGTCCCAACAAAAATAATACTTAGACAATAAAGTTGGTGTTGGCGAATATAACCAAAGGTGGTACCATAAAGGGAGGCATCCTGGGTAGAAACAGCTAAATGAGGCACTCGAAGGATGTCTCTCAGTAGCATAGATCCTGTTGAAATCGACCGGGAATGTAATGAGAGCCGTCGGCGAAAGGGAGATGCCGAGTGCGAGCGTACAAACGAATAATGCACTGTGTACGGGGCAGAGGGGACGTGGGGAAAACACCAGTGGCGAAATGGAGACCAGTGTGGTGGATCGAGTCCACCTTCGGCAATACATGCTCGCCTACGGATGCGTAAAAATCGCCGTACACAACACAGCCTACTACTAGGCTATATAAAAAAACAAACAAATAACTATGTAAATAACAGATAACAACGATAAAAAAAGGACAGACTAAAAAAATAACAAGAAAACAGCAAAAAGGCAAGAAAGAAGCGCGCTCCGGCGTCGGGGGTAGGCCCGCCTCCCCCCAGCGCAGGAACATGCGACTTAAAAAAAACAGCCTCCTCCAAATACGTCGTATAGTCGACAAGTCATTTTGCACGAACCCGTCCCGAGTACAAGGGACAAGCGGTAGCGACCCCGCTCGTCCCGGGACCGAGGCAAGTAATGTGCGCGAAAATCCACCTTCCGCAATAAACGCTCGGCTGCGACTCGCATCCATATTCAAGCTTCGAACAAAGGATCGATAAAAGAGTAAGGCAGTAGCCCTATCAGCACCTCAGGCGCTGAACGTCACGGAATGAACAATATCCATGGCGTGGGTACAAGAGACCCTAAGGCTGCTAATATAAGCCTCCCAGGTGAGGCATTGGTCAAACTGTGCTATACTCGCCGCAGCGAGAAATGGATGATGCAGGTGCGGCAAGCACCGTCACAGGTGTACCCCTACTGTTGCCATATCTCCACAGATCAGCTGCCCACCTTCTCTCTCTCATCGTCCATTTCTCGCTGCGGCGAATATAGTTCACCACTTCCAGGTGAACCCCATTTAGAAACAAGTCCGGTTCAGTGTGGAGCCGTGGATGGCGTCAGAAGTGCACTAGATGGCATCTGGGCCTCACCAAAAGAGAGCGAAAAGTCGTCCATGTAGAGCGTAGCGAGAGCATCTTCCGGCAGCACCGAGGAGATACCGCTGATGCTCAGGATGACAAAGAGTGCGACACTGAGGACACTTCCTTGCGGGACACCCTCTTCCTGCTACATTGGGCCGGAGAGGGCTTCCCCCCACCCGTACGCGGAATCGACGATTTGGCAAAAAATCAGAAATAAAGATTGGGAGGCGTCCCCTCGCCCCCATCGTGTGGAGAGTCTCCATGATACCGTATCGCCATGCGGTATCATAGGCCTTCTCCAGATCGAAAAAGACCGTGGCGTAGTGCTGTCTACGAAGGAAAGCCTCGCAGACGGCATTTTCCAGTCGGAGCAGAGCATCCGACGTGGAGTGGAACTTGCGGAAGACAGGTGGCCTCCACTGTACAGACAAAAGGCTAGTCTAATATTTACCAATTTTTCCATCAACTTGCACACGCAGGAGGTTAAGAGAGATTGGGGTGAAATGGGCAGGGGTAGAGTGATCTCTCCCAGGATTGAGAAAAGTGAGCACAGTAGTCATTTGCCAGCAGTCTGGGAGGATACCCTCTCTCCGGATCTAACAAATGTGCCATGCCTCGCTCACCTGAATGCCGAAGCATGGCATACAGGACATCCTCCGGACCAGGGGCGGTGTCAGCGTATGAAGCGAGACCGGAACGCAACTCAATCAATGTAAATCTTCTTTGAAGGGTTCTCCGCCCCTAGAGGTAAAGTCTAGTTGGTGGCCTTCAGCGAAATCACGACGTGCAATGAATACTGGCAGAGGATTATCCCGGGCAGAGAATGCAGAGAAAGCGGTCCACGTAATCAGTTTACCGGAAAAAGAGTCACGGAATCATACACGCACGTAAACTCCAGTGGGATAGAAATGTAATTTCTTGAAATGCAAACCACCAGGGCCGTTCCAAGCGGCAGCGGCCCAGAAAATGATACTTAAATGGGAAAGAGATTACTACCATGGAGGTCATAGACATTTTCCTACCGAAAATCAGGCTATGCATCCCGAGAGCACAGGAATAGATCAAGGAAGGAAAATGAAGTGGTTCTCGGACAGTGATGCGTAAACTAATCCACGTTTAGGACACCTATCTCCAGCAGCTGCTCGATCATGTAGGCAAGGACCTGACCCTTGGGAGTGATCGTGTAGTCTACCATTCAAATCCACGAGCAGAAGAAAGGGCCTAGGCAACGGTGCCACGAAGCGGCGTAAATCCCCCGCGTCAAAGTCGGCTGACAGTGGAATGTATGCAGAAATTAAAATATATTTTCCAATCCAGGTGTAACTGTAATGCTACTGCCTAAAATTATTTATAGCAAATATAAGAACTAGAAATCATACTGGATGTAACTCGCGCATCCTCCTGCCCGATCCCATCCCCTGGTGGTGGGGTCGTAAAACCCTTATACCCGTGAGGGTGAGCAGGGGGCACACGCCTAGTATGGTCTCCTGCAGAAAGATAGCTAACGGGAGATGGGACGAGACGAGCCTCTGCAGCTCTTCACAGCTGGCCAAGAGTCCGCTGCAATTCCATTGAAGGAATATGTATGCCCTCCAGGTCCGGTTGGGAGATAAAGGGGCCCTCTTCGAAGGGAATACCGTCACGGAAATGGCGGTAAGCTTACCAGAGGCTAAACTATGGGCGCTGTTGGCCGAACAAGGGACTGAAGGCGCTGTTCTCTTCGACGACTTATTGAGGGAGGTTAGAATCGCTCTGCTAGTCTTTTCCTTTACCTCCCTTCCCCTCTAAACCTTTGGCTGGCGGGGATCCCACCTTTGGAGGGTCCACCGTCTTCGAGCCACTCAGTCCAGACTTGGGTGGGGGCGTTTGAGCCGAGGCTCATTTGGTGCTGTCCTCCTTTCGGGGGCAGCTTTGCGAGTCTCGGAAGACGGCCTCATGACCAACTTAGGGGTTTTCTTCCTGTGAGTAACGACTCGTTGGCGGCACGCCGCCCTTTCGCCTTACGGGAAACGGTCAATCTGAGGGAGGGGGGGGGGGGTAGAGCTCTGGTTTACCCGAGCTTTAAATATTGAGGTGTAATACGTCTCGGGTATCACTGGGCGCGCCAGAACAAAGTCCTTAGCCTTCCAATAGGAGAGACTATCCTGGGCCTGAACGGCCAGGATTTCCTTCTCTTAAGAGAATGTGCATCGCCGCAATTCACACTCATGGCCATACACGAAAAGAAGTTATCGTTTATGATCTAGAAACTTACACAAACTTCGAGTAAACCCGACTTTGCGCGTCTACATGATTGATTCGTATGGCCAAAGCGGTGGCAGAAGTAGCACCTTCGCTGTATAGGCACGAATTCCTTCAGGGGGTAGCGATACCAACTGGCACGCACCGACTCAGGAAGCCTGTCAGGATCGAACGTGACGAAGAGTCTAGGGGTGGGTCTCGAGGCACCTCCCTGTTTTCTGATCATACGCTGGACCTTAATTGCTCTTCGGTGATGTTTTCGAAAGAGTACTCCGAGTTCCTTCGCATAAACCACTCATTTCACGAAATTCATGGTAGAATGCGGCGTCACCCTCACCAGCGAGCCATTGAGTATCCGAAGGGCATTAATAATAGCCGCTTGGAAGGTCAGCCGCATTCGCGAGAGAGCACCTGTAAGAGAACGGGGTCACCTTTGGCTCTTTACCACTCAATCCAGCTAAAGCTTTCCTTTGATGAAGCATGTGGCCTTTGGCCAACATGCTGCCATCAGTAGAGGGAACAACTAAAAAGCCCTTGAAGCCAGCGGCCTCAAAAACGCCATGTAATCTCTGGATGTTGGGGCACCGAAGTAATCGAGACTGCTCACCGTATTTGGGACTTTTGGTCTTGGTATGGGCTTTCCTCCCCGAAGGCACCTCGATGCCGAAACGGCAGCAGGCCCGCCAGTCTCCGGAAACCCCGCGGAGGAAGAGGAACCCTTAGCTCTTACTTCTTTACTTTATAGGAGAGGATGGTGGGAAATGAACCTGCTTCTCTGATCCCCCAGAAGGAGCCCCTAGGTCGAACGGACCCATCTCGGCATGATTTTT
This sequence comes from Ceratothoa steindachneri, assembly GCA_963969495.1. Taxonomy (NCBI): domain Eukaryota; kingdom Metazoa; phylum Arthropoda; class Malacostraca; order Isopoda; family Cymothoidae; genus Ceratothoa; species Ceratothoa steindachneri. The sequence goes on along the minus strand of OZ018328.1, from coordinate 21,612,102 downwards.
TTTTATTTTTTTTTATTAGAGCTGATCTGGCGACTGCCTACATGGGCATTAGTCGCCGTATTAAAACTGGCCTAGTTCTAAGCTACTTTAAAATAAAATTAAACGAAGAAAAAAAAACACCCTAAATGGGGGAAAGGAAAAAAACAAAAACAAATGCAAAAAACAAACCCTGCTTAAATAATAGGGAGAAGGCCGGCCTCCCCCCAAAAGTTAATAAGTCCACCAGTCGATGTGCACGCACTCATCCCGAGTACAAGGGACAGGCGGTAGCGACCCCGCCCATCCCGGTACCGGGACAGGTGTCGTGCGCGAAGATCACCCAGACTGGGACATTTGACAAGAATGTGCCGAACAGTCTGGGGGACGACGCAGTCGTTGCAATAGGGCGCAGGCGAGCGCTCCATCAAATAGCGATGCGTCACATGAGTGTGCCAGATTCGAAGACGACAGAAAGCAACCTGAAGCCGCCGCGGCATTGGGGGATAGGTCCATGGGAACAGTCGCGGCGCAATGGCACGCAACTTTAAGTTCCCTTCGACCGTCTCCCATCTTCTTTGCCAAGCAGTCCGAAGAGCTGCCCGTATTCCTGCCATGTAGTCAGTGTGAGGAAGAGCGAAACGCTGGTCCGGTCGCAGAGTCCTCGCGGACTCTTTGGCGCGCTCATTCCCCGCAATTCCTACATGCCCAGGAACCCAGCAGAAGATAATCTCGGCATCTGCCCGGCTCGCCAAAACCGTGGCGTCACGGATTTCGCGAACCAGGGGATGCGGAGATTCCAATGCCCCGAGAGCACTCAGGGCGCTTTGTGAGTCGCTATAGATCACAATCCGGTCTCCGAACCGGGCACGTCGCGTAATCTCCCGTATCGAGTGGTGTATTGCCACCAGCTCGGCCGTGAAGACAGACGCAGCGCCCGGTAGAGCCCCGCTGACTTCAAACAGAGGGGATACGGCGTGGAAGCCGACCCCCTCTTGGGACTTGGAGCCATCCGTAAACACTGGCACAGTACCAGCGTGACACGATGTGTGCTCCAAAAAGGTCGAACGCAATACTCCCGGCGCAGTACAAGCTTTGGGAGCAGAGGCGTGGCGATAAATAGCCAAATGTGGTACCCTCCAGGGTGTCGTCCTGGGCAGAACCAGGGGCGCCACCGGCCCGAGAGTTATATCTACCTCTCGAAGGAGTTTCCTGGCCCTAAACCCAAAGGGCTTAGGGTATGACTGGCGTCTCTCAGCGGCATAGGCACCATCGAGATCAGCTGCGGATGCAGTGAGAGCTGTTGGCGACTGAGGGAGGCGCCGGGCTCGCGGGTACAGGCGAGTATATCTCGGCATGATCCTTCTAGGAAATGAAGAAGCTCTTCACCGGGAAAGGAGATCGTCCTCTCCTTCTGATTCCTCGGCGGACCCAAGCCACGTGAGAAGCTTACATAGGGGTGGATTCAGGTTCGTTGTTTGGCACCAAGCCTAGATTCGCCCCCATGGAAGATCTTGCATTCTGTGGCTGGGTCACTTTTGGGATCATTTCCAGCTTAGGGGGGTCCTCCATATGCCCCCCCCCGCCCCCCGCAGCAATCATGGATCCCATCGAAGACTCCGTATGGTCGTTGTCTGTCTTTTTGGCCGGCAAGCCGACCTGCATCGGCAAAGAGAGGGGTGCAGGCACGCAGACCCCATGCAAACTCGAAATGCGGTACTGCAGCACAGTAGGGTGCACGGGGTGATGGGCCCTGCTATCCCTTGCCACCTTAAGGGGTTGGCCTTACCGAACCGCTCTCATCGGAAGTGGTCGATTTTGGACCCTCTGCTTGCTCTCTTGGCAGTCCACATGTGATAAGAAAGGGCGGACTGCCGCTGGTGGAGAGATGGAGTCGAAGAAGGGGGTGAGAGGGAAGCTACCGCACCCGTAGATTTGGGAGAGGAGGAAACTTCCTCTCCGGTGGAAGAAGGTTAGAGGAGCCCCTGAGAAAGCACAGAGGGGCAGGGGGGGGGGGGCACCTCCTTTATAGAGGTGGAGCTTGCAGTGTTGTTCTAGAGATGGCAAAAGGGAAGCTCCTTTGCTGTAAGTAAATAGTGAGAGACGAGCCCTTCCACCAGTCGAAGCCGTGTCCTGTTTTACCTCGTCCTCCACAACACCTAAGGAGGACGAGGCCGGATTGGAGGCGGATCTCCATGCGCCTGAGGCCGCCCATTATTCCCTTCTGTTGTAACCATAGTACGTGTATACAGAAGAAAATGCATAGAAAGTAGATAGTATGACCTCCCGATGCCTTGGGAGGTTAAGAAATAAGTCTATTAGATCAGAACATTCAAGAATGGGATCATTTACACATACTCGATCCACGAGTTCAGCTAAGATGTGCTTTGGCAACCCGGCCCGCCATTCAGGCGACAGTGTCCTCGAGCTTTAACTATAAAGGATGGTGCCAGCGTACACACCTTATATCTTTACTGGAAGAAGGTGAGCAGAGTCTAAGGCCCAACACACCCCGTGCCTATATTTACCTTAGCCAGCTATACATTGCCACTCTACTGAGGACGAAAATGCGCCAGACAGCCAAAACATCTGGATAGAGGGGCAAGTTTGGAAGGAGCTAGGCGGTTCCACTAACGAATAGGGTGGGTGATCGCCTATTATTATCATACCCTGGTGCAAGGCGATCCCAGCACGGCATGCAGTCTACTAAGGCAACATGGCTAGCGGACCGAACTAAGGCCATGTGAGAAAAATCCTCCGATACAAAGTGCGGGTAGACAAAAGGTTGAAGGATAGCCTTTATAATAATAATACATAAAAAAATAATAAATATAATACTAAATAATAATATTAATGATAATAATATTAAAATAAAGATAAAGTAGCGCTGAGAGGGAGCGAGGGGAAAATGCACCAACAACTTTCCCAAGACGCATCAGAGGTCTTCTGTGACGGGGCTTCCCTACTTAGCACTCAGGCCGGAACGATGTACAGCTACTCAAAGTACCAAGTGTGAAAGTGAGGCAGGATACCCCTTGCGGGGTATCGGGGGTTTAAGTTATAATAATAGTCAGGAGACGAAAGGAAATAAACAGGTCAAGAATATGACCATGCATTTGGGTGTGGACTTTAAGTTTACTTAGCGGAGAGATGTGAGAGGAAGCAGAGTTCAACCATGTCCGACAGGCAGTGAGGACTATGATGGGGATATTCACCGAGTTGTAGAAGCTTGGTTTACAAGTTCACCAAGTCATTACAAGTTACCAGAGGGGTGACAAGAGGGGGAGGTAAATGAAAACAAAACTGAAAGAAGGTTCAGTGTGCATGACAGCGAGATGGGCTTCGAAGGTATTGAAGAGGTTGAGTTGAATGATGGAGGGAGACAGATGGCTGGCACAGGTTAAACGGACGCTACAACCAACACCAAGTCTTCAGATATGCAGGAAAATGCTTCAGGGCATCGGAAGATGGATAAGAGCGGTCACAGAGCAAAGTTTCAGGGATGATAAACCTTTTCAATTTTAAATACTCCTGCGATGGCACAACCGCCGAAATCCCAAAAGAATATATGCCAGGTTAATATAAACCAAGATAATGCCCCTCCCCCCAATAAAAAAAATGCCAATAATCAACAAATATATGCAAAGGTCCCTAGGGACTTGAGCATGCAGGTAACAATTTAAATACAATGATGGGCCACCTCTTCCAAGAACATTCCGGTTCGCAGGAGTCCCTTTCAACGCCTTGGGACAGGCGGTACTGGTACAGACACCAGGCATGAAGCCCCCCCCGCCTCCCCGACTAGGACATTCAACCGATAGGTTGAACCAAATAATCTTGACAGGTTTAGTGGAATTCTCCATCAAATGAAACTGCGCCTTGTAGGTGTGTCCAATACCAGGAGACAAAATATGACCCGATACCGCCGTCATTGGAGGGATTAAACCTACGCAGAAAGTCGAAGCGCAAGTTTAAATTCTAGCATGCAATCTCACATTTTTGCAATGCAACCAGGAGGGCTGTACTTATTCCGGCCATGTAGTCAGAGTGAGGAAAAGCAAGAAGCCGGTCCGGTCGCTCAGACCGTCCAGACAGCCTTGCGCACTCGTCCAAGGGCACATTTCTCGCAATTCCTAAGTGTCCAGGAACCTAGCAGAAGACGAGCCTCCCGGCTCACATCAGTCATGTCGACCCAGATCCCGCGATTTAAAGGACACAAAGATGACAATACCTCAAGGGCACTGGCGACAAACATTCGGAGGTGGCATCCTCCATGGTGGCGTAAAAGAACCGGAGGTGGCATCCTCCATGGTGGCGTAAAAGAACCAGAGGCGTCACAGGCCGGAGAGTTACGTCAGGTCGTCGGAGTAGTTTCCTACCCCTAAACCCGGAAGACTTAGGGCATGTTTGGCGCCTCTCATCAGCATAGGCAGCCTTGAGATTGGTCACAGACGAAATGAGAGGCCTTTGGCACTTGGGGGAAGACACTGAGATCGCGCGTATAAGCACATAGTGCCCTCTGCACGACGGGGGCAAAGAGAACAAAGTGTAAACCTTCAGAACAAGGTCCACTTAAGTTCAGGCATTCAGAAGGCGGAACTTAAACTCTCTTGCAGTGTGCAAAAAGAAGTTGAGAGAATGGCAGGACCCCCCCCCCAAAAAAAAAACAAAACAAAAAACAACAACAACAGAGAATGAGGTGATGTGGCTTACTTTAAGGAGTTTGGCAGTCTCAATCGCCAGAGTCAATTTCTCTGTGAAGACCGAAGCTCCTAATCCATAACTACTGTTGTTGGCCAAACTAATCGCTTCTTTTGCCGTCCTAAAATAAAAAAAAATCTTTGGAATAAAGGTGTAAATTTAAAGAACAAAACTCTGACGAAATAATACACCGAGCTACATCAAGGAATCCCACCACCCCAAACCAGACCGTTACTAGCCATAAGACAATCCAAACACCAAATGCCTCCAATCCCTGGGTCCAATGTAATATAAACATTGTCCTCATTTCCAGTTAGGTTAAGTTGGAATATAACTTCAACGTCATAGCTGCTGCATGGATTACTAGCGCAGGAGGGTGCTATAAAGTTACCACAGCCTGCAAAAGCCTCCTTCCACTCTAACCGGGCTCCTCAGGACCTCTTCACAGAAAGCGTGGCTTCACTTAATTGTGGATAGGTTGGCGGAGGATACAGCACACATCGTAATATCAAACCATTCTCCCTTCATCTCCCAAGCGATCGAAGAGAGCAGAGACACTATCTGCTTCTGATGAGCTATAAAGAACATGATAACAGACACCACAATGAACAGATAGCGAAAACACGGGTGCAGACACTCATGGAAATGCAGACTGAATTTTCTTAATTGTTTTTCTGTAAGCCACTGAGTGCACAATTGCCAAAATTATATAAAAAGGACATCTTTAGGCAAGAATAATCTAAACTAATAAACAAGAAAAAAAAAATCCAATTGCTACAACAATGAATAAATCTGTAAAGACACGCCAGGGTTCCAGAGGTAGGCCCGCATTCCTATGGGGCCTGAGCTTACAGCCTACAAATTAAATTATATGAAGGAGGTCCCATCTTCCAAGAGTTCAATCACAGTCCGGTGTGCAAGAGTCCTTCACAAGGTCTCGGGTCAAGCGGTAGCCTTACAGCCTGTCGCAGTACTAGGACAGTTACTGCTCGTAGCTCTCCCCCAACCCAGAACATTCAACCAAAAGGTTTCTTACCATCTCGCGTACCAAATAATCTTGAGAGAAAGGTTCAGGGAATCGCTCCATTACATCACGTTGCGTCCCACGAGTCTGTGTCCGATTTGGAGGCAACAAAAAAATGACCAGAGAGAGAGTTGAGGCACAATGGCACACATAAAATTTCCACGTGTCATTTCCCATCTTCTTTGCCATGCAGACCGAAGGGCTGAACTGATTGTCTGCCATGAAGTCAGATTGAAGTAGAGTAAAATGCCGATCCGGATGTTTAATTTGTGTAAACAGTCTAGGCCCGTCTTCAGCAAGCCTCTTCGCAGCTACCTTCACATGTCCAGGAACACATTTCTGATTTATTGTGTTGTGGCTGAGAAGAGGGGAGGGAGGAGAGGGAGTTCGGATGTGGCAGGAATACTGAGGAACAGGTAGGGGAAGGTAGCATGAGAAACATGGGAGAAGTGGGAAGGTATTTGGCCAAGTCAAAGCAGAGATGGAGGCTGCATAGGCCAGTGATATGGTGGGGATGGGGCGTGCAAAACTGCCTGACGTTCTACGTAGTAATGGTAGTCAGGCTCACGGCGATTAGGATGCCGAAGAACTCAACGTCCTCATCAACCGACCTAAACAAGTCAACTGAGGTCATCTACCACCCCACACCCAAAATCAGGCTGTGTGTCTTGATAACACAGGGAAAGATCGATACAAGAAAATGGAGCAGTTTTCGGGCAGTGATGTGTAAACTCATCCATATTAAGGAAACCCATCTCTAACTCTTCAATCAGGTTGGCAAGGGCCTGACTCATGGGATGTATCGAGTAGTCCCCACAGGGAGTACCTACCGTTCAAATCTCCCACGCGGCCAAAGTACGCCGACGGTGGAATGTATGCAGAAATAAAAGTATATCTCCTATCCAGGTGTAGCTGCACTGCCATTGCCAGCAAAGAGGTATTTAAGCAAGAATGAAGAAATCATGCCGGTGCTTAAATCGCGATTCCGCTCGCCCAACCCCATATCGCGCTAGCGGGGTTGCGAAACCCTTAAGCCCCGGACGGATTGGCAGGGGGCGCGCGCACCAACATGCTCTCCTGGAACGGGAGAAGAAAATCCTCCGCAGGTCCTCCCAGTTAGCAGAGCGATTTCATCGAAGGATAATTACCTCCAGGCTTAACTCGAAGGATCAACGGTGGCTTCTGTGAACAGAGACCCTCCGAGGGATGGCCTTATCCTTCCTAGAGTCAGAACTTCGAGGACTTTTGGACGTCTTTGGCGACGAAAGCGCCGCTGTCTTCGTGGACTTATTGGGGGAGGTTGGGTTCACTGGGTGAGTCTTTTTTTCCATCTGTCTCGAATGCTTTGGAGGTCGGGGTTTCCTCATCTTTTGCAGGGTCCTGAGGCAAGGTCCTGAGCCTTGAACAGGGGTAGGGAGACGCGGCTCCCTTAGTGCTGTTCTCCTCACGGGGGCAGATTAGAATTCCCCAGAGACGGCCTCACATCCAGCTTCGGTATCTGTGCTTTATCTAAGTCACATTACTCGATATAGGCGCGCGATCGCTACGCCTTAAGAGAAATAGTCGTGGGGGGGGAGGTCAGTCTTTGAGCCGGGGAAAGGTCTGAACCCGTGGTACCGTCAGCTTTATTAGCGTGGCGCCCAGGGTAGGTAGAGTCCGTGCAAGTGTTCCAAATGGGAGGCGGTGCAACCGTGTTCGTACGCCTGGAGTAGAGGGTGCTTTTTTTTACTAGAAAAGCGTAGGAAGTCCCGGGTCTGCAGAGCACAACAGGACCATTTACTTGGCCTCTCTAAACGAGTTTCGGTGTGCACCTTGATCAGCCAGGACCTTTCTCAAGAAGGTACGAGCTACATTGCCTCGATGAGGTAGGGTGTGGCTCGCTGCATCTCCCATACTTGCGCCTAAATGACAAGAGATTTGCAATGTGTGGCCCTAGCACATATCGACAGATTTCGGCTGAAGCGTTAGTAGAAACATGTCCGTGGCCGAGGCACGCATGCCTTGGCGTGCCAGGGATACCACTCAGCACACATCGATTTAGGTAGCCTGTAACCAGTTGAACGTGACGACTATAGAGATGGATCTCGAGGCTCCTCCCTGCTTGGCCAGTTCTTCTTTGGTGTCCTATACGGAATAACCAACGATTTCCTACATATAAACTACGTCTTTTACCAAATTCATGGTAGTGTGTGGTGCTACCATCACTAGAGAGACATTAAGTGTTCGAGGGGCTCTTATCATAGCCTCTTGCGCACGGTCAGCCACATTCACCGAGAGGCATCAAAGTGGCCAACCTCCATAAGGTGTCGGGTATCCCGTCACAAATGTCATTGAGGCCGGGAGACGGCCTCCATTAGGAAAAAGCGGAACGGGCATGCCGGCTCACATCAAAGTGACGAGACCCTCGGTTCTAAGAAGAGTCTCGGTATGGCCCAGAGAACGAGACCGCCCCTTATCCCTCCGAGGGAGTTAAACCGGTTCACCTGCTCACATCGGAGGACCGGGAAGCGAGGCACCGCCTTCTCTGTCTCGACATGTTCTGGGGAGGGAGGGGGAGAAAGTAAAGTGGGGCCCACCGCTAGAAAAGAGTCACTCGAAGGAAACTCTCAAAAATGGGGTTAGGGACAAATCCCAGAACCCGTAGGCATAGAGAAGAGGGAGAAACGCTGTCTCCGCTACGAGACACGAGACTTTTGGGCGGGCCACTCAGTAAGTAAAGGGGGACTCGCTGCTTGAGTCACCTGGAGGCAACTCTAGACAAGGAGGTAAAGGGGGAAAACCCCCAAACACGTAGCAGTTAGAGAGGGGGAATTACCCTCAACTTTAGAAAGCACAGGAGTGGCTACTTGAAAAGAGGGCAGCAGCCCCAAGAGTAGTAAAGGAGAAACTCCTTTGCCATTGGGAAATGATGCGGGGAAGCCCCTCCACCAATCGGAGATGTATCGTACCCTTTCTAGCCAGCACCAAAACAAAGGATAGGAGAGGTTTTCTTCAGGGGAAAATAGTCACTCGTGGCCTTAGGAAAGGGATCACTGCCTCTGCCCGCGGCGGCCCTGTTTGCACTCAGGGCGGGTGGAGGTGCAGCTCCTCAAGGTACCAAGTGGAACAAACTCCTCAGGGTACTGCGCAGAGGGTGGCATTGGAGAGCAAGGGAAAGGGATAGCAGGGGTTATGAGCGGTTGCGTCACAGAGGGCAGGCGCATTAGCAGGGGACGGAGGACATTTGGTAGGGTAATAGGGATTAGTGAGCAGTCCACATTCGTTGCCAGGTCAATTTCCGTTTTAGATTTTCCCCCAAACACTATTGGTACTTCAAACACGGAGGACTGCAGCCTTGTTAACACTTACAGCAGATCCCATCTTGTAAGGCGCTTCACCCGAGATAGTGGGGTCCGAACCCCAGAATTAGGCCTTTCGTACCCCGGTGTATTGCAAAGACCCATAAAGAACGGGTATCTATCCATCCAGCACAGTGCGGCTTGTTTAGAGCGAGGCCTCCGATGAGAGCCCAACAATGTCACAAGCTCTCCTATTGACTAGTGAGAGGATGAAAGAAAAGCAGAAGCAGTGGGGAGAAAGCAACAGGAAAAATAAAATAAATAAATAAAGGGGATGGCATGATAAAAGTCAGCTTGGTCACGGGTAAACCAGGCAGAGAGACGGCACATGAGGAGATGAAAGCAAAAATGAAAGATTCAAATTTGATAAATGTTTTAGAAAGTTTTCAACAACTTTTCCATAAAGTGTGGCTGAAAGCACATCAAAGCCACTAAAACTACCAACCCTCTCCCCCCCTTTATGGTAAAATTTCTTCCCTAGCCTGGAGGAGGCTCAGAAACAGCCAACCCTCAGGCATGGAAAACCTCCAGTACGACAAGTTGATATACCTGAAGTGGGGGATTAGTGTGTCTGCTGAAACTTATGTTTATAACTGTACAACCTCCAGGTATGGTTATAACTGTACAACCCTCAGCTATGGTTATAACTCTAAAACCTCCAAATATGATTATAACTGTACAACCCCCCAACGATAGCTATAACTATTAGGAGCGCCAATCTGGCGACTTCGAAAGGAGGAAAGGAAGCTCATGATGATGTTGGGAAAACTCACTATCTCCATCAAAGAGCGGACAAATGAGAACAGAAAGGTATGGAGAGAAAGAGAAAGAGCAGACAAATGAGAACAGAAAGGTGTCTCAGAAAGAGCAGACAAATGAGAACAGAAAGGTATGAAGAAAGAGAAAGAGCTTACAAATGAGAGCAGAAAAATGAGAACAGAAAGGTATGAAGAAAGAGAAAGAGCTTACAAATGAGAGCAGAAAAATGAGAACAGAAAGGTATGGAGAGAGAAAGAGTTTACAAATGAGAACAGAAAGATATAGAGAGAGAAAGAGAAAAAAAGGTATGCAATGATAGCACCTGGTATAAATGTGCAAACTCATCTGGTTATGGGAAAAGCCAAGGAATTTGAGCCAAAGGCCAATCACACAGTGTCCCCTCACCTGAATGACAGTGCCACGAGAACGGGGCCAAAGATCTCCTCCATGAAGCACTTTGACACGGTGCCAACACCAGTGATGAGGGTTGGGGGATAAAAGCATCCATCCACTGGCGCCTTAGCCTGATAAACCTGAAAGTGGTTGACATGAATGTAGGATTTTCTAGAGGAGGCAAAAGAGAAATTAGCATTGTCCGTCTGGTACATGAGAAGATGGGAGAAGCGAACTTAGAAACGCAAGGTGTGCAGAATGGTGAGGTATCTTAGCCTCGGATGGCTATCCCACACTAGTGAGTCCACAGAGTACATATATGTAGATTTGTGTGTGCCTCTACATAAACCAGTGTATGTACAAGTCAGTATTTTTTTTTTTTTTATTTAAGGGGCTATCTGGCGACTGCCGACTTAGGCATAAGTCGCCGTAAAAAACAGCCTAGTTCTAGGCTACTTTAAAAAATTAAACAGAAAACAATAAAAAGAAATAACAATAACAATAACAAAGCAATAACAAAAACAATTACAAAAACAACAACAATTAAATCGGGTTAAATAAAAGGGAGAAGGCCGGCCTCCGCCAAAAAGTCAATAAGTCCACCAGTCAAAGTACACGCACTCGTCCCGAGTACAAGGGACAGGCGGTAGCGACCCCGCCCATCCCGGTACCGGGACAGGTGTCGTGCGCGAAGATCACCCAGACTGGGACATTCGACAAGAATATGCCGAACAGTCTGGGGGACGACGCAGTCGTTGCAATACGGCGCAGGCGAGCGCTCCATCAGATAGCGATGCGTCACACGAGTGTGCCCGATTCGGAGACGACAGAAAGCAACCTGAAGCCGCCGCGGCATTGGGGGATAGGTCCATGGGAACAGTCGCGGCGCAATGGCACGCAACTTTAAGTTCCCCTCGACCGTCTCCCATCTTCTTTGCCAAGCAGTCCGAAGAGCTGCCCGTATTCCTGCCATGTAGTCAGTGTGAGGAAGAGCAAAACGCTGGTCCGGTCGCAGAGTCCTCGCGGACTCTTTGGCACCCTCATTCCCCGCAATTCCTACATGTCGAGGAACCCAGCAGAAGATAATCTCGACATCTGCCCGGCTCGCCAAAACCGTGGCGTCACGGATTTCGCGAACCAGGGGATGCGGAGATTCCAATGCCCCGAGAGCACTCAGGGCGCTTTGTGAGTCGCTATAGATCACAATCCGGTCTCCGAACCGGGCACGTCGCGTAATCTCCCGTACCGAGTGGTGTATTGCCACCAGCTCGGCCGTGAAGACAGACGCAGCGCCCGGTAGAGCCCCGCTGACTTCAAACAGAGGGGATACGGCGTGGAAGCCGACCCCCTCTTGGGACTTGGAGCCATCCGTATACACTGGCACGGTACCAGCGTGACACGATGTGTGCTCCAAAAAGGTCGAACGCAATACTCCCGGCGCAGTACAAGCTTTGGGAGCAGAGGCGTGGCGACAAATAGCCAAATGTGGTACCCTCCAGGGTGGCGTCCTGGGCAGAACCAGGGGCGCCACCGGCCCGAGAGCTATATCTACCTCTCGAAGGAGTTTCCTGGCCCTAAACCCAAAGGGCTTAGGGTATGACTGGCGTCTCTCGGCGGCATAGGCACCATCCAGATCAGCTGCGGATGCAGTGAGAGCTGTTGGCGACTGAGGGAGGCGCTGGACTCGCGTGTACAGGCGAGTGATGCACTGCACGCGGCGCAGAGCGAGTGGCATCTCCCCAGCATCGACCAACAGGCTCTCAATGGGGGAAGTGCGGAAGGCAACGGGCGCAAGGCGAAGGCCGGTGTGGTGGATCGAATCCACCTTCCGCAATAAACGCTCGGCTGCGGATGCATAAAACTCGCATCCGTAGTCGAGCTTCGAGCGAACAAAGGATCGAAAAAAAAGTAAGGCAGTAGCCCTATCAGCGCCCCAAGCGCTGAACGTCACGGAACCGAGAATGTCCATGGCGCGGGTACAAGAGACCCTAAGGCTGCGAATATGAGCCTCCCAGGTGAGGCGTCGGTCGAATACAAGACCAAGGAAACGGTGCGACTCAACCATATCCAGGCGCACCCCATTAAGAAACAAATCTGGGTCGGGGTGAAGCCGTGGATGGCGGCAGAAGTGCACCACCTTAGTCTTGGCCAAAGAAAACCGAAACCTGTGCGCTTCGGCATAGCGAGAGACGCGGTTCAATGCCTGTTGGAGTCGACGCTCCAGAGTTGGCATCTGGGCCGCGCTAAAAGAGATCGAAAGGTCGTCCACGTAGAGCGTAGCGAGAACATCTTCCGGCAGCACCGAGGTGATGCCGTTGATGCTCAGGGCAAAGAGTGTGACACTGAGTACACTTCCCTGCGGGAAACCCTCTTCCTGCTCCTTTGGGCCGGAGAGGGCTCCCCCCACCCGTACGCGGAATCGACGATCTCGCAAAAATTTAGATATAAACATTGGGAGGCGTCCCCTCGCCCCCATCGTGTGGAGAGTGTCCATGATACCGTATCGCCATGCGGTATCATAGGCCTTCTCCAGATCAAAAAACACCGTGGCGTAGTGCTGTCTACGAAGGAAAGCCTCGCAGACGGCATTTTCCAGTCGGAGCAGAGCATCCGACGTGGAGTGGAACTTACGGAAGCCGCACTGTGCAGAAGACAGATGGCCTCCGCTGTCCAGGAAATGGGCTAATCTAACATTTACCAATTTCTCCATCAACTTGCACACGCAAGAGGTTAGAGAGATTGGGCGGAAACCGATCGGAGTAGAGTGATCTCTTCCCGGCTTGCGAAAGGCGAGCACATTAGCGATTCGCCAGGAGTCTGGGAGAAGACTCTCCACCCAGATCCTGTTGAACAAATCTAACAGAAAGGCCATGCCTCGCTCACCCAGGTGTCGAAGCATGGCGTACGGGACATCGTCCGGACCATGGGCGGTGTCCGCGCACGAAGCGAGAGCGGAACGCAACTCACTCACAGTAAACTTGTCGTTAAAGGGTTCTCCGCCTCTGGAGGTAAAGTCCAGCCGGTGGCCTTCCGCGACATCACGACGTGCATTGAATGCTGGCGGAGCAGCATCACGGCTAGAGAATGCGGAAAAAGCGGTCGCTAAGGATTCCGCCACGGACGCGGGGTCCGAGATTGCGGTCCCATTCTCCTGGAGAACAGGAGGGGGGTCCTGCGAGAACTTGCCCCGAATCCTTTTGACTCGCTTCCACACCTCAGCTAAAGGGGTCTTCCCGTTAAGTGAAGACACGTATGCCCGCCAAGAAGAGCGGCGGGCGTGCTTCGAAACATACCGGAACCTAGCCCTAGCCCGACGAAATTCACCGACGCTGAAATCGTTCGGGCGGCGCTTATAGCGCATGTAGGCATAACGCTTCTGTTTGAGGGCCGTCTCACACTCGGCCGACCACCATAGGAGTGGTCGGTGTGCAAAACGGCCAGACGTCCTAGGAATAGTAGTCAGGCCCACGGCGATGAGGTTGCCGGAGAAGAACTCAACGGCTTCATCTACCGACCTAAACTCGTTGACTGAGATAGAGAATTCAGTCATTTCCTGAAATGCAGGCCACCGCGCCCTCGCCAAGCACCACCGAGGTGGTCTCTCAGGCGGCAGTTGCCCTGAAAATGATATTTGAATGGGAAAGTGATCACTACCATGGAGGTCATCGGCCACCCCCCAATCAAAATCAGGCTGTGCATCCGAAGAGCACAAAGATAGGTCAAGGCAAGAAAATGAAGCGGTTCTCGGACAGTGATGCGTAAACTCATCCACGTTTAGGAAACCCATCTCAAGCTCTTCGATCAGATCGGCAAGGACTTGTCCCCTGGGATTTATGGAGTAATCTCCCCAGAGAGGATGCCTGCCGTTCAGATCTCCAAGCAAGAGATAGGGCCTCGGCAACCGTGCCACGACGCGGCGGAAGTCCCCCGCGTCGAAGTCAGCTGACGGTGGAATGTACGCAGAAATGATAGTATACCTCCTATCCAGGTGCAGCTGCACAGCCACTGCCTGAAAGGAAGTATCTAAAGAGAAAGGAAGAACGGAGACATCATGCCGGGTGTAAACCGCGCATCCCCCAGCCCGGCCATCCCGCGGTGGTGGGGTCGCAAGACCCTTATACCCCGGGAGGGCAGGCAGCGGGCACGCGCCTAGCATGGTCTCCTGCAAAAAAATAGCTAACGGGGAACGGGACGAGACGAGCCTCCGCAGCTCCTCCCAGTTGGCCCGGAGTCCACGGCAATTCCATTGAAGGAATATGCCCTCCAGGCCTAGCTCGGAGGAGACGCGGGGGCCCTCCTCGAATTGAAGACCCTCACGGGAATGGCCGTACGCTTCCCGGGGGCAGAACCCCGGGCGCTGTTGGCCGGACAAAGCGCTGAAGGCGCTGTCGCCTTCGAGGACTTATTGGGGGAGGTTGGGCTCGCCATGCGAGTCTTTTCCTCCCTCCGCCTCGAAACCTTAGGCGGGCGTTGCGGCTTGGGAGGCGGGGGGCCGAAGCTCCTTTGTTGCTGTCCTCCTTTCGGGGAACAGCTTTAGGAACCCCGGAAGATGGCCTAGCGACCATCTTCAGGGGTGTTGCCTCCTGTGAGTCTAACGACTCTGTGGAGGCGCGTGGCCGTTTCGCCTTACGGGAAACGGTCACGCTGGGGGAAGAGGGGGGAGCCCTGGTTTTAGCCAGGGCTGGGTGTGAGCCCTTTTTGACGCCAGCTCTACCAGGGGAGCGCCCGGGTGTAGTAGAGCCCGCAGAAGGGCTCCGAATGGGCGCGGAAACAACCGTGCTCGTTGGCCTGGATGGGCCAGGAGCAGAGGGTGCTTTTCTAACTATTGAGGCATATGACGTCCCAGGCAGAGCCGGGCGCGCCAGGACCAAGTCCTTAGCCTCGCGGAATGAGAGTCGATCCTGGGCCTGAACGGCCAGGATTTCTTTCTCAAGGAGATATGCACCACATTGCTTCGAAGAAGCAGGGTGCGGCTCTCCGCAATTGACACACTTGGCCACACACGATTTGGACTTATCGTGTGCGACCTTGGAGCAATTTACACAGACTTCGGGTGACCCCGATTTTGCACGTCTACATGATCGATTCGTGTGGCCGAAGCGGTGACAGTAATAGCACCGCCGCGGCAGTGGCACGAATGCCTTCACGCGGTAGCGGTACCAACCGGCACGCACCGACTCAGGGAGCTTGTCACAGTCGAACGTGAAGAAGAGTGTAGGGGTGGGTCTCGAGGCCCCTCCCTGTTTTCTCATCACACGTTCAACCTTGACCGCCCCATGGTCGGCCAGCTCTAGGGTGATGTCTTCTATGGAGTAGTCAACGAGTTCCCTCGCATAAACTACTCCTTTCACAAAGTTCATGGTAGAGTGCGGCGTCACACTCACCGGGGTGCCATGAAGTGTCCGAAGAGCACTTATCTTGGCCGCCTCGGCGGGATTCGCCGCATTCGCCAGAAGGCTGCCGTCCGAGAAACGGGTTACCTTCGGCTCTCTACCAATTGCACTAGCTAATCCTCTCCTCTGATGGATCATGTTGCCCTTGGACAACATGCTGCCATCAGTGGAGCGAATAACGAGGAAGCGCTTGAAGCCAGCGGGCTCGAAAACGCCAGGTAACCTCTGAATCAGGGGCCCCGATGTCATCGAGGCTCCGCCCTGTGCATTCTTGGTGTTAGTCTTAGTCAGGGGCTCCGCACACGAGGGGGTAGAGGGGCCGGATGTGCCGATCTTGGCTTGGTCGCCTACCAAAGTGGTAGCAGACCCATCCGTCCCCTGCAGCCCCCGCGGATGGAGAGGAGCCCCGAGTCTTCTTCGTCTTTTTAGTCTTTTTAGTATTTTTCTTTTAGGAGAGGAGGGCGGGGAATGAACCCGCTTCTCACCTCCGCCGGCAGAAGCCCCCATGCCAGATGGGCCGGCCTCAGCCAGGTCCCTCTCCGAAATGGAGAAGGTCCTGGTCTTCGTAGGGGCACCTGTCGGAGGAGATCCCTCCCCTCCTTTTACTGCCTCGGAGCCCTCGGCCGTTTGAGGGGGACCTTGCATAGGGGCGGATTCGGGTTCGGTGCTTGGCGCCGAGCCCGGATTCCCCCCCATGGAAGGACCTATCATCTGAGGCTGGGTCTCCTCAAGGACCATGTCTATCACAGGAGGGGCCTCCAGTTGGCCATCCCCTCCCAGGACATCGCAGGTCCCCTTGGCAGTGTCGCCAGTCTTGTGTGGGGAGGCACAGGCCTTGACCCCAGCAAGGTTTAAAATTCTTGCCAGCAGGTCTTTTGAGGGAAGCGACCGAAGGGGCCTGGCTTCCCTCTCCCCCCTAAGGGGGTTTGCCCTACCGAGCCGCTTGCACGAGGGGCGGTCGGCAATGGGCTGCCTGCTGGCTTTCTTGGCAGTCCCCTTAGAAAGCAAAGGAGGGACTGCCGCTGGAGATAGGGAGGTGCCCGAAAGCACCTCCAGAGAAGGGGGTGAGGGGGAGTCCCCTACACCCGTAGGCGTAGGAGAGGAGTAAGCCTCCTCTCCGGTTAAAGAATTATGGAGGGTCCCTTGCGCAAGCACAAGGGGGGGGACCTCCATTTTCTTGGTGGAGCTGCCCGAGGGCGGCTCCGTTGATTTTCTCGGGGAAGTTGGGGGTTGGGGTTTTTGGGTTTTTTTGTCATACATGGGCATGGTGACCCTCTTTTTAATACGGGACGCAATAGCTCATCACCTCTCGCAGTTGCCCACACTGCGAGAGGTGCTTACAAGCCCGGCAGAGCCAGGCGCCGCCATTCGGGACCACCCCTCCCGCCTGGTGGCCTGGCAGTCCTTCGGCATGGCGGCTCCACCTTGAACACGGCGTAAAAAATATAGGTTGTGAAGAGGAGAGGAAAAGGGATGTGAGGAAGGTATGGGTGGGGATGAAGCAGGTTGTTAAAAAAACCCCATCCCGAACCGGAGCTGAGGGGTTAGGGAACAATGTCCCCTCCCCCCCCAGCCCCGATCCGGGGTGGTTGGCTTGAGAAGAAGGTCAGCATTCTACCCTGTGAAATTAGAGGCTGACCAGAGAAAGTTGTGGGAGAGGTTGTATGAAAAGCGACGAGGTAGGGGAGAAATCGGGCTATCTGAAGGAAGGAAGAGAGGCTAAGCTGGGGCCGGACGGAGCGCTGGATCCCGTCAGCACGGCGGCCAGGATGGCAAATCGCCGCGCCCCTTACGGGGTACAAGTCAGTATGTCATCAAAGTTCCCCGAGGTATCAAGGAAATCTGGAGAGAGACAGACATAAGGCGATGACTATTCAGTGTATCATCGCACCTTGTCACGCCACCAGTGGGTCCACCGAAGGGTTGAGGGATTTGCTTCCAACAGGTCTTGGTCGGGCAAGTAGAGAGACTTCAGGAGTGTGCTCCAAACAACCACCGGGGACCTCTCAAAACCCCCTCTGTGGGAGACCAATTTCTACACCACTCGTCAGAGATTTCTCCAATCAAGATCATCAGTTTTTTAAAATTTTAAGAGCCCATCTGGCCACTGGCTACTAGGGCAAAAGTCCCCGTACTCACGCAACAGCCTAATACCAGGCTAGATTAAAAACAAATAACAACACGTAGAAAAATAAAGAAAAAAGGAACAAAGACTAGACACACAAGCTAAAAAACAACTAAATAAAAGCAAAAAGAAGGAAGCGTGCAAGGGCCCGCCTCTCGTCGGCGCAGGAACATGCGACCTACAATATAAAGAGTCAAATAAAGTGGAGGAGGCCAGCCTCCTCCAAAAAGTCATATAGTTCGCAAGTCTGTGCACACAAACCCATCCCGAGTACAAGGAAGCAAGATCATTAATGAATCAATGATAGCGGAATGTGTCGAGAATGAGAGATAAAAATTAGCGTTCTCTGTATCTGGAAGATAAGCGGGAGACACTAGAGAGGCAAGTCAAAATGGGGACCCCTTGTCGATGGAAGGAATAGTTCGTACCTGGCCACCTTCCTGGATGGCAGCACGCACGTATTCGTCGATGGCGGACTCACGAGAGGCATCGACAACAGCTCCCAAGTCGACGGTCTTGTCGAGTGAGAGGCCGGTCCGAAGGGAGTCCATTCGCGCCCTCACCTTCGCGATGAATGTCTCGAACACCGACTCCTGCACCAGGAGGCGCGACCCCGCCGAGCAAACCTACAAATAATTAGGATTTAAAGCCTGGATAAGGAATACGAGATCTCTTTGGAAGGAAGCATTATTTTTTAGTGGCATTGATGGTAACGACCTCAACCTCAATGGAAAGAGGTTACAGTTTAAGCATGAAGTCTCTTTTTGTTGTATTTATAAAATAAAACAAAGGAGAGAAAACCAATGTGTAATTTCAGCTAGGAAGTTTGGGAAAAAAAGTGAACACTAGCGAAAACTTGAGAAGTCCTGAAAAAAAAAAGCTATTACTTTGTCAAGAAATTAATGTTTTTAAAAAATCATTTTTCCTATAAAAATATATTAATTCAGCAGTTTCCAACATTCTCGACAAGGCTACACCATCGTATAGATAATCTGTGGAGAGATGGGTTCAACGTCGGCTGCCTACAAGTAGCGAACAGGCTGAAGCCCCCGGCAAAGGTCGAAGAAAGTGCAATTCCTGGACAGGGACGCGGCTTCAGGCTGTTCTCCAGACCCGGGTCTCCATCCTCCCTCCCTCTCTCTCTCTCTCTCTCTCTCTTCCCTTCCTATACTTCAACATTTTTTCCTGATGACAGGTGGTACCCCAGCGACCACTCATCTCCTCCTCGCCTTAGCTGGTAACCGAACAAAATCCTGGCCCCCTCACCTGCCTATACTCCGCCTGTGACTACAGATTAGGAAAGGCCTTGGCCTTACTAGAAATATACTCAAACATTTTTCAACAAATTTGGAACAATTTAAACGACTCTAATAAGCATTTTTTAAGAGTTTTCTTAACCAATATTAATTTTTTGACACCCAAATTCTTTGGACACAAGGCACAGGATTTTTTTTTCTTATATAGAGCCCATCTGGCAACTGACAAGGCACAGGAATGGCAGAATGGAGGGAGTTTCAGGAAGGTTATGTGTCCTCCCAAGAAGTTATTTATTTGAACTTGCAAAATGGTCATAATTCAAGACGAGTCCCTTACGGGTATTGGGGCTATTCAGGCTTTACACCTAAACATTTTCCCCTCCCCTAACTTCGCTACTTTATGACTGCTTTTCAAATACTTCTTGTCAAAACAAAGGAATAATAGAAAGGAAGAGGTGGAATTCAATAAAGAGCAAAATGAGAGGTTGGGCAAGGCTTTACTAGGTAGCAACATCAAGAGTTTTGCAGAACATGAAAGCGAAAGGGATTTTCTCGACTATTTACAGCTACTCTTTGATCAATGATGTGTCCTTGTATGAAAATTATATTTAAAGATTAAGTTAAACATAATGGTTAACTAAAAATACCAACACTTCCACCCTTTTAGGCCATATGAAACACTATTTTGTCATTCCTGATTTAGTGGGGCCCCTTTTGGACAAGTGTGATAAAATATAGTGAAGAGGTCACTAACCTGGCCTTGATTGAACCAAATCGCGTCTACGACACCCTCAACAGCAGAGTCCAAATCTGCGCTCTCGTACACTATCACAGGGCTCTTGCCACCCAACTCTGAGGGCGAGAATATTGCCTTAGGAGAAGTCAAGTTCCATAGACATAGGATGAGGGGATGAGAAAAAGTGGCCAATATGGAGTTGGAAGAGAAATTAAAGGATAATAAAAAACAAAAGAGAAAAGAAGGAACGCCGGTAGCCTCAAACAGAGCTATTCTCAGTGGGAAGTGGGTAGAGA
The DNA here is from genome assembly GCA_963969495.1 of Ceratothoa steindachneri. NCBI lineage: Eukaryota > Metazoa > Arthropoda > Malacostraca > Isopoda > Cymothoidae > Ceratothoa > Ceratothoa steindachneri. Next base: position 21,592,105 of record OZ018328.1, on the reverse strand, counting down.
GAACTTACTTTGTGGCCCCCGGGTTCTCTTCAGTCAAATAAGGCAACACTCAAGAATGCCGCCACAGTGAGAGGTCTTCTCCAGAGGTCTCCAAGTGGGGTAACATGATAGTAGGCTCCGAGGTGTTCGAGGGAAGAGCGGGTGAGAATTAGATGAGTGGTATGATCTGTTGTTGGCTATTGCAGCGGAGGTAGTCATGAGGGAAGGGGAGGAGGGGTCAGGGTCTAGTCTGATTTTGTATTCGTGTAGTGAGGACCAGAGAGACTGGTTCAGTGATCCAGGGTGGATGTCAAGTGGGAGGCATTGAAGTAGGGTATTGTTTCCCCAGCGTCCGAGTGCTTTATGGGTCAAGTGGGTGTGTAAGTGTTGTATTGGGTTCGGGTGGGGTTGGGGAGAATTCCCAGTAGTTGGGAGTAGTGGGAAGCGGAGGTAGTTCTAAGGTATGTCGAGGTGGGTGGAGTGGGACAGTATGTTGAAAAAGTGTGTCCACTAGGTCTAGGTGGTCAATGATGGATAGGATTTTGGATTCTGTATGGATATGTGAGGAATCGGGGTGCTTTTCGTGCAGGTAGTTGCGATGTAGAGGGCTGTGTTCTGTGTTGCTTGTATTTTCTCCAAGTTGGATAACCCTGGGTGCCCAAGCTGGGGATGCATAATGTAGGGTGGTGTGGATGAATGGTTTGTATAGTTAGGTGTTTTTTTCTATTGGCCGAAGTTGGTGTTTGTGTGTCCTGAGGGCATTTAGATTCGATGTGGACTTTGAAGCTATGGTAAGTGTATGTGTGGCAAAGGTCATGCCTGGATCCAGTGTAATGCCCAATAGGAGGGGGGGGGGGGGCTTAGAGCATGATATGAAAGTGGGTGTTATATTCATGCATGGGAGGAGAGGTAGCTGTTGATTTTGGGGGTGGACATCCTGTTTACTGTAGGCCAGTTTTGGAGTTGACAGACGTATATCTTTAGTTTTTTGGAGGCAAATGTATAAAGATGATAAGAATCGTCCACCACCGATAGACATAAAGATCTTAAAACTCACATAAACGACATAGGCAACAACAAATGTACCTCAAGCAATTCCTCATCAACTAAAACATGAAACATGTAGTTTACATTAAAAAAAATCAAGCAAAATGCAACACAGGCGGCCTTACAAAAATTACCATGATACCTGCACATTAGCCAAGACATATCACCATTCACCTTAGCTTCCATTTAGCACCATTACCCTTTGGGTAGCAGAGACTATACTTTCACCAGACTGTACACTCCTTCGCACAGTCTACCCACTAAGCTACGAGCCATACCACCCACGGATGTGCCATAAGACGACACCAAAGCCAGAGTTTTGCATGTTTAATGGGGCAGGAAGAATACATACACCAGCGCAATTCTTTTTTTTAGGAACCCATCTGGCGACTGCCTACTTGGCATAAGTCGCCGTGCTCACCAGAGCCCAGTACTAGGCTACATTAAAATATCAATATGCAAAAGAAAACAAAGAAAAAGGGCAATAAGCAGGAAGCACGCTCCGGGGTCGGGGGGAGGCCCGCCTCCCCCCGGCGCAGGAACATGCGACCTACGAAAACAACAACAAAACAGTTAAATAAAGTCGAGGAGGCCAGCCTCCTGCCAAATGTCAGTGTGCAGGCCTAATGTGGACATCTATATTTATTTTTTTTTTAAAACAACCCACCCCCAAAAAAAAGATGGGAAAGGGAAGCGACCTATAAGGAAAAAAACAAAAGCAAAAAAAACCTGCTTAAATAATAGGGAGAAGGCCAGCCTCCCTCCAAAAGTCAACAAGTCCACCAGTCAATGTGCACGCACACGTCCCAAGTACAAGGGACAGGCGGTAGCGACCCCGCCCATCCCGGTACCGGGACAGGAAACGTGCGCGAAGATCACCCAGACTGGGACATTCGACAAGAATGTGCCGAACAGTCTGGGGGACGACGCAGTCGCCAAAATAGGACGCAGGTGAGCGCTCCATCAGATAGCGATGCGTCACACGAGTGTGTCCGATTCGGAGACGACAGAAAGCGACCTGAAGCCGTCGCGGCATTGGGGGATAGGTCCATGGGAACAGTCGCGGCGCAATAGCACGCAACTTTAAGTTCCCTTCGACCGTCTCCCATCTTCTTTGCCAAGCAGTCCGAAGAGCTGCCCGTATTCCTGCCATGTAGTCGGTGTAAGGAAGAGCGAAACGCTGGTCCGGTCGCCCGGTCCTATCGGACTCTTTGGCGCGCTCATTCCCCGCAATTCCTACATGTCCAGGAACCCAGCAGAATATAATCTCGACATCCGCCCGGCTCGCCAAACCGTGGCATCACGGATATCTCGAACCAGGGGATGCGGAGATTCCAATGCCCCGAGAGCACTCAGGGCGCTTTGTGAGTCGCTATAGATTACAATCCGGTCTCAGAACCGGAAACGTCGCGTGATCTTCCGTACCGAGCGGTGTATTGCCACCAGCTCGGCCGTGAAGACAGACGCAGCGCCTGGCAGAGCCCCGCTGACTTCAAACAGAGGGAATACGGCGTGGAAGCCGACCCCGTCTTCGGACTTGAAGCCATCCATATAGACTGGCACGGTTCCAGCGTAACACGATGTGTGCTCCAAAAAGGCTGAACGCAATACTCCCGGCGCAGTAGAAGCTTTGGAAGCAGAGGCGTGGCGAAAAATAGCCAAATGTGGTACCCTCCAGGGTGGCGTCCTGGGCAGAACCAGGGGCGCCACCGGCCCGAGAGCTATATCTACCTCTCGAAGGAGTTGCCTGGCCCTAAACCCAAAGGGCTTAGGGCATGACTGGCGTCTCTCGGCCGCATAGGCACCGTCGAGATCAGTTGCGGATGCAGTGAGAGCTGTTGGAGACTGAGGGAGGCGGGTAGCGAGTACAGGCGATTGATGCACTGCACGCGTCGTAGAGCGAGTGGCATCTTCCCAGCATCGACCAACAGGCTCTCAATTGGGCAAGTTTGGAAGGCACCGATCGCAAGGCGAAGGCCGGTGTGGTGGATCGAGTACACCTTCCGCAATAAACGCTCGGCTGCGGATGCATAAAACTCGCATCCGTAGTCGAGCAACGAACGAACAAAGGATCGATAAAAAAGTAGGAAAGTAGCCCTATCAGGGCCCCAAGCGCTGAACGTCACGGAACGGAGAATATCCATGGCGCGGGTACAAGAGACCCTAAGGCTGCGAATATGGGCCTCCCAGGTGAGGCGTCGGTCAAATACAAGACCAAGGAAACGGTGCGATTTAACCACTTCCAGACGCACCCCATTAAGAAACAAATCTGGGTTTGGTGGAGGCATAGATGGCGGCAGAAGTGCACCACCTTAGTCTTGGCCAAAGAAAACCGAAACCTGTGCGCTTCGGCATAGCGAGAGACGCGGTTCAATGTCTGTTGGAGTCGACGCTCCAGAGTTGGCATCTGGGCCGCGCCAAAAGAGATCGAAAGGTCGTCCACGTAGAGAGTAGTGAGAACATCTTCTGGCAGCACCGAGGTGATGCCGTTGATGCTCAGGGCAAAGAGTGTGAGACTGAGAACACTTCCCTGCGGGACACACTCTTCCTGCTCCTTTGGGGCGGAGAGGGCTCCCCCCACCCGTACGCGGAATCGACATCTCGCAAAAATTCAGATATAAACATTGGGAGGCGTCCACCCGCACCCATCGTGTGGAGAGACTCAATGATACCGTATCGCCATGCGGTATCATAGGCCTTTTCCAGATCGAAAAAGACCGTGGCGTAGTGCTGTCTACGAAGGAAGCCCTCGCAGAAGGCATTTTCCAGTCGGAGCAGAGCATCCGACGTGGAGTGGAACTTGCAGAAGTCGCAATGTGCAGAAGACAGATGGCCTCCGCTGTCCAGGAAAAAGGCTAATCTAACATTTACCAATTTCTCCATCAACTTTCACACGCAAGAGGTTAGAGAGATTGGGCGGAAACCGGCCGGAGTAGAGTGATCTCTCCCCGGTTTGCGAAAGGCGAGCACAGTAGCGATTCGCCAGGAATCTGGGATGAGACCCTCCACCCAAATCCTGTTGAACAAATCTAACAGAAAGGCCATGCCTCGCTCACCTAGGTGTCGAAGCATGGCGTACGGGACATCGTCCGGACCATGGCCGGTGTCCGCGCACGAAGCAAGAGCGGAGCGCAACTCACTCACAGTAAACTTGTCGTTGAAGGGTTCTCCGCCTCTGGAGGTAAAGTCCAGCCGGCGCCCTTCCGCGACATCACGACGTGCATTGAATGCTGGCGGAGCAGCATCCCGGCTAGAGGATGCGGTCGCGAAGGATTCCGCCACGGACGCGGGGTCCGAGATTGCGGTCCCATTCTCCTGGAGAACGGGAGGGGGGTCCTGCTAGAACTTGCCCCGAATCCTTTTGACTCGCTTCCACACCTCTGCTAGAGGGGTCTTCCCGTTAAGTAAAGGGGCGTGCTTCGAAATATACCGGAACCTAGCCCTAGCCCGACGAAATTCACCGACGCTGAAATCGTTCAGGCGGCGCTTGTAGCGCATGTAGGCATAACGCTTCTGTTTGAGGGCCGTCTCACACTCGGCCGACCACCATGGGAGTGATCGGCATGCAAAACGGCCAGACGTTCTAGGAATAGTAGTCAGGCCCACGGCGATGAAGTTGCCGGATAATAACTCAACGGCCTCATCTACCGACCTAAACTCCTCAACTGAGATAGAGAATTCAGTCATTTCCTGAAATGCAGGCCAAAGCGCCGGCGCCATGCACCACCGAGGTGGGCTCTCAGGCGGCAGTTGCCCTGAAAATGATATTTGAATGGGAAAGTGATCACTACCATGGAGGTCATCGACCACCTCACAATCAAAATCAGGCTGTGCATCCGAAGAGCACAAAGATAGATCAAGGCAAGAAAATGAAGCGGTTCTCGGGCAGTGATGCGTAAACTCATCCACATTTAGGACACCTATCTCAAGCTCTTCGATCAGAGCGGCAAGGACTTGTCCCCTGGGATTTAGTGAGTAATCCCCCCAGAGAGGATGCCTGCCGTTCAGATCTCCAAGCAAGAGAAAGTGCCTCAGCAACCGTGCCAAGACGCGGCGGAAGTCCCCCGCGTCGAAGTCAGCTGACGGTGGAATGTACGCAGAAATGATAGTATACCTCCTATCCAGGTGCAGCTGCACAGCCACTGTCTGAAAGGAGGTATCTAAAGTGAAAGGAAGAACGGAGACATCATGCCGGGTGTAAACCGCGCATCCCCCAGCCCGGCCATCTCGCGGTGGTGGGGTCACAAGACACTTATACCCCGGGAGGGCGGGCAGGGGGCAGGCGCCTAGCATGGTCTCCTGTAGAAAAATGGCTAACGGGGGACGGGACGAGACGAGCCTCCGCAGCTCCTCCCAGTTGGCCCGGAGTCTATGGCAATTCCATTGAAGGAATATGCCCTCCAGGCCTAGCTCGGAGGAGACGCGGGGACCTCTTCGAACAGAAGACCCTCACGGGAATGGCCGTACGCTTCCCAGAGGCAGAACCCAGGGTGATGTTGGCCGGACAAAGCGCTGAAGCCTTCGAGGACTTATTGGGGGAGGTTGGGCTCGCTATGCGAGTCTTTTCCTCCCTCCGCCTCGAAACCTTAGGCGGGCGTTGCGGCTTCGGAGGCGGGGGGGCCCTCTTTTCGAGGAACCACCGTCTCCGAGCCACTCAGCCCACCACTAGGCGTGGGCGAAAGAGCCGAAGCTCCTTTGTTGCTGTCCTCCTTTCGGGGGACAGCTTTAGGAACTCCGGAAGATGGCCTGGCGACCAACTTCAGGGGTGTTGCCTCTTGTGAGTCTAACGACTCTGTGGAGGCGCGTGGCCGTTTCGCCTTATGGGAAACGGTTACGCTGGGGGAAGGGGGGAGGGAGCCCTGGTTTTAGCCGGGGCTGGGTGTGAGCCCTTTTTGACACCAGCTTTACCAGGGAAGCGCGCGGGTTGAGTAGAACCCGCAGAAGGGCTCCGAATGGGCGCGGAAACAACCGTGCTCGTTGGCCTGGATGGGCCAACTATTGAGACATAAGACGTCCCAGGCAGAGCCGGGCGCGCCAGGACCAAGTCCTTAGCCTCGCGGAATGAGAGTCGGTCCTGGGCCTGAACGGCCAGGATTTCTTTCTCAAGGAGATATGCACCACATTGCTACGATGCAATTGACACACTTGGCCACACACGATTTAGACTTATCGTGTGCGGTCTTGGAGCTGGACATCTATTTATGTTGTAACCAAGAACCATAAATAGTTCTACACATATTCGCAACACGCCTGAGACAAAATGTGCACATATGGAGTGTTGGATGACTGGGAGAACCTTATCCGGTAGGTGGAGATCGAAGCTGCCGGCCTAAAGGATGGACCTTAGCCTGCATCAACATATCTAAGTACCAAGTACAATAAAAAAAATCTAGCATCTATAGAGTCCATCATGATATCGTTAGGTAATAATTTGGTAGGGGTTTACAAACCCCTAACTTGTACAGACGATATAAAGGAGGACGGAGGCCTTTGGTGCCAGTCTACACTGAGACAGAAAACCAAAGTGAGAGGAATTTTTCAAATTATTTCACTCGTTTGTCTCTTCTGTGACTAACCCAAGGAGAGCTTCTTGCCAGTGCCAGCGGTCAAATGCCTAAGGGTGCGCCCGACCTCGGTTGATCCAGTGAAGGCCACTTTCCCAACATGGGGATGAGTGGCAATGAGCGATCCTACAGTGCCACTTCCAGTCACCACGTTGAAGACACCGGGTGGAAGGCTGGGAGAGAAAAACAACATAAGTAGTAATTTTGGCCGTTTCTTTCTATTTAATTCATTTTCTTCCGTACTTTTTCTTTAAATATCCAACGAGCGCGGCTTATATATTAACAGTAAATCCTGTTTGATATATGGAAAGGAAAATGGAACTGTAATTGGCTGATTAAAAAAATTACTCATACCCTGCTTCGGCACAGATCTCTGCAAAGAGCAGAGCAGTCAGCCTGGTAGAGGTTGCAGGTTTGAGCACGACGGTATTCCCCATGGCAAGAGCTGGACAAACCTTCCAGGCAAGCAGCATCAAAGGAAAGTTCCAAGGCACGATCGCACCAACAACCCCTGCAAATGGACAAAATTAACCTCTTCTGTATGGAAGCAATTTCAGTGAATGGGAAAATTACTTCACTCTAGAAGTCATACATATCACGTAAGGTTGATAAAATATTTAAAAATCCTCAATATGGTTCTCTTAGGAAACCAAATTTTATGCTTCAAAGTTATTGAAATAATATAGCTACAATGACACACTCACAGAAAGACTTATCTAAGTCAAATTTAAACATGTTGATAGTACCCATCACTGCACACTGTTTTTAGGCAAACGATTTAAAAAAAATTCTTTAAGTTAATTTTTTTTGCCCTATGTTAGTTTCCCCAACTGCATAAGGGAACATGAAACCATTGTTGTAGTAAGCAAAGGTATGACTCCCACAAAGTGTAGATTAATTTTGAGATAGGCAACAAAAGGTGCCAATTGGGGATAAAAAAGTGCTTTCCACCCTCAAAATATAAGCAAAAACCAAATAGGGCATAAAGAGAGTTGTAAGGAAAGATGTAAAGAAAGGGGTGAGATATATGGATGATAGAGCTATAGATCTTCCTGTACACATTAGAACATTGAGCGAATGCATCTGCAGGTGTTAGACTAAGAAAGTAGAAGATTCTCCAGATCTTAGCTACAGCATGGATTCCTTGCTACACCTAAAACCCCCCTTATGGTTCATCATATAGAAAATAAAAATGGGAGGAGTAGACGAGGAAAAGGATGGAAAGAAACCAGGCACAGATACAACTACCATCAACCCCATCGGAGGAAAGTGCGGGTAGGGAAACTACCCAAGCCCTGACTGAGATGAGTAGATGAAAGCTGGCCATGGTCTATTCCAAGCAAGTATAGGCTTTTCTTTACGGCTTTGTGTGAGAGGTGTCAGGTGTTCTGTTTTTAATTTGGGGATGGGAAAAGAGGGCAATTTTTTGCATTTGACTAGATGGCCTTGTGGATGCCTTGTCCCTGTTGTTAGATGGCAAGTTGCACGATATTCTTCCAGAATTTCTTGCTGTTCTGTTGTTTAGTGTGTCCAAGAAGGATTGTGAATGTAATTTTTGTATGTTTGGGGATCAGCAGTTGAGTGTTCCATGTTATTTTTTTTATGCTCATTGATGGTGTTTTGGTCCCTGATTGTTTTCATACATTTTGTTTTTTGTGGTCTGATTCCATTAAGAGAAATTTGGGCTACAGTGTGCATTGTCCCCTAGGATATCTTTATTGTTTTATCTTGTGAGTATGTGAGCTAAGTGTAGGCTTTGTTTATATTGCTGAAATGACATGAAGTGTACTCGAAAAAGACCAAATGCAATACTCCCAGCACTGTGGAAGCTTTTTGAACAGAACCATGGAGACCGAGCTTGCGTGGACAGGCAAATAATGCACTGTGCAAAGAAAGTGCCATCTCCTTGATATCGATAAGTAGGCTCTCAATGGGGAAAGTGCGGAAGGCGCCGGTTGGTAAGCGGGGACGGATGTAGTGGATTGGGTCCCTCTTCCTTCTGCAATACACGCTCAACTGCATATGCGTACATCTTTCATCCATAGTCAAATGCAAGGAGAACAAAAAGCAGACACTGGTGCCATGTGAGCACATAATTCTTTACACTCATGCTACGGCTGACATCCTCCTGTAGTTACGTAAAAAGGAGAGAAGAAAAAGAAAAGGTGGGGGATTAGTAAATGATAAGGATGAGAAGAATGAAGGCAGGTTAAAAACAACCATCCTACCTGGAACCAAGAGGTGAGAAGAGACTAGTAAACAAAGGTGCAAAAAAGAATAAAAGTGAAATGTCTAGATGAAATAAAGACTCGATATAAAAATACTTGCTTCTCCCAATTCTATAAAAAAAAATTATATAACTGTCAATTTTTAGTTGACCGAAATGAAGTGTCAAAGAATCTAATGGGAGGGATCTTACCTATTGATTTCCATCCATTCATTTCTTGGTCCATGAGCTGTGCCCATCCAGCATGGTAGTACAGGTGTCTCACAACTAATGGAATATCACAGTCTCGAGTTTCCCTAATGGTTTTTCCATTGTCTAACGACTCCACTACGGATAATAGTCGGGAATGTTTCTGCACATGTCGAGCAATACTGAGAGATATAAGGGTAAATGATGTGATTAAAAAAAACAAAACTATTTAAACTGGTGGCAACCAATAAAGGCACAGTCGCTGAATAAACACAAACTTGAACACTTAACAATACATTAAATGAACCAATAATTTAACAATAAACTATAAATAGGTAAAGAATAAAAATTAAAGGTATGCTAAGGTGCCCCTGGGAAGGCCGGTCTCCTTCAGGGATGCAAGCATCATTCCAGGCACTAGGGCCAAGCCAAAGTGACCATTATCATCAGGGTACAAGGACACATACTATTGAGGTGGAATTGTACCTTACTACACTTCAGTTTTCTTAAGGGTCAAAAGACCTGAAGTGCAATGGCCTTGAAAGGGAGAAAATGACAGGATGCTAAAGGAATGAAAACGGCCCTTAATTGAAATTCTAAATGACCACCCATCCCCAAATAAACCAATCAAAGAAATCATTACACCAGATTATTATTATTATACAAATACAGAAGTTTCCAATGGAAAGGACAAGCCTACAAGACCAAAGGTGGTCCCATAGGAAAGCATACTGCAAGAAAAGAAAAAAAAAAGAGGAAAAAAAAAGAAGAAAGAAACCATATTAAAAGAAAATATGTTAAAACAGAGTAAAACCATATTAAAAATATTTAAAAACAAAGTCATTGATTAAACAATAAATTTATTTACTTTAGATTTAAATGACATAATATCAGATGCTGATACATATTCTTCTGTCAGCTCATTCCATTCCTTACATATATTAGGAATGAAACAGCGAGTAAATTGAGTTGTATTACATCTAACAACAGAAAAAAGGTCAGGCCGCTACACATTACTCCAACAATACAACCACAATAAACCTCATCCCATCAACAATGTGCACCAGTGGCAACCAACAAACTGACAACACCAAACACTTTCTCCTTGACTACCTGAACCTCAGACATGCATGCAATGTCCACATCATCTCCGACCTTAATGACCTGTGGAGCCATCTTGGGGAGATAGTAGCTTTCCTTAGGGCCGCTCACTTCACAAAAGAGAGGTAGAGGGACTACAAAGTAGAGCAGACAATAAAATAATAATACCACAATGAATGACAATTAAAATCTCATTCAAAACTAATGCATATTAATAATCTTTTAACACTTTGACTACCAATCCTGATTTCACTAAAGAGACTTTATGGGGCAACAAGATTTGGATTTTTCTTAACAAGGGGAGTGAAGTACAGTACATTAAACGAACTATATGGGGCGGGAGGTCGTTCGTTAAAAGCAATGGAAATAACGAACCAAGTTTGTTAGGCATATGTAATACGTATGTAATTACTAATAAAGTTAAGTGGACTACACAACATAGTATTGATACAAACCTTGCACTGAAGGAGACAGTGCAAGTTAAACCCGATGGAGTTCGGCCAGGAAATTTGGTTTGTTATATCCGAAATTCGTTATATTGAGGTTCATTATATCAAAGGTTTACTGTATATTGCAAATAAACTGATTGGGTTAATTTTTGTTTTATTTTTATTACAGCCTAGTGAAAATGCACATTTACATTTAAGTTTTTCTGAAGTCATGTCAACAAAAAAATGTTAACAGTCTATTATATCCCTTTTTGAAATATATAGCTGATTTTTATAGTTTTTCCTGAAATGATATTTATAATATATCCTGTTGTCTTGTACTTTCATGCATACAATCATTGTGGTCACAAAATCATGCTTTGGCTTTATAAAAACTTTAGTCTCAACACTAATTCTTTGCAGGGAACATTTTTCAAATTAATAGTAATACACTTCTAAGAATAGTAGTTAGGCCCACGGCAATGAGGTTGCAGGAGGAGAAGTCAACAGACTCAACCACCAAGCTAAATTCATTGACTGGGACAGAGAAATCATTCATTTCCTGAAAATCAGACCACCAGGCCAAGCACCACCAGGGATGGGAAGGGGGGGGTTGTCTCTCAGATGGCAGTGGTTGAAAAAATTAAATTTGAATGTGAAAGTGATCACTACCATAGAGGTTATCGACCACTTCTCATCCCAGATCAGGTTGTACATCTGGGGAGCACAGGGTTAGATAAAGACAGGAAAACAAAGTGGTTCTTGGGCATGGATGTGTAAACTCATCCACATTTAGGACACCTAATTTCAGCAAGTCAATTAGGTCAAAGAAGCAAGCAGACCATGGGAGTGATCAAGTAGTCCCCTCAAAAGGGGTGTCTACCGTTCCAATACCCAAGCAGTAGAAAGCACCTTGGCAACCCTGCCACGATATGGTGGAAGTCCCCCAGCATTGAAGTTGACTTACACTGAAATGTATGCAAAAAATAATACTATACCTCCTATCGAGGTTTAGCTGGACTGCTACTGTCTGAAAGTAGGTATCTAAAGCAAATATAAGAAAAAGAGACATTTTGCCAGGTGTAAATCTCGTATCAACATGCCTGGTTCCCAGCCTGTCGCGTGGGATCGCAAAACCCTTATACCATGGGAGGGTTGGCAGGATGCATGCACCCAGGAATGGCTGTAGGCTTCAAGGCAGAACTCTGGGCGCTTTTGGCCAAACAATGCGCTGTCACCTTCGAGAACTTATTGGGGGAGGTTAGTCTCGCTATGCGAGTCTTATCATCCCTCTGCCTCAAAAACTTCGGTGGGCAGGATGGATTCGAACGTGGGAGTCCCTCCTTTGGAAGAGCCACTGTGTCCAAACTACCCAACACAGCCTTGTGTGTGTGTGAAGGAACTAAAGCTCATCATTGCTGTTCTCCTTTCGGGAGCAACTTTAAGAACCACAGACGACTGTCTCACCGCCACCTTCAGGGGTGTTACCTCCTCTGAGTCTAATGACTGGGTGTAATCATGCAACCATTTCGCTTTACGGGAAACGGTCAAGAGAAGGGGATGTTTGTTTTTAAATAGAAGCATAAGATGTCCCAGGCAGCGCCGGCCACGCCAGGACAAAGTCCTTAACCTCGCGAAACGAGAGACAATCCATAGCCTGAATGGCCAGGATTTCTTTCTCCAAAAGATACATACCACAATGCTTCAAAGAAGCGGGGTATGGCTCTCCACAAGTGACCAGACTTTGCACATCTACAGGAGAGATTCCTTTAGCTAAAGCGGTGCAGGAATGCATGGAGCATGGCCTGACATGCCCCACTCTTTCCATAGGGTGTTGGCCTTATCGAGTTGCTTCCACCAGGAGCGATTGATTTTGGGTCACCTGCCTACTCTCTTGGCAGTCCCCTGTGAAAGCAAAGGAGCGACTGCCACTGTAGAAGTGATGGATTCGCCCAAGAGTGCCTCCAGAGAAGGGGGTGAGGGGTGAGTGCTCTGCACTCATAGGTCTAGGAGAGGAGTATGTCTCCTCTCCGGTAGGAGTGTTGGAGGGGCCCCAAGAGCAGCTACAAAGATGGCAAAGGGAAAACCCCTTTAGTTTAATAGTGAGAGGCAAGAGAATATTTTACTTTTCTATACACCATTGGTCTTTTACTTTACTTTTTAGCTTCCCTACCTCTGTTCTGAGAGGCGGGCAGAACCCAGGAAGATCACCACAACCCCTAACTGGGTGCATGGGTCTCTTAAAGAGGTGATGGAGTGCATCTCTATTGGTCTTTTTCTTTAAAAGAATAAATTATCTTTATAAAAGTTTGAAAATAATAGATTATATAGCTTTAATAATAATCAAAATTTACCAACCTGTATAAATGCTTGGCTCTTTCATGACAGGAGAGCTTATGCCAGGTGGAGTAGGCTTCCTCTGCCACAAAAACTGCTAAATCAACATCTTGTTTTGATCCTTGAACTGTTTCAGCCAGCACAGAACCATCACATGGATTTTTAGTTGCATATATTTCCCTTTCATCAGGTAAAACCCAATTATTTCCAATAAAGTGTCCAAATTTTCTGTTATGATCTTCAAGCCAAGCCTAAAAAAAGTTATATACAATATGGTTTCAATATTGGAAACAAGAAAAGGGAGCAAACAAGAATGCCATACAGTTATGAAGACATAATTTGAGAATTATATAGTATTTACCCATTTTCTGTATAAAACAAAATATAGTACCATCCTAAACTAGAGAACAAAATACCAAAATCATTTTCTTGGAAGTTTTTAATTTCAATGAAAATTACGGAGAAAATTCTTTGAGATTTGCCTCTTATAGTGCCCTTCATTTCATAAGATACTGGATAACACTACACACACAACATCTCCTCTCTTAGGGAATTGTGAACCAACCCAGCGAGCATAAGAGAGGTAAGGGAGGGAAAGGTGGCAAGTAAGTTCGACCTCAGAACAGTTCCCCCAGTCACAATCTCATTCACACCATATAAACACCTTTTTACCCAATGATTCTTCACTCTATCTCCCTTTCACACATCAAGGATCCCTCTCAAGTTACCCATTTTCAATGATCTCACTCAAGATCTTTCCTTCTTCCAAAACATAGTCTCACTCTCATACACCAACATTGGTACCAGCATACTATCATGCCGCTTTCTGGACCATTCCACACTCAAACCCATACCATTTACTGATGCTTTAATTGCTCAAGACTTTATTATCATTTAAAACCTTGTAGTTGCAATTTACTTCATCTACACCACTCTCACTTATAATGTATTGTAGATACTTCCCACTCATTCATGGGCAATAATACAGACTTGGATATCACACCCCACCCCATTTTCACATCAAAATACCATTATATTACTCTTTTCTGCATCTATTTTTAGAACCCTAAATTTGCACACCTTGTCAAAAGCTACAATCAACATTTCCTAATCATCCCTCTCACTCTAAGCCACCAACATTAGGTCTTCAGCAATCACACACTTTTTCACTCATTCCCAATAACCACTTCCCTGTGTGTAATGGGCTGACCACTCCCCTACAGCCATTCTTGGGTGCATAAGGCTGTACTGCTTATGACAGGCAGCACACCCAGAAGGCAAGGCTGTGCTTTTTAAACTCTAGCCACCCTTTAGGGGGGCAAGAACAAATAGAGTGGCCAGCCATTTCCAAAGTGGATATGACCTGACCACCCCACCTGGATGCAATCCTGGAGTGGGACCACCCCACTTGGATGTATCCCATGTGATGTTAAGTTGCAATTCAAGTTCCACTTCCTAACTGTTGCATGGATTGCTAGCACAAGAGGTGGTGTGCTATAAAATTCCCACAGCATGCAGTCTCCCTCCATTTTAACCTGGTCCCTCAGGACCTCACAGAAGGCGCGGCCCCACAAATTGTGGTCACAATGGTGGGACCTAGAGCACAGGGTATGTAATCAAATGTTTCTCCCTTAATCTTCCAAGTGGTCACAGGGAACAGAGGTCATCCACCCCTGGAGAGAAATTAATAACAATAACATATACCCCTCATATTCCACAGACCCACATGATTTACACATCAATACAGATAAACTGGCCTGATAGGATGGGGTCTGTGACAGCCCCTTCCATTACTGTCATTGAGTGTTGCTCTCATACAATAAAACCTTCAAGACCACAGATTCCCATGCCAGCAGCAACCTCTATCCAGGCTTAGTTCCCTTTTATGATATACACAAGGTATTCTTTCTGCCCCACATACAGGAAAAATGTCAATGACAATAAAAAAAAAATTCCCCTAATTGAACTATTATAAAATAATATTAATTTTCATTTACAGAATAGTACTCACAACAGCTGTATGTTTATCTTCCAAAGCAGACCCATAACTCATTTTATGAAATGCTGTTGTTATTGTATCAATACTGGAAGAATTACTCTCACACTTATTCTCTGATTTATTACCCATTGAAAATTAAACTGAAAGGAAATAAAATCATAAAATTAATAAACAAAGGATAAGGAAAAAAAACCTAAGCTCTTATTTGCTTATATTCTCCCTGGCTAAGATCCATCCTTTAGGTTGGCAGGCAAAATGAACTGCACAACTGGAAGAGGTCCTCCTAAAGATCTAGCACTCCAGCTCTATACGTTTCACTTGTGCTTGTGTTGTGCATGTTGTGAATATATGTTGAACGGTGTCTAGTTCCTGGTTGCAACATGGACAGATGTCTATGTGTCATACTGATGCAATATTTGTATTGAGTTTAATTTAGTGTAGTGACTGCAGTGGAACCTTGTGTGTGGCCTGTGGGCAATGTGGGAGGGATGTTTCTTCTGAGCCAATATATGGTGAAATAGCATTGAGAAGGTAGTTTGGACCTAGGGATTGCATACTATGTGTTGTGTGTGTGTGTGTGTGTAAAGGATGCCTGGTTACAGGAAGGTGAGTTTTTGTGAAGTATCTCTATGTAGTATGCTGGAGTTTTGCACATGTTGTAGAAGTGGTAGGGGTCTTGTAATTAATGGAGTGACTTGAATTTCCTATGCTCTGGCAAGATTGCATTCCAAAAAGAGTGCTTTTTGTTTTTTGTAGTGTGCTGAGGCAAGTGAGGAATGGATATACTGCTTTGATGTGCAGACAATGGATTCCTAGGATTGCCTGTGTAGTTCCTGCAAGGGCTCAGTGTGCGTTCATTTTATGTATCCACTTTATTCATTGAGTTGTTGGAAAGTAGTGATGCTGAGCAGTTTTGTTTTGTTGCT
This sequence comes from Ceratothoa steindachneri, assembly GCA_963969495.1. NCBI lineage: Eukaryota > Metazoa > Arthropoda > Malacostraca > Isopoda > Cymothoidae > Ceratothoa > Ceratothoa steindachneri. The sequence goes on along the minus strand of OZ018328.1, from coordinate 21,576,308 downwards.
TTTTATTTAAGGGAAGTGGGTCATTTGATAGGGTGATACAGGTATGTTTCTTGCACTCTTGTTTGTGGGCAGTGAAAAGGGTATGAGGGAATTTTGAAGATGAGAGTCATTAGGTTAACATAACATAACATAACATAATTTAATGGATGACAAAAGCCACAAGGGCCTATCAAAGGTCATCCGTATCCATCAAATCCCACCCATATAATGCATCCATAGGATTTTGTCAGATCATGCAGCTACAATATACAATTTAACAATCCATAGGAATGTCCAACCATGCATCTACAATATATAATTTAAAGCCTCCATAGGAGTCTGTCAAAAACAAAATCAAAATCCCCCAAAATATACAATAAAAAGAAACTGCATCCACAGGAATGAGTCAAGAAACATATCCACATACTAAAAAGTAAGAAATTAACCCTCCATCCCCATATAATCATCCAATCTGCGCTTGAAAACATTCAAGTTTGGGCTGTCTACAGTCTCAGGTGGCAAACTATTCCAATAATCCACCACTCTGTTAGTGAAAAAATATTTTCTAACATCCAGTCTGCACCTCTGTTTTTTAATCTTTAAGTGGTGGCCTCTAGTTCTATTACTACCTTCTAACTCAAATAACTTGCTGAAATCTAATTTATCCATCCCAGAAAAGATTTTAAAAAGCTCAATCATATCTCCCCTCACACACCTTCTTTCAAATGAAAACATATTTAATACCCTCAGTCTATCTTCATATTGAAGGTGCTTCAGGGATGGTATTATTTTTGTTGCCCTCCTTTGTACTGACTCTAATAAGTTTATATCATGTCTAAAATGTGGTGACCATGCCTGTATACAGTACTCTAAATGTGGCCTGACATAAGAGTTGTATAGTTTAAGGATGACCTCCTTACTCTTGTAGCTAACATTTCTTTTAATGTAACCTAGCACCCTATTTGCTCTATTTTTTGCCTCAATACACTGCTTTGAAAATTTCAGTGACCTATCTACTACCACTCCTAAGTCTTTCTCATCTTCAACTGAATTAAGCCAATATCCATCCATCTCATAGCTAAATTCCCTATTATCTCTCCCCATGTTGTTGTTGATGTTCCTCAGGCTGTCTGGCTGAGCAGAACCAAGACACCTGTTCTAGGTTTTTCCAGAGAAACCTCAAAGGATTTTATATTGTGGTTGCGCACTCTTCCATAATCTCTCATTATATAATGCAGTATTGCATTATGGGCAGGCATCCATGATTATTTTTTTTAAGAGCTTGTCTGGTGAAGGCCTACTGGGGAAAAAGGAGCCATAATCACATTACTGCCTAATAATAGGATAGATTAAAAGACAAAAAAAAACAACCAAATAACTAAAAATACAACAAACAAGCAAAATAGCAAGAAGAAGGAAGCATGCTCATGCATCAGTGCAGGAACATGCAACCTACGATAGTCAAATAAAATAGAGGGGACTAGTCTCCTCCCAAAACTCAGATAGTCCACAAGTCTGTATACATGAATGCATACCGAGTATAAGGGATAAGCAATAGTTACCACACTCATCCTGATATCTGACAGTCTGGGGAAAAACGCAGTCATTGCAATAAAGTACAGGCGAGCCCTTCATCAAGTGGCAGTGTATCCCCCAAGTGTGTCCAATTCGGAGATGACAGAAAACAATCTGAAGCCATTGTGGCTTAGGTCCATGGGAACAGTCACGGAGCAATGGCACACAACTTTAAGTTCCCCTCAGTCGTCTCCCATAATTTTTGCTAAGCAGCCCTTTGAGATACGCACTCTGCACAAGAGTTAGAAATGTTCTTGATGTCCTTCTCAATATTGGGCTACCAGATGTAACTGCACGCCAACTCTTTAATTCTGGATGCCCCAGTGTGACCATTATGTAGTTCTGTAAATAGTGAGTTTTGCAACTTGGTAGGGACAATGACTCATACTCCCCACAAAACATCCATTATGAATGGATATTTCCTCCCTCTTTCTAGACTATGGAATCATATCTGGGCAAGCAAAGGTGTGTTGAGGCCAGCCATGTTCACAATACCTGTGAACCTTAGAGAGAAATGCATCAGTATGAGTGTGTGTCCGGATGTCAGCAGCAGTGACAGGGCCCCAGTCAGGAAAGTTGACCAACATTGTCCACTCAGCTGGAACAGGAATACTATCCCCAGGATTTGAGAGTGGCAAACGGCTCAGTGCATCCGCAGTTCCCAACAAATGTCCAGACCTGTGAACAAGAGTGAAGGGATAAGCTTGCAAGATGAGAGCCCACCTTTGGATCCTTCCCGAAGCTATAGGTGGGATATTCTTGTTAGACCAAGCAGGGGTTTGTGGTCATAACCACCATGAAATCCTTCTGCCCCCAAGTAGTAGTGAAATTCACTCATAGTGTAGACCATCGTGAGCGCCTCTTTCTCCAGTTGTAAATAATTATTTTCTGTGCTAGTGAGCATCCGTAAAGTGAAATGGATAGATCGATCCATTCCATTAATGTGATGGCAAAGCACAGCCCCAACACCATAGGCACTGCTGTCTGCCACAATGACCAAAGGTTTAGAAGTCAAAATGTACCAAGACATTTGAAGTCAGCATCATCTGCTTAGAAGCTTTGAATGCAACCTCCTGCTCCTTTCCCCACACCCATGGTTCCTTAGCTTTCAGAAGTAGATTTAGAGGTTGGAGAACTGAAGCAGCTTTAGGCAAAAAAAAATGCCTATAGAGGTTAAGAAGACCAAGATATGCCTGAAATTGAGTCATTTGTTGGTGTGGGAGCCTTGATGATAGCCTGAGTCTTTTCCTCTGTAGGGTGAATACCCTCTTTGTCAATTAGGTAGCCTAGATATGACACCTGCAAGACTCCAATAGCACATTTATCTAGGTTGAGCTTAAGGCCCTCACTCTTAAGTTTATCCAGCACTTTGTGAAGGTTCTGATCATGCTTTTCTTAGTTTTGCCCATGATGAGTACATCATCTAAGTAGCAAGAGACCCTGGGTAAGTCTCGCAGCAACTCCTCCATCGCACGCTGAAAAATTCCAGGTGCTGATGAAATGCCATAGCAAAGATGATTGTAGGAAAAGAGACCTCGATGTATGTTGATAAGTGTAAGATGTATATTCTTCCTCCAGACAGAGTTGGGCATAGGCTTGAGACATGTCCAGCTTCATAAACACTGTTCCAACTGACAAATTGCTGAATAAATCTTCCAACTGAGGAATAGGGTAGGTGTCCAAACACACAGCTTTGTTTGCAGTCAATCTGTAGTCACCACAGATTCTAATAGTTTTATCTGGCTTTAAAACCAGCACAACAGGCGCAGCCCATGCTGAGGATGTCACAAGAGTAATGATGCCTTCCTTAGTCAACCGATCCAACTCCTTGTTCATTTTCCCACGCAAAATATAAGGCACTGTCCTTGGCTTGCAGTACTTTGGTGATACTGAAGCGTCTACCTCAATTTTAAAAGACCTGTCCTTTAAGCACCCCAAAACAGGAGAAAAGAGCTCAGGGTATTTCTGAGAGTTTTAGCTCATTAAGCTTCAAGGCATGTAGCAAGTCCCTACCTAGAAGTGCAGGACCACAATCATTGGTTACAACAAGTCTAGTTTGACACACAGGAGATAAACCATCAAGAGGCACACTCTTGACTAATACTTCTACTTCACCTGCCACATTTAACGGTGAACCACCATACACCCTAAGGTTTACTGAAGAATTGAGTAGGGGGGATGGCCAGATTCGTGAGGCCACAGTCCCTCAAAAGTTTGCTTAGAAATTGGTGATCTGGCTGCTCCTGTATCTAGTTCCATCTCTAAAGGCATGCCGTTCACTAGTACTGTCATGGTGATAGAGTTTACCTTAGGAGAGGACACATTAAAAACATAGTCATAACAATCATCATATGATGAACTAGATGGAATACTGTGCACATGAGAATTAGTAGAATAAGGAAGTAAAGTATTTACATTAGAGTTAGACTTAAACTTGTTCTTAAAGCACATTTTCCTAATATGTTGCTTCTTCTTGCACCCAAAACATTCAGCCTCTTTGAATGCACAATCTGACTTCCAATGTAACTGGCCACAGCCAGTGGTTTGTTTTTGGTTTAGATTTAGAATCACTTTTGCCTTTGCTAGAATTAGGTTTCCCCTTGTTTTTTTTGAGGATAAATTGGAAGGAAAAGAAGTTACCTTATTGACTTTGTGAACAGCACCATGACTCATGGCTTGTGAATCCCTTTGAGCAGGTTCACAGGCAGTTGCGATCTCTACAGCTCGTTTGAACGTTAGGTCTGATTCCACCAACAAGTATTTTCATTAAGTAACCCAGTCACAAAACGATTGCACAACATATCGTTTAATGTGTCACCAAAGTCACATGTATGTGCTAAAGCCTTTATTCTGGCTACAAACTCTGCAATGCTTTCACCAAGCTTCTGGTTTCAAGAATAGAAACAATACCTCTCATAGATAACAATGACTTTTGGCTTAAAATGCTCCTTTAATATCCTAATGATGTCATCATAGTAGGTGACAACAAACTTTTAACCAAGTTGTTAACCGTAGGACCAGCTAACATCAAAAAAGAAGAAACTCTCTTTGCTACCATAATATCATTGGCACTGAAATAAAGTTATACACACTCGATATAGGTATCAAAATCTTCTAATTTCTCATTAAAGTGATCAATTGTGCGAACTTTAGCCATGATTGAAAACTGACACACAAAAGCATAAATCTAGAATGGTACACTATTAGCACAAGGTATACATGCATAGAACACTATAAATACTGTATAAATACTGATGCACGAGACAAACAGCAAGAAAAAGTAAATAACCTTGTCGCCAATAAAGTATCTGGTCAGAAGACAGTGCGTGCCAAGTTTTGCAAACTGGTAGAATAATAAGCCAAGTGTAGCGCAAGAAGTATATACAATAGTTACAACAATTAGCAAATGCACACAATCCAAAGATGATGACAACTCACCTTGTATGAATTTATACTCCAACATAATACAGGCAAGATTAGGGAAATGTCAAAGTAAGGATGGGTTAGGTATAGAAGGAATAGTGAAGTTTAGTAGGAGTAGGAAGTACTTGCCAGATACAACACTTAGCAGCTGATGGTACACACAACCAGAATCAGGTCCGATGCAAGTGCAGATGGAACTGCGAGAATGTTGCCATCACTCCAGCTACAAAACCTCTGACCGACAAGCCCTCTAGTATTTTTAGCAATAACAATATATTAGCATATAATTACACATACATATTATATATGTATATCATAACAATGACTACATTACAAGTAGCTTTACATGTATTATCACTCACAAGATCTCTATCATTCCAATCTCCATCTTCACAACATACCATAATGCAGAACCAAGAAGAGTTCTATTATTGCTAGTTGGTGTCAAAACACAATACTATCAATCACTTTTCCCTCATAATGAGGACTGGCCCCTAGTAGTTGCAGGCTTGCCAGTGATTGTCATTCTGTACTTTATATACATTTCATTATTTAGTTGAGGAATCTCAACTATGATGCGAGGGGTAGATGGTGCAACTTACTACTGAAAATGTCTGGAAAGAATAAATCCCAGGTAGTCTCAATCTAGTTTAAACCTGCAGGAGACACTGGAGCTGTGAGGCTGAGCCATTCTTCCAAGTACTAAGTACAACAGTCCCTACAGAGCACGCCCTTACAAGGGAGCACAGAGCTAGGTCCAAGCAAGAGAAAAGGAACAGTGAATCTTGAAATGCATAAAATCATCAGTAAGGAACTTAAGGGATAACTCATCACTCTTAGCCAACTGACTTTTCAGTTTTCCCACATGGTCTTTTTGAAATACGGAGGATATGAGGGTATCAGCAGCAGACAAATACATGTTTTTTGTAGTTGAAGTCAGTTAATAGTGAGACAAATAGAAAACAGTATTTGAGGTGGGACAGGAAAGTTAGCCATAAAGCAGGATATCAAATCTTAGTGAAGTGCAGGAATCAAGTTGAATGTCAATGCCATACCACCAACCCTATCATTATCCTAGGATGGAAGTGGAGAGATGCATGCACTTATAGCCTCAAAGGGGCAACAGAACATAATTCAATGGATGATAAAAGCCACAAGGGCCTATCAGAGGTCATCTAAACATGGAAACCCAACAAGAGTTCTTAAAGATATATATCTACAGAAAGCATGCAAAAAATAAGCCTCTGTGGTTGCAAAAAAGAAATATAATTGAAAATGTAAAATGCCCATAGGTAACAATTTAAATTTATGAAGCTATTTATTTTTTACTGGGATTATTCACACTGAATATGTGCTATCAGCCTGTGAGAAACTTCACACTACATACAAAATAGACTAACATGTCACTATCTACAGAAATACTCATCAATTAAAGATCAATAAACTGAATATAATCATCTACTTTGACTTACAGAGTCCTCCAGGGGCCTTTTGTTCTTCTACTTCATTTTCATTATTTATAAAAGTAGGTCTTTACCATGAAATACACACATCATGGTGAAGCGAATGTGTGTGTGTGTGTGTGTGTGAAGGGCCATTCTCCGAATACCTTCAGCTCTTTCTAACTGGAAAGCTTTGGTAGATATCCTGGATACAACAAAATGAAAATCCCCCATCAAAGCAGGCGAGTGATTTGGCTAGATATTAATAGCTCTAAATGTGAGTTGACCATCATAAATGGTGATGATACTCAAGCCATTATTCAAAAACTTAAAACAGTTCTCCCCTATGTTAAGATTGTGGCTTTGGATGATTTGTCTGTATTGGGCTCTCCCATCACTGGGGAAGCAATCAGACAGGCTATAGACACAAAACATGAAGCCCTAAAACGAATGATATCCTGCCTACAATTAATTGATCCACATCAAGCTTTGGTCGTATTAAAAAATTCATTTTCTTTACCTAAGCTGCAGTACATCTTGAGATCCTCTCCCACCTATAGGGAGATGGCATCTTTGGAGTTTTTTGATAACTCTGTGAAAGATGCTGTCTCCAAACTAATCAACATTGACTTTTCAAGGGATTCATGAACTCAGGCAACTCTCCTAATTGGGCTGGGTGGCTTATGAATATGATTGAGACAAGAAATTGCTCTCCTTGGCTACATATCCTCCTTGATTTCAGTTAACCCTTTAATGCGAGCTGTTCTTTCACCAGTTACCTGTTTGGCTCAAGTGGACAGGGTGGCTGGACCTATAAGATTCTGGAGGGGGATACTTGTGGACAATGCCTTTGAGCCTGAAAATCGAGTTTGCCATTGTCGGAGACAGACGTGGAAGATTTCACTCCTGAGCTCTTGCTGTTCTGCTGTTATTTTACCTAATTTCATGACTGGGAGGTTGAGAGTGAAGACTTGAACATCGCTGCGAGGATTGAAGAACACCAACATTTGAATTTTGAAATATTTAACTCAGTTTTTCTGTGTAAATAAATAAATAACCGGCATATGTTCTTATGGAGGGAGCTAAGGTAGGAGACAATGATTTGGATAAACCGAGGGATGTGTGTGGCCACTGTAATGAAAAGTGTACTACAAAAGGAAGGGGAAATGGTGGTATATTATGTGATTACTGTGGTTTTTGGGTACATGCTAAATGTGATGGTATGTCTACTGAGTACTATAAAATGTTTACTAAGTTAGCAGAGGGAGTTAAGAACCTACCATACTTTTGTTCTCTCAACCATTGTAATATAGTGTCTAAAGAAATTCTAAAACAGTTAGGCCCTATTAGACAAAAAATTGAAGAGAATTCACAGAGAATCTTAGTTCTTGAAGATAAAGTGAGAAGGAATTCAGAAGAGTTAGAAAACAAGGTTAAAGAGGAAATACAAAATACTGTCACCGAAACCATTGAGGATAAAGTAAGAAGTGTCTGCAAGACTGAGAAAGATAGGTCAGCCAGGGCAAAAAATGTACTGCTAGCCAATGTACCTGAGTCGGAAGCCACAGTGGGTTGTAGCGGGCCGAAAAATTTAGACTAACCCCAATCGATCCAACCCGCTTCCTACACTAATCCGGATGTGAGAAATCAAAGGAGAATGAAACGGATTGTATGTACAGTCCTTTACTAACAAGAAAAAAAATACAATATTTACAAAAATATGGGTAAATATGCACCCAATGAGCCTATATATATATATATATATATATATATATATATATATATATATATATATATATATATATATATATATATATATATATATATATATATATATATATATACTAAAACAATCCTATCTTGGAACCAAATCAATCAAAAAAATATATATTAATACTAAGAGTGCATATACAAAAGGGGACAACCAAAACAAGAGACAACAAAAGAGGAGTTTTCTTACGTGGTACCACGGTTTACGATTTGCCGGCCTCCCCGGGGGAAAATCTTGTCGGCAGTCACTCTTGTGACAAAATTGGGTGTGCGGGGCTTATGGTGCCTGCCACCTCGGAGCTCAGTTGTCTTTAAGATCTAGTCAAGTACTCTTAGAAGACTTCTTATATCTTCTTTAAATATCTTCAAAATATTTTTGTTACAGTCACTCTTGCAAAATGCAGGCAATGTTTTTGTTTGTTTTGTTTTTCTTTTCTTTTTTTTCTTCTATTCTGGTACTTTAACGCTGTCTCATAAAATCTTTAACATTTAGTAGCTAATAAATAAAACATGAGATGTTAAATAACCTTATACATACAACATGAAATCAAATACATATGTACAAAAGAAAATATAATAAAAAAACCCATTCCCACTCACACACACATTCTTACAGAAGGAGGGTGAGTGTATTGGGAAAAGGGGTGGGAGAATGGCCCCTTCACACACTCACATTCGCTCCACCACAGGGTGAGCAAAGGAAAAATATGATGAACAGGTTATATCAAGTTTGTTTACTGATACTCTGGGAATTGACTCAATCGATATTAATAGTAAAATTGTATCAGTTGTTAGGCTAGGAAAAAAGGAGAGTGACAGGACAGCCAAAAGCCGAACGCTAATGAAAGTAGTATTAGATCAGGAGAGTACCGCACATAGGGTATTGAGAACTGCCCCTAAACTGGGGGAATATGCTGAGGAAAAGATAAGAAATATTCAGATTTTCAGAGATATAAATAAGGAGGCAATAACATAACATAACATAATTTCACGGATGACAAAAGCCACAAGGGCCTATCAAAGGTCATCCACATCCGTCAAAACCCACCCACAAAAAGCACCATCGCCAGGGGAAGACAAAATCAAAGTCCCCCACAACATAATACAACAGATGAAAAAAGCCACAAGGGCCCATCATAGGTCATCCAAGTGAAACGGCCTCTTTATAAGGCACCCAAACTCCCAGGAAAACTACATCCAGAGGATTGCGTCCACAAACAAGGGTATCACCAATCAAGGCTTGTCAAGAACTAAATCATGCAGCTATAGATATATACAAACAATATTAATATATACAAAACTTAGGAACCATCACAACCTTCCCTCCCCATAAACTCATCCAACCTACTCTTAAATACATTTAAATTTGGACTACATACTACCCTCCGCGCCAATTTGTTCCAGAAGTCTACCACTCTATTAGTGAAAAAATACTTTCTTAAATCCAACTTACACCCTTGCTTTTTAATTTTCAAGTGGTGACCTCTAGTCCAATTTCCATCATCTAACTCAAAAAACTTGCTAACATCCAATTTATCTATCCCAGAAATTTTTTAAACAGCTCAATCATATCCCCTCTCACACACCTCCTTTCGAACGAGAACATATTTAATACCCTCAGTCTATCTATATATTCAAGGTGCCTCAGGGAAGGAATAATCTTTGTTGCCCTCTGTTGCACTGACTCAAGAAGGTTAATATCGTGTCTAAAATGTGGGGACCATGCCTGTATACAGTACTCTAGATGTGGCCTAACATAAGAGTTATAGAGTTTAAGAATAACCTCCTTACTTTTGTAACTGACATTTCTCTTAATGAAACCCAGCACTCTATTTGCCCTATTTCTTGCTTCAATACACTGCTTAGAAAACCTTAATGACTTATCTATTACTACTCCTAGATCTTTCTCATCCTCTACCGAGCTCAGCCAATGCCCATCCATTTCATAGTTAAATTCTCTATTATCTTTTACCATGTCAATAACTGCACTTATCAAGGTTGAAAGTCATTTGCCACTTATGTGCCCAGGATAACAATTTATTTAAATCCCCCTGCACTTTAAAATTATCATCAATATTTTTAACTACAGCTGCTAATTTGTATCATCCGCAAAAATTGACACTTTATTATTAACTGCCTCCCCAAGATCGTTTATATAGATGACAAATAATAATGGACCGAGAACTGATCCCTGAGGAACCCCACTGATAACATCCCTCCACTCTGACTTTACATCATTTAGCACTACCTTTTGCTTCCTGTCTTTCAGCCACTCAGCTATCCAATTTGAAACACCCCCACATATCCCAATGATTTTTAATTTATGAACTAGTCTCCTATATGGTACCTTATCAAATGCTTTACTAAAATCCAAGTAAATTACATCTACATTCTCTCCCTTATCTACTTGATTTGTTACGAACTCTAGAAAGTCTAGTAAATTAGTCAAAACATGATCTACCTGATCTAAACCCATGCTGAGCATCGCTGATTAACCCCTCCCTCTCTAGATGTTGGCAAATCCCTTTTTTAACTATTTTCTCAAGAATTTTACAGACTACAGGAGTTAGGCTAACCGGTCTAAAGTTATTTGGATCCTCATTACTACGCTTCTTGAAAATGGGGACTACATTCGCTCTCTTCCAATCATCGGGTATTTCTCCATATTCCAATGACCTAGTATACAACTTCTCCAGAGCTATTGAGATACTTTCTACCCCTTCTTTAAGTATCCTAGAATTAATATTATCAGGGCCGGAGGCCTTGGTAGCATCTAACTCACCTATTAGTCCTTTTATCTTCCTCCAATCCACACTAATGGTAGTAAACACCTCTTTCCTTGACCCATGAGTACTATACATAAGACTATTTAGTTTCTCCTTTGTAAATACTGATGCAAAATGACCATTTAGTACCTCAACTATTTCCTCATCAGTTTCTCTCACAACCCCTTCATATTTGATAGGTCCTATTTTAACTATGCAAGACTTATTAATTTTATAGTAACTAAAGAACTTTCTAGGATCTTTGTTGCTATCCTGAGCTAATTTAATTTCTGACACCCTTTTGTTCTTCTTTATAATCTTATTTAACTTATTCCTAGCCATTCTATAATCACTTAAATTTTGAATATTATTTTCTACCTGTAGTTTTTTATATGCCCTTTTCTTCTCTGAAATTTTTTTAGCTATCTCGTGATTCCACCATAATGGTTTCCTACTTTTGTTCCTAATAGCCTTCATTGGGATACATTGCTCTTGGACTACATTTATTATATGCTTGAAAGTATCCCATAAGCATTTTTACCTCTGAATTCTACATCCCAGTCTACCAAATTTAGCAAGCTTCGAAGTTTTACATAATCTCCCTTATGAAAAATTGGAACTTTTACAGCATTCTCGGTTATTTTACCCTTCTTAATTCCCAAGTTAAAACGAACTATCTAATGGTCACTATTTCCCAATGCTTCCCCAACAGTCAATTCTTTAACTAAATGATTACTGTTAGAAAGTACTAAATCTAATATATTGTCCCCCCTCGTTGGCTCATTAACAAATTGATTCAAAAAATTATCCTCAAAGCATTCTATGAACCTGCCACTTGTTCTATCCCTACCTATCATATTTTCCCAGTCCACAGAGTTTAAGTTGAAGTCCCCCATAATAACTGCATCTCTTTCACATCCCTTACTTATTTCCCTTATCATTAGTTCATCTATATCATCAGTCTGCCCAGGTGGTCTGTAAAAAGCTCCCAAGTGCACCATTCTATTTTTACTGAACCTAATATCTATCCAAAGTGACTCAACTCCATCCTGCTTTATTGAAGTATTTAAACTTGAAACAATGTTGTTTTTTATATAGAAAATTATTCCTCCACCAATCCTACCTGTTCTTTGACTAATGTACATATTATAGCCCTGTAAATCAAATTCACTTATAGTGTCACTAAATTCTATTTTATTAATCCATGATTCAGTAACACATAATATATCTATATCCTCATTGCTAATATAACTAAATAGCTCATTCTTCTTGTTTCTAAGACTATGAGCATTTGTATAGAAAAAATTTAACCCCCCTATCCCTGAAGCACCTCTTCCAACCTGAATGACCTCACCTCTATTGCCTTGGAACCTATTTCTATTATCTGCCAACTCCATTCTCCTTTCAGTAGTATAATTCCCTGACCACTATTAGTATCTAGTTTCCCGCCCGCAAAGACCTAATAACACGATCATACTCCTCCCACAAAACATCTACCCCCCTCCTACTCAAATGCAGTCCATCCATCGTATACATTTCTTTCATTCCAACAAACCTATCCCACACATCCACAAACATGACACCTTCCATCTCACATATCCTCCTCACATAATCATTCAGCCCAATTGCACGAGACATCCATTCTTGGAAACACACCTGTCACAACACCTTTCATTCTACTTTCTTTCACCTTTTCAATCAACCTCTTGTACCTCTCACGTAACTCACATGCACCCACTTTCTTCACATCATTCACTCCTACATGTGCAATCACAACCGCATCCCTTGCACAGCCAGACACCAGCTCCTCATATCTATCAGACAGATCTCTCACTCCAGCACCCGGTAAACACACCCTCAAACCATTCAATCTACTTGCATTCAACTTCCTATCTAAATATCTAACTCGCAAATCACCCATCACAAGCACTTCAGTCAGACTCCTATTCCTAACCCCCACAGACCTAACTCCATCCCCACTCCTATTCTCATTCAAACTACCAGTCACTTTACCTCCACCACCACCCTCATCAGTCATATCATTTCCAGTTATTTCCTCTTAGGGCACTGAATCTTGTACCTCTCATGTAACTCACATGCACCCACTTTCTTCACATCATTCACTCCTACATGTGTAATCACAACCGCATCCCTTGCACAGTCAGACACCAGCTCATCATACCTATCAGACAGATCTCTCACTCCAGCACCCGGCAAACACACCCTCAAACCATTCAATCTACTTGCATTCAACTTCCTATCTAAATATCTAACTCGCAAATCACCCATCACAAGCACTTCAGTCAGACTCCTATTCCTAACCCCCACAGACCTAACTCCATCCCCACTCCTATTCTCATTCAAACTACCAGTCACTCTACCTCCACCACCACCCCCATCAGTCATATCACTTCCAGTTATTTCCTCTTAGGGCACTGAATCTATTAGTCAAGCTAATAGGTTCTGTGTCCCTCTGACTCACACACCTATTCTTTCCCTGGCTAACCACCTCAACAGAGACAACCCTGTTCTCACAAAGAACAGGAGAAGCCTCCCTAGCTACATGTTTCCTAACCACTCTACTGTCCCCCATCCTCACTAAGCCTATTTCTAACTAATCTAAGGGGGCTAACTTCACTATCACTAGAACTATCATATCCTACCTCCTCCACCGGCCCTCTACCTTCACCTGAAACATCTAACTGGCCTACCTTACCACCTAACTTATTCCCAGCTCTAGGCCTAACACTAAGTTCCCTCCTGAGCTCAGCAACTAACCCCTCCAGCCTACATATCCTATCTAAATCCTGCATTCTCATCCCCTCTAAATCTACAATGCATTCACGCAGCCCATATACAACACATGTATACCCCTCACCAACTACACCACAACCAATGCATACATTCCAACACTCATGATCACTTTCATCCCTGAACTCCATCACTTATTCAAACAAAGAAAGAACTTAAGTAGTAATAAGACAAAAAAAAAAGCAACTTAGCTTTCGCTGATTCTGTGGTGAAAAAAAAAACTGTAGACAAATCCGAAAAATAAATCAACAGACAGAAACGAGATTTAAGGACAAAAACAGAAAGAAAATCCTGGTCGATAACATGATACAAAAGAATGAAGATCTCAAACAACAGAGTATTAAGGACAGTAAGTGGATTATTAGGGGTAACAAGCTAGTTAAAGTGAAAGTCAATCCAAATACCTTTCTAAGAAGGAATTTTTAGACACCCACACCACCCCCAAATGTATGTATACTAACAGTGATGGAGTTTTCAATAAATCAAGTGAACTGCAGGTGCTGATTGATGAAATCAAACCAGATATTGTGTGTCTAACCGAAACTAAATTGAGTGATCATCATAATTCAGAAATTTTTGATGTTGATAATTATACTGTATTCAGAAAAGACAGAGTAAATCAAGCGGCGCCTGGAGGTGGTGTGGTAGTGTTAGTGAATAAAAAGTTAGTATCTTCAAGGGTCAATGTGAATATTTTGAATAACCATGCTTATGCTGAAACGGTTTGGTATGAAGTTAAATGTCAGAATAAGGGTGTGTTAGTTGGGACAATATAGAGACCACCAGCTTCAGTAAGAGAGAAGAATAACCTTCTTTGTGACCTTATAAGGCTAAGTGGTGATTATAACAATGAATCTCAGGTGTTTATTTGTGGTGATTTTAATTTAAAGGAGATAAACTGGGAAAACCATGAAATATCTAGTGTTGGCCAGATTCTGGATGCAAGAAATTTTCTTGGTAGTGTTAATGATGTGTTCTTACAACAACATGTTTTGGAAGTCACTCACAATTTAGAAGAAAACAATCCATCAAGGCTTGATCTCATTTTTACCAGGAATTCTCATGACATTACAGGTTTAGAATTGCTTCCCCCCTTAGGAAAAAGTCATCATACTGTGATTGCATGTGATCTCTTACTGGACATGGGTAATGAAGAGGTAGATAGTAGCCAGCATCCTAGATATAATTTTCACAAAGCTAACTATGTTGGAATGAAAAGAAAGTTAGCAGAAATTAACTGGATTGAACTCTTTAGAGAAAAGGAAGTTGAAGAAATGTATAAATTACTAATCAGGATATTATGTCATCTTATAGATAAGTATGTGCCAAAGATATTATGTAAGGTTGGAAAAAGAAAAGTTAAGTGGATGACAAAAGAAGTGTTAAACCAAATTAGGGAGAAAGAAAGGCCATGGAAATGGCTTAAAGCTAGGAAGACACC
The DNA here is from genome assembly GCA_963969495.1 of Ceratothoa steindachneri. Classification (NCBI taxonomy): domain Eukaryota; kingdom Metazoa; phylum Arthropoda; class Malacostraca; order Isopoda; family Cymothoidae; genus Ceratothoa; species Ceratothoa steindachneri. Next base: position 21,561,102 of record OZ018328.1, on the reverse strand, counting down.
AAGGAGAGCTGCAGAATACAGAAGGGTCAGAAACCTAATTAAAAGTGTGATTAGACAGGCAAAAAAAGCTTTTATAAAGAAATTATGTAAGGACATAAAAGTAAACCCTAAGCATTTCTGGAGTTTTGTGAGGAGTCGAACCACCATAAAAGAAAAGGTACTTAAAGTGAGGAATCGAAATGGTGAAATAACCAAAACAGACTTAGAAACTGCCAATGAAATGAATACAGCATTTCAAAGTGTGTTCATACAGGAGGATGTATTGAATATACCAGCATTTGATATTGGATAGTATGGGCCAGTAATTGAAGACATTGATGTGGATATGTATGAGATTAAGGAACTACTGAAAAAAGCTAATGGTAATAAAACAAAGGGTCCAGATGGAATTCATCCGAAGCTCTTGAACGAATGTCACAATGAACTGGCCTTACCAGTTTTAATTATTATCAATAAATCACTTGATTCAGGGATAGTACCGGCTCTTTGGATTCTTGGATCTTTGTATCCAATCTATAAAAAAGGTGATATTCTTGACCCTCTAAATTACAGACCATTATCCCTGACCTGTGTATTTGTAAAGTGTGTGAAAAACTGATAAGAAAGTGGTAGTTAAGCATCAAGAAGATAATGAATTAATTTATGATGGTCAACATGGGTTTAGAGCAAAGAGAAGCACACTTATAAACTTACTGACATATATGGAGACCTTGACAGTAGCACTCGATAATCAAATACCAGTTGACGTAAATTATCTTGACTGTAGGAAAGCATTTGATACAGTGCCCCATGAGAGACTATTAAGTAAGTTGGAGGCATATGGGATAAGAGGTAAAATTTTACATTTGATTAAGGCATTTTTAACTGGAAGGGAACAGTATGTGGAGATAAGAGAGACCAAGTCTGATAAACTAAGGGTAACTTCAGGAGTACCACAAGGTTCCGTTTTGGGTCCTGTACTATTTCTTATTTACATTAATGACCTAGTGAATGAATTAGAATGTCTAGTATTGCTTTTTGCTGATGATGCAAAAAATTTTAAGGAAATTAAATCACAATAAGACATTGAATCAATGCAGAGGGACTTAAAAAAACTTAAAAATTGCAGTGTTAAATGGTTGCTGGACTTTAATGCCAATAAATGTGTCACCATGCACATTGGTCACAGAAATCCATATAAAAACTATGATTTCAATAGAAAGCAATAAGGAATCGAATGTAAAAAAGGACTTAGGAACAAGTGGAATCCGTACAAAGAAGAGCTACAAAATTGGTTCCAGAATTAAGTGATCAAGAATATAGCAAAAGAATGCGTCAGCTTGGACTCTTTTCTATGAAATATAGACGCCGTAGAGGTGATATGATTCAAGTTTACAAGCTTCTAAATGGATTGGAGAGAATCGACCCTGGCTTATTCTTCATACCTCAGGAATATTCAGCAACGCGAGGTCATTCCAATAAACTATTTAAATGCCATTGCCAGAAGATGGTGAGGAAAAATGTATTTGACGAGAGGATTGTTAATGACTGGAATTCTCTGCCAGATCAAGTGATCACAGCCACAAGTCTCCAGTCCTTTAAGAACAAGTTGGATAAACACTGGGAAGCCAACTGGTATAGCTACACGTAGCCAGCATCATAGAAATTTTCATAACAATGATCGGGCGACTACAGGATTACCTCATGAGCCCATACCATGATGATGATGAGCAGACCTAAAGCCTTCACATCATGTTAATGTGGTAGCGGAGAAATTGATTTAGATACTTGTCATAGTTTATATTGTGCGCTTGTTAGGCCACACCTTTGAATATGCTGTCCAGAGCTGGTCACCGTACTACAAAAAGGACATACTTGAACTTGAAAAAATCCAAAGACATATGACTAAGCTTGTTCCAGAATTGAGGGATCTTGAATATGAAGAAAGATGTGAGTGAATGGGTCTCACAACACTTGAGAAGAGGAGACGAATAGGTGATTTAATAGAAACTTATAAATCTTAAATGGATTTGAGGATATTGACTATAAGCTCTTCTTCGAGTACACTGAGACCAACACATGTTCAAACATTTATAAACTAAGGAAAAGAGATAATTGGAGAACCTTACCTAGAGCTAACTCCTTTAGTGTCAGAGTAGTTAATAGTCGGAATGCACTGCCAGAAGAAGTAGTAAATGCAGCAACTATTGGCTTGTTCAAGTCAAGGTTGGACATTTGTGATTATTGATTGTTATTATTGATGTTATATATGAATAGCAAAATAAATTTTTATATATTTTTACATATTGATATAGAACTATATTTTAGTATTAAAATGAGATTATATTCTAATGAATTTATTTTTGAGTGAACAATTTAAATTTTGTATTAAGTGTTTTGTGCGTCTACTCATCATTGGAGTCGAGATGGGAGAAATACAATACAAGTCTCTTAACCTCCCATGTTATTGAAATAGGTAACAACCGCTTGAAGCAGAAATGTTGGGATCTACCTCTTGCTCTCTCCAAACTGAATGGCCTCAAAGGGAGGGCAGATCAGGTTGCAAGAGTCCATCTGCTAGCTGTGTAGCATCCTGATAGTGGCTATTGGTTATCAGCTATCCCGGTCCAATCTTTGGGAATTCAGTTGGACCCAGAACTCCTTAGAGTTCCCATGCTTTGAAGGGAGGGGGGGTGTTTATAGAATAATGTTCTAACATTTACAGAACTAGGACTCAAATGCGCATGAATATTTAGGCATGGATGAATGAAATATAAACACATCAAAATCCACTTTTTGGGATTCGCCGACAACTAGTGGTGACTTTGGTCCTTCAAGTGCATGAGTTATTAAATAGGTTCTCTTCTCAGGGAAACTACTGGTGACCCTAGGGAGGCTGGATGGTTCAAGCAGAGACTAAGTACATCCTTCCATCAATAGAATGAATAATCATAAAATGCATGAACATAGCTTTTACTGTTGCTTGTGTATAGTCTGGGTTTATAGAAAATTCTGAGTTTTTTTATGGTCCAACCAGTTGTTTTAAAGTTATATTTTTGGTTTGTGAGTTTTGGAATTAAGTATTCATGGTATTTTTAAATAAGATTCACCACCCCCATCCTATGGTAGCATTAGTGGGTACTTTTAACTTGGCCCAGGCCACTACCACTATGACAAGCAGGATACACCTCCACCACCCAATAGGAACCCCAGATCAAGGGGGTAGGGGGCCTATAAGGAACTTTGAGGTAAGTTAGGTTAATGTAGTTACATGTTAAACATAAGTAGAGTTACATACGGTCATAGTAAGGTAGCGGATAATGTAGAATAAACACTGTGCAGATATCAGTGAGAATAATGTGGGATAGGAAGAGAATAAGGGAGAAGGGGAAAAATTCAGGAAAAATGAAAATTCTGATTTTTGTTTTCTTTTAGAATGGCCACCAGAGAAATACTACACCCATCAAAATGTCACCATATTGAGAATGGGCATAGAAACAATTTATTTTTGAGGGGAAATATGGAACTTTTTCCATGGAGGCCTGAAAATTATGATTAGACTATTGTTATTCACAGTAGAAACTCAATGTCATACGTCATGACTCCGGTCATCCCTACGTCACTAAAATTCTATGACATCATCCTCCTGTATATAACAGGCAGTCAGAAAGTGTGGCATGAGGGAAGGCTGAAAAATTCATTGAGAAAACTATGCTAAAACTACATCTCTTACTCGAAAAAGGAGAAGGATTAAGAAGGCAGCTTCAAAACGTCAAGATCCACTTCGCTATCCCCACGGGGACTCTCCGGAAGACTTTTTTTAACCAGCTCCTAGGCGACTTAATATCGACCTAACACTCCCTCCCCTCCCTCGACAGAGTTGCAAAGCTGAAAAGAACTCAACTGCCATTCATCTAGTCTCACTCCATCTATGTCAGTCCACTTTGATAGACATAATTGGAGACGTAGAGGCAAGCAAGTTTGAGGATTAGCCCACTGTGGAACTCTATGGAAGAGACCACCCGGTTATGAGGCAATGCTGAAAGCTTTGGGAAAGAGTTCACTCTAATCTCTAAGGGTAGCTTCCGGCCAAGACCACAGGGGGACATGCAACCATCCCTATATAATTTGAAAACAGCATCAATAACCAAACCCCAGATGGGGCGGCACCCCCGGATGGTGGTAGTTGATTCTATCACCACCCATCATTAAGTTCGCCACACTTCACCCATCTGAGGGGCCTCCCCAGGCTCACCCCCATCATCATTCATCCCCTCATTTGGCAGTTCACGTTCACAAAAGCTGAGTGATGAAGTAGAGGGAATCATCAACAAATAAAAGAGGAAACAACATCATAAAAAGAAAGGGAGCATGAAATTATACTAGAATCAAGTCACCACTAATAAGAGACTTGGGAGGAAAAGTAAACCCAGTACAGAGGGGTCACTCTCTCAAAGAGATGGCCCAAGACCATACAAGAATACCTCTGCAGGTAGTCGACAGACAGCCCAAGCCTAGCAGAGAGAGCGTATTTGAAGCTGTGTATGGCAAGTTGGACATTGCCATGGTGAGGCTGCTGGACATAACCTCAGGTTACATCGCAATCTGCAAAAAAGAAAAAGATATCGAAGACATTAGCAAGGAGAAGGCAGTTGAGGTCTTTCGGGGCATTGGGCTGCAGCCAACAGTACCACCACAGATCCTGGCCTACAGGAGCGTGGTGTGTTGGCGAATCAAACCATGGATTGAACAACACTCCAAGGATGAAATCAAAGAGGATATCCAGCTTCGGCAAACCTGGGCCAAGGTAGCCAAAGTGATAAATTTTAAAAATAGAAGGGATGACAGCAAATACATCCGTCTTCAAGGGGGTCTTTGCCGAAACAACTATGGCCCAAAAGGCAAAGGAACAAGGCCTATTAATGTTCAATGCCAAAATTAGTGAGAAACAGATTGAGAAGGAGAATACACTCCAGTCCAATTCTGTTTCAGATGTTATAAGATGGAAGCACACGCCACTAAAGACTGCAAGGAGCCACAAGAAACATGCTCCAAATGCAGCGACAAAGGGCACAATTGGAGGTCGTGCACTAGTAACCTCGAGAAGTGCGTTAACTGCGGCCAAGGACACAGAACAATGGCCATGTCATGTCCCGTTAAAAAAGAAATAATGAAAAACAAACAAGAAGCAAAGAAGAAACACGTAGAGCGAACACGTCCTACGCCCAAGCGGCAGAAGTGGCCCTCTCGGAAGTAGACAATAAGAAGACATCTTACACTACAAAACGAGAACTCGATGAAGATTATGACGTGCATCCTTCACGCGCACGGCATGAACCTCACTCGCCCTGGCACATTCGCAACTAAACTAAACCAAACGTTAGCCAAAAACGGGATTGAACAAATGTGGTTCCCAGACAACCCCCCCTCCGGGAATGTACTACAACTGCAGATGGTTTCAAACCAACAAGCAAACGGGCAAGACACTACTAAAAAAGTTACCAACAAAAAAGAAAAGAAACAAGCAGTCGATGTGAAAACTCCTGCACCCAAACATAATCAAGAAATCACCACAGAGAAAGAAAATACCGACACCAATAGTCCTCGGACTCCGAAGAACCACAAACCAAGAAAGCCAAGGGAAAGAAAAGGAAAAACAAAAGATTGCGGGCGAATAGCATCAATCTAAGAATCTACGCTCGCGATCAGTTTCCCTTTCCCGAGGAAATGGAACTCAGGGATATTTTCCATGGAATCAAAACCAAAATATTCAAATGGGAATACGACTACGAAGTCGACCCCGAATCGGTGGGATAAGCTCTGCTCAGCCAGAATGTGACCCTACATCACAGCACCTGCGAGCAGATTTCAAACGCTGAGTTCAGGAAAAAGAGAAGTCTGAGGAAGAAAAACATCACCCCAAAACACTAAAGAAACAACCTGAAGAGAGTAAGCAATAGAATGAGGATTCGGAAACTCAACGTAGATGGATGGGAGGGGGAAGCTACGGCATATGGAAACATATTCCAAGTAGTTGACCCCGACATCATTCTTATAACTGAGCATGGTATCGACACTACAGCTGGTCGAATTAAAATACCGGGCTACAGAGTAGTCATGAAAAATCATTCCCAGGAAAGGTTCGATGGTGTTGCAATAGCTGTCAAGGGAAACATTCGTTCAAACAATTACCAGAACTTGATGAATCCTTTGTGGCAATCGAGCTCCACACACTGGTAGGAGACCTCGTGATAGCTGCAGCCTATCAACCCCCTCGTCAAACCTATCTCCCGTTAAATAACTTATACACACGTTTCGGGCACTGCAGAATGGCATTCTTAGGGGGAGACCTCAACGCCAGATGCTGTGCTGCAGGCTATGGTAGTACCAACGAAAGAAGCCGAAACTTGGAACTGATTATAGGAAGAAAAAAACATCCAGAGAATAGGGCCGGATTTTCCGACCTATATCACTTCCAGATAAGCAACCAAACCTGACATAATCTTAACAAGTGAAGGCTTCCCATTCAACTACAATAGTGAGCCAGGCCCAACAGTCGCAAGTGATCACATAGCGATACTCACCACAGTATCTCTCGCTCCGATCCAACTTCCAGTCCCTATCCGAAAAAACTACGCCTTGGCCAACTGGGATCGTTACAAGAGACGACTCAGTCAATATACGCCAGCTGATATAAGCGAGGCGTCATTGGAGGAGATAGATGGGGAGCTGGAGAGGATAACTACGTCCATACTAGAAGCGGACCGCGAGAGCATACCCAAAACTGGGTATAAAACACCTCCTCAGGCCAGATGGACAGATGAGATGAGAGAGATCGCTCGCGTTCACAGGGAAGTGTACGAAGAGATAATACGGGAAGATCCTAACCGGGAAAGAAGCTCGCTCTTTCGACGCCTCAGCACAGAGCTAAAAGAGACTATCAACCTCCAACAGGAGGAAATTTGGAACAGCCTGATAGCCCAAGTCGATAGTGAACTCAACCCGGATAAGTTCTGGCGTCAAGCCAAGAACTTAAAGGGACTAACAGCAAGACCAAAGGCTTGAATAAAAGACAAGGGAGACTATATAGAGACCCGGCTGTTTTGAAAGACAGGTTCAGAAATTTTGGGAAAAACGTCTTCAGGATCACCCCTGAAGAAAACGACGACTTTGACCAGGAATCCGAAGGCCAACTGATCGAAGAACTGAATCAGGCTATGCACCGCACGCACCCACAATATCAACTCGACGGAGGCAGGGATATGGCAGACCACGACCGTCCCATAACACCAGAGGAGGCCATGGCCACTGTAAGAGCCTTCCAACAAAAGACACCAGGCTGGACGGGCATCACCAGAAACAACTTGGTAAATGCCCCACAGCAGATCATTCAGGGAATTGCAAACATTTACAAGGCTTCCCTGAATACGGGTTACTTCCCTGAAGGTTTTAAGATTGCTAAAATAATCTTCATACCCAAGGGAGGTAAACCCCCTGATCAACTGGTAAATTACAGGCCAATCGGCCTGCTGTACATCGTTGCGAAAGTCTACGAGAAGCTCCTGGCTGACAGGCTTCAAGAACAACTAGCCGAGCTAGGAGCTCACAACCCTCAACAGCACGGGTTCCGCAAGGGAGGAGGAACGGAAACCACCCTAGCCCTCCTAACGGAAAAACTCCCCTGTAGTAAAGCTGAGAGAAGGTACGTAGACGTAGTGCTGCGGGGTGTAAAGGCCTTCGATAAGGTATGGCTGAGAGGGCTACAATTCAAGATCCTTAACCTCCAGCTAAACCCAATCCTGGAAAGGGTCCTTTGTAACTATGATTCGGATAGGAGAACCCAAATCGCGATCGAGAGCTACAAAGGACCCGAATTCGAACTCGGGGCGGGAGTTCCAAAAGGCAGCTGTCTCAGTCCATTGCTGTACCTCGTATACACAATTGACCTACCTGCTCCAGTAAGGTACGATTCGATGTATCTGCAATACGCAGATGACATCATTCAAATCGTCCTGAGTCCATTCAGGAACGCTGGAAGCCAGGCAAGGGCGACAGCTGCCGAGATTGACAACATAAATCGCTACGATAAAAAGTGGAAGATTAAAACCAACCACCACAAGTACACCATAATTCCAATGAACCGCCGGAAAGTTGACGACGTCATCGTCAACACAACGAACTATATTCGTACTATAACGAGGAAAAAGTCCTGGGCTTACGACTCTACAAATCAGGTTACAACGCTCACGTAATTACCAGAGTCCCTCTAGACAAAAGAGAACTGAAGAAACTTTACCGTTTCCGAAACCTCAGCGTACCAAACAAGAAAAAGCTGTACATGGTCTTGGTACGCTCAGTCCTAGTGTACCCGGCTGTGATCACGCAGATGGCAAGCTGTACCTCACTCAGAATGATGCAGAGGGTGCAGAATAAAGCCGCACTGCTGATAACTGGCACGCAAAAGATCGACCGTATTCGGCAATCGGTTCTGCATCAAAAAATCGGACTAAAACCGATCAAAATGGAGATCCAAAGGCTAGGAAGAAAGACTTTGGACAAAATCGATCAGGAAATACTCCCGACAATAAAAATCGATTTGAACATACGGGGAAACAGAAGACGCGCAATTGGTAGAACAGCTCTGTTCCCAAGCGGTAGAACCTGTACGAGAGAAAACGTACTACAGATATATACTTAGTAGTATACAAAGGAAAATGACTAATGAAATGAGGCGAAATGACCTAAATCAAAATCATAACTTGATTCACATTAAAATACTAAAAAAAAGAAAAATTAACCTTAACAAAAGAGGCGAAGTGCCTAAATTAAAAATTAAAATGAAAAGAGGCGAAGTGCCCAAACTCAACATAATTCAAAATTAAATCCAAATTAACTAATTTTACCAAAAAGAGGCTAAGTGCCCATATTAAAAATTTAAAATAAAGAGAGGCGAAGTGCCCAAATTTAACTTGATTCAAAATTAAATAAAGATAATTCATCTTAACAAAAGAGGCGAAGTGCCCAATTTAAATTTAACAAGCACAGATCCCCAAATTCAACCAACTAAAACAAGAAGAGGATAACAGAATAAAATAAACGAAAAGAGGCGAAGTGCCCAAAGTAAAACTCAAAGTGTAAATAACAAATGAAAAACTTAATAAAATTTAATTAGAGATATTTAGCATAATAAAAAACATTGAAAGGCTTGAATGCCACGACGATGGATTAAATTAAACTAAACAAATAAAAATATATATATACATAACAATGGAGGAAACTGGCTATCATCGACAGTCAGCACCATTACTGATGGAGGAAGAAAACTTTATGAAATAAAAATAATAAGAAAGCATGCTAGTGATGCCCTAACACCAGGGCAAACTAGAAAACATTTTCACACATTTATAAACCTACTACACAATTCATCACTTTAATTAATTAATTAATTAAATAAATTAATGGAACGAGGAACTCCGTTGGAAACTCGCCAACAATACGGAGTTACCTCTCTGCACCAGAAGGCTCCTCTCACACTACCTCACTGAACGGAGATGCCACATAAAATACAACAATACCCTCTCACAACCCTTCACACCTCGCTCAGGAGTTCCCCAAGGAAGCGTAAAGACATCCACACTATAACATCATGTACACAGATGACATCCCACGCCCACCTGAAAACTGCTGTCACACATACACAGTGTCCTACGCCGATGACAAGACCATTCTCGTCAGTGGCCGTGGACCAGAAGAAATCGCGATCCACGCACAAAGAATACTAGACGCTAAAACAGATTACGAGGATAAAATGGCAGATTGCCACGAATCCTCGGAAGACACAGATGACACTCTACGGCGCAAGAGGTTACTTCATGCACAACCAACAAATCTTCTCACACACACCAGACATGAACCATCTAAACCCAACAAAGTTCGAATACACACAACATACAAAATTCCTTGTGGTGATTTTTGACAAGACCCTCAGGTTCAATATACACCAGAAAATAACACAAGCAAGAGCCTCACTTACAAACACATCGCTGCGCAGGTTGTACCATGCGGGCAAAAAACTACAGTTACACCTTTACAAAACACTCGTGCGACCTATTCTCACGTACGCCCCATTGTCACTCGTAGCTGCGAGTGACACGTGGCAGCAGAAGGCTCAGCGCATTCAGAACTCTGCTCTGAAGCGCGCTTGCTGCTCTCCCCTGTACATGTGAATGACCACACTACACGACAACAAATTAGCACCTCTCAACACATATGCTCACACCAGACTCATAAATCAACTGGGAAAACTCACCAGAGACCCATTATACACCTCACTACACGTAAGACGGTATGCGATGGCACCGCGATACCACGCACCCCATACCGTTCTTCGCATAAACTAAAGGCATCATGGATAACGCGTTTCCGACTAAGCAGACACGCTCTCCTTCCTGACCAACCCCCAACCGTCGTCCAGTCACGAACACCTCAAGACCAACCTAACCACACCACGCATCGGTGTCTAGCCACCAACTTATCAACTCTTCCTATCCCCTCTCAAGTTATTTCCGCAAACTTTTCCTCTACGACTGCTTGTTCACCTGTGTTACACAGTGATCCCTCTCTGTCCTTTCTATACACAAAATCAAAATCATGGCTGGGACTCGTGTTCTCGCCGTGCTCCTGTAAACATTAAATAATTAAAGTTTGTGTTCATTTAACTTTAGTGATGACTTCTATTTGTTAATAAGTAAACAGTCATCAAACTTTTATACATAATAAAGAGGTGCATGTGCACAACACACCTACCCATTCCCACCGTGACGCCCAGCCACGGAGCTAACCTCCCTAGTAAATAGTGTTAGCTTTAAAAAGAGTCCGGGCGGAGATTCGAACTGGAGACCCAACGATGCCGGGCAAGCGCGCTAATCACTATACTAGCCAGGTGCTAGTTTTAAAGGTTAAACTTAAGAAAAGCTACGCTGGGTTTTGTGGGGAGGGGGGTGGGTAGCAAAAACAGTACTAATGGTGTTTATAGGTAAACTAATTGTTATTTATGGCTTCGGTTAGGCGCAGAAAACACGTTTTTAAGATAATAGCAATCTGAATACGGCTCTATTCGCAGTGATACTACATGTATCTTAAAAATAAATGCTTTCCACACGAAAATGAAGCTGTAAATGATGACTAAAATGCCTAAAAACACCATTACTAGTGTTTTTACGTACTTACTATTTATTTATAGATTATTCGTATATGTGTTTGGTTACTGGAATCCGTTATCAAGCTGTGCTATGGGTCTAAAAGATCTAGTAGTAGTAACAATTCGAAAGCCTAGCATTACATTATAGTATATGGTTATTCATATGATTTATTTTCTGTTAATAAATCAGCCTAAATAGCGTTTCGAAAATCATAACCATAAATTTGTTTGATCGAAGTTGTTTGCTGATAGTTTTAGGCCTAAGATGACAGCGAAATAAATTTTGAAATAATGAACTGGGCTTTAAGAAAAACAATTAAACAAATATAAATATATTCATAGAATCAACGAATGTACAATAAGATAAGTAGATTAGGTATACAATGTAAGATATTGTAACATATGATTTACAGTAACAAGATGCGAAGAGAATTGAAGTATGTGAAATTAATATGAAGTAATATGGTGGAATAATATGGTGAAATAATATGGAGAATAATATATTGACTATGGGAATTTGGGGCTTTATAAGAAGAGTGTCTTGAGTCGAATGGGCAAGAATAGTGTGCTATTTGGTCGAGCTGAAAGCGTGTGTTTGTTTGTTTGTGTGTGAAATTTTAAGAGATGTTGTTTGGAACAGTATTACGTTAAATGAATTGATAAGTAAAATAAATGAATTAATTAATTATTAAGTTGTAGATAAAATGATTTAATTTACAAAAATTAAGTAAATTAATTGGAAGATTAAATTGACAAAGTTAAGTAAAAATAATTGAATGATTAAATTGACAAAGTTAAAGGATTGCATAATATGAATTTTACATAATAATTGATGTATACATATATTTAAGTTTCCCAGGAGGTTTTTATTATAGGAATGCCCAGAGGCATTGCTATAACATAAGGCCATTATTGGAAAGCAACACCGAAATATGGAGCCCCTCAAACATCCAGGATATTGAATGTATCGAGAGAGTACAGCGAAAATTTACAAAAAACCTATCAAATATGAGAGATACACCGTATCTCCGGCGCCTTGTTTGCTCCAGATTGAATCACTTGAAATACGAAGAATAAAATCCGATTTAGTCTATTTATATAAAATCATTCATAGGCTGGTCGAAATAGACTTCGACTCCATGTTTAGTTTCAACCGCAGACCAACAAGAGGTCACTCCTTTAAGCTAAATGTTGAATTTGCTAGAACAAATTGTAGAAAATATTCATTCGCATGTAGAGTTATGCCGATTTGTAATCAACTACCATAATCTGTAGTAATTGCTAATAATATTCAAACTCTTAAAAGATCATTGGAAAATGTAAACCTGACTCTTTTTTTGTAGAGGGCGCGCTTACACAGCTCCTTGAAGCTTTGTGCGTCATAGATATTATGCATAACTATTAAATGTGTATATTATGTCTCTACCTTTATGCTACGTAGGAGTGTTTATGTACTTTTTCGAAATAAATGTTTTGTTTGTTTGTTATTAGGTTCAAATCCAAAGACAAACCAAACTTACTATTTAGTGCTGGGGCCTTTATAATCAAGCCGCGCCTCGTTCCCACACCTGCTGCAACGCTTAGCTTTCAAAATGAGTTCATAAACTATACAAAAGTCTCTAAAATTAACCGAGGAATTATCAAAAGTTTTATTAAAGCTTAAAACATTAAATACGTAAAAGCCACACGACTCATGCAATACTAGTAATAAGTAGGTTTTTCTTTGCTTTTCTATGTTTTTTTTATGTAGTTGCTTATCGATCTCTCCTACGCAATCTATGCCTGACATTATTTAGTATTTTCACTTACTATTCCGTTGTTTATTGTTCGATAAAACTACTTTTGGGGGGTTGTAAACGAATTCTGATTCCTAAATTTGACTATAAAACGGCCTTTTTATTTGTTTTCCCTCCGTTTTTATTTCTTTTGCAAAGCTTATGTTACGACATTCATTTGTATTATTTTTCCAAAACAAACCATTCAGTATTAATGTTTTTATTCTGGTAAATGTGACCTTCAAGATACACACATTCTCGAATTCGGATATATCGAAGCGACGCTATCTTTCCAGCCGCCTTTGGCATATTAATTTAAACTTCACCCACTCTGATTCGCACCATTAGGCAAGATGTCTGATAGGTGAGAAGTTTGTTCCTTAAATTTTCACCATTTAGGTGCTGTTCTAGCCGATAGCGATAAATTTAGCGCATTTTTAGTAAGCCATGAGCTTTTAAAAATTATAGGCAAATGCCCTACTTGTAAAGTAGATCTTAAAATGAACAAAAATTGGCTATTTCGATGTGATAAATCTTTTATTTGTGCGGGCGGCAACCAAGAACGCTGAAAATATAAATCGACCGCTGGCAAAGGAATATTTTCGCTGGGTTGTTCCTCTCTAGCAAAAAATAGTAATGGTCGTGTTTTGGTTTGTCGTGGCAGGGTCACAATGAGCGTAATAACCGAGCATACGGAGATAGGCCGAACAACCATCGTTGATTGAATTAGCTTTTGCCGGGAAGTTCTTTTAAATTATTTCAAAACTTTTGCATCACAACTTGGAGTTCACGGCAAAACGGTCGAAATAGACGAGGCAAAATTCGGCCAGCGCAAGTATAATTGGAGTCGTGTAGTGGAAGGTCAGTGGTTATTTGGAGGGTTTGAAAGTGAATCGAAAATAGCTTTCATCGTCCCGGTCGAAACTCTGAATCGCGAAGCCCAACTTGGGGCGATAAAAAAAGTGGATTTTGCCGGGAATGACGGTTGTATTTGACGGATGTAGGCAAATTTCTAATTATGATGTTATGATGAAAAATAGATTGGGCGCCATCAAGGGAGACACATTGTGAACTGGAATCACATTATGGCGTATTATATATCATTTTGAAGGGATTTTTTCCCTGAATTAAAATATGATATGGAAATTTCATATTAATCAAATTTAAAGATATAAATAGCCTTCGTGGGTGAGGCTTATATGTCTGAAGCCAAGCAACGCGGTAGAAAAACTAGAGGCCTAACGACATTTAGCAATCGCCTTTTGGATTCGAAAATTGTAATATTCCTAATTCGAAAGCTTAACATTGATCCAATGTTAGGCTTTCGAATTAGGAATATTACGATTTTTTTTATATGGGGGGAAAGGGGGGGTAACCCTACAATTAAGTTTCGAAATTATCTTAAAAATTTTATATAATACAATATGTTGCAATTACAATAGCCTAACAAAAAAGAAGAAGCACTTTTGGGGGGAATTTTCCCAAGAAAAAACATTGTCTACATTAAAAAAACAATAGTTTATATATATATATATATATATATATATATATATATATATATATATATATATATATATATATATATATATATATATATATATATATATATATATATATATATATATATATATATATATATATATATATATATATATATATATATATATATATATATATATTATTCACAGTAGAAACCCGGGTAGGAGGCTGTTCAGCCTTTGAGACCCAGCTCATCATTGAGTTTTGAAATCAGAGTTATCCTTCTCTTAGGTTGACTGCCTGTCATGGCTACGAGCTCAACCTACCCGTTCCCACCGCGACGCCCAGCCACCGAGGTAACCTCCCTAGTAAATAGTGTCAGCTTTATAACGACTCCAGACGGAGATTCAAACTGCCTACCCAACGATTGTCGGGCAAGCGCGCTAACCACTATACTAGCCGAGAGGGCAGCAGCATTCATTGGTTCCAGGATATTTGTCGTTTGAACGGACGACTACTATTGAGGCTAGAAATTCAAAGTTTTGTCTTTCTCTTAATCCGTTGTACGCAAAAAAATCATGTATATATAAATCATTAAAAAAATCGAATGTGGGCATGTGGGGGTCGAACCAAGTGAACATTCGTATGAAAAATTTAAACGGTTCACACAAAGTCTTCGGGGAACGTTTATCATTTTTCCGCTTAACTTTACATCCTTTGCCGAGAATAGACATTCCTTATCGTGCGCTGGATTCAAGCTCTGATTAAGTGCTTAAAAATTCAGAAGAAGAAGATGGTATACTCAATTTAGTAGATAATGGGATAGTAGTAGATAAAAGTGGGTGAAATTTAAAGCCGGGAGGGGTATTTTTCACCTAGTATGAAGGCATCACATTATGTTCTTTATTTTGATATTCTGTTTTATCTTATTTGTTGTATGTCATGTTTTTGTATGTTTGTTTCTTTTTGTGTAGCTAGCGTGTTCTTCTTGGGTTAAATTCTAGAGCATTCAAGCATTTAATAGATGTTAGCTCTCTAATTTGACTCCGTTGTTTTAATGCTGTTATTTGGTCTCTCTGTTTTTTGTTTCGGTTGAACTCTATTAGTTTTTGTGTTCATGTTATGTGTATATTGATGAAATGTTTTCCTGTGAGCAGAACTTAGTACTTGGGAACTGGCTTCAACATGAGACTTTCTCTCGTAGTCGTGCAGGTATATTAAGTCTGCCACCAGTTCCCTGTAATTCCGGAATGACAACATTCGTAAGAGTTGACCAGACCCTTCTTCCCAATTTCTAGGTGAAGATGTAAATAGGGTTCAGTTTTTTCCTTGTATGGAGATCCCTCTGCCGGTGTTGGTCACGCCTTCTGGCTTTATTGATTATTAGGAATGCGGAGTTCTGTACGCGTTGCAATTTTCTCATTGAAGTCTTGCTGGCCGCTTGACACTACTGCAGGGTAGATGAGCTTAGCCCGGACGTACATCAGGTATATTTTCCTAATGTTGGTCAAGCTAAGATCTCTAAACCGGTATAGCTTGGAGATTTCTTTCTTTGCCTGGTTCCGCCTCTCCGTGTAGAGTCTCGAGTATCCGTAGTCAGAGATGTTTAGGCCCAAGACAGTGCCTTCTGTGGAGTAGCCGTATCTCCTCCCATCGATGATGATGGGCCACGTCAACGTGCGGCTCAGTGGGACGATTTTGAACTCGTCCCTATTAGTTCTAATCTTCCAGCGTGTCTCGTACCGGTTGATGTTATTGATTTCCGCTATTGTGCGCATTGCCCGATCCATTGCTTTCTCCACCGGGCACGGAACGATCTGGGTGACGTCATCTGCAAATTGCAGATACATCGTGTGTCCCTGTGCACCGGTGTTGGGAGGTCGATGGTAAAGACCAAGTAAAGCAATGGGCTTAAGCAACTTCACTGTGGAACGCCCGCTTTGAGTTCGAATTCAGGTCCTCTGTATCCTTCGATCATGAGACATGCACTTCTGTCTATAACAAAGTCACAAAAGATCCTTTCCAAGATTGGGTCCAGCTGGAAGTTCAGGATCATGTATTGAAGTCCTTCCAGCCCAGACTTTATCGAAGGCCTTCTGCACTTCCCTTAACACAATGTCTACATAGTGCCCATTCGCTCGGCAATAGGCTACTTTTTCTGTTAGGAGCACCAGGGCTGTATCTGTGCCACTTTTTGTCGGAATCCGTGTTGTTGGCGGTTATGCGTTCCTAACTCCCTCAGTTGAGCTTGTAGCTTATTAGCCATTTGGTCTGGGGGCTTTCTCCTTTCGGGATGAAGATGATTTTTGCCATCTTGTACCCGTCAGGAAAATAGCCTTTATTCAGGCCCGCATTCATGGTATTAACTAGCCCCTGAATGATTTACCTCGGGGCATTCACGAGGTTGTTTTTCGTGAGCCCAGACCAGCCTGGTGCCCTTTGCTTGAAGGACCTTATGGTGTTCATGGTCTCTTTGAAGGTTATTGGGCACCCGTGGCCAACCATTTCTCCTTCCTGATATACTTGCGGGGGGAAGGCTTCTATCTATCACTGTGCCAAGGTCCTCGAGCAGTTGGTCTTCGAATTCCTGGTCAAAGTTGTCGTTTTCCTCAGGGGTTATAGCGAAAATCTTTTTCCAGTGTGTCCTGAATCTTTTTCGAGAGACTCTGGATCCTCAATGATTTCATATCTATCTTTTATTTGTGTTCTGGCTTTGGTGGGCAGTCCACTAAGTCTTCGGATGCTATTCGAAAGACTTAATGGACTATCCTCCCTGTCTATCCTACCAATGATGTCATTTCAGATTTCCTTCTGTTTCTGTGTGAATGTGTGTTTTAGTTCGTCACTTAGTTGTTTAATTCTGGCTATCCTTTCCCGATTTGGGCCTGTCCTGCCTATTTCTTCGAAGATTCCCGAGCGATTTCCTCATCCCGTTCGTCTACCTAGGTTGTGGGAGCATTTTATAGGAGATCCTGGGGACGCATATCTCGTCGGATTGAATGAGAAGATTAGTGATGGAATTTATCTACTCATCTATCTCTTCGAGATTGGTGTCTTCCCTGTCAGCTGGTTGATATTCGCTGAGTATCTCTCTATATAGCTCCCAGTTAACTTTCTTATAACTTTTCCTAAGTGGGATGGGCTTGAGAATTGGTGAAAGCGAGATTGTTGTAAGGATCGGGATATGGTCGCTCGGTACCACAGGTCCGGGCTCGTTGCTGATGTTAAAGGGGAAGTTACGGCTCGCTATCACTATGTCCGATTTGGTTGCCGAACGTTGTGTTAGGTAGGTCTAGAAATCCGTTCCTACTCTCTGGAGTCTGTCTCTTTTGAAGAGTAATTCCAGATTCCTTTCACTTTGGTTGGTGCTACCGTAACTAGACGTTGTGCATCTGGCGTTTAGGTCTTCACCCAGCAACGCCATTTTTCCTCGCCCAAAGATGTTGAAAAAGTAGGGAATCGGCAGGTAGTTTCGGCGTGGCGTCTGATAGGCCGCTGCCACAGTTAGGCCTCCATCGCGAGTTTGGATTTCGACAGCTACGAATGATTCTTCTAAGTCTGGAAGTATTTTGTATGTTATGTTTTTTCGGATCGTGATGGCTGCGCCATCGTACCGTTCTTATTTATGTGTTTTTGTGATCACAGTGTAATTTGGTATTTTTTATGGTGTTAATTTCTGTGTTTACACCGTATTTGGAAATGAGGATCAGGTCGAGATCCACTGTTCGGAATATGTTTCCGTAGCGAATGGATTTCCCTTCCCATCCGTTTATGTTTAGGGAAAGTATCTTTAGTGTGTTGTTTGTGTTTTCCATGTTTTGTTTGTTTGGTGTTCTTGCACCACACGCCCCCAAATTCCTGGCGTGTCTCGTATTCTCTCGCACCCTGCTACAATTCGGTTGTGGAGAGTATCCTTATCATCTACTGGAGATGAATACACAAGTGATTTTTAATGTCCCCACAGGTAGAAATCCCAGGGATTTAGATTAGGTGAGCATGGAGTTCATGTACGTGGTCCAGCTCTTTCCAGGGCCGCCAAGAGGATAAATAGTACTCGTTACAAGACAAAATTTGGGCTCCCTCACCAGGTTTTTTTAAAAAAGGCACATATATACTTTATTTTACAGTGTGGACAATATTTTATTTTTTTTGCAGGTGTTCATACCGTATATTAGTAACCAATTTATTTACTTAAATATAATCATATAAAATGCACAGCAAAAAATATCATTAGTAGTAATTCTTTTAATAGTAGACAGACTTCTTGGCCATCCAGGTACAATGAACAATAAAAAATATTAAAAAATAATCATATACAAAATAACACTTTTCGAGCTTTCATGACAGCAAAAATTTTTCGGACATCATAAAATTCGATTTTTCATGCAAGTTTACATTCAATCCTAAGTCTCTTCATATTTAGATTCACTTCATTCCCCATGCTTGAAGAAATATGTTTTGCTTCATTCCAGATTTTCTTCCAGTTCTCCAAAAGATCTTTCAAACTTACTATCAACTCATTGACATTTGTGACTTCAACATCCCCTGTGGCATGTCTTCCTTGCAGAATATCGTTGCATTTCAATTTGTGCAATCTGAACTAAATTACGGACATAATCACACAAGTAAACGATGAGACATACTTAATAGTGCCATGTATTTCAGTCCTTGTTTTAGGTGTCAGATTCAATGTTAACAGTTCTTCAAGTGCAGCCCTAATACTGGTAAGGTTTGCTGCAAATGGTTTTACACAATCTATTCTCGAAGACAATCTTATATCGGACTTGTTGTGAAGCGACTGATTTCCTGTTTTGTCCAGAAGAATCTTCCAACGTCGTGGACTGAAGCTGAAGAGAGTGTATGTTGGCTGAATTGTTCCGAAAAGGGTGGTAGCTTCAGAGCAACATTCAGCAGTCTGTTTCACATTAATTTAAAGTATGGCATCCACAGGGTGAAAACGTGCCTGTACCACCTTTGTATTTCTCCCTCTATATTGGATATAATGTCGTAAGTTTGCTCCCTGCAATCTGAGAAAGGGGTGTTGTTCTCTTTCAGCGTTTCCAGTACCATTTTCGCAACATAGTTTCCAGTTTTGAGACTGAAATCATTAAACTTCAAAAATCGATCCTCGTTAACAAAAGCAAAATAATCTTTCACAAGATATCGTAGTATAAAGGCGGTTTGCTCAACATGAGAGGAGACTAGTATTGCATCCACCATAATTGAAAAGTATTTCGAGAAACTTATTTCAAAGATAATTTGTTGCGCAACAAGTTCTGAGCAAGGAGAAAAAAATCCTTTTGAGTCTCTGCTGAGAGATAGTATACATGTAGTCTCCCTCTGTTATGCCGCAATTCCTTCACCTTTAGCACATGCTATTTCAGAACAGCATCCCACCGAGACAACAGTTCTACCAAGCCAAAAATTTTCATTTCTTTCATATCCAATTCTTTGCAAAATTCCTCTAAATGCTATCCCTCTCTCCCCCAGAAAAAGAAGAATGTCTATGATCCGCCTCAAAAGATTGTGCGATCTTATTGATTCAGATTCAATGGAAGTTTCTATAAGATTTCACTGTGTAACAAAATTTAACTTTTATCTTGTCCTTGGGTTAAAAGTGTTATTTCCCAAGTGTTTGGGGCTCTATTAAATATAAGAAGTCAATTTTAATCCCCAAACTTTGCTTTTGTGACTAGGACATTTATTTTTAAATTAGATCATTCATGGTAAATAACATTATTTTGATGCAAATAGTAAAAATATATAAAAAGTTTCAGAGGTTATGGTTCTTTTTCAGGTATGGCATAAACATGATATACTGTATTTAAAAAGTTATAGAAACAGTAATACAGTAATAATATCCATTATTTCCCTTATATTTGGGGGTTTTTTTACGACTTGAACAGCAATGACAGTTCTCTTACATTCCACATAGATTCAGCACTAATTTAGGGAAAAATAAACTGTAGAACTTTCGAGAATTTTTTATATTTTTGAAGAATTTCTAGAAGATTCTTGCAACAAAGATGACTATATGAATACAAAGAATGTCTACTCAACAGATTAATTTAACTCTAGCCGTCACAGCGCAGACATCATCACTCGTCATTGATAGAACCATTTGTCACATATGGCATCAAAAGGTTATAAGCATCTGACAGACGCATTTTGCGATGTCTGCGGCGAATTTATTAAGAAAGTATCCAAATAAACAAAACGCATTATATATATATATATATATATATATATATATATATATATATATATATATATATATATATATATATATATAATGCGTTTTGTTTATTTGGATACTTGATTGTTTATTTGATTTTTTACATTTCTAATAACACTAAGAAAAAAAGTATTTGTATGTTATACCTATGTTTTCATTTTGCTTTTTTTTACAGAGGAGAAAAGAGAGCTATGAATTTCGCAATCCCATGAATTTGGATGGAACCAACTGACTACTAAAGCAATTGTTTCTTCTGCATGGTGAACCCTTCCAAACGTCGAGCAGACAAAAATGCGCCTGTTATCTATTGCTCCAGTGCCACACAGTTCTGAGTTCCCCGTACCCACTCCTCCAAAAGAGAGGGTAGCAGTTTTTAGAAAGGAAAAACAGTTCAGAGGAGGATGAAGTCATTGATCCAGATTAAAGAGGTGCAACTGAGAAGAGAAACCCATACTACCCCAACCAAAAAGATCTCAACGACCTTGTCAGAGATCTTGGTCTCACAAAGTCCAATGCTGTGCTTTTAACTTCGAGACTCAAGCAGTGGGATTTGTTAGATGATAGTCTATAAATATCAGGTCATAGTTCTGACTAGTGCATGAATGATGTAGTTTCCTTATAAAGCGATGCAATAGTCAGTACGTGCATAAATTGTTATTTGAGTTGACTGATCGTACGGCAACCCTAACGTGGATTCGATCTCAAGCTACCCAAGGAATGGAATAATTCGATATGAACAAAAATAGGATATATTATTATTTAAAAAGATAGTATGGATTTGATGTTAATTTTCGTAAATCAATTTTAGTACACAAATGATAATTGAGGAATTAATTTTTATGGTATACAGAGAATATAAAAGATAAGTAAGTGGTTGAGTTTGAAATATAATACAGGTAATATAATTATGGGAGTACAAGTTAGTACTCTGAGTACACGATCATGAATATAGCTAAATATAATTATGGATATACACGAGGTATATACGTGAGCACACGAGAGTACATGTGAGTGTATAAATATAATTATGTGGTGTAGGTATAGTAAGTGTAATTAGTAGGATAGAGCTATGATGGAGTGTGAATTGGGGGTGTGCAATGAGTTATGATTTAAGCTCGTATGGACTGATTGTCGAGAGTAATTGGGAGAGAAAAGGTAACTAACCTTATTTGAAGATATGTTCCGCACAAGCTGACTATCCCACCTCGTGTGAACTGTGCACGAGGTGGAATAGTCAACTTGCACAATCAACATGTATGGGCAGAGGAAAATCCATATGCAATTGTATCATCACGTCACTAATAGCGGTTCTTACAGCGGTTGTTGGTGATACGTTATTTGGGCCCCATGTACTTCCGAACAGGCTCAAAGGATGAGGCATACAAGCGCTTTCTGGAAGACAACATGCCTGATTTCTTGGACCACGTTCCACTTATCATTCGTCGTCAACTGTATTTCATGCATAATATTGCTCCCGCACACTTTAGTCTCGTAGCCTGCAGGTACCTTGATAGGAGTTTTCCTGGTTGGTAGATAGAAAGAGCCAGGGGCTGCGAGAGGATAGGTGAAGAAAACGAAGATGGAAAAGTTTGGATTTCTAGCGCACTGCTTCAATAACTATTGACAGAACGTAACTCTTGCAGGGTAATCTGTTGGTGACAACGCTTGTACACTGTGCAGATGATATGGGTACAACTGTTGTTCTCGTAACACTCTCCAGACATTCAAATGAAGAATAGCAACTTGCCTTGCCAACTGTCGTGTCCTGATTTCAAGAGATTTATTCACAATATCCAGTATCTCCTCTTCTTCCTAGGGTGTCGTAAATATTGGTCGTCTTTTGTCGCCACCACAAGATTCGAAGGTCCCATATTCATACAGTTGGCAATAGATATTCACAAATGTTTTACTATTGGGGCATTTTCGGTTTGGGAACCTTTCCTGGTACAAATGACAATCTTCTACAGCATTACCGTTCGCCAAACCATACATATCTGCTCTCTCTGGATTTGAGTACATGTTCACTCACGATTCACCACTATCCAGACAACTACTTGATCGAGTTCAACGGAATCCTGCGTTAAAAGACACCACCTGTAGGAGAAAAAGGAATTATGATTAACATGTGTTTTAATAGCCAATAACTCGGAAACAAGATATACGGACATATGTCCATGGGAACTATTTTTATTATTTCGACATAGAGAACATAATTCAGAACTTATGCCATTTATTTTTGAAAATCATATCTATCTATCTATCTATATATATATATATATATATATATATATATATATATATATATATATATATATATATATATATATATATATATATATATATATATATATATATCCAAAAAAGTAGCATACGTGTAACTATGTGGATAAAACCATAGTAATATGACTAATTTTATATGCGAAACCAGGTTTCAACGGAGACATCCGTCATTGTCAGTTGCTAGTGAACTAGTGAGATATAGAAGTTGCTTAACGTACAAACACACAAATCAGGGGCGCTAACGGCAATGAGTTGTTCAGTTCCCATTTTACTTTAAATGTAATAGTTAGGTGGATCTTATTCAATTTTTCAAAGACAGAATTAAATCTGTTATCATTGATAGGCTATGTGGCACATATATCGTCTACATAGCGGAACCACGTTATGGAATTGTGTAAAATCGTGGAAAGGTGGTGCTTTTCAAAATCATCCATAAACAGATTGCATAATATCGGGAAAAAAGGATTGCCCATACTCATCCCATATTTCTGCCTGGAAAAACGATCTTCAGCTCTGAACGCATTTTCCGTCACACACAAACGAACTAATTTTACAATTTTATTACACGGTAATATATATATATATATATATATATATATATATATATATATATATATATATATATATATATATATATATATATATATATATATATATATAAACAATAAAGAAAATCACAAAAACTATCGTATCTCTCTCTCTCTCTCTCTGGTGAACCACATTATATTTACTCGCCCCTTTTCTTCGAAGCAAGAGAGCAAATAGAAAATAGCAAAAAAACTCCTACAGAAGACTTTGAAAGTGCTGTTTGGCCGAAGGGAGACCTAAAAACGAGAGAAGTGGTGCACTCGACAAACTTGCGATTTCGAGAGTCAAATAAGTCATGCGCAGAAAGCAAATCGAGGTATAAAAAAAGACAGTATACTCAGTAATAATGAAAGTACAGCGAGAAACTCTATGGGCGCCGAAGTAAATCTAAAGGTTACGTCTTGTATAGGTTCTAATGTCGAAAAAAATAATTGTACGAAGAACAAAACGAGAGGGAAAGAACCTTTATCGCCATGAGAGGCTAGAAGTATAGCAATATCCTCTTGCATTCCTATAAAATATTAAATTTATCAATATTCCATTAACATACATTTTTTAAATTCAATGGAAAATTATCCATTATAAATAATCGATCCAAAATCTCAAATATTTGTAATATATAATTGCCATTCAAAAATCATTGACTAAGATATTCTTTTCGGCAATACTTATTTTTACAAATACACACAAACGAACGCACGCCTTTGGCTGCCCGCTTTGAAGCAGTCACCAATTCATTCGTGCTCCAATTTACTTCGAATCAAGATCCCATTTCACAGTCCATCATAGTTACTTTACCACATCTTACTTTACTACGTCTTACTTTTTATCATAATTATTTTTCATTTCTTCACATTCCTGTGCTCGTGAATAATTTCCACACACAACATACACACACACACGTGCACACAACCACAGCTACTTCACTCACATCAACACATTCATTCAACCAGCGCAAGTACACATAAAACATAGTGACTATGATGGATCAAACACAACAAATAAGCACATCTATTAGAGGAC
Source organism: Ceratothoa steindachneri (assembly GCA_963969495.1). NCBI lineage: Eukaryota > Metazoa > Arthropoda > Malacostraca > Isopoda > Cymothoidae > Ceratothoa > Ceratothoa steindachneri. Next base: position 21,536,543 of record OZ018328.1, on the reverse strand, counting down.
AATCCGATCATCATTACCAACGTCTGCCTCGAACCCCAGTCTACCCACAGGCAGCCACATGCGTACCTCTCGCTTCCTGTATAAGATCCTGCAAACCCAATTGCATGGTTGGAAGTCTCTTCCCTCCTCCTGAAACCTCAGAGCATCACCGAAGAAGAGAAAGTTGCAGCAATAATTCAGCGTTTGCCCATAAGTATCTTTATACAATTCAGGGAAGTGTTAAATTACGGGGAACAGGCTGGTTTTCTAGACCGCTTGAAGGCGGCTTCCCTCAACAAATACAGTAGGTCCAAAATAAACGACCTGAGAGTGCTCCTGAACACTCGGAAAATGGGAAATAAGAGTCCTACTTCTTTCTTAATGCATCTGAAGAACCCTATCAAGGTAAAAGGTGCTAAAATCGAAATTTTTAGCCCTCTCCTCACTGAGATTTTCATGAGAGGAGTCCCAATGGGAATCAGACCACTGATCCTAAGCTCGAGCCCCACGAGCATTGAGGAGATTGCTATAGCCGCAGACAAATTATACAAGAGTCCTTATGTGAATTGGGGTAACGGCCAAACTCACGGCCCATTTAACCCATTTAACAATAATCTTTCTATTTCTCAGGTTCGAGGAACGTCAAGCTCCTCTGACGACCGGGCCGAGCGTTCAAGGATTCCATCTTCTCTATCGAGGGACCTTGAAGCTTCAATACGGAGGATGAAAGCCGACACCCAGCTTCTAAAGCTGCAGCGGGAATCACAGAGCGAGCACGGACACGAGTTTGGCAATCGAAGGCGCAGGTCCCGCTCTGGTTCACGAAAGAGAAACCAACGAGGACTTCCCGATGCAAGAGGTGAGAGAGAGCAAAATTTTCAACCTCATTTTTCCGCCTATTCATATAACCTTCCACGCCATTAGGGTATATGCTAGTATCATTAAAGGTACAGGTACAGCGCTGTACACTGTACGCAGCCTTGTAGCCACCGTTATGCTTCTTCACATACTGCGCCAAGTAGTCTCCCGACGCATAACGTTTCCTTTTCCCTCTCAACCAACTCAGTGGTGCTGGTATCATAACAAATATGGTGGCTAAGCGGTCTGAGGAACTCCGAGTGGCGAGACTCTGTAAAGAGAACTCCAAGGAGTTTTCTGGATATGTGAACAGCCGTAAACCAATCCGTCGAACGATTGGCCCTTTGAGGAATGAGGAGGGGACATTAAAGCATTCAGATGCAGAAAATGCTAACCTCCTAAACGACTACTTCTCTTCAGTGTTTACTGAAGAGTGTGGTCCCATTCCCCAGCCGACGGATTCCTACTCGGGGGAAAAGCTAGAGGCAATGGACTTCACCGAAGGAGAAATAAAGAAAAAGATCGCTGACCTAATGACGAATAAGTCCCCTGGACAAGACGGGTTTCTATCCAAGGTGTTGAAGGAAGTGTGCGATGAAGAATCTTGACATCTGTGCGCTATCTTTAACATGTCAATCCGGACCAAATGCGTTCCTAGAGAATGGCGTGAGGCGGAGGTGACTCCTATCTTCAAGAAAGGAGACCGTAACCAACCGTCGAATTACCGACCTATCAGTCTGACTTCGATAGTCGGTAAACTCATGGAAAGCATCATGGTGGACAAAGTGACGTCGTATTTAGAGTCAAACCTGCTACTGAGGAGTTCCCAGCACGGCTTCCGAAGGCAACGGTCATGCCTGACGAACCTTGTAGAATTCTTCTACTTCGTTTTCAGTGAGCACGATCGGGACAAGGCGTTGGATGTGGTCTACCTAGACTTTTAGAAAGCCTTTGATAATGAACCACACCGCTGCCTTCTCCGGAAAGTGCGAGCGCTTGGCATAGACGGAAAGGTAGCCGGCTGGATCGAGAACTGGCTAAGTGGCAGACGGCAACGGGTGGTGGTAAAGGGACAGTCTTCTGAGTGGGTGCACGTTACTAGCGGGGTGCCTAAAGGTTCGGTCCTGGGACCACTACTATTCATCATCTACGTCATTGACATGGATGGTGACATGGTTGCCAAGATTTCCAAATTTGCCGACGATACCAAGCTTGGTATGAACGTTGCAAAGGATGGAAATACTGCCCGCCTGCAGGAAGATCTTGGGAAGATTGGGGAGTGGTCGGACACGTGGCAAATGCCTTTTAACGTGGGCAAATGCAAAGTGATGCATATCGGCCACAGAAACCCCTAATCTCGGTATATCCTTAAGGGCACTGCTATTGAATCCACCGACACTGAGAAGGACTTGGGTGTAACAATTACTAGTGACCTCAAGTTCTCGAAACAGTGCATTGAGACGGAGAAAATGGCCCAAAGGATGCTAGGCTATATTAAGCGCCAGTTTGGTTATCGGAACAAGGAGATTGTACTGTGTTTATACAACTCACTTGTCCAACCGCACCTGGAGTATGCCGTACAATTTTGAAGTCTTTCATTGCGAAAGGACATCGCAAGATTGGAACGCGTACAAGCCAGGGCAACCAAGCTGATTCCTTCTATCCGACATAAAAGTTATGAGGATAGACTAAGGGAATTAGATCTGTTCTCGCTGGAAACCCGTAGACTGCGTGGTCAGCTCATCGAAGTCTTCAAAATACTTCGAGGGTTCGACAATGTTGACTACCGGGATATTTTCACACTGAGTGAGAACAGAACGCGCAATCACGGCTTCAAACTTGAACTGAAGCGTTACAACCGCAATCTGTGTGGAAACTTTTTCACCTACAGTATCTGCGATAAGTGGAACGCACTTCCAGTGGAAGTTGTCAACAGTGAATCTGTTGACCAGTTCAAGTCAAGACTAGACAAAGTCTTGAAAAGTGGCCGTTTAGGGACGCAAAACAATTGAGCAGCCATGTGCCCGCTCGATTGCTAGTCCAAAGGTACCCTCTTTGAATGGACCGTAAGGTCTCCTATGGTACTTACTTTCCTTGTTACTCCTTGTTACAAGCCGTAAAATCTTTACAGCCTTGCATATATTTACAACCAATAACTCCATCTAATCTCAACTTTCCACTCCTCGCATATCAATCTTCATCTCAAAACTCCTCTAATCTTCACTTTTCATCACCAAACTCTCCAAATCCTCAATCAAATCTTCATTCCTCAAATTCTCCAGTCTTCTCACTTTACCCAACTCAACCACTTTCTGCAAATCCTCAAATTTCCAATTCTCAATCTTCAAGTTCTCACAATCCTTCAAATTCAGCCTCAATTCTTCAATCACATCCTTTAATCTAACAATTCAAAGGATAAACAATAAACGATAAACACTTCACATCCTTTAAACTAATAACTCAAGGAATAAACGATAAACGGGTCAACATCTACCACCTGCACCTCACTTGACTTATTCAGGTAGGTCATCACTTTTGTATTTTGACCCACACTCAATCCTCACTTCATATCGTACCAATTCATTCAGCACTCATACAGTGCTATGGCAACACGCCACTGACTCATCAGCACTCATACAGTGCTATGAAAACACGCCATAAATTCATTCAGCACTCATACAGTGCAATGGCAACATGCAATACATCCATTCAGCATTCATACAGTGCAATGGAAACACGCTATAAATCCATTTAGCACTAACACACAGCTATGTCAACACGTCATCAATTCTCTCGCACTCACATAGTGCTCTGGCAACACGCCATCAACCCGCTTATACCGAAAATGTTCATCTAGAACCACTATCACCTCATTCTTCTCCTACTATACCACTTTATGGTACAGTAATTCCTCCAAACAACCTCAACCCCACCCTTTTAACCACCCCTGCTACTCCAACTCCACCTTCCGTTTTGCTGCCTCCTCCTCTTTTGTCGCAGGAACCCTCTTCGACAGAAGTGGTCAGTCAGAAGCAAATCTCCCCCACCGGTCACTCCATCACCGGACAACCGGACTCAAGACTCCCATATCCCGCTTGACGCCATCTCGGAAGGAACCAACAAGCGGATCACCTTCGCTCCATCAACCTTCTCTCATGTCGGTGCCTCGTCCAACGCTACTGGCACTGCCACAGCGAATCTGTGCCCCCGCAGCCTAACCAATGGCACTGTCACACGCTCCGGTCGCTTCGTCAGAAGGTCTCGGCGTAACTCGGACAGCGGGTCTTAAATAAAAAAGGGGAGGGGGTAATTTTCTTAAGGGGAGAGTGTTATAGCAATGCCCTCTGGCATTCCTATAAAATATTAAAGTTATCAATATTCCACTAGCATACTTTCTTTTTTAAATTCAATGTAAAATTATCCATTATTTCGGTGTCTACCAGGTAATAAAGTAATAAAAAGTAATAAAAAATAATAAAAATCCCAAGGTAATAAAAAATGTAATAAAAAGTAATAAAAATTCCGATCAGGTAGTAAAAATACTGAGATGATTCAGAAGGTATGCTGGAATATCGCTATGCTTATAAATTAACCCAGTTGAGGAATGACACCCAGCATGTAATAGCCATATTTTCTGTTCTTAGTCAATTTGGAAATGTATTTTTGTTTTCTCACTGGCGTAGGTACAATTTGTGTTGATATTGGTTTTCTTGTCTCAAAAGTGCTCAAAAAGTGCTCAAATTGGTAAGTAGGTGCTCAAAAATTAGCAGTCTGTGTGGTTTAATTCTGAAAATGCAGAAAACTTTGTCCCTTGGTTACATAAAACCCCCAAAGCTAATGACTTCTGCAATACCAAGGGTCCAGAAGAGCAAGCAATACCGAAGGGTATAGCGATAGTCGTGCTGTCCGTCTGTCACTCGCATGGCCCTCTGGTTAACCTAACTGACTATTTTACTCTTGGCACCCTTTGCATGACCCTCCTATTGAGCTGGACTTAGAATAATAATTTTGCCTACAACCACACCAAATGGTGTTCGACAGACTCACCTTTATTTTCATTTTGTTTATTCATTTAATGAAATGATTTTCCATTGTTTTTTTTTTTTTGTTTTAACTATGTGTCGAGGTTTAGTGAGTGGGAAAAACCAGTTCCACTTCCTGGACATATATTTTATTACCGTACCGAGGGGAAGCGGAGGTGAAGCGTATCCAATACACACCTACCTTAGCCACTTCCGGTGAATAAGAGTAACCCCGGTGCGTACTCTTTTGATCAAAACTAAGATGATGATCCCCTGAGTGTGTTCCCCACTCAGTAAAAGCTAACCATGGGTGGATCGGTGTAATATTGAGATTTAATCCGAGTGGATTGCTTAATAATTGCCAAAGGATCGTCCAAATTAGTTAAACACACATCTACAAAAATAATCTTTAATGTACATGAATTTGAAATAAGCAACAGTGTATATAAATATAAATAGGATTAATCTTGCACTGAATAAATAAGTCTACAAAAATGTCGTGGGGATTACTTGAAAATTTCTCACTGGGATGCTTGTATCTTAATGACACCAGACAGAACGAAGGGAATATTATATATTGAGCTATACACTGAATTAAGCACTTCTAATATTCGAGGTTATGGGCTCGGGATGAGAATTCTAGTTCACAAATAAACTGTTGAAGTTAGGGGAGGGGATAATTCAATTAACGATACCTTTGAGTTCGTAAGTATTTTTGAAGGGGCCGGTGAAGATCTTCGTCTGGTGACGATGATCGCACTTAGTCCGGCCGTCCAAGGTTACCGAATGAAAAAGTAATCCTAGACCGGTGATATACTGATCCTATGCCGGATCACGAAGGTGAGCCAAACGGTGACTCAAATCGAATTTCTTCCTCGAAGTACCTGTCTGATTATTCGGCTCCTGGAGTGGGTAGCCAAAACCGATTACCTAGCTAAGTCTAGGGTAATCCGCAGAGGAAAGTCCTCTGTAACCTCACACTCTGAAGGGGAGGGGGTGCCTGCGAGACGTTTAGCACCTACAAGTACCGTGACGGCAACGACCAATTCCCCGAGAAGTTTCTCCCTCGGAGCGGGTGAACGGTTTCCTTTGTGGATCGGGCTCCACATAAACTCGACGTAGGTCCAAGATTTTCTGCCTGAATCCGGGGAGAAGTTTTCCTTTTATTTCCCTCGCGAGCAGTAATCGAGAAAGAGAGAAAGAGAGAGAGAGAGAAAGAGAGAGAGAAAGAGAGAGAGAGAGAGAAAGAGAGAGACAGAGAGAGAATCGAATTCTCGTAAAATCAGTATCGTCGCGCGAAAGACCTTTTTTTCATCTTTGGGCAGACAGTATGTCTTTCACGCCTTCGAGCCATCTCGGAGTTTACGATGCCGCGAAAAAGGGCGACCAAGAATTCGAGGCGAGAGGTGCATTTAGAGATACGGGAGGGCACGCAGCTTGCGTCGGAGTATTGCTGCGTACACTTATGTACACGGTATTTAGATTTCTACACTATGAATCCTTTTGTTTCAGGTTGTTTAGCATTTTTAATTTAACCTTCGCTTTTTGTAAGAATATATAGAAATATAAAATAATTATTATTTCTATAGTGCCTGGAAAAAATAATTTCCAGACTAAGTGGCATTGCATGCCAGAATTTAGTGAATGGCTTGCGGCTGGGTCAAATCATTATGAAGTAGAGTGCGTTATGTGCAAGAAAACCTTTGCCATAAGCGGTTCCGGCATTTCTCAGGTAAGAATTCACGCAGAGGAAAAAATCTCATATTACAACAATCAAAGCAATGAGACGACCAACCTTAAAAAATATATTTGAGAAAGATTCAACGACAGCTTGTGAAAAACCACCAACTGAACATGAAAGTGCTACTGATAAATCATTGAAAAACGAGACTGAAAAGAATCTACAGCCGCCTTCATTTGTATTCTCACAGGCTCTGAAAGATGCAGTTACAGGGGCAGAAATTATTCACTGCTTAAAAATTATCCATACACACAGTTCTGCCAGGTCTGCTGATAACTCGGGTGACTTGTTTCGTAAAATGTTTCCTGACAGTGACATTGTAAAGGAATTTAAAATGTCGAAAGATAAGGCTAGTTACATGATCACATTTGGCCTGGGCGAATATTATCTTGAAAGAATCCATTCCTTAATTTCTTCAACTGATCTGCTGGTTGTGATGTTTGATGAATCTCTAAACAAGATTGCTCATAAATGTCAGATGGACATTCATTGTCGTTACATTGACAGCAATGGCATTGTAATCACGAGATACATCACTTCAGCCTTCTTAAGCAATGCCACTGCTGACAAGTTGTTGCTTGTTTTAGAGGAAAGCATACCTAGTACAATTGGGCAAAGCTGTTCAATAGTGTTCAAAAGGGATTTTCAGGTACTCCCTTTCAGCTGTTTCAAATTGGAACTTGTGGTCTTCACGTCATTCACATTTTATTTAAAACTGGATTCAAGAAATGTAATTGGGAACTGGGGAAAATTTTCATAGAGCATGTTATTATTTGTTTAAGGATTCTCCTGCACGGCGTGCAGAATTTTCGCGGAATACAAATACATTAACTTTTCCCTTAAAATTCGTAGGAATGCGCTGGATTGAAAATCAAACTGTAGCTTCTCGGATCATAACAATGCTTCCTCAAATAAAAAGTTTGGTAATGTTGTGATTGCCAAAGAGATCAAAACAATATCATCCCGGAGTTTGGAAACTGTCATCAAAACCATGAACAACACGTATCTTCTGGAAGCAAGACTTCATTTTTTTTTTTCGTTTAATGGCAAAAGAACTCGAACCATTTCTAACAGAATTTCAAAGCAATGCTCCTCTTGCCCCATTCCTTTATGAGAAACTGCTAAACATATTCATAAATCTTCTAAAGAGATTTGTCAAACGTGATCTCTTAGAGTCTGCTAGATCAGGGTCAGATTTGATGAATTTGGATTTTGAAAAGGCTAGCAATGTGAAACCATTACACGAGGTTGATGTTGGCTATGGAGCCAGGCGCTCTTTACATCCCACTGCATCCAAGCAAACTGAAAAAGTTTTACAGGAATTTAGATTTGACTGTCAAAAAATTTTAAAGCACATAATTCATAAAATGAAAGAAAAGAGCCCACTGCAGTATTCCTTGAGAAGGGCTGTTAGTGCTTTAGATCCAAATGTAATTATAACTAGTTCCACAATATCCCTAAAGCGTTTTAGGTTGTTGTGTGATAACTACTTGACAGTGGTCGCCTCGCCGCTACTTTTGCAGATTCAGTGACAAGTTTGCGGAGCAATTTGTTATCTAGTCCTTCTTTTTTGCAAGAAGCCAAAATATTTACTTCTAAAACTGAACCAGATTCTGAAGAACACCGTCTACATAATTTCTACAATAAGACTTTCGGGAATGAGCAAAAGTTCAAGGAACTCTTAAATGTTATCCGTGTGGTTCTATTATTATCCCACGGTAATGCTACAGTAGAAAGCGGGTTCTCTGTAAATAAACTATTACTTCAGGAAAATCTAACAGAGCGTTCTTTAATAACACAGAGATTAGTGCATGAACAAATTCCCGAAGAAAAAACTGGTTTGACATCCAAATTGACAGGTCAATGATAACTGCTGTTAGATTTCATCCCAAAGAAGGAAACAACATCTACAGGAACAAAAAGAAAAGGAAAAAGCTCTAGATATAAGTAGAGTGAAGATGCTGCAAGCAAAAAGGCAGAAAATTCTTTCAAAAAAGAAGCATCTATTCGTCAAATAGACGCAGAGATCACGCGACTGAAGGAAAAGAAAAATGATTGAAATCGGTGACTCTGTTGTGATTAACTGATTCTCATTTGTTAGCCATTGGGCAGCACAGTTGCCGATAGGCTATTGTCATCCCTTATGTCCGTCCGTCTGTCCGTCACACCATTGGCCCCCAGTAACTTCCACACCACTGCTTTAAGGGCTTTGGTGGTCTTCTTTTTTACTTTTGATTATAGGAGCTATGTTGTATGTAGATTTTAATAGTGCAGTGCTATGTCATTGATTAGTGCCATCTTCTTTTAGTGTTTCTTTCTCTGGATTTTTAATGTACTTTTGCATGTTATTATAATAATAAAGGGCGGAGGCCCCCGTGGTAAAGTTTGAGAGCGGCAACCCAGTCAGCTCATTGTCATTCAGGCGGCTGGGCGTGGCTATAAGGGGTGGAGGAGGTCGCGAGATTAGCGGGGTTGTTGTCTCTTCATTCTGTTGCTGGGAGAGTGCAGATCCTTGTCATGGTGTGACCTCATGCTCTTTGGTTCGTAGGCTGCCCCATTGATTTACTACACAATAGGTAGGGAGGGAATTTATGCATATTTATTCTTTAAAATAAATGCATTTAACATTGGAGATATAAAAACGTATAATAATAATAATAATAATAGTTTTAAACTGATGAGGTCATGAGAGGTATGGCTATTGAGGAAGGTGGAAGCTGCAAAATGTAACAAGGAGTAACAAGGAGTAAAAAGAAAATAAAGTACCCTAGAAGACCTTACGGTCCATTCAAAGAGGGTACCTTTGGACTAGCAGTGGAGCGGGCACATCTCTGCTCAAATGCTTTACGTCATTAAACGGCCACTTTTCAAGACCCTGTCTAGTCTTGACTTGAACTGGTCAACAGATTCACCGTTGACAACTTCCACTGGAAGTGCGTTCCAACTACTGCAGATACTGTACGTAAAAAGTTTTCTACACAGATCGCGGTTGTAACGCTTCAGTTTAAGTTTAAAGGCGTGATTTCTTGTTCTGCTCTCAGCAAGTGTGAAAATATCCCTGTACTCAACATTGTCGAAGCCTAGAAGTATTTTGAAAACTTCGATGAGCTGACCACGCAGTCTACGGGTTTCCAACGAGAACAGGTCTAATTCCATTAATCTATCTTCATAACTTTTATGTCTGATAGAGGGAATCAGTTTGGTTGCCCTGGCTTGCACGTGTTCCAATCTCGCGATGTCCTTTCGAAATGAAGGACTCCAGAATTGTGCGGCATACTCCAGGTGCGATCGGACAAGTGAGTTGTATAAACACAGTACAATCTCCTTGTTCCGATATCCAAACTGGCGCTTTATGTAGCCTAGCATCCTTTGGGCCTTTTTCTCCGCCTCAATGCACTGTTTTGAGAACTTGAGGTCAGTAGTGATTGTTACACCCAAGTCCTTCTCAGTGTCGGTGGATTCAATAGCAGTACTCTTAAGGATATACTGAGATTAGGGACTTCGGTGGCTGTACAGTATAACCTACAATTACTTAAAATACTTGAGTATTTTAATATTGATTACTGCCTTAATTGCGCATTAATACCACAACATATAGAGTTTTTTTTAGATTGCAAAAATTTTGTGTCAAAAAATGAAGTTTGGAATATAGAACGTTTTAGTCTGTTATGGTAAGGTAGTACATCTCATCCTAATCATCCCTTTTGAAAATGCTCCCTAGCCAATGGCCCGCGCAGGCCTTACATGTATTTTTACTATGGTTTTGCTTTGAGGATTGCTATAATAAGTAAGAAGCTTCTTTGCATTTTATTGCCATTTTATTGTATTGCAGCGTCATTTTTTAGGATTTTGTCAGTTATATGTTCTTATAGCGAAGTTTGTTGCTTTGATAACCTACTGTCCACATATTTTACTGTGTTTGGTCCACATATTGAATTAGAAATGCCAAGACATGCTTTAGTCAATCTGAAATTGGTCTGTTGTTGTGCTAAATCAATATAAATGAGTGCTTGAAAGGTAATAAATTTTCAATATGGAAGGTAATAAAAAGTAATAGAAATTGAAAATCAAAGTCTAGTAGACACCCTGTATAAATAATCAACCTAAAATCTCAAATATTTTGTAAAATATAATTGCCATTCTAAAATCAATGACTAAGATATTCTTTTCAGCAACATTTACTTTTACCAATACACACAAACGAACGCACGCCTTTAGCTGCCCGCTTTGAAGCAGTCACCCATTCATTCGTGCTCTAATTTACTTCGAATCAAGATCAGTTATAAATCCTCTCACACTTATTCTCTGCAAACTGTCATACGAGAGTAGGTCCTAATTCTCGTTACTTCTCTCATTGCAGATCCCAATTCACAGTCCATCATAGTTACTTTACCACATCATACTTTACCATATCTTACTTTACCACATCCTAGTTACTTTACATACCTTACATTCATTCTACTTTTCATTACTTCCATACATTGCATTACGTTCTATTCCTTAGCAATTCTCAATTTAATTATATCATTCACCCATATAATTGTAATAACCGCTCACTACTTATTTCCTATTTCAATTCTCTCATTGTGCATTCGTTGATTTTGTAAATATATTTATTTTGTTTATTTTCTGTTTTTCTTACAAACCTAGTTCAGAAGTTTTTTAAATTCATTTCACGTCAGTCGTTAGGCCTAAATATTAGCAGACGACTATTCCATCCAAATTCAACAAATTTATGGTAATGGATTTTAATTAGCTATCTAAGCTGATTTATTAACTAAAGTCAATCCCACTAATAACCAAATACCATAATGCTACCTCGTGCAGCTTGTCACGGGTTGTGGTGTCAAGGCCATACCTCTTCCAGTGGAAGACTTCTTAGTCCGTATATACTACCACTTTGACAAGTGGTACGAGTACAAGTACTTGAGTGACAAAGGGAAACAATAATTAAGGCTTGGACATTCACACACTCAGATGAATACAATTCAGTGTCTAGTTGCTGTTGTATACGTTTCTTGTGGCGATTATAGGGCTGTAGGGGGTTATTGCCGTGTTTTCTATCATAATTTACAACATAAGTTTACAGAACTCCGATAAGTTAAAGTAAGAACAAGCTATCTAGGCCTTTGAGATGGCGCCGGGAATTTGAAGATCAGCGAGCTGTTGCGGTCGTTTTATTGCAGTGATGACGTGTAGAGTAGTTCAACAAAGTCGAGCTGGTTGATAACTTAGAGGGGAATGATTTCGCTGTTTACGACGAATTAAGTGCTCGAAAAAATAGAGATTTTGATGCAATCAAGTCGATATTAATCGAAGCTTTTCGCTGAATCCGTTCTGAGCGTATGAACAGTACATTAGACCAGTGTAGCGCAATGAACCAGTAGATGTGTTTATGACGTGTTTGCGCCGATTGGCAAGGTTGTTAGGCACCGTTTTTGAGAAATTGCTGTTGCGGGCAATTATTATCGGATTGCCATCAGAAATATCTCGAGAGATCCAGCGATATCACGAATTGATAGTTTACCGTTGGATGGGATAGTCGGCCATGCTAGATCATTATTGGCTGAATTGAAAAACCTATTGAGGCTGTCGCATCAATGTTCAACGAGGTTGAAGATGATAAACGGCCGATCAAATGCTTTAAATGCGGTGGGCCGTATTTGATTAGAACTTGTCCTAAACGTAAATTGATCTGTTAGAGTTGTGGACGAGAGGTGCATGTTGCTAGGGGTTGCACGTGTAGCAGCTGACATCTTTGGAAGCTCCTACAAAGTTCGTAAGGGGGAAGTTGGCAATTTCCTGTCTGAGAAAAAAATTATGCATCTCGCCCCCAAATTCATTTTTGTATGACCTTTGATACCAAAACGGTTACCTCAAAATTAAAGTACCAACCCTCCCAACCACCAACCAATCATAACCTTTGTACAACCCAATTCCAAATTAGCCAATCAGAATAGACTTTCCCGTTTCCCGAGTCCGGAGCGCATTTTAACGAACACTTTTATTGAATCAGCGCTCCAGACAAGGCCAGTAAGAATTAGCTCCATAATTAATCATCAGTGTATACAAAGTTCTAAAAATATTCAAAGTGTAATTCCTTCCTTTGAATTCCAGTTCCCCTAATTTATAACTTCAAAAACGTCGTGGCAGTACTATACTATATTTTATATAATTCCCCCATATTTCATATCTTTTGACTATAATATCCACCTTATATAGCTTATTCTTCTTAACATTATAATCATCGGCCATTTTCCTATATTCAATATATATATATATATATATATATATATTTATATATATATATAACTGAATCACGAAAATAAGGAACGTGAGGAATTTATGAATAACGTTACACCCACGAGGAAAATGAAACAACGGAGAACTGCGAGGCCTTTCGACTAATGGTCCTTTACTAAGCAGACTAAAAGACAGGGAAAAAGAGAAAGATATTTATACACCTGATTAATGAAAATATGGGATATAAAGATTAAAAGGGGTGGGATTAGCAAATACCTGGAAAAATCCTATTAACGAGATGAGCCGTCAGGGTTAAAGGGAAAAAAAAGAAAGTTACGGGTTACAAAAGAAAGGAGGAGGAGGGGGGCAGTGTTTAGGAATCACATATGCAATATGAAAACAAAAAAGTTTAGACATGATAACTAGAAGATATGACAAAAGAAAAATATGAGGAAAGGTTTTTTATATAAATAAGCTAAAATAACTTCTAGGTGGTAATCATAAATTCAGAAATTTTATCTTTAAAATCATTTTTAAACATTCTTTTGATACAAGGGTCCAAAAAATACATTCCAGGGCTGAGATTAAAATTCGAAGTCAGTTGTATAAATGCCGATTCTAAAAGATTTTGTGAAAAAAAGTCATTTGATTTGGCAATCACAGAACTCTCCTTCCAACTAATACGATGGGAATTTTCACTCAAATGGATAAAAATGGCATTTGATGTTTGCCCAGTGTTTACAGAGTACTTATGTTGATTAATACGCACATTCAGATCCTTGCTAGTTTGCCCAATATAAAATGAAGGGCAATCCAAACAAGGGATTTTATAAATTACGTTATTTGTTTCATTAAAACAATTTTTTATTAACATTCTTTTTAAAGTATTAGTATAAGAGAAAACAAGATTTACATTAAGTGTTTTTAACAATGTTTTTACGGTTTCAAAGCCATTAAAATAAGGTAAAATGAGGATATTCTTGGGCGCTTCCTTCTCAATAGTACTTTCGTTATAAAACTTTTTTTTTGCTTTATTATAACAAATATCAAGTATATTTGCTGGATAACACAAGTCTGCACCGATTTTTCTTATAGATTCAATTTCCTGATCCAAATATTGAGGACTGACAATGCGCAACGCACGTAAAAACATAGAGGAAAAGATTGATATCTTAATATTAAGATGGTGGCCTGAATAAAAATGGACATAGGTTAAGTTGTTGGTTGGTTTCCTATAAATACTAAAATTGCAATTAAATGATTCCCTATGTATTAAGACATCTAAGAATGGAAGGCAATTGTCTTTCTCTAATTCAACAGTAAATTTTATGAAAGGTACCTGGTTATTTAAATTGGAAAGCAAATTATTTACATTCAGGCCACCATCTTAATATTAAGATATTAATTTTTTCCTCTATGTTTTTACGTGCGTTGCGCATTGTCAGTCCTCAATATTTGGATCAGGAAATTGAATCTATAAGAAAAATCGGTGCAGACTTGTGTTATCCAGAAAATATACTTGATATTTGTTATAATAAAGCCCCAAAAAAAGTTTTATAACGAAAGTACTATTAAGAAGGAAGCGCCCAAGAATATCCTCATTTTACCTTATTTTAATGGCTTTGAAACCGTAAAAACATTGTTAAAAACACTTAATGTAAATCTTGTTTTCTCTTATACTAATACTTTAAAAAGAATGTTAATAAAAAATTGTTTTAATGAAACAAATACCGTAATTTATAAAATCCCTTGTTTGGATTGCCCTTCATTTTATATTGGGCAAACTAGCAAGGATCTGAATGTGCGTATTAATCAACATAAGTACTCTGTAAACACTGGGCAAACATCAAATGCCATTTTTATCCATTTGAGTGAAAATTCCCATCGTATTAATTGGAAGGAGATTTCTGTGATTGCCAAATCAAATGACTTTTTTTCACAAAATCTTTTAGAATCGGCATTTATACAACTGACTTCGAATTTTAATCTCAGCCCTGGAATGTATTTTTTAGACCCTTGTATCAAAAGAATGTATAAGAATGATTTTAAAGATAAAATTTCTGAATTAATGATTACCACCTAGAAGTTATTTTAGCTTATTTATATAAAAAAACCTTTCCTCATATTTTTCTTTTGTCATATCTTCTAGTTATCATGTGTAAACTTTTTTTGTTTTCATATTGCATATGTGATTCCTAAACACTGCCCCATCCCCTTTCTTTTGTAACCCGTAACTTTTTTTTTTTCCTTTTAACCCTGACGGCTCATCTCGTTAATAGAATTTTTCCAGGTATCTGCTAATCCCACCCCTTTTAATCTTTATATCCCATATTTTCATTAATCAGGTGTATAAATATCTTTCTCTTTTTCCCTGTCTTTTAGTCTGCTTAGTAAAGGACCATTAGTCGAAAGGCCTCGCAGTTCTCCGTTGTTTCATTTTCCTCGTGGCTGTAACGTGTTATATATATATATATATATATATATATATATATATATATATATATATATATATATATATATATATATATATATATATATATATATATATATATATATATATATATATATATTTATATATAGATAGAAGGATCAATGCAAGTTCTGCGGATGATAACAACCACCACAGGGCTTTCGCCCTGTATTGTTATATAGTCTGCAATGCAAAGTTTTTGCATCTTTCTTTCTGTTCTTCAAATTTGTTTTGAAAGGCAGAAAATAAATATGGCGAAAGCCCTGTGGTGGTTGTTATCACCCGCAGAACTTGCATTGCTCCTTCTTTGTATGTGACATGGGGGATGAGGCTTTAAATTGTGAGCGGGTAAGAAGATGTAGTATAAAAATTCCTTGAAGGTTCCTAGCTTAGAGAGATACTTGGTTTGATGGGGTAACGCTTTGGGTGAAGTAGAGTCACTGTGCCTGGTAGCTTAGCGGTAGAGCATCTGACCGGCAATCAGCAGACCCGGGTTCGAGTCCCGGCCGGGAATTTCAAACTTTTTTCCCCTGGCGTTATCTCTGTCTTCTCGGTAAAGGATTGCCTTCATTGTGCCGCCCTCTGCTCCCTTTGATTCTAGTCTTCTTCTAATGTCCCTTTATCTTACCTCTAAAAAACTCCTGTTTCTTGTCTCATTGCTCATTCGCATCCAATTTCTTTATCTTGTACTATATATATATATATATATATATATATATATATATATATATATATATATATATATATATATTTATCTATATACACTCACACATTATACTCATTATATATTATATTCATTAACTGTATTATCAAATATCAAATTCAAATTAGTCATATTCAATTATTTGTTGTTCAATAAATCTTGTCTTTCAAGTCAATTTTATCTTTAAATTCATATAGTAAGGTTTAATGGCTGCTATCTAGGCAAGTTTGTCATTAAATCAATCTCAATAGCTATATCCATGCAGGGAAATGCAATAGGAGGAGCTGGCGCGACGGAAGCTCTTCCAAGTCAGGAATGAAGGCTCTTCCCCTACTTGATGTCATTATTGCGCGGAGTAGGAGAGGAACATTGCTCGATACGGGGTGTTTGAGGTCAGTTTGGACCCCAAGCGTTACTCGTGAGTTGCGCGAAATTCGTGTTCAATCATTGCGGTCGATAGAACTAATGTACCCTGCGTGAGTATTGCTAAGGTATCTGTGAGTATTGATGTTCAAATAGTTTTGTTGGGTTGTATTTTGACTGAGGGTCTTCTTCCTGGCATTATGATATTCGTAGGTATGGACTTTATTAACAAGATTGGTAGTTTGGACATATAAGGTGGTCGGGTTCAGTTGGAGAATTCGGATGAGATGTCGGTGTCGGTTGTGTCCACCACTAACCAGTTGACCATCGAAGATCATGATTTTTCTGCAAGGTTTGATGGTAGGGCTTGGACTGTTACATGGCATTGGCAGTACGAAATTCCACCTTATCTTCAGAATGATATGCATTATTATCAAAATCCGAAGTCGAAAGCAGATAGGAAACGGTTCGATGAAGAAGTCCAAAGTTGGATAATGAATGGTTGGTTAATGCAGTGTGGCGATGGCAGGTGGATGGTATAGGTTCCTACTATGATAAGAACACCTTCAAGATTACTAGTCGTGCCCTCGTTAGTATTTTCCTTGATACTGCAACACTTTTCACGTTAGCTCACGGGCTTCCACTATTCGACCTCTCCAGTTGACTAAAGTTTTAGGATCTTGTAAAGATAAGTGCTACAGGATGGCCTTTTTTTCTGATCACTCCACTCTTTGACACCACTTTTGTAGCGGTATGCTTTGTGGTACGTGAGTTACTTCTTTGATGAAGTAGGCTTCGATCTAAGACTGCTCATTCGGTTGTTTTTTTCTTAAGGAAGAGCTATTTCAACACGTAAGGATAATAGGAAAGACAGTATTCATACCAAAATAAACATATATTTTAAATGAAACACTTAACCATGACAAACAAACAGTTAACACATTTCTATCTTTGTCTCAATGCTAAACTCGACTATTCCTGTTGGCATTTAGGCCTATCGCACGGAAGCGATGACAAAAATAAACAAGTAGGCTACACGTCACCACACCAATTGCTGATTAGTATTTTTATCGCAACTCTATTTGATTAGCGTTAAACATTAAATTAACGTACGCTCGTCTACAAGCAAATATGACCGAGGTTCACGAACAATGGTTTCTACTCCCATTAAAACGTGTTACGTACTAAACTTCTACTATCGCAATATGAATATAAATGTTTTTTCTAACTTACATGAGAGGAGGTATTAGGGATTGCCGGATGTCGCTGGAGGGCTTATCTATCACTTTGGAGTGTGGTCTTGGCCGATCCTTGAATATCGTAGAGGTAGTATCGGGGGAGATAGATGAGACGATGAAACTTCTAATTAAAGAACGGGACCTCGTTGGGGCTGGGTTCTTCTCCTCTCACTCTTACGGAGCTTGAGATGTGAGAGAGACTCGAGTGTGAGCGGGTTTACTTTTCTTTAGTCAGACTTTTCTCCAGTCTGTAAAGGATTCTTCGGTATGGTACCGATATCAAGATAGACTATTTATGTTAATTCGGCCCGGGAAGGGGCGAACGATATTTTCAATCTAATCCTATCGTTTCTCACGGAAATAGTCTTGTATGGCTGAAGGATCGATCTTCACGAACTGAACCTTCTTCTTTCTTATCGAATTCTAATATTCTTGTCTGGCTGAAGGATCAATCTTCCCGAACTAATCCTTCCACTTTCGTATCGACTTCTAATCTTCTTGTCGGGCTGAAGGATCGATCTTCACGAACTGATCCTCCTTCTTGCGTATCGACTTCTAATCTTCTTGTCGGGCTGAAGGATCGATCTTCACGAACTGATCCTCCTTCTTGCGTATCAACTTCTAATCTTCTGGTCGGGCTGAAGGATCGATCTTCACGAACTGATCCTCCTTCTTGCGTATCGACTTCTAATCTTCTTGTCGGGCTGAAGGATCGATCTTCACGAACTGATCCTCCTTCTTGCGTATCGACTTCTAATCTTCTTGACGGGCTGAAGGATCGATCTTCACGAACTGATCCTTTTTCTTGCGTATCTACTTCTAATCCTCTCTATTTCTTGGTGGGGCTTATTTATAGGCGGATCACCACCCCATCTAAAGGGGAAAGTGACCAGGGCACAGGGCGGATGGGGAGGAACGCGAATGGTGAGTTTGCATGTGGGGAGAGCGAGACTTGCAGAGGTTGGCACTGGGGTGCCCAAGTCGGCTCGCTAATTAGAGACTCGCAACCGCACCGCTACTTGGCGTGCCTTTTGACTAGCTCCGCTTTTTTTTTTCAAAACCACGGGTTTATGGGTCTCGTAGGTAATTGGATCGTTAGAGCGTCGTTTAAGGGCCTTATGTGGTCGCCTTACAAAAGATGTTAGCTCCAACTGCCTAAAGCAGCGGGGAGATCAAACAGGGTAGGCAGTTACGGCTATTCGCCGGCTACCGCTCCCACGCTTCTCCTCATGGGGGACGGGGGCTTTAATATACCTATACTCCTCCGGGATGATTAGTGTAGCCATTTCTCTACAATAAGGCATCACAAGATTTTTTCGACCCTAACATAACCTAACTTAACCAAATCTAGAATCGGCTAGGTTAGTTTATATTAGGATCGAAAAGAAAGTGGATGCCTCATCTTTACAAGATGCAAACTTTGTAGCCTGAGTTCTTCTCCTCGCTGGGGACGGTTCTCTCGTGTAACTCCACCCTCTCCTGGTTCGTCTGATGCATCGATTGCCCTTTCTATACAAAACCACCTTTGAAGTCCTTCTTCTTACATCTCAGACCTTGGATGCAGCGGCTCCCTGTTTCCCTCACTGGCCCAATTAGAGACACCCAAACCCTACGCCCTGGTTCAGCTCCCCTAGGGATTATCCCACGTTGTCGTCTGTGTTGCATGTGTGATCATGCTTTCTCTGCATTTGCTCCGAGAATGTGAAAAGATATACCTCCTGAGATACGCTTCCCCTCCCCGCCCCCTCCCTTGGTTACTTCCGGCGTGCCTTGATGACCCACCTCTTCCTAGCTTTCCATTAGTCGATAGAGAGCGCTCTGTGATTGCCCGTGGCCTTAAACAGCGCTACATAAAACAAAAATCCTCTTTATTATTCTGTATTTTGTTTCACCTTATAAAAGACAATGACACTCACTTGTTGGTCATTTTTGTTATTGATACTAGATAATTTTTTATTGCGTCCATTTATCTCTCCACTTTAATCCTAAGTAATCCCAATGATTTCTCATCATTTATTTGAAGTAACTGATACGGAGGAGAAGGAAATAACACAATAAAAAAAAAAAACTATTGCATGAATATTTAAAAAATGCATAAACAAATGTCACAGCAAACTATAGTAAACCTCGCAAATATAAGTTAAGGTTTTCCATAATATTATATATATATATATATATATATATATATATATATATATATATAGGTATATATATATATATATATATATATATATATATATATATATATATATATATATATATATATATATATATATAGGTATATATATATATATATATATATATATATATATATATATATATATATATATATATATATATATATATATATAGTCATTGAGTATTTGTTTTCGTACGTATATTTACAATTTGCGGTAGGCAAATGTTTTCCATCTATGTATATATCTTGATTTCTTGATCAAGATATATCATTAAGTACATAAGGTATACACATATAATAATAATAATTATTATCGCAATAATATTGATGCTGATATAGTAATAAGAATCCTATGGAAGTATTAATGGGTATAAAAATATGAAAGTATCTAAAATGGGCATAGATGGCGCCTTAAGTTTTGGCGCACTCATGACACAAGGCAAGACCAGATTCATCACAGGCTGAACATTTGAGGGCGACGAACTCGAGGGTGAAGTTGTTGCGGTGTAGTGACTTCTTGGATCCTCGACAGACGGAGCAGGGCAACATCCGGAAGCCCCCGCAAGTATCGCACGGAGTAGTGCCGGGGGGCCGCTGGGGAAACAAATTCGATTTGATGAGAAGGGAAGGAAAAAGCAAGAAGAAAATATACGAAAGAGGGAGGGAGAAATGGAGAGGGAGTTTATCAAAGCCTGGACAAATGGGGTAGGAAAGGACATTGGGTCAGACGCGTGATTTATTTAAAGTAAAATAGGGAAAAGAGAAATAAAATAAAATATTCGTAGGAGGTAAAGGAAGAAATACAGAAATAAGAAAAGGGGAAGAGTAAGAAAAGGACAGCTTTGACAAATACAATGAATCAGGATTGATAGTAGAAAACAAATGAGTCCGAAGTCCAAAAGATCTTGATTCTGAGGCCTAAAACACAGAGATCTAAGACGGGAAAATCTCGAAGAAAAAAGGTCTCAATTGACACAAGGATTAAAACTGAAAATGACTGGAATGGAATTTTGTTTTCGACATCATTTTTGCCGGGGGTATTAGTCCTACCACCGATCCCCCCCCACCCCCCGAGGCCTTTTGCGCAGGTATGATTCAAACCCGGGTCACTACAGCATATGGTCTTTTAACACTCCACGGCCAAATTGACTTAACTTCCTTCAATTTGGTTTGCTTGCTTTTATTGCTTTCAATTTACGATTACTTCGATATCTCGGTCATTCTAATTTAAGCATTAAAGAGAAACAAATATTGTTAACATCCAACAAGCCGGACTCTACCTACCCTGGATAAATTAGGTCAATATTGACTGCGGACAGGGAATTTCCAAAGTACTGTAGATAGAGGGGAGTAGGAAAAAGGGCAAAGAAAAAATAATAACGTAGGCGAGTTGCGAACAGCTTCCCGCGTCGCTGGACCACTGTTAGCCAGCGGCGAATCCACTCCGCTATCCTGAGTCTTAAAAAAGACTCATTCAAACGAAGCTTTTAAGCCGCTAGCCTGCACTTCTTGAACGCTATAGTACCTTACAGGTCTTTTAGAACCACCCACTGGCTACTCTTGTCTCAGTTCCATGGATGCAGTATAGTTTATCTTCTAGATTATAGATTTACTAGATAGAATATGAGATATTTTGAAGGAAACTATACCTTGAAGGGTTGTAGAAGTTTTCTTAATTCTCCGCTTTCGTTTAGTTGTTCAATAAATTCGACGCCCTGAAATTGGCAGAATCATTAACAAGGATTACCAAATGTCAACACAAAACTTTGCAATCATTTGTTAACATCATTTAGTTTATAAATTAGGGAAAATAGCACCAGCCTACAGGTATATAAGTGCTAACCTAAAAGAAACAAGGTTCTAAAATCAAAAAAATTATTCTCTAAGAACAAAAATAGGAGAGAAGCACCCACAAACGTAGGGGCCAGCATCACTTGAAGATAGAATTGGAACACAAATGAATGAAAGGGGAGAGTTAAAGAGAAAGTGTTAGAAGACAAAAAAGAGGAAGAAGGGAGAATCTGAAGGAGCAAACATCGTATAAACTAAATATTGAGGCAGTGAGAAAACTAACGAGAACCAAGAACAAGTTCGTATAATAGCACAGCTAATCATAAGTACGAACTTCAAGTGTTATGAGAAGCTTTGCCTACGAAAAATATCATAGCATTAACAAGCGCTTAAGTTTGAGTGCCTGCATTCTTTGTACTTATCTTCATCTTTATCCTTTTCCTATTTATTTTATATCTATCCATTTTTCTCCTTTGCCTGGCTATCTAACCCGTCTTTATAGATTTAATGAAAATGCTCTTGTTTATTTACGCCAACTTCTTTTCGTAATTAACTTCAACATCTACTTCCCACAAAATGGGGTCGTCATGCATTGACACCACTGAAACTATCCCCATCCCCCATTAACCCCTCTATGTCTGTAAATAGAGGTATTTAGGAAAAGGGGTGATGAAAAAAATAAATGAAAATAGCGTGATTACCGGTGGTGAGTGGGATAGTGAGTGGGGTATCGAGTGCGCCATCCTGAGTCTCAAAAGATGACTCATTCAAGCGAAGATTTTAAACCGCTTGTTTGCACTTCTCGACACGCTACATGCTTATCAAACACACAACTACTAATCATTTTGTCAAATCCATATTGGTTCTTCATAGAGGTATGGGAAGTACTATGTGCTGTAGAGTCTTGCTCATTCAAGGTTCATCCCTGAGTAGAAGAACCCCTAACCAGGCCGTGCCCTCACAAACACTCTCCACATCAATCCCTACACAATGTCATCCATTTGTCTTTAGGCAGATATTCCTCTCTTGAAAAATCGTCTATACAATCAATTCATCTTTCACGCGGTCTTCCAACCTTTTGCAAAATCAGGACACTCACTCTAATTTTATAAAAAAAATAAATTAAGGAACATAAATCATGTTAACATCAAAAATATGTAGCATAATATGTATCAAAGAAACCTGGATCAATTACAATTCAAGATATTTTATCAATTTATTCTATCAAAATTATTGGACATCGGTAGTATTAAACACCCCAAACTGGTTAACAAAAGAAATTAAGAAAACATATAACAGCTGTGAAAGCAATGAACAAAAATATATCAAAATGAGAAGAAAAGTCAGAGCGTAAATCAAATGAACCAAAGACGATTATGAGACTAGTAGCCTTAAACTGTAAATTAAACCCTAAAGAATTTTTGGCACTAGTAAATAAGAATCCGATTAAAAGTAGTATTGGATTTATAGATATCCAAAAAAAGTCACCCACGATAGGAGAATTTAAGATTTTTTTTATTTGAATTTGAATCATATTGATGCTAGAATCGTGTGTTGGGATAATTTTACTGTACAGATGTGACGGTTGCTCATGTGATGAGGAAACTCAATACCTGGATCGGTTACCGATGCCCTCGAACGGGACGTTCACGAATCTCTGTGAAAAAACAGTTTTAGTGAAGTTTCACGCGAGACCAAAGAAGTTTTTACGGATCACAAGTTTCAAAATAAACATACTAAAGAACACTATCTATGATATTCTCAAGAAAGAGGAATTCCATCTATATAAAGATGATCCCGACCATCATATGTGTGAGTGGTTCATTGATTGGATAGACACGGGTGATAATTTTCTCAAGAACCTGTTATTCGTCGCTGAGGTGAATTTTTAATGTAAAAGGAGAAGTAAACAAGTCGAAACTACGACACTGGTCACCGAAAAAACACATTGGTACGCCGAAGACAATGATCAAGGAAGACAGCAACTGATGGTATGATTCGGAATCTAGAAAGGCCACATCTTTGGACTATTCTTCTTTCTCGATACAGTGACAGGTGAAACATACCTAAAGATTTCGCGAGAAAAGCTTATGCCTGAGTTGGATCTGCTGGAAGAACGACCAAGTTGGTTCACGAGGGATAGTAATCCAACGCATCATGCCGCATCTGTGCAGCAATGGTTTGACGAAAACTTTCCCTATAGGTGGATAGGCCGCAGAGTACCCAAAGAATAGGTTCCCAGGAAGCCAGTATAAATTCACTTGACTCTGGTTTCTGTGGTTACCTTAAGTCAATGGTATAAAAATGAATATTCATGACCTGGCACTTAAAAAAACGTGAAGTGAGCAAGAGTGCCAAAACAGCGAGGGCAACACTCTATACCGAGTTCTAATATATCTGAAGTTCCGCCTACAAACATGTCTTGAATTCGGAGACAATCATATAGAACAGCTTTATTAATTGTTTTTTGTGAATCCATGTTTCTTCAATGAGTAATGATTGGTCACTTTACGGACACCCTGTATTAAAAACAAGAATGCCATTTTATACAACCAATATATTAAATGAGTATTTTGCAACGATATTCACCAGGAATGATGTGAATTTCATTCTTATACCTACTTCCATGTATTCGGGTAATGAACTTTTAGAATCAGTAATACGTCAGTCAATGATATTCAGAGGTTTATTGTTAAAATGAATAAATTTAAATGGCTGGACCAAAAATAATAATCCCATTTGTTCTAAAGATAAAATTTCTATAGCCGAAAAAATAACGGAAACATTTAATTTCTCTCTAGAAAGTGGAATTCATCCAGAATTTTGGAAGATGACTAAAGCAATGCCAATATATAACAAAGTCTCCTGACCAAAGTCGCTTGCTCTTAGTTATTCTGATTTATGACCTTACGACCTACACAACTTTCAATAATTCCCGAACTAACCTTGGGAGGACCTTGGCAATTATATCATTCGAAAGAGAATATAAAACAACATAAGGGTTTCAAATTTTGTTAGAATCGGCCGAATAGTTATGATGTTATTGCCAAATAATTCCCCGGCTAACCTTGGCAGGCCTTTGGCAATTGTATCATTCGAAAAAGAACGTAAAACAACATATGGGTTCCAAATTTCGTTAGAATCGGCCGAATAGTTATTATGTTCTTATCCCACCTCTAAAAAAAACGGGGACCGACCGACATAAAGTTGCACACGACTAAAAAAAAAAAAGGATACAAAGAGTTACTCAGCAAAAGCAGGCCCCTAATAAGCCCTCACATCTGTTCTAGGGCTTCTAGAGAGCCTCATTGCAGATAAATTGTTGAACATATTGAATTGAACTGATTATGTCGTGACTAGCAACATGGCCCCAGGAAACATCTTGTCTAATCTCCTAGAATCTTCTTTCCATTAGGTAATTCAATTTACGATCGATCAATTGATGGTTTATATTTAAGCTTTCAAGAATCTTTGGATAAGAGACTACATAGAATTAATCTCTAAAATTAGAACTTGAGAATTTTAGTAAAAGTTGCAAGTTGGAATGAAATCTAGCTCGCTAATCACAAAACTTCATTTTAATTTGACTAAAAATATTTCCTAGAAGAAGCTACGTCGCTCTGACTATGATATGTATAAGGTCGACCCAAGGCAAAGGGACACATGGACTGCTGAGAAGGACACTATTCAAGGGATGATATGGACCGATAAGGAGGACACAAGGCAAGGAATGACATGGACTGATAAGGTAGACATAAAACAGGGGATGACATGGACTGATAAGGTGGATACAAGGCAAGGGGTGACATGGAGTGATTATGCAGACAATAGGTACGGGATGACATGGGCTGATGAGGTGGCCATAGGTAAAGGATGCCATGCACTGTAAAGGCGGACACAAGACAAGGGATGCCATGGACTAATAAATCGGACACAAGGCAAGGGATAGCATGGATTGATGATGAGAACACAAAGCAATAGATGACATGGAATGATGAAGCGGAGAAGATACAAAGGAGAATATAGAGTGATCAAGCGGAAGCAAGGCGAGGGATGGCGTGGACTGATAAGGCGGACACAAAGCAATGGATGACATCGACTGATGAGAAAGACACTAGTCAAGGGACGACATGATAGTAAATAATCACTTAAAAGGAGATCGATTAAAAAAATAAGAAATAGTGGAAGATGAACTGAATCTTCCACGAATACACACATCTGACCGCAAACAAATTGGGGGCTATAATTTGTAAAGTTGGATGTTAGCTTGATAAAATGTCCTCCCATTTCTAGATAAGGCAAGATGTTTAAAAGTGGAATAAACATTAGATGAGAAAAAATTGAACTCTAAACTTCATTTAATTGGTAGCTGTACAGTTAGCACTTAATAATGATAATATTTTATAATTGAGCTGTCAATTGCTTCGTAATTAGTCATGTCGATTTGTCATTCTTTCCAACGCAATGGATAAAAATAGACCATAAATTAGTCGTGAATTTTCTGAAATTTTCCCTTTTAAAAAATTACATTGGGTGAAGCGGAACCTATTTTTCGTGCGATTTTTCGTTCATGTAATGGTTGTCATTAGGAATAGTTGAAAGAGGAAAATTGGTCCTAGATATTTAGAAAGCCGAAAATAGGTTTCAGCTTTCCTCCATCAATCTTAGCATAATTGAGGCTCTCTGCTTGCTCAACTCTCTGCTTAAAACTCAGCCTTGTATAGTTACTTACATATTTAGCAATGCATTTAGATCTCTGCCAATGTTAAAAGTTACCATAAGAAAAGGAGTTTACGAAAGACTAATCGACAGCCTATATGAGGCAGCCTCTGTTCCAATAACCAAGTTCAGTCCCACCTATCATCCTCATCCATAATTTATCCAGTCTATTCTTAAAACTCCGCAGGGAGGGCGCTTCTATCACATTAGTACTGAGCCTATTTCATCTACCACTCGATTTGTACATCAATTTCTACTAATCTCTTTCCTAAAACTAAGCTTATCCAGCTTAAACCCATTACTACGAGTCCTATCCTGTTCACTAAAGATAAAAACATGACCGATGTCTCCCCTATTATAATCTTTTTGCCCGTTGAAGACCTCACTCAATTCCTCTCGAACTCTTCTCCTTTCTCACGTATGAAGATTTAGTCTCTTAAGCTCAATTCTTTATTTGGCTGAGTTTTCAAAAGTTCATTTGCATTTCCGAACATTAATTCGGGCGTGTAAAAACTTATCAGAACATGTGCAGTGTAAATACTTGAGAGTACCAATTTAATTAAGCTGCCCTAGTGTAGTTGGTTTGTTAGGTAAACCTGTGTGTTCAACGAATGCACTTTCGTGTAGTAGAGAAAGAATGAGAGTAAGGACAGACATATAAAGAGGAAAGATAGATAAATAAAAATCTAAACAGAACCAATAAGAAAAATAGGTTTGGAGATAATCAAGACTGAAATAGCTAATCTAGTTAACTCTATTCATTTTTAAACTGGAAGAACATGTTATAAATCTTAGCTGGAATAAATTCATGAACCATTTGTGTATATGTGTAAGTTGATGAGTCGTGACATCTTTAAGGGTTGAAATGTTGAAATGTATAATCAATTTAAACTTAATATGAAAAAAATCATCTATTTTCACATTCAACTATCCAGAAATATTTTGCAACATGAAGAAACTCCTACCGGGAGACGGACACAACCCACCCGTTGCTCTGCGCTTATCTTTGATTTGTTTACAACCGTTGCCAGCTATAAACAGCTCCATTTACAACGGCACTTGACACATTAACAATACCCCTTAACGCGACCAGAGGAGAGTGGTAGGGGGCACTGGTCATAAAACTTGTTCAAAAGAAGGGAGGAATTCCTTAACCATAAGCGAGTTTCTCTGAGATGAAGCTGAACAAACGAGATCTCCGAAGAGAAGACCCTTTTGGGGACTGTTTGAATTGACAATGCAAATGTAAAGTGATCCTAACTTGTATTTTACCCCAAGTTGACCGGAGAACGGTAGTTTGAGGAGCCAAGAGACTTTCCAACAGTTGGTTCTGAGCCATAAACAACGAAGACATGACAGGGAAGAATGGTCATGTGAGCGCAAAGGGGAATAAAAAGAATGGGACAATGAATCTGAATTAGGGATCGAAATGCAGTTACGAATTCAAAAAAGTTAATGTTTATATTTGTTTGAGAAAGAAAATAAAATGGTGTAAGCAACGGAGGTATGTGAGTATTTTTACTAAAAATAGAATGGAAAAGGCAGATAGACAGAAGGAAAGGTTTAATAATGGCTGGAGTTGAAAAGACGTATTATAACTCTCAGGAAGAACAAGTTTGTACAAAATGCACATGCAATCGAACTTACAGCCGTAAACCCTTTAAAAGGTTATTCGGTTTTGGGGATTAAGTAGATATCGACCCCCTCCCTCCCCGAACTCGAATACGTAGACGCATGTTGCAGGACGAACTTGGAACACAAATGGGTCTTCAGAGTCAAATGCAAGAGAACCCTTACCCCAAGGTACTGTCCTTCCAGAAATACGTGTGGAACTGACAATTTCCTGGTTTGAAGCCTGTCCAAGAGCTGAATTTGGACATCCCTGGACATGAAGACATCCCTTTCTTCGAAATTCACCAGCAGCGTCCACAGGATCTTCCGCAGTCTGAGGCAACGTTCATAAGTCTCCCGGACCGTGCCCAGCGTGGTGATGTAGATGATAAGCTTCCCTTTCTCGCGTTCCGCGTACAGCTGCAAGAGAAAGGCACACCGTCATCAGGGGGTTCGATACCAAATGGCACAAATGGTTGTTTTTCAACGAAGTCGTACTCGTTATCAATAGTTATGCTTAAGGAAGACGGGGAAGATAAAGAATGTAAATAATAAATCGGGTCTCGGCAAGAATGTAAGTATACAGGGTGGCCCAGAAGTCACTCTACCATAGGGGAAAATTCATAATCATCTAATTTGATAAATAAATAAAAATTTATTATTTTTTTTAATTAAAAATCCCATTTAATAAAAGGATTATAAAATGTTTCAGCTGTTAAATAATAGCGGTACTTTGAAGCCACCCAGTAGAACCTCTGGGACAACTTTTGGCGTCTGATTTAAAACGCAATAACATCGAGGCCGCACCACGCATAAAGTTTGCAAGGAGAGATCTGTACAGAGAGTGGTGAAACTAGAGAAAGTGAAAATGTGTGGTAGCTATAAACCGAAGATCATCGTGTAGATAATGGGGCCTGGAGGGCACATACTCGCCCAGATGTCAGCGGCAGCAAGGTAACCCACACTGCAAATCACATCCCCTTGCAACTGCCAGGACACAAATCCTGATAGCGACAACACCCCGACGCCCAGGAGGCGAGGCTTTTTTTAACCCTATTCACCAACCTGTAGATCAGGAGGGTTTCAGAGTGGTCAGGTAATTCCTGAGTGGATATGACCTGACCACCCCACCTAGATGCAATCCTGGAGCGGGACCACCCCACTTGGATGTATCACGCGTGATGTTAAGTTGCAATTCAAGTTCCGCTTCCTAGCTGTTGCATGGGCAGCTAGCACATGGGGAAGGGGGCGTGCTATAAAATTTCCCCAGCATGCAACAGCCTCCCTACACTCTAACCTGGTCCTTCAGGACAGCCTAACAGAAGGCGCGGCCCTACATTATTGTAGTAAGGTTGATGAGGCCCTACAGAACAGTCTGTAAGATCAAGACTTTCTCCCTTAATCTCCCCAGCAGTAAAAGAGAGTAGAGATGTCACCTGCTCCCTCGGAACTAAAAACAATAACATCATAAACAACAACAATAACGAGACAACAACAACAAAAGCAACGAGACAACACCCACACCTGCGGGAAACTCGCCGCCATCAACCCGGATCGAGCCCATTTAAGAACAAAACACGACCCCGTTTCACGAGTCCGGGCAAAATATAGACAGGGACTTGGGTAGGATCTCAAATCTCCCTCTGAGTGAGTTCAAGAACTCACGTCAACAAGGATCCTGTGTATTTAACCCTTTAAGGGCGTATGTTGCTGTGTGGAACCATAAATTCAAGCCACTTTGACTCTTAATATATATTGATTTAAGGGTTATTATACATATTTTATATATGAGTCCGATTCAGGTATCAGCGGGGTAAGTCTGTTCGCGTTCTAATGCGCGTCTCCGACACTATTATGCAAATGGTTGCTTCCTAGCTCTTTCCTTTTATATTGCCGATAACCGTCGAGGGCATCTCCACCATTGACACTGGGAAAAGAAGTAAGAAAGTGGTGAATTAGGGATGTGAAAAGTGTATAATCGAACGCGGGCGCAGTTCTCTTAAACCTGATACCCGTTCATTGTAAGAATGAGAACACCTCCCAAATCTTTGTCCCCGAATAGGAAGGTACGAAAGAACACGATGCTTCAGAACACCCCAACCCGCCCCTCCCGATCGGAAAATACTCCAAATGAAAAAAAATACCTCATTTTTTAATTTAATTAAGATAAAATCCCCCCGCCCCTCCAAATCAACCTCAAATTTGTCCTTTGATTTATTTCGAGGATTCGTCACTCCGTGTGAGTGCACCACGCAAACGTGCACGAAATAATACATCAACAGCCACGCATTTTTGCGAGGGGTATTTAATTTTAACATTAAAAAATATATATATATATGAAATTGATAATTATTTCATTAATTATAATTTAAGAAGGGGATTTTTGTGAGTATTTGAATAATAATTTCATCTTAGTTTGGTTATGACTTATGTTTTTTATCAAAGTTATTTCTAATAATTCTTTTATAATATAAAAACAAAACAAAATGGTGAAGTTCAGAAATAAATATAAGTATCGAAATTTTGTGAATTTTTAAAACCAAAAGAATTACCAATGGTGAAGTTTAGAAAATTTATTTTTATATATCTTCTTCTATATTTTGAAAGGGGGAAATTTAGTTTAAGTTCCTTTTTAAAATTATTATAATTGGCTAAGTTCAGAAAATTTATAAAAATTTAACCATGGCTGCTTTTTTTTTAGATTTTAAATTTTAATCTTAGTAGCGAAGCCATTGTCTGGTGATTTGATAAAATAACTTGCATATACTTTAAGTGATTCATATAGTTATAGAAGATATATAAAAATAATTTTTCTGAACTTCACCATTTGTAATTCTTTGGGTCTTAAAAAATTCCCCAAATTTCGATATTTATATTTATTTCTGAACTTCACCCTTTTGTTTTTTGATATTATATAACATAACTTTTGGATGAATAAAGCTGCAAAGGCCTATAAGGACCATCCACCAATCCTATCATTCATCAGTTCAAACTCGTCAGGAAGGGAGCGTGTAGACTTACACCTGGTCCTTTGAGAAGCGTAACATCTCTTGGCCCCATTACCCCCTGCATTGTCAAACTAGATTAAGTCTCCTTGGGTTTTTTATTATCGAAAACACCATTTTTACCCTTATTTGCTACTTTATTCTCTCCTTTCTTGGTCAGCGACTAATTTCTCAAACTAGTCGCCGACCAGCTTTCGTCCATTAATCCCTGGTCGGGGCCTGGTGTTTTTTAACAGGTCTAAATTCTTCTCACTCGTTTCTCTTTCTCCTGCCTTCTCCTCTTTATTTTCTTTATCCTTTTACGCAGCCGGAAGGAGCTGACATGTGGAGCCTGGGCAACCTGTTGGAGCTAACATCTGGAGGATTGTGGCCTTTTCAGGCTACTAATCCTGTAAGGAGATCTGCGTCTATATAATTGCCACAAAGTTTTAACTTCTTTCATCTTCATCATTTTCTTTGAAGATCATTCCTTATAAACTGTTCGCGATGCGGCCTCGTTGCTATTGCATTTCAAATCTGCCCCCTCCCTTCCCTCCCCATCAGTTTAACTTTCTCTCAGCCACAAAGATGTATTCCCAGAAGAGGCCTTTGATAATAAAGACAAAACTGCTCGGAATCATTTTTCATTTTCCTTAGTGGGTTTTCGTGTCATTTATATACCCATCTCTCTCTTATATATATATATATATATATATATATATATATATATATATATATATATATATATATATATATATATATATTATGAAAGTTAACCCACAGGAAAATGAAAAGATGAATCCAAGCATTTTCGAACTATATTTTCAAGTTCATTTTCAAGGAATAGCATATGAAAATGGAGAAGACTAACTTATATAGAGTCCAAAGATACGAAGGGAACGCCCATCACATAGTACAAACCAATGAAAAAACAGAAAAATACCAGGAAAAAGAAAAATAGGCAACTAATAACAGACATGTGCATCCCTAATTGGCATCTTACCTAATGTGAACATTTTCCCTGGCTTATTTAAACTCGACCCTGTTTAAAAAAAAACTTGTACTAAATGAAATAACTTCATAATACAACCTGTTGTCACTCTTTATTAGTGTAATATCATTCGCATTGCCTCCCCCGCCACGTATCTCTGCTATGATCGTGGATTAACTCTTAACCCTAAATGTTTTCGCTCTAATGATAATCCTTTAAAATGTTTTTGTTTTTTCATCAGACCATTTTCCATTCATATACAAGGCGTTGTTGCGTGTATGTCGTTTTAGGGATGCACATGTCTGTTATTAGTTGCTCAGTTTTCTTTTTCCGGTATTTTTCTGTCTTGTTTTTGTGTTTGTTCCATTGGTTTGTGCTATGTGATGGGCGTTCCATTCGTATCTTTGTAGCCTATATAAGTTTGTCTTCTCCATTTTCATGCTATTCCTTGAAAATGAACTTGCAAATATAGTTCGAAAGTGCTTGGATTCATCTTTTCATTTTATTGTGGGTTAATTTTCATATTATTGCTTTCGTCACGTGCCACTTTGTGAGGTTTTTCCTATATATATATATATATATATATATATATATATATATATATATATATATATATATATATATATATATATATATATGATCCAATAACGTCATAATACGCTTTAGCGAAGAGGAAGGTCTTCATTCGTTCGACAGGTCAATCGCAGACTCGTGACCTTATCTGTACAGGGTGCGACATGTATATATTATAACGATGTTTAATAGAAAACCAAATCATTTACATATGTACTTGTATGTATGTTTTGACGTGGGTATATTATTAGGTAGATTCAATAAAAGGGCATTTCATCTCCATGGCAACATCACTATGACCTCGAAAGCGAGTGCATGCCCTGATCGGGTGGTTCTCATTTCTGTCGGAAATACCCCCTCCAACGAGTCCCTGGTATTATTAGTCACTGCCAACCACCCTACCCAGGGTGTTTAAATCTGGAGAACTAGGAGGCGCACATCATGGTGAATGGTCTCAAACAACTAGTACTGAGTCTCCTGAGCTGTAGAGGATGAACTATGTAGAGTCCTAAGTCCTAGTAATAGATCTACAGCTTCCAGAGGGCTCCTTGAATCCATATTTTGAATTGCTGGGGTCGTTTGTCGATTGCGTCCTGGACTACTAGACAAACTTGGCAAACTTGTCGACCTCTGACCAAAGAGAATGATTCTTCCTCCCCGGAAACCAGTAGCTCTTTTATGACCTTGGACACGAAGGTCTTGAGCACGTTTAAGAAGGCGACCATCATCTCCTTGGTTGGCGGTTACGAGGCCAGGGTGCCCTTTCATTGCCTGACTCAGTTTAGAATCTGCAATATTTGTCCTGTATTCGAGATGATAAAGCTAGGGTCATTTATGACTTGGTACAGGTTCTTAAATACTTGGCGCATTGTATATATGTATATCAAATTATGTATCGTGTGTGTATATCAATTTGCTACAATAAGGTGTTCATGTATGTATGCTGATGCCAAGGATGGGTTTTTTTCGTTCAATGAAGCGAAACATACGTATATCCCAAAGTTCACACGTCAAACCCCACCCGTGTTTGTGCGTTTGTGCGCATGGAGGCGGGGGGCGGGGGCACCATATAAAAAAAACCAGGTGGGATTTCTATCCTTGGAGAAGAAGTTGGAGTGTTACTCCGGGCAATAAAGAACGGTAGGGAAAGTGTTCTGACGAATTAAACCAAGTCTGGTTGCGAAGGCGTAAGAGTAGGGTGTTAGCCGTGAATACAGAAGTAATCTCAATGACCCCAGCAAACTTTGCTACAACTGATTAGGGTGTTCACTTGCACTCAAACCACGGGATGAATGTGTGTGAGTGAGACGAAGCAGAGAGTGGGTCTTCCACCCTCTGCCCATGCCCAATTATCACCAGTCGCTTCCTACGACATGCGGGCAATGCCGCGAAGGATAGAGCTCTGTGCATTCGGAGGTCCGAGAGGGTGAATTTCACTCTCTGGTGGTTCCAGATAGATTAAATAGGACCCATTGTTACATATTTCTAGTTTATATAAATGATATTTGGAGTCAATTAATAGTAATTCAATTTGGGCAGATGGTATCAAATTGGCAGCTGTAGTAAAATAAGTTGAAGGTAACTTTAAATTCGAGAGCGATTTGCATTGGCTGAATTCAGTGAATTCAGAAGAGGGTGAGAGAGACTTAGGAGTAGTAAGAGATAGGGTATTAAGATGAAAGTTAGTTAACAATTAAAGAAGTTATCCTTAAACTCTATATAATAGGGGTCAGCAACCTGTCGGCAAGCTGGGGTCCACGGGACAGATCTGGCTCGTAACCAGAGATCCCTCGGTCCGGATCCGGCCATTAACCAGAGTTCTTAAGATAAATATTCTATCAGCCAGACCCGAAGGCGTTTTTTTGAAGGAATTTCGTCGTCTAGGATTCTATAACAAACACAGACAAAACTACGATCAGTTGTGTCTGGAAGCGGCGCTCTTTTACTTCTTTTTTTGCATCAACGGTGTTACAAGTCCGTATGTGTCTACATATGTATTGAGCAATCTAACATTGAAAACAAAGAAATATAAAAAAAATCAAGGAAATATCATTCAGAATAATATATTTTAATTATAAAATAGTTATTAGTTTTAGTAGGCTCTTGCTCTCTGTATGCGATAGCAGTTGACGACAGATGCTGACCTACTTAACGATGTGGCTCGCCATCCGCTCATAAACATAGGCCCTGATCCCTATGCAGTACAAGGTTTTTGTATGTGGGCCACATTTAGATGACTGTATGCAAGCATAATCCCCAAATTTTAGATATGATATCAACCTGCTAAAGTCAATGTATAGGAGGGCAACATTGATGTTACCTTCCATGAGGAAACTTGAATATGTACCAATATAAATAGACTGAGGCTACTAAATCTGTTCATTTTAAAAACAATGTAGCAGAGGATATGATTGAGCTTATTAAAATTTAGTCTGGGTTTTAAGTTGAATATTAGCAAGTTCTATGAATTGGAGGCAAATAATATGTAGAACCAGGGGTAGCAAATTGTTAATTAAATAAATAACAGTTGGGTTTGATTTATGAAACTGTTTGTCTACCAGTAGAGTGGTAGATTTCTGGAATATATTGCCACAGGAGGTCGTAGGTAGGCAAATTCAACTGTTTTCAAAGTCAGGTTAAACGAGTAAATGAGGAAGGAGGATAATTATGGCTTTTGAGTTTTGTTTTGGATTATTGAATTGTAAATATTACAATATCGTTATTATTATACAGAGTGACTATAAACTAACTGGGAATTTTGAAGGGAAAAAAAGGCAAATTCCCCCCCAAATTTCTTGTGGGACAACCCTGGGCGGTCGGATGATTAAAGGCAGGTGTGTTTTATATCCTTGATCACCTGATGAGCCTGTTTTAGCCAATGCCCTTTTCAGCTAAGAACTCTGGTTTGTTCCGTGTCATTACCTGATAGATTTGAAATTTGTAGATATAGATGAAACAAACGTTTAAGGCAACCATTACACTTTTTTTTTACTTGTAAGCATATAGAGTTTGTATAAAAATAGACCAATATGTTTAATAACATTTTTTTTACTTTGTTTTTTTTTTCATCAAAATACGCAGTTACCTTATAGACACCCTGTATCTTGTAGTTGAAGGATCAAACTTTTAGCAGCCCTTAATTCTTGATGACATTGAGGCTGTACTCTGGATACAGTCCTGTTACGGATGTACATAGTTCATAGAGGGATATTGGGGACTGGATTCAGTGACGGGGTGACTAACTCGGATAAGCCGTGATAGGCCCTCGTTATTTTGACATCCGCTGTTGTTATGCTTTGGATTCTAGGGATTTGAGGTGCAGGCCTAGGTAAGCATCAACGATCACGTGCAGACATATAACAAGAGAAAATCGTACATAATAACGCACATATATGTACACAGATTCACACACAAGGAACAAAATGGAACACATAGACACAACTAAAGAAAAATAAACCAATGCATAAACCAAGAGATAAAATATACAAAAACATCGAAAAAATAGGAAGCACACAAACGTACAAACAAACGAAAAAAACGCAAGCACACATACATACATACGCAGGGAAAGGAGGAATAACACGCATGCACTCACACGAACAAAGACGTAGATAGGTAGAGCAAATACACAAAACATACATGATGAGAGGAAAAGAGAATACACACAAATACGTAACAGAGAGAAAGCGATAATACAAAAAAACATGAAGTAAAGCTCACAAACAAATATACACACAAAAAAGAGAACACACAGGGCGATTAAAATAGAACATACGTCCAAACATACACAAGTAGGAAGAGAGAACAAACAGGAAAACATACATATAGAGAAGCAGATATACACAAGCAAATATACACGTAGAGAAGATAGAATATACACACAAATACACACACAGAAAGAAATATAAAACAAAAACAGTCAGAGAAGAAGCGAGAACACACACGCACGTGTAAATACACCTACGGAAAGATAAAACAAGCAAATATACACTCAGGTAAGAGACAACTCGCACACAAACACACACGCGGAAGGAAAGAGATAAAACCGTAGCAAACATAAACACATAGAAAAAGAGAGAAGACAGACACAAACACACACACGAAAGGAAAGAGATAAAACAGAAGCAAACATACACACATAATGGAAGATAAAAGACAGACACAAACACACACGCGGAAGGAAAGAGATTAAACAGAAGCAAACATACACGCATAGAAGAAGAAAGAAGACAGACACAAACACACAGGCGGAAGGAAAGAGATAAAACATAAGCAAACATACACATATAGAAGAAGAGAGAAGACAGACACAAACACACAGGCGGAAGGAAAGAGATAAAACATAAGCAAACATACACACATAGAAGAAGAGAGAAGACAGACACAAACACAAACGCGGAAGGAAAATAATAAAACAGAAGCAAACATACACACATAGAAAAAGATAGACACAAACACACACGCTGAAGGAAAAATATAAAACAGAAGAAAACATACACACATAGAAGAAGAGAGAAGATAGACACAAACACACAGGCGGAAAGAAAGAGATAAAATTTAAGCAAACATACACGCATAGAAGAAGAGAGAAGACAGACACAAACACACAGGCGGAAGGAAAGAGATAAAACATAAGCAAACACACACACACACATAGAAGAAGATAGAAGACAGACACAAACACACACGCGAAAGGAAAGAGATTAAACAGAAGCAAACATACACACATAGAAGAAGGGAGAAGATATACACAAACACACGCAGAAAGGAAGAGATAAAACAGAAGCAAACATACACACATATAAGAAGAGAAAAGACAGACACAAACACACAGGTGGAAAGAAAGAGATAAAACATAAGCAAACATACACGCATAGAAGAAGAGAGAAGACAGACACAAACACACAGGCGGAAGGAAAGAGATAAAACATAAGCAAACACACACACACATAGAAGAAGATAGAAGACAGACACAAACACACAGGCGGAAGGAAAGCGATTAAACAGAAGCAAACATACACGCATAGAAGAAGAGAGAAGACAGACACAAACACACAGGCGGAAGGAAAGAGATAAAACATAAGCAAACATACACGCATAGAAGAAGAGAGAAGACAGACACAAACACACAGGCGGAAGGAAAGAGATAAAACATAAGTAAACACACACACATAGAAGAAGAGAGAAGACAGACACAAACACACACGCGGAAGGAAAGAGATAAAACATAAGAAAACATACACGCATAGAAGAAGAGAGAAGACAGACACAAACACACAGGCGGAATGAAAGAGATAAAACATAAGCAAACATACACTCATAGAAGAAGAGATAAGACAGACACAAACACACAGGCGGAAGGAAAGATATAAAACAGAAGCTAACATAACCTCATAGAAGAAGAGAGAAGACAGACACAAACACACAGGCGGAAGGAAAGAGATAAAACATAAGCAAACATACACTCATAGAAGAAGAGATAAGACAGACACAAACACACAGGCGGAAGGAAAGATATAAAACAGAAGCTAACATACACTCATAGAAGAAGAGAGAAGACAGACACAAACACACAGGCGGAAGGAAAGAGATAAAACATAAGCAAACATACACGCATAGAAGAAGAGAGAAGACAGACACAAACACACAGGCGGAAGGAAAGAGATAAAACATAAGTAAACACACACACATAGAAGAAGAGAGAAGACAGACACAAACACACACGCGGAAGGAAAGAGATAAAACATAAGAAAACATACACGCATAGAAGAAGAGAGAAGACAGACACAAACACACAGGCGGAATGAAAGAGATAAAACATAAGCAAACACGCACACATAGAAGAAGAGATAAGATAGACACAAACACACACGCGGAAGGAAAGAGATTAAACAGAAGCAAACATACACGCATAGAAGAAGAGAGAAGACAGACACAAACACACAGGCGAAAGGAAAGAGATAAAACATAAGCAAACATACACGCATAAAGAAAGAGAGAAGATAGACACAAACACACAGGCGGAAGGAAAGAGATAAAACAGAAGCAAACACACACAAACATAGAAGAAGAGATAAGACAGACACAAAAACACACGCGGAAGGAAAAAATAAAACAGAAACAATCATACACACATAGAAGAATAGAGAAGATAGACAAAAACACACGCAGAAAGAAAGAGATAAAACAGAAGCAAACATACACACATAGGAGAAGAGAGAAGACAGACACAAACACACACGCGGAAGGAAAATAATAAAACAGAAGCAAACATACACACATAGAAGAAGATAGACACAAACACACACGCGGAAGGAAAGATATAAAACAGAAGCAAACATACACACATAGAAGAAGGGAGAAGATATACACAAACACACGCAGAAAGGAAGAGATAAAACAGAAGCAAACATACACACATATAAGAAGAGAAAAGACAGACACAAACACACAGGTGGAAAGAAAGAGATAAAACATAAGCAAACATACACGCATAGAAGAAGAGAGAAGACAGACACAAACACACAGGCGGAAGGAAAGAGATAAAACATAAGCAAACACACACACACATAGAAGAAGATAGAAGACAGACACAAACACACAGGCGGAAGGAAAGCGATTAAACAGAAGCAAACATACACGCATAGAAGAAGAGAGAAGACAGACACAAACACACACGCCACTAACAAGAGAACCACCAGACACACATTCTTTATTAATGTGGTGAAACATCGCGATTAATCGGTTCATTTCTCACTTTCACATTCACTCGTTTTTCTTAGCTTTGTGTGCGTGCGCGCGTAGGGTGGGGGTATACCCTCTCCTCCATGTCACCCCTGCGAACTTTCATCTTGGGGTATTTTTTACCCCACCGAAACGATATGACGCCACACCTACACAAGTAAATAAGTGAAGTTGCTAAAAAATCTTGAAAAGGATTGAGGATGAAAAGGTCTGATGAAATCTGCCCTGTTGGATAACTTACACGAACAGGTTGGGGGAAAGGAGAACATATACAGGTTCTAAGGTACGAACTTAAGGTCAAAATGATCCAACCGTTGCGTTCAAAACTGGTGAGATGCATTTAATCCTTGTGTTCTGGGGGAGGAGTGGGGGAGGTCGCTTCTGAAGATGATAGCGAAGATTTGCTACTCCCTCCAGTCAGATTTTGACCTTTTTTCGTTTCCTTTTCCATGTTCGCTTTAGGAGTCACAAACCATCCTAATTATAGGTATTTTTGAACTTCCTCTAAAATTTCATCGTCTATCATAATTTCTCTTTGTTCGGCAAACTTTTTATAGTTGCTTTACTCCTTGAAAAGTGCCCTTTCAGTCAAACTAGAAGACAAGCTTGTGATAACTTTAGTAGTAGTGAATTTAATTCTTCTGAATTTTAAGCAAATAATACTATGTCCTCAGAGAAGCGAAGGTGACTTAAGCATTTCACATTAATTATGATTCTCTTTTATTTCCACTCAAGGATCCTGAAAACATTTCAATCACTTCTGTAAAGAGTTTTTGGATAATAAAGTCCCCCATGCATCAATTCTTTTTCTATTTTTATTTTAACACCGATCGAGTGCAACCTAAATGACGATGTTGCATCCGAGAGAAGTCAACGTAGGCTTTGTTGATTACCTGTTTATGTAGTGTTCTTAGAACTACATCAGGTTTTACCGAGTAAAAGACTTTTTCAAACACTAGGAATGCCATATAGTGAAGGATTTCATATTTATTTGTTTCCCTGAAATAATTGTTGAACAGACTACACGAAATCAATGCCATTTTTAAAGGAAACTAGAACTATTTTAATATACAAAAGAAACCAATTATTTAACAAAGTACAGGGTGGTCCGAAAGTCTCGTCATCTTCTGTAGATATTGTTTTAATTTTATATTTCAGATGACCGAAAGTCCTGCCCCTCCCCCCTAAAAATATTGTTTTAATTTTCTCTTTCAGATGGCTGACACGAGCTTCCACAGTTTGGAAGAGAGGTTGATTTCAAGTGTATAGGAACATGATCCTGTGTATTCTAGCAAGAGCTTTTGTTTAATATAATTATATTGTTCCTCTATTGTTCTTATTAATTTTAGGAAGGGAATGGCAGGACT
Source organism: Ceratothoa steindachneri (assembly GCA_963969495.1). Classification (NCBI taxonomy): domain Eukaryota; kingdom Metazoa; phylum Arthropoda; class Malacostraca; order Isopoda; family Cymothoidae; genus Ceratothoa; species Ceratothoa steindachneri. The sequence goes on along the minus strand of OZ018328.1, from coordinate 21,495,967 downwards.
TTCGATCCACCTTGTCGTTTGCATCGCTATTGGCAGTGCTCTCCCATCGTTTATCTGAGAAGTGGATTTATTTCTTGAAGAATTGATTTTGTTTTAATATCCTTCTCGACATCCTTCATATCAGAGTAAACTGTGCCATTCAGGTGGTGTTGTAATGGCTTGAATATCCGACCAGATGGTCCGGTGTGTATTGAGGAAGAAGAACTTTGCGACCTGAACGCAATATACTTCTCTTTCGTCTAACTTTGACAAGTGTGTGCATGCATTGACATCGAGGAGGAGGAGGAGGAGGAGGACCCTCTTTAGATTGATCACTGAAGGGCGTTTATTTCAAGAGCTTCCTTTAAATACTTCAATTTTTTACCATATAATTTTTCAGTAAAGGTTTGATTATTATTGAAATCGTAATGAATAACTCCTTTCACATCTGATGTGAGTAAGTACGTCCATGATTAGGAAAGGGTTTGTTTGCTATCAAGATATTGTCCGTTTGCGCTTAATATTGCGGTAAAGAACCCCTTTTTCATCTCCCGAGGTAATTGATGCCCAGGTATGACTCACGGGCATTTCGACCCAATACAGATGAATCAATATTCACACGTTGTAAACGTTGTCCTTTTGTCAGTTTATGAGGCTCCCAAATACCATTTTTTTTAGCTTAAAAAATACCTACAAATTACTACATTTATCTTTAAACAGGTTGAAATAAATTTGGAACCAAATAACTAACCTTAAGTAGCATTTTTTTTTTAAGTCTTCTAAAAGGAACATTAATTTTTTGACAACCTAATATTAAAACGAAGTAACTCCCCAAACCGGTCTGTTTCCATTCATGTTTTTCTCTCAGTCTGTTAAGTGACTTATACAAGCATTTTTTTTTGCTCACGGGTATTAAACTCCTTACATTTAAGTCTTAATTGACTTTCTTAAAAAGCACAACGGAAACACTGGACCATTAAAATCCTACTTCTTTTTTTTAAATATGGATTTCCCATCGATCTGGATTTTCTTAGGACCGTTTGTCCCATAGTATAGATCTATAAGTTAATGTGGGGTCCGAACGACGGGTTGCAATAGCGTATGGCAGTCGCCGTGAAATGGACACGGATCGGTAATCCATAATTTGGTAAAGTTCGCTCAAATATCAGATGTAGTGTTTCCACTCGGCTAGCACCTATTCTTACTTTTCCTTTACAACAAACTAACCAGAAGGTTATCGAGACCTTGCCACTATCCTCAGTGGATGAGCGTCATCGTTCTGATAGTGAAGAACGCTTGAGGACACAGGTTCGTCCAAATCCTTTATTCACTTTTATATAACGGTTAAAATAGTTTACCTATTTTCTCAGTTTTTGAAAATTCCATTTTCTTTCTTAAGCTTCCGATGGTTCTTCACGTAATCTATTCCACAGAGTTTTACCGGGTTGTGATACCAGTTTTCCTTTGTGTGTCTAGATATTTACGTATTTAAATAGGATTTAAGGCGTATATAATACCCTCCAAAATGAGAGAAATATATATATATATATATATATATATATATATATATATATATATATATATATATAAAGCTCACAAAGTGCACGTGAGTCAAAGTTATGCAGATACACCCACAAAGGAAAGGTGAAAAACGATTCCGAGCGCTTTCGTCTTTATTCTTAAAGACCTTTTCAAGGAATGAAGAAGTGGCTGGACATACCTTTCCCTAAATAGTGGAAGGGGGGATTATATATATATATATATTGGTGAAGGAGTCGATCCTTATTCGTAGCACGCATATGTCTTCATATTCATGCTACTATATATATATATATATATATATATATATATATATATATATATATATATATATATATATATATATATATATATATATGGATAAAACCACAGTAATATGACTAATTTTATATGCGAAACCCGGTTTCGACGGACAGAGAGCTCGGGAAGCGCGAGCGAAGTATGAAGATTAGAGGCAACACGACCAATTTGAACATTTATTTAAGATATCTGAACGTTTCGTACATCTACTGTGCACATCATCGGCTGAGTTTTCTGTCAATTTTAGAAAATTACATAATTAAATAAGTATTAAAAACATACTTGAAATATAACAGTTAATTGGCAAAAAAATAGAAAAAAATACAAAAACGATAACAAATTAAAAAAAGAAACAACAAATAAATAAATTAATATGCATGAGTAAATTGGATTACCCTCTATTGAATCGTGATCCGGAGCAGACTGAAGGTGTGGGACACCCACGCCCCCTTACTTAAATAACTATTGGTGACACGTTGTTTGGTTGCTTATGAAGTAATTAGTTAGTTAAATTTCAAATAATTAATAAGAGATTTGTAGTTAAGTTTAGGGGTGAGTTTTAAAATAGAGATTCCAAAATATCCAGATCAAGATATCGGGATACAAATACAAAATAGAGAATTCATCGTCTAAAATGTATTACATGACACAGAATGATTGAAGAAAATTCAGCCGTAGTCAGAGGTCTATTGGTAAAGTGGGATATGCTTCAATTGGGGTTGAAGGGAACTCTTACCTGGGTGGCTGGGGCGGGGCAGCCTGCGCACAAAAATTGGAAAAACCAATTAGAACCAAAGCATTTTCGACACTTTTTCTTCATGGTTGAGAAATGTTTTAATAGTTAGATTGTTGATAGGAATAAAATTAAACTGACATTGAGGGTATTTCTTAACTAGGATGAACTGTAGTTCATTTATCTTGGCCTAAAGGCCAATACCGTGCAAGAGTGGGTGGGGTCGAAGGACTTTTGGCCGCCGCAGTTCCCCGAACTCAATCCCCTCGATTACAGCGTGTAGGCGCATGTCGAGGGCAAATCCTGCAAGGTCCTCCACAGCAACCTCGACGAGCTGAAGTCCTACGTCAACCGCGTGTGGACCAGCATGAGAAGGACTTCTTCCTCACCTTTTAAGCGGCCTTCAGGTCTCGCCTGGAGCGCGTGTTCGCCGCCAAGGGCGCCCACATTGATTAATATTACATTTTAAACACATATTTATATGAAATAACCCGAACTGGAGAGAATAAAGATGGGACCCGCCCTCTTCGTTTTGGCCTTCTTACTTAATATATATATATATATATATATATATATATATATATATATATATATATATATATATATATATATATATATATATGCAAAAAATCACACCGGAAAATGAAAGGCGGATTTCAAGTACTTTCGTACTTCCTGTGGGATTTGTCTGTATTTATTGCTCTACTCACGCGCTACTTTGTGAGTTTTTCATATCTATATCTATCTATCTATCTATCTATCTATCTATCTATCTATCTATCTATCTATATATATATATATAATATTTTTTTTTTTAGAATCTTGGGTTTATACTCCAATCTTGTTTTAGTATTGGTTCGATTTGGGGTTTACTTTGAAATCTCACTGGCAGCCTTAAGTATCACACACGCGGTAGACTAGAAGAAGCAAGCGCATGAAGAAGTGAAGGTCTGGCGATTTCTAAACTTCTTTGTGGGTTACTCGGAGTTACTCCAAACACACCCACTTGAGATGTACTGTTTATCTAGGCATTCAGTGCCGGCCAAAGGTCTTTTGTATTTTGATAGAGCCTTAAATGTTATTACTTATAGCGGCATATGAGTAAATGACTTAATGGAATTATAGTCAATTTCTCACATTCACTCTTTCAGTAGATTGAGTATTTTTCTCTCATTACGAGGCTTAGTTCTTTTGTGTTGTTCAAGCTCGTCACCGCGGATGTCAGAGATATGCCAGTCTGACTAGCTGACAGTGGCTGTCACTAGCGTGGTTATGACCGTTAAAACAACAAAAAAACAGCCACAAGTATGGGTATAGATAGTGAAGTAGTCAAAAAGAGGTTCGAGGAACACAATTACAGCCACAACCACAGTAAAAAGGTCCAACTCCCCAATGCACCAAAGGTTCCTTATAACGAACAACTAGATGGAGTATGTGAACTTGAACCTCTTTGTGTACAGTTGGTTCTTTTAGGCGGTAAATTAACCCTTTTGACCCCACTTATCCCATACATGCCGAGTCAGGCTTACTGTCTCCCACTTTCTGGTAGACTATACCCGGTACTCCGCCCTCCGTCGCCGCTTCTTCCCCTACTTATCTCTTTACCCCCGCAGTGAAGACGTAAAGATGATTCTGGCCTAAAGCCCCAATTTATCGATAGCTGCCATATACTCATTCCTGTCCGCTGTTGGTCTCAAATCCACGATTTAGCCCTCCACAAATCCTTTCCATCACCTGTACACGCCTCATCCACCAGTAACCTACTCCCTTAAACCGTTCGCTGAGATGGATGCCTTAGCGTCGATCGGCGGTCATAATCCTCTACCATAATAATGATAATAATTGACCCCACTTTATTGCTATGTCATACCATACGCAAACCAGCTCCTCCTGGGGTCAAGTACACACCTCTCATTTTCGCTGCTGTTTCCTCTATCTGTCCTTCATCCTGGTCTACCCATTTTCATTTTACGCGAACATATCAAACATACATACATACATAGTCTGGAGGCGACTTCCACTTTCCACTTTACGTCGAGTCAAGCTTAAATCCATAAATACCATAGTAGACAACTGCAGTGCTCTGCGAACAGCCTTTATAATTTTATTCAAATATCAGCAATTAAGAGAATTTAGGACCTTGAGTAACAGAAGCGAGGGGGAGGACGTTACTATGTAAACTAAAGGGATAAAATAGAGAACATTTCTCTCCCCCCCCCCCTCCTTACCCCTTCCTCCCATCGTTGCCTCGAGGTGATCGGCGGAGTGTGCAAAAAGACTCTCTCTTCATTCGAAAAGGATCCTCTGGTCTTCATTACCAAGTGAAAATGAGTACGGAATATTGAGTACTATAAAAACTGGTCATTTGCAATCGAGAATGGAAGATCATACATAAAAGCCCTAAGCAATGGACAATTTTAATAAAATTAAAATAGTTTTCACCATTCATGGTTGTCATAGAAACGTATTTTTTACTCGTTTCAAATAACACACCGCAAGAAAGAGAAAACGGAATATTTTTTTTCCTTCGGAAATAGTTATTTCGTACTTCGAAAAAATCCGAGCTTGGGTGGGATTCGAACCATGCACACTGAGACAGCGAGCAACCACTTTGGTCTCAATTAAACCGCCCCTTAGACCACTCGAATCCCTTATATCAAAGCGGTTGCTCGCTGCCTCAGTGTGCACGGTTCGAATCCCACCCATGCTCGGATTTTTTCGAAGAACGAAATAACTATTTCCGAAGGAAAAAAATTATTCCGTTTACGATTTCTTAGCGTTTGTTGGATTTATTTCATCATTCTCTCGCGTTCATGAGAAATATACAATATATATATATATATATATATATATATATATATATATATATATATATATATATATATATATATATATATATATATATATATATATATATATATATATATATATATATATATATATATATATATATATATATATATATATATATATATATATATATATATATATATATATATATAAATATATTTAAAAACAAGTGTTTTTTAATGTAGACAATGTTTTTTCTTGGGCAAATAAAAAAAAAACTAGAGTGCTTTTGGGGGAGGAGGGGATATGTTAGGCTATTGCAATCGCATCATATTGTATTATATATCATTTTTAAGGTAATTTTGAAAGGGGGGGCTTGGTTCATATACCCCCATTGAATTATGGGGCGTTGCACCCCCCAAAAATTAAAAAACACCCGTAATATTCTAATTCGAAAGCCTTACATTAGATTCGAACTCAATAGGCGATTGCTAAATGTCGTTAGGCCTCTAGTTTTTCTACCGCGTTTCCTTGATTTCAGACATATAAACCTTATCCCCGAATTCTCTTTAAATCAATCATATTTTCTTTAAAATTGATTATATATAATAACATTTTAATGTCATTCAAAATTCATAATGTCTCGCAATATGGCGGCTAATCTATTTTTTGTCCTAATATAATTAGAAATTTGCCCAGTCAAAAAAAAAAGCGTATATTTAAAAAAATAGATATTTATAACAAAGCGCCCACAAAATTCGAGGGTGGGCATAAACCCCAAATTAACCTTAACCAATTTTTGGAGCGCTATCTAACCATTCATTCTTCTTAAATCTTCCATTTATTTCCCTTCGGTTTCATCCTCGTTAGAGATGATTTCTGTATCCGCAAAAGCGGGTGGGAGAGGTGGAAGGGGAGAGCCTTCATCTGTGCTACACTTTCTCTTCTGCCTGAGGTTAGCACTTTCCCAAAATAGTCCCTCCCTGGTATGATCAGTAATGTCCTTTGAGGTACTACTATTTTTTGTGACTATCCCTTCTGTGCACATCTCCTTAATCTCACTAATCCTAATTTATGCGTATGAAATAAACGGTCTATTAGGTAATCGCTGATCCGGACAATAACTGTTCAGCCATCGCCGTCTTGAGCCTCTTTCGGGGATAAATATAGAACGCGTTTAGAAAGGGAATTTAACTTCACACATGTCAAGTATATCTACTCTTCCCTGTGAGTGAGATATTAATGAATTGTGTGCGTACGCGCAAACCAACTTGTGTATTTTGAGCTTACATCTAATTAACTATTCTAGAAAAGCTATGTTGGGGTCTCCATCACTTGATTGTCGAGAGGTGTCAGCAGGAAGTATAATGCCCTCGCCTTGGCTTTCAAAACCGATTATCGACTCCTTGCGGAAATTCTAAAATGGTCACACAGAGGCTCAAGTGTGTACATTTGAATTTGTTGCAGCCTTAGATGGAATCCAGATCTTTGACCGGTCATGTTTGAAACATAAATTCTTATCCTTGCTGTATTTTTACATATCCCAACAACTATTTTTGTTTTTCTTATATCTACATCATTTTCTATCCATTAAACACGAGGCCCTCGTTTATAGGTTCTCCTTTCTATGTCTCCTGAATTCTGATTTATTCCAGGACTCGGGTGGTTAAGAGAACGCCGTTGATTGGCTGAACTTCGACCAATCCAAGTTGATTTCTATTGATACGCAAACATTTAAAAATTGAAATCGTGACCGTTGCAGACATTCAAAACAAGTGGCGCAAACTATTGAGGGCATATGAGCCAATTGCAAAAGAACGAAACGGAAGGCGGACAGGAAAAGACGGTTAAGGACGGGAGGAGGAGTTGAGGATTTGGGGAAAATGGGTTAACATCCTCTTTCGACCTTAGTCGGATAAGAAAAACGAAAAGGACAAAACAGACCCTCGCTAGCCTCGTGAATGCAGCGTTGGATTTCTGACGTCAAGGTACAGGTTCAATCCCAGGGAGCGCGGAGACCTAGAACCTTCTGCAGAGGCGTGATCTGGCAGCCCATTGGACGGATACGCTGATACCCTCGCGGTGGTAAGTAGCCCCCCCCAAGCATCATACACATAACCAATCACAACACCGCTGCTTTGATTCCTGCCGTATACTCAGAGTGGGGAAGAGCCTAACACCGGTTATGTCGCTGAGTCTGTGCAGACAGTCATTGCCCCATCGTCAACACGCTCATACCTTGCAATCCATACATATCCAGGAAACCAGCAGAAACAAACTCGATATCTTCAAGACTAGCAGCTGTTATGGCGCCACTAACACTGCGAACTAGGAGATGTAAAGATTACAATACCTCAAATGGCACTTAGCGCGCTCTGTGAGTCTATATTGGCTTCGGAACTGGGCACGGCGCAAAATCCGCCTTACTCAGCAGTGAATTGCAACCAGCTAGGCCATTAAGACAGACTTAGAACCGAAGATAGTTCTGTCCGCTTCAAACAAGGGTAGATGGAGAAGTCATGGAAGCTGACCCCATCTTATGATTTGGAGCCATCTGTGACACCTGGTGCGGCTCCAGCAAGACACGACGTGTGCTAGGGGAAATTTCGAGCGCATACTCCCGGGGCTGTAGAAGATTTGGGGCAGAGGCGGGGTAATAAACATTTAAAAGGTGGTATCCTCCAGTGTAGCGTCTTGGGAGAAATTATTGACACCACCGCCCCAAAAGTTATACCAAATTGTCGGAGTCTTCTAGCACTGGGCCCGAGAGGCTTAGGGCGTAATTGGAGTCTTTCATCCGCATAGGCACCGTCAAGATTGGCTGTGGGTGATTTCCCCCCCCCCCCTTTGAAATTCAAAGCACAAGGAGGCAGTATTATGCACAAAGTTTGCAAGGAGAGATCTGTAAAGAAAGTGGCCAAGCTAAAGAAAGTGAAAATGCGTGGGTGATATATAACCGAAGATCTTCTTGCAGGTAATGGGGCTAGTAGGGAAAACCTTGGGTATGGGGACTGAGAAGGCAAACAAACTTCCACATGTCAGCTCACCTCCCTATGTGGGTATGTAAAAGGATAAATAAAAAAAGAAGAAAATAGGGCATGGTGAGAAAAAGGTGGGAGGAATGCAGGCATATTTAAACCTACTACCCTAATAGGAGTCAAGAGAGGGATGAACCACTAACCTCCCCAAACCCAACCACAACCAGGAATGATTGGACAAAAGCTGTTTGGTAAATGTCCGAGATATTTTCTACCAGCGAAGAAAATATGCGAAAGGCAGCTTGCAAATAACAGGGCATAAAAAAGTATCTAGGAAAATAGAGACCAGAGAGGCTTAATCTGGTGCAGACGAAAGGAGAGTCATTGGCAACTCGGAGAGTTGCTGAACTACGCGTACAATCGCCATTAAGAGTGACTGTATTATTATTATTATTAGCAGTAGTAGCAACAGTAGCAGTATTAGTAGTATAAACAGTAGAAGTAATACATTTCACTCAAACTTTGCCATTGTCTATCTTCTCTCTTTCCCAACCATTTTGCCCTTCCCTCCTTAGCAAGTGGATCGATTCCACTTTCCGCAATATACGCTCTGACACGGAGGAGTAAATCTCGCTTCCGTTGTTGAGCTTTGGGCGGAAAAATAGGAAGAACAGAAGTGTCACTTTATCAGCAACCCACGTGTTTATCCCACAGCGTGAAGAATGTCCGTAACGCGGGACTTAAATACCCTAAGGCTGCGGGTATGCGCATCCCAGGGGAGACGTCAGTCGAATACATGATCGAAGAATTGGCCCGACCCCACCACAGCCAGGAAGAGCTCCATTTAGAACCAAATCGGGGGCAGCGTTATGGCCATGAAGGTGGCAACATTGCACTACCTCAGCCTTGAACAATGAAAGCATCTAGTTGGAGTTACCACAACTAGATGCAAGGTCCATTCGCACTTTGGATTCTTATTAGTTTCTTCGTTGTGCCCGCTTGTAATCAGATACTTGGTAATAGGTACTGGTAGTTTTTATCTTTCCTAAGGACATTCACAGACTCCCTACCACTTTTTTACAATTGAGCAATTTTGGCATTTAGTTGAACTTATGTATGTATATGTGAATTTTCTCGCCATTGATAACTTTACTTGAGTGTGTAATTTAACTTTTCCTCTCAATTTAGTTAATTGGCATTTATATGCACACATCAAGAATACATCAAATAAAGTGAATTATTCTATTATCATAATTAAATTTCACTACCAATTATTTGAAACTTTCTTTGAAATCCGGTCTTATTATACATTCCTGTTGAGGGAGATTTAGGTGTAACCTTCATCGACCTCAATCTTCGGTAGTTTTGGTCTCATTATCCTACACCAAGGATACTATTCCTTTAGGTCTTTTGTATAGTTCTTGCATCAGGAATTTTCTTAAAATTCACCTAACTTTTCATCACTTTAGGTCAAAGAAATCCGTTGTAGTGGTCGTCATCTTCATCCCTTTTTATACCACCAGATCTCCTCCGTTTGGGCGGTGTCTCCTCCTCCTGTACCTACTGTTAATCCCTCTTCTTGATAAGTTTTTGTCTTTTTATATATATATTTTTTGTCTTATTACCCACGTCCTTTTTGTTCTTAACCTCCAATTTTGGCTTCCATAGGCGGAGCTTCGCTTTATATATATACGGATTATTGTTAATAGTTTTACTAATTTATTTGATAATGAACTGAATAAAGTTCGAAAGTACTCGGAAATAGCTTTTCATTTTTCATGTGTCTGCTAATTTGTCTACACGTGTCTACATTCCGTTAATCAGTTTATTAACACGTTTTCATAATATATATACTGGAATAAATGTATTACTTTCCCATTCTAACTTTGAGGATGATACTTATCGTATCGAAACGCATCATTATAATAAAAGAAAGTCCTAAGGTGCATTAATTTCCTTCCACCTTTTTGCAATTATTTCATATCAGTCTCTAATGAACTTTTGTAGGCTTATTCATGGGTTGAACAATGAAGAAAAGGAGAACATAAGACAAATCGAGAAGATTGAAAAGAAAATCATTAACACGAGACTAGCGGTCGCTTTTAATAAAACCTGCTATAATGAAAATATACTGCCTATATAAATATATATATATATATATATATATATATATATATATATATATATATATATATATATAAATGCGCTTGTTACAAAATTGCTCAGCAGATTACTGTGTTGTGGTATAATACCAAAATATTTCATTGCTAAAAAAAGAAGTGATTTAAAACAATCTGAGAAGCTGATCACAGACGCTAATTATAGGCAACGTCTGAAGATGAGCTGAGAACACGAACGTTGTTCCTCCTGGCTTCTTTCTAGGCTCCGTGGTGTTTTTTATCTATCAGAGATATAAATACACTTATAAACACACCCTAAAGGGGTGTATTAGAGAAAAGCAATTTAAAAGGAGATTCGAGTGTAAAGATAAACCCTCGCATCAACCTTCCTGAGCAGTGCAAAGAGATAAAGAGGAGAGACCCAATTACATAGATATGGTTGTTGGTGATAGAAAGTAGTTGAGTAAAAAAGACAGTGGATGTTTCTGTCGTATTTATTTGGGATAAGGTTTGTACAAAAAGAAGTGAAGCTAGGTGAATTGTTGGTTCGCCAAATTCAAGACGGCTAAAGACCACCCGAGGGCATTTAAAGAAAGGAATTTTAGGGAGGAGAGAAGAACAAAGTGAAAGGAAAAAGGGATAGAAATTTATAGCAGTTTTTTTTAGCTAAATATTTATTTAAAATCAGGTTAAATAAAGCTCGACCTCGCGTCTTAGTAGGCCATCGCCTCGGTTTCAATAATGAATTCTATTTTTTTCTATCTATTTTATATTCACGTCTTGATGTACTACTACTGTTATTATTATTATTATTATTATTATTATTATTAGCAGCAGCAGCAGTAGCAGTAGTACTAACAGTAGCGGCATTAGTAGTAGTACAGCTCACTCAGAGTTTGCCATCGTCTATCTTCTCTTCTTCTTGACCATTTTTGCCCTTCCCTCCCCAGCAAAATTCAGTAGATTCCGTAAGAGAATCGTCATCGTTGTAGAACGGAAGAGGGCTAAAGAGAGCTGTGCGACCCCAAGTCGAATACTGAACTATCCCTGCGATTGTTTGGTACAGTAGAAAAACAAAAAAAAACATGTGAATCACAGAGACCGCAACAATGAGATCAGTGGACGGACCCTTAACCCACTCGGCCGTCCTTCAATCTAAAAAATCCGCCTGCTTCGATTTCGCCACGAAACAGACTGATCAAATTCAAGTGAGCAGATAAAGAATTGGGATAAAGACAGATAAATACAGCAAAGTGAAGGGATAAAGAAACAGGGAATAAAATTGGAAGAACGTCAAGAGTAATGCATCAAGTTTGAATGCTGCGATCGTTCTTCTTTTTAGTCGCGTGTGATTCTATAAGTTACTATGTCGGTTCATAGGTCAGTCGGTCGGAGGGTAACTATTTTACTTTTCCATGATTTTCTTTTGGCAATAACATCGTAACTATTTGGTAGATTGTAACGAAATGTGAAACCCAAATGTTGTTTTACATTCTCTGTTGAATGATATAATTCTCAAGGTCCTCCCAAGGTTTGTCCGGGAATTATTGAAGTTTTGAAGGTCGTAAGGTCATATGGTCCTAAAAATAAGTCAGAATAATTGAGATCACTCGTCTTAGGTCTGTTAACCTTATTTTAAGCGAAAACCAACGAGGATATCTTCCGCAGATTTGGTAGAAGAGATCTGTAAAGAAATTGTGTTGGTGGAAGAAGTAAAAATGTGTGGAAGATGTCTAGCCGAAGAAGTTCCTTTTGGTATTGGGTCCGAGAAGGCTTGCAATACTCAAAATGTTAGCTGCAGCTTACCCCCTCCCTCGCGGACTATGATCGTGAGGCCGCATTCAAACACCCCAGGAACAAATTTGCACTGACACGAAAACCGCGACCTTGAATCCTTTTGGGGCGATCAAGGGGCACGCTTTGGCACCCAGGAGGAAGAACTGAAGCACCTTGGCACCCAATAGGAAGGATTGGAGTGCCTTGGCACTCGAGAGGGTCGGTTGGAGCGCCTTTGTCCTTTCTAGAGCGAAAATTTCACTCGCCCAGAAGAAAGCATTTCTCGGGTATGGACTGGAGCACCGGGCGCTTCTTGGGAATCATCGGGACTACAGTCAATGGCGGGAGGCTCAGAGATAAACAGTGGTAAACTATTTAAGGTTAATAAGGAACATCGTAAAGTTAATAAATCTCAGGGGCACACGAACTAAAAAGAGGTATTTATGATGACTCAGAGGCATCCGAACTAAAAAGGGAAATTTAAGATCCCTCAGAGGCATACGAACTAAAAGGGGGTATTTATGATCCATCAGAGGCATACGAAATAAAAAGCGAAATTTAAGGTTCCTCAGGGGAATACGAACTAAAAAGGGGTAAATATAAGCCTTCAGAGGCACACGAACTAAAAGGGGAAATTAAGAACCATCAGAGGCACACCAACTAAAAAGGGAAATTAAGAACACTCAGAGGAACACGAACTAAAAAGGGAATATTAAGATTCCCCATAGGCACACGAATTAAAAAGGGGGTATTTATGATGAATCAGAGGCATACGAACTAAAATTGGAAATTTAAGATCCCTCATAGGCATATGAATTAAAAGGGGGTATTTATGTTCCATCAGAGGCATACGAAATAAAAAGGGAAATTAAGAACCATCAGAGGCACACCAACTAAAAAGGGAAATTAAGAACCCCCAGAGGAACACGAACTAAAAAGGGAATATTAAGATTCCCCATAGGCACACGAATTAAAAAGGGGGTATTTATGATGAATCAGAGGCATACGAACTAAAATTGAAAATTTAAGATCCCTCATAGGCATATGAATTAAAAGGGGTATTTATGTTCCATCAGAGGCATACGAAATAAAAAGGGAAATTTAAGATTCCTCAGAGACATACGAACTAAAAGGGGGTATTTAGGATCTATCAGAGGCATACGAAATAAAAAGGGAAATTAAGAACCATCAGAGGCACACAAACTAAAAAGGGAAATTAAGAACACTCAGAGGCACACGAACTAAAAAGGGAAGTTTAAGATTCCCCATAGGCACACGAATTAAAAAGGGGGAATTTATGATGAATCAGAGGCATAAGAACTAAAAGGTGGTATTTATGATTCATCCGAGGCATACGAAATAAAAAGGGAAATTTAAGATCCCTCAGGGGCATACGAACTAAAAAGGGGTATTTATGATCCTTCAGGAGCACACGAACTAAAAAGGGAAATCAAGAACCATCAGAGGCACACGAATTAAAAAGGGAAGATTAAGAACACTCAGAGGCACACGAACTAAAAAGGGAAGATTAAGATCCCCCCTAGGCACACGAACTAAAATGGGGGTATTTATCATCCCTCAGACGAATACGAACTAAAAATGGAAATTAAGAACCATCAGAGGCACACGGCCTAAAAGGGGAAGATTAAGAGCACTCAAAGGCACACGAACTAAAAAGAGAAGATTAAGATCCCCCATAGGCACACGAACTAAAAAGTGGGTATTTATCATCCTCAGAGGCATAAGAACTAAAAGGGGAATATTAAAATCCCTCAGAGGCACACGAACCAAAAAGGGAATTTAAGATCCCTCAGAGGCACACGAAATAAAAAGGGAAAATTAAGAACCCTCAGAGGCATACGAACTAAAAAGGGAAAGTTAAGATTACTCAGAGGCACACGAACTAAAAAGGAAAAATTAAGATACCTCAGAGGCATACGAACTAAAAAAGGAAAATAAGCCAAGTCTTACAGGAGCTGCCAAGTTGAGGCCATGAATGGTCTTTTGCAGTCTCCTTCTTTTCTTATGTTCTTATGTTAAAATCACTCAAAGGCACACGAACTAAAAATGGAAAATTAAGATACCTCAGAGGAATACGAACTAAAAGGAAAAATTAAGATCCCTCAGAGGCAAACAAGCTGAAAAGAAGTAATTATGAGTCTTCAGAGGCACACGGACTAAAAAGGGAAAATTAAGATCCCTCAGAAGCATACAAACTAAAAGGGGAAATTTAAGATCCCTCAGAGGCACACAAATTAAAAATGGAAATTTAAGATCCCTCAGAGGTATACGAACTAAAAAAGTGAAAATTAAGATCCATCAGACGCATATCAATAAAAACTGAAAATTTAAGATCCCTCAGAGGCACACGAACTAAAAAGAGAAAATTAAGATCCTCTCAGAGGCACACGAACTAAAAGGGGAAATTTAAAATCCCTCAGAGGCATACTAAATATATAGGGGGCCTTTTAAATCCCTGGGGAACAATGAAGCACAAAAGCGCGCAGTATCCCAAACTTACGAACACAGAAAACCTCAATATGTATGTGAAGGAGAGAACAAAATAAAAATAAAAGCCAAATTTATAGATAAAAAGAGCTTTCATGCTACGGAACTTACGTGCCCCTTATTATGGACTTTTCCATCGGTGACAAATGGGATTAAAAATAATATAAAATCCCGCATATGAAATGTATCTCCTCCTCTCCGCACACTTATTATGTCCGCGCGTTTAAGCACCGCAATTAAAGCCAAAAGTCAAGTTTGTTATAATAATTAATTAAGTGATGACACGAATACAGTTTTTTTTAGTCTTGTTCACCCCTTAGGCTCTTAAAACAGCTTCTGAGATTATTTTTAAGCGCCTATCTGGCCACTGCTACCAAAGGCATAAACCGATATTAAAAACTTCAGCCTAAAATCAAACAACAAACAAAAACCGCCCAAAAACAAGAAAAAAACAAAAGCAAGAAGAAGACGGAAGCACGCCTCCAGCATCGAAGGAAGACCCACCTCCCCCATCCCGGCAGTGACCAACACCAAAGTCAAATGAAATGGAGGAGGCAAGCTTGCTCCAAAAAATCAAATAGTTCACAAGTTTTGGTGCACGAACTCGTTCCGAGTACAAGGTACAAGCAAAAGGCTTCTAGAAGCGAGGGGAGAAAGGAGTATGAGGGAAAGAGACCGGGTGAACAACGTTTCCACACACACTGAACCACAAAAGCAAGAGATTTCAACGTTTCAAGAAAGTAATCCAAAAGCACTTGTAATGCGGGGGCCATTAGAGCGAATACTTTAAAAGATAGGATCGACTAATGGGGATTAAGGATTAATCTCCATAGTGGAAAGTACAAAAGTGTTGAAGTGAGGACATACAGCTAGAGAAGATGCCTCCACATGCTCTCACGATTTAACGACCTCCTAACAGTAATGCGAGAGCATTACACACGTGGGTAATATCTTCTTTTTGCCTCATAGATTTCATAAGATTGTCGTGCTTTACCGGTACATAGAAATTCAATTACTTTTACGCTACCCGGGTTATGTAACTTTCACTCATTTTCACTTCTAATAACTTCGTATTTTGAGGCAACTTAATATCTCTGTAAATTTCAGAAATGAATCCACTTTATATAAAATGTTAGTCTAAAATAACACAGGGAAAAAAGGTGAAGTATATTCTATAGAATGTTCTATTTGTAATTTACCTTACTTCGGACAAACTGGTAAATCTTTATCTACCAAAGTTTACCAACATAAGTAGAATATTAGAAGAGGTGAAATAAACAGTGCTTTATCTTTATATTTATCTGAAAATAACCACCCCAGTGACTGGAATTCTGCAAAATTCCTTTATTATTCCGCTGATTTTACAAAAAGAAATATTGTCGAGTGTTCCTTAATTGACATCTTACCTAATATGAACATTTCTCCTGGCTTATCTAAACTCGACCCTGTTATAAAAAACTTGTACTAAATTAAATAACTTCATAATGTAGCCTGTTTTCACTATTTATTAGTGTAATATCATTCGCATTGCCTCCCCCACCATGTGTCTTTGTTGTGCCTGTGGATAAACTCTTGGACCTAAATGTTTTCGCTCTAATGATAATCCTTTAAAATGATTTTGTTTTTTCATCCAACCATATTCCATCCATATACATGACGTTGTTGTGTGTATAGCGTTTTAGGGATGCACATGTCTGTTATTAGTTGCCCAGTGTTCTTTTTCATGGTATTTTTTTGATTGTTTTTGTGTTTTTTTTCCATTGGTCTGTACTATGTGATGGGCGTTCCCTACGTATCTTTGTATCCTATATAAGGTTATCTTCTCTATTTTCATGCTATTCCTAGAAAATGAACTTATGAACTTGCAAATATAATTCGAAAGTGCTTGGATTCATCTTTTCATTTTCTTGTGGGTTAATTTTCATATATGTATATATATATATATATATATATATATATATATATATATATATATATATATATATATATATATATATATATATATATATATATCTATATATATATATATATATATATATATATATATATATGAATATTTACCACGGAAGGAAACTGAATAAAAGACGGATTGGAGTTATTACTTTTGTCTATTAGACATTTTCAAACTCACAATGGTAATAAAAATAAGACACAGTATTTATACAAAGCACGTTTCCCTATGAGGTCAACTTTTAATGCTATCAGTTAAGTCGGACTTTAGAAAAAGTGATAAAATTGGATCTAGCGAAAACAGCTCTGGGCTAATGTATGGCTATGGGTAATCCCTTATCTCCCTTATTTTCAAATTTATATATGAAATTTTTCGAAATTAAGTTGATCCCCCCACTTTGGTCTACTCAAATTGTTTGGTTCCGGTATGTTGACGACATCCTGGCCTTTTAAACAACAGTTTTGACATCGATAATTTTCTTTTAATTATCAACTCATTGGTTCCGTCAATTAAATTCACCGTAGAAAAGGAAGTAAATAAGAGCCTTTCATTTTTGGATGTCCTAATAATTAGAGAACCACATAGATTTAAATTTACTGTTTATAGGAAACAGACAAATAATTTATCTTATGTCCATTTTTATTCAAGTCATGCTAAAAATAGAAAATCTGCTGTTTTTTTCCTCCATGTATCTTAGGGCTCTTCGAATATGTAGTCCCGACTATATAGATAAAGAATAGACAAAAATTGAAGATATTGATACCAATTTATGCTACCCAAAGTACTTTCTGGGAAAAAAGGTATGAATATAGCAAAAAACACATTTTCTAATTGTAAATTAGAGACAATAGAACTTCGTAAAAACCTATAAATTTTACCCTATCATGATAGTTTTATGTCTGTAGTGCCCATTCTAAAACAACGTAATATTAAGGTAGCCTTTAAATACAATCATACATTAAAAAACCTCTTAATAAAGCATAGCCCTAATAATGATAATAATGCAATTTACCGAATTACATGTTTAGATTGTAATTTAGTCCATGTAGGCCAAACTTCCAAAAATGTTTCCATAAGGACCAAACAACACAAAAATGCAGTAATTAAGGGATATCTGAATAATGCCTTAGCTGTCCACAATTCCAAGATGGGACACGGAATTAACGTGTCAAAAACTGATAATATAATCCATAGTAATGATTTTATAAAGATAAATATCCTGGAATCATTTTTAATCTCCCACACAAGGAAGAGTAATCTCAACATTAGCCCAAGGCTGTTTTCGCTAGAAACAATTTTATCACTTTTTCTAAAATCCGACTTATCTGATAGCATTAAAATGTTGACCTGATCCCAGGGAAACGTGCTTTGTGTAAATACTGGGTGTCTTATTTTTCTTATCATTGTGAGTTTGAAAATGTCGATTGGACGAAAGAACTAACTCCAATCTGCTTTTTATTCAGTTTCCTTTCGTGGTACATATTCATATTTATAGTTATCACGCGTTAACTTTCGTGATATTTCCCATATATATATATGGAAAACTCATAAAGTATGGCGTGAGTAAGCAATAAATGCAACAAAGCCCACAGGGAAAATTAATACGAGGATTCCAAGTACTTTTGAACTTTATTTCAAGTTCTTTTTCAAGGAATAACAGAAGTATTGAAAATTGTAATATTTATAAGGATGATAGAGAAGAGAGGGAACGCCCACAAAAAAGCCATACAACCATTCAACAAAATGCATTAATATGAAATGGAAACCTTGGGAGGAGCCAAGATAAATATAAAATAAGATCATTAAATCAAATAAATTCAAAAGACTAAAGGTTAACAAGAGGATTAAAATACCGCCTAGGCAATTAAGGAGGGAGAAAAATCTTAACGAGAGATTAACCTCAGAGGTCAGGATCTAAAAACCAAGGTAGAATAAGTACAAATGTTCTAAAGACTTGAATCAAATCGAAATAAATACAGACAAAACATAAGTCTACATAGATGCACACAAAATATTATTAAATTGTTTATTAAAAATTAATATAAATATTTAGTCTCAAATTAAACGTTTAATTTTCAATACTTCTGTTATTCCTTGATAAAGAACTCGAAATAAAGTTGGAAAGTACTTGGAATCCTCGTATTAATTTTCCCTATATGCTTTGTTGCATATATATATTATATATATATATATATATATATATATATATATATATATATATATATATATATATATATATATATATATATATGACCTCTTAAATGGTATGTTCACCTCTTTCCAATTAGCCTCAAGGAATCTATCACACATTTTCTGCCAGCATTCTCCTGTTTGTATCGCTAGTAATGACTGCTGTAGGAGGAAGGGGGGTCATCTGAAACCTTTCGTGGATTTCGACTCCATTAAATTGTGCTCATATACACATCCTCTCAATTTATATGTTTTGTGGGGGTATTTTTCACACTTTATTCCATTCATCTTTTTTCCCGTCTTTTCTTATTGTCTCACTTTATATCACGCTCGAACTCGAAGACCTACCTAAACCTTTGTTCATGCGCGCCAACATGAACGAATCCTGCTGAAATCTTCAAGCTTTCCCTTCATGGTTGGTAAAGCACCCCGCTTCCTGGCACCAGGAACCGCGTTCTTGTAACCACGAGATCAAGTGGGCTGGAAGCATCAATGCGGGGAACACCATCGTGGGGGAACACCCTTTTGGGGGGGACGCCCTCGTGGAGGAAATTCACACAGGCAGAATTCTAAAGAAATCACTATATTGGTAGCAATCACTTATCTATGTATAAAATCCAGGGATCTTGTTTCATTCTTTATTCTAAAAAAGGACAGTCAATTTTGTGAATCAATTACCTCTCAACTCAAGTAACGGAAAAGAAATTCGGCTAACTTGGGCAATGACAGGCTAGAATACATATTAGGATGATGACTTTTTGACTCTTTTTATTAAAAATTATTTTCTGTAGCACTAATGAATGAACTTTTGCCTATTAATGACAAAAATTACTTTTATTCCATTGAAATAGGTCACGCACAAACCACTTTGAAATGTAATATAGGCCACTTTATCATTTTATGTGTTAAAAATATTGATATTAAATATATAATTTATCAAGCAGACTTGTGCAATAATTTATGTACCATAGAATTGTATAGAATTTTCCAGAAAATCATCACGTAATCGCTGGGGCGATTTCTGTTGAGTTCCAGAATTTTCTTCAGCCATTTTGCGTGTGGTATATAAGCGAGATGTTTAAAGCGGGTAGTTACTAGTTCAGGTTTAACGGCGTCGATATTATTATTGTCTTATTGTAATTGTTATGTATTCTCCAGCGTTTATTGTAAAGAGATCCTGGTATTATTTAGTAAGCTACATTTAACTCTCACTAATTATGTAGTATAATAGCATATCATATTTTATTAGTGTCTGCCTTTTCTCTTATTTTTTATAATTGTAATTTGTTTGTTTTTTAATAAAATATATAAAAGCTCAATAACAGTTTCTTTAATTTGATACCTATTTAATATTTAGGTTTATTTTCTATTTCAGTTGCTGAGTACAAAACATGTTCAAGAAGAGCTTTTTTAACACGGAGAAGAACAAGAAAACCTGGACAAATAATGTGTCCAGTTTCAAGCACTATCAAGGAGAGATAACGTGGCAGTTTATGAAGCACCCTTAAGTGAACGGAATCGCATGCCTCTGAAAATCCACGTCGTTGGACGCTTCAAATTTCTTGAATCCACCGCCAAATAACGGAGGGAGGCAATCGGCCTAATTGTTGTGGAGCAAAACATTGAACTTCCCGCATGTATCTGATTCAGTCATTTGTGCAAAACTAGAAAAACTTCTGAAAGACTATGAGTACTGCAGAAAGAAACAAAACTTTAATTCTTTGAAAGAACTGTTTGACGTGACCAAGGTGAAAGGCAACTGGTTGTGCAAAGAAGATGAGAACCTCTATAAACAGAAAATTTTGACCAAAGGCCAGTTTGGTTATTCTACTGGTAAACCTGCTAGTGCCAAGACTATCCACCCATCCAAGCGAAAAAAGGCAATGGAAGCGACTGTGTCCCCACTTTCCAGCTCAGCACCACCTGATTGTTCCGAAACTAGCACGGATTCATGAATAACAGCGAAGACAGTTCTTGGGAGGATGAAAATGCAGCATCAACGAGGAAAAGAAAGCATAACCCAACAAGCTTAGCAAGAATCCTTGCTACAAGCTCAAAGCTGTCGTCCCACAAAGCAGCAAAGGTATGCACCAGCTTTCTGGTGAGGGCATTGAAATCCCAGCCCCATGTCAGTCAGCAATCCACAAGGCTATCTACACGAGAGCTGCTCAGGTAAAGAAGCACTTGGTGAGCACACTTTATCTGGAAAAGTGGAGCTTACACTTTGACGGCAAACGCATTGAGGACTTTGAATTTCAAGTCGTGGTCCTCAAGAATAGAGAAAAAAAAATAAAGTTACCTGCGCTCAAATTGAAGGATGGGAAAGCTGTAACAATTGCGAAAGGGCTCCAGGGTGTGTTAGAGGAGTTCAACCTGTTGGGATCAATTGTTATGCTTGTCGCCGACACAACAAGCGTGAATATCGGCAAAAGGACAGGCGTTGTTGTTCGACTGCAGCAAATGTTCGAAGATAAAGGTCACCCTAAACCCGAGTTCATCAGTTGCCAGCACCATGTCTTGGATCGGATTCTTTGCGTTGTCATGGACGATGAGCTTCATGGGTTGACTAAATCACCAAACATAGAGTACATCTTTGTACAGGATTTGATGAGCAATTATGATAAACTGAAACCAGCCTTCAGCAACTGTAAAACTAAGATTGAGGAAACAGGCGGCTGGACAGACGACATGAAGTTTCTCTATCACCTCACGCGTGTTTTCCGTCACTTCACTGAGATGAATGAGGTCCCCATTGTAAAGTTTCAAAAGATCCCAAACATCAGCAATGCACGTTGGATGTCTTGTTCCATTCTAGCCCTTCTTGAGTTCCTTTTGATGCCTGACACCGGGAGCAGGCTGCGTAAAATGTGTTCATTCATTTCTTACTCATGGGCTAACCATTGGTTCAGCACCCACTTGTTCCGCGCTGAAGATTTTTATGAACTATCTGCAGCTCTGAATGAATATCCAACAGGTCTCAAATGCTTGAAAAAACACTGGAAAACAGATGAATCTCTAATCAATATTGCCCAAAGCAACCAGTGCTGTGAGCATGCAGTCAAAGTTATGCAAGAATTGCACGGGTCCTGCCGCAACAAGGACAACCTATTACTGAGATTCCTCCTGTCCAATGACATTATTGTAACTAATTTACTTCCTTGTGTGTTTGATGACCCTATATAATGTTTTATATATATATATATATATATATATATATATATATGTGACTCATAAGCTTGTGTTCAATCTTGTATATGCTGCCAGTGACTTCAAAGACTGGACAAAAAACTGACAAATAAAAATTTTTAAATCATTTTGTGCGTGAGGTTTTTTTTTATCAAATCACCTTGAGGGTAAGGTTTTATCTAATCTTTAATTAAAGCTCATCAAATTATGACACAGGGATATGAGGTTGTGTAAAAAAGTCATCACCCTAATACACATGTCCTAAGAAATGACATTTTGTTCAGGAAAATAGACGTATTATTAATTTTCGACTATACCATTTTAACACACCTTGGATTGTCGTAATTACGGTGTTCCTGTCACAATTTCAGAATTTCTATCCTTCAATTTTTTTCTTCTAGATGGTAGGTTATTTTTTAGATTTGAATGCTCCAATTGTATTTAAGCACATTAAAAGTTTTACGTTATTGCCATTTTCTCTTATTTATAAACATATATATATATATATATATATATATATATATATATATATATATATATATATATATATATATATATATATATATATAAATCCTTGGCGTACGTCCAACATAATATAGAACACATGACTGAGCGTGGTCATACCATCCGGTCATACTTGAGAAATACCAGGTGGTTTCCAATATTCTAAATAAAAATTTGCTAAATAATGTAATAAAGATTTTTTCAGACTCACAAAAGATGACGTTTTATAAAGAAATTTCTCTGTAAATAGGGCATAGATAGTAATAATCATAATACCAACTTGTACTAATGCTGTTAATAAAAATAATAATTCTGTTAATAGTAATAATATTAATAATAACTAATAAAATGTTATTTCAGGGCGTTGTATCAGTCATGAATTTCGAGGTGTCTGTTGATGTGATCATTGCCCGAGTGGCAAGCTTCCAACCGCCCCCTATCCCTCGCTTTATATTCTCTCTTGCGATGACTTCTGTCTCTTGTTACTTCATATCGTGATCCTCTTTCGTGCTGGACGATGCAATTGCAGAGAGTGGATCATTTCTTCCAACGTCTCGTAGGTGTTTTTTTATTCTTGTTTTAGGCATTTTTCCCATTTAGTTGCCCGGCAGCCAGCGTAATTGGCCTTGTAAGCAATGCCAGAACGATATATGGTTTCCAACTAATCTTTTACCATGGTTTGTTGGACACTTTCATTCCATGGGGTCGGCGGAGTAATATCCGAGGTTACTTCTTAATATTTGATCTCCAATTTCTTGTCTTCTTCAGGCCGTTTCTATTCTTTGAGGGTAGGCCCACTCATCCAACTTCTGTAAGAAGCTTTTTGGATGATCACAAACATCGTCAAGAACTATCTTCCCATCGAACCGCAATAATTTGGGGATTCAACGTACTGAAACCTCGCTTAGTTTAATTTTAGTAAATGGAATGTAAACTTATTTGAAATTATGAATGAAGGAGTTGTTAATCACTTCATTGGCAATTCGTATGTTTCATTTACATCACAAGTTTTTCCACAGCCTCGATGTTTTCTTGTGAACCTGCTGAATCTGATCGTCCCATGGTGGATTTGTGTTTCAAGCTCCAATTAATTATTAATCTATCGATAAATTATACCCTCTGGTTCGCCACTTTCACTTAAAAACAATTTCCACACGTTTATTAATATCTGAAGGACGATTTCCTTCATATCATAAAGAGATAATTATGGCTAGCTGTGAATTTAGGGCACTTTTCATTGTTCTGAGAAATAAGGCTAAAGTTTTCCCGCTTTTTATCAGATACAGATTTTGGTGGGTATTTCAATATTAAATTCTGACTCTGGGCAGTGTTTCCAAGGTTGGTGAGTGTTTAGAAAGGGGAGGTGGTATTCTAGGATTAGTGTTGAGAGAGAGGGGCTAGTAAAGCTCTGATTCGACGATCCTGAGTAGATTCTGAGACGGCGTGGGAGCGTTTGGGTATGGCATTTTGAGGCTGGTTTTGAAGTGAAAAGTGGTTATGTATGTGTTTCATTGTGTTTGGCTGGATTTGGGAGAGGTTAGATGAAATGGATGTAGTGGGGGTGACTTTTATGGATCAGGGAGGGGACGGGAGGAACGAAGAGGGTGTGTAGTGTAGGTGACAGGGAGAGCAACTTTGTGGAAACTATCATGTTCAGGTGAGGATAATTTTTGCTTCAGTTTGGAGGTGGGGTAGAAGGAAAGGTTTTATGGTATGGTTGTGAGACGGAGTGCAATGTTTTAGGTTGTTTGTGTCTTGTGTAGGTTTGTGTCAGGTTTGGGCTATATTCGAAGATTAGGTTACATATTTTTTTTTTGGGGGGGGGACAGTCTACATAGAATGTCAGGGTTTCTTTGCATTGCCGTAGATGGTGTTAGTGAGGGTTCTGAAGATGTTTGTAATTGGATATAACCTTTGAGGTTATGTTGGTTGTGTGGGGAACGAAGATCATGTGTTGGTGTAGGATAATGCCCAGCAGTATTACGGTTTAGTTGAATGGGGATCATGATGCGTGTGGTGGTTTGATTACGTTTATATATATATATATATATATATATATATATATATATATATATATATATATATATATATATAATTTTCAATGAGAAGACAATGGCGAGGAGTAGACTTAAATCTAACATCAATAAAATCTTTATTACGATTGAGTAGTGCAACGTTTCGACCTTACGGTCATCTTCTGGCTCTAGAAAACATATTAAGATATACAAATATACAAAATAGGTTTGAGTGTTCACCGCAAATTATAATTATAATAACAAGTGAGTAAAATACAACGATTTAAGGAAAGAAGTAATGTAAAATTGTACAGAAAAAAACATTAAAAAAAACTAACTAATAAAAGAGTGACTTCAAGTTCTGGAACTCTTGGTGGATTTGGAGGAAGGATGAGCAAATCCACCAAGAGTTCCAGAACTTGAAGTCACTCTTGAAAAAAAAACAAATTTCCGTCACTCTTAATTTAAAGGAGAATAAAACAGTTTTTAAATAACATATATTACCCTCCCTTTCCTGAAATCACTGCACCTAAAGAAGTTAGATTTCTTGTTCCTGAGATGGGTTTTTTGAATCGAACCTTCAGAAAAGATATCTCTGAACTATTAGCAAATTTTTTTATGCAAACTGAATTAAAAGTTGTTTTTTCCAACAACCACAAAACTGGAAAAAAATTTTAAATTGAAGATCAAACTTCTAAGGACTTACGTAGTGGTGTAGTTTATTTTTACTCTTGTCCAGAGTGTACCTCTGGAAAATATGTTGAAAGCACCCTACGTACCCTTCAAGCCCGTTTTTTCTCTCACATGGGCATCAGCCTTAGAACAGGCAAACTTCTTAATAAAAAAGAACATTCTTCTATAAGAGAGCACTTGATTTAATCCCAAACAATTACATCCTTGAATGACTTCGAGATTTTGGACTCCAACTCAAACCCACTGTCACTACGTATCTCTGAATCTATTTATATCAAAACACTATCTCCCTCACTCAATTCTGATTCCTCTTCTATTACATTAAACATCCTTTAAACGACCACTACTAGCAAAACTGTTATATTTCCCGTCACCTCTCTACCACACCATATTCTAACTGGATATCAAAGATTCAAGGTATGTTTCTCATTTGATCCGTTTGGTTTTGTATTGATTTTTGTTTTGTTGTTTTTAAAGCTTTTATTAGCCAGTTTTTTAGTTATTTTTTCTGTACAATTTTACTTTACTTCTTTACTTAAATCATTGTATTTTACTGCCCTATAATTATAATTTGCGGTGACCACTTAAACCTATTTTGTATATTTGTATATCTTAATCTGTTTTCTAGAGCGAGAAGATGACCGTAAGGTCGAAACGTTGCATTACTCAATCGTAATAAAGATTTTTTGATCTTGGATTTAAGTCTATTCGTCGCCATTGTTTTCTTATTGAAAATTAAATCAAGGCTGCACAGCGAAAACTACCTGGATTATATATATATATATATATATATATATATATATATATATATATATATATATATATATATATATATATATATATATATATATATATATATATATATATATATATATATATAGAGAGAGAGAGAGAGAGAGAGAGAGAGAGATAGAGGGAGAGTGAAAGAGAGGGAGAGAGGATGGAGAGCGGGTTTAGACGGGGGAAATAGAGATGTGTGAGTAAAAGGGGGGAGATGGGGAATAAGGGTAGGGGGAAGGAGGGAGGGAGATAGGGGGATAGGGAGAGTAGGAGGGAGAGATGAGATAGAGGGTGGAGGAGGGGGGAGAGTAGGAGGGAGAAGGGGAAGGAGAGATGAGGGAGAGAAGGGGGTTATATATATATATATATATATATATATATATATATATATATATATATATATATATATATATATATATATATATATAAATATATATATATATATATATATATATATATATATATATATATATATATATATATATATATATAAATAAATATATATATATATATATATATATATATATATATATATATATATATATATATATATATATATAAATATATATATATATATATATATATATATATAAATAAATATATATATATATATATATATATATATATAAATATATATATATATATATATATATATATATATATATATATATATATATATATATATATATATATATATATATATATATATATATATATATATATATATATCAAACAACCTAGATAATGTAAATAAACCGTCCGTATATTTGATTTTACATATAAAAAGAACAAGTCACAATACGCGCATGGACGACTAAAGGGTGTAAAAGTATATGAGATCGAAAGTTGTATTTATTCTACTCGAATTTAAATAATTATTTAAATTCGGTGGTAAACATTAAATACAAAATCTCGTCATTTCTACCCAAAGGAAGCTCGAAACTACGGAGCAGCTGACTGCATTTTTGTACCTACGGTGACGCAGCTATTCAACGGGCGGACTGCTTCCATCACACACACACACACACACACACACACACACACACACACACACACACACACCACTTTTGAAGAGGCTCTCGTTCTATTTGGGAATCACTTGAAGAATTAATGTATTCTGAATATAGTGATTAAAAAAAATAGTGAATACAAAAATCAAACTCCAGTTTTCCTCGCAGATTTGAATGGTTTAATTTTTGCTCATGGAGTGTTTGGTTTCTACAGGGTGGACCAAAATGTACTTTTCCTTAAAATATAGCTTTGATAAATAAAATAATATTAACCTAAACATTTATATTTTTATTTGCATATCCATCGGAGCCTTAATTTTAAAATAGATTTTTTTATTATTTTTAGATAGATTTTTTCATTTATTTTTTTTACTTTTAAATTTTCTTAAGGGAAGCTAACTTTTGCTTCAACCTATATTTAATTAGCAAAAAAGGCGAAAACCAACGAGGGAAACATAAGGTTTTTTATGTTGCTTCCTAAATAAAATTGTTAAGTTAATGGAAGTGAAAATGTGAGTTGACAAAGGAAGCGAATGCTTGGGCTTTTAGACACTGCTGTGGAAGAGAGGGGTAGGCGAGGGGAGTGGTAGGGGAGGGGAGAGTGGTAGGGGAGGGGATTGGTAGGGGTAAGGGGAGGGGTATGCCTACTCCGCCCCCCCTTGGGGCAATGTAGGCCTATCTGCAGGACGTGGAGATTAAACGGAACAAGAAGGTTCTATGGGGAAAGGCAAGGGGGGGGGGAGAAAGTGGCTGATGGTAGTTAGTTAATTTTGCCCCTCGTTCCCTTTCAAGCGTGGCCAAAATCCCCCGACTGAATAATGAAATTTATATAAAGATTAGCATGACAATAGCTGGCAAGTCCAAATATATTAGGGGGCAGTCTTTGTTGAGGTAGAAGGTGTAAAAACAGCGGTAGTGCCCTTTAGCCATTAATCAGCGGACAAAGAACTCTTCGTGGCCCAAGGGAGAGCCACCCACTCTGCGTCAGGGGTGTGTGGATATCCAAACCCCCTTTGGGAGGTTCTGAGATGGCAAAGTGATGTGTTGTCTGAACGAACAAAGGGGGAAGCCTTGCGGCGATTGGGCGTGTGCGTGGTGACCTACGCGACCGGAGCTGTGCGACCGCAAGCCGCAGACTCGACGCACGCCTGAGTGGCGGCAGCTCCCTACCTGCGCTGAATTTTTGTGTCCGTTCTCCCTGTAATCGAGCCCTGGTAGCTGGAAATCCCACGCTTCATGTACAAGGTTAGTTAGAACCCTTAAATAAGGGCCAAGGTACAGAATTAACACCTAAAAGCAGAATGTGAATCTATAAATTAAATAGGGACAGATTAAATGGTGGAATTAGTAGTATTAAGAGTTACTAAAACTTATTGATAGTTTATCAACTGCGCCCATTAAGATACAGAAGAACCCACACTCATTTTTCATCTCGTATCACACATAATGACCGTAAATAAATATGCCACTTATTTCAGTCACAAACCGCCCCATGCTGTTTAGTGGACAAACCACGTTCCTTATTTGCATCATCTAAAGGGGCTTTAAATTTGGCGGGAATTTATTGGCGCCAATGCGCGTTAATGGCAAGCAGACAGCCAAGTGTCACTTTTCGCGCCATTTTATTCGAGGGAGCGATGGATTGTGCGGCAGATACGCGCTCTAAACTTATCCGAGCTTCCTACATTAAGTGAATTAGGGCATACGAATTAGATCATGCGTCGAGAGAAAGGCAAAAGTTGCGAAGCGTGCACTCAAACATACTGGAGGTGAGCATGTGCGTTCCAACTCATCCATTAGCTTTTGAGGGAAACTATCGATGACTCTTCCGTCTGCTTTCTAGAGGAGAGGTTCTCACGCCGGAGAAAATTCCAGTATTCTGAACATACTTTTTTTTGGACTTGCACGAACAAGAAAAGGTGCATTCACTACCCTGGGATAGATGTATTTTCTTTTGGATATTATTAATTTGTAAGAGAGGAAATCAATGGTGGAATTGACGAAAGGAATTTGTTTAACTATTTGAATTTTTAAATTAGCGCCATAAATCGACCTTCCAATGCCTTCTACCGGAATAAAATTAAATTAAAGTAACGAACTCGCGTCGCCAAAGATCATTTGAAAGAACGCCTTCATTGTTGATTTGCGTCACGAGTGGGATTTGAGCCGTAGGAGGTAGCGCAATAGTGTAAGAATGAAACCGGTGCGGGTTTTTAGTTGCGTACAAGCAATTCTATAAGTTAATATTTCGGTCTGTAGGTAGAGGTCGGTAGGATTGTAATCATTTTACTTTTCAATGAGTTTTTTTGGCAATAACATCGTAACAATTCGGCCGATTCTGACGAAATTTGAAACCCTTATGTTGTTATACATTCTCTTTCGAATGATATATTTTTGCCAAGGTCCTCCCAAAGTTAGCCGGGTAATTATTAAAAGAAAACTAACTATGGGTCGGATTGACCTACTTGTTAAAAGCTTTGAAGGTCGTAGGGTCATAAGCCAGAATGATTGAGAGCACGCGACTTACTTCTGTTGACCTTCTTCCGTACTACACTTAAAATCATTTTTACCTAATTCTTAATGCTCACAAAGGGCCCACTAATTTTATAATAACAAAATGGAGGTTGGATTAATTCTAAAAAGCACATAATTGTAATTTAACACGTTCAAGGCCACATGCGCCACCGGTGGTACAGACAGAATTCCTTCCAAATGCCACATGTACCACAGGTGGTACATTTCAATTTAATTGTAGGTTTATATACTTTCAGAAACTAAAAATTTGGATGGAAGGAAAGAGTTTGCTAACTGAAATACCTTTTATTAAGAAAAAATCTTGCGCGGAAGCAGGAACGCTACTGAGCGCTTCTTGGGAAAGTGTCTCTGGTATTTCAAGGGAAAGGTGACTCGTGGGCGTTTCTTGGGAAAGTGTCTCTGGTATTTCAAGGGAAAGGTGAGTGTGGGCGCTTCTTGGGAAAGTGTCTCTGGTATTTCAAGGGAAA
Organism: Ceratothoa steindachneri; assembly: GCA_963969495.1. Classification (NCBI taxonomy): domain Eukaryota; kingdom Metazoa; phylum Arthropoda; class Malacostraca; order Isopoda; family Cymothoidae; genus Ceratothoa; species Ceratothoa steindachneri. Next base: position 21,465,913 of record OZ018328.1, on the reverse strand, counting down.
GGTGAGTCGTGGGCGTTTCTTGGGAAAGTGTCTCTGGTATTTCAAGGGAAAGGTGAGTGTGGGCGCTTCTTGGGAAAGTGTCTCTGGTATTTCAAGGGAAAGGTGAGTGTGGGCGTTTCTTGGGAAAGTGTCTCTGGTATTTTAAGGGAAAGGTGAGTCGTGGCCTTGAACGTGTATTAATAATGAGTTCTCAGAGTATTATTATTATTTACTCACTTCGCTTCTCCTCGTATTTACTATTATCTACCATCTACTTGACGTGACACGGCGGGGCGCTACAAGGCAGGGCTCTACTGCCAAAGGTAGATGAGACTTTTGTGAATTATTTTTCTCCTTTCTACTGTCCTCCCCCTCTTTTTCCTACTGGTCGCGGGTCGTGGCTTAGCCTAGTGGAAATTCCACTTCTGATCACAGTGAAGTTAATCTACATCGGGTATGTTTAGTCGTCGGTTGTAGCCCCGATTAGGATCGCCTTCTTGGCGGCTCCTATACGCTTTAAATACCAGGGGTTCAGATCCTACGTTAATCAGTAGATCTCCACTGAAAAATAAAAGGCACTTTTAATGAGTCCTGAGTGGTAATACTCCTACTAAATTCTTCTCCCTACTGAACCCCAGGATGTCCTTCGGTCAGCATCAGTTTTCATTTACTCACCCCCATCCCTGCTTAACGGGACCCCTTGTAGAGAAGGGTGTGTTGACCCCGGGTTAGATTAGGACCCAGTCGTTGACTTTATACCTTATTTAGCGACCTCAAATATGCAGGATTGTACGGAACAGACGGTCAATCCAGTCTGTTTTGGATACACTTTCCTATTAACTTAAGGTTCACCCACACACTTGAATATATAGGTGTGTAATGATTTGTAGTGTAGGTTAATTGATAGATCCGTATTTTAACAATAATGTAAGATGATCCATAATATCCAGCTCTTGCACATCCATTCATCAATACGCATAGATGGGCACCCAGAGGATAGGGGCTAGGCAATTTAACTGAAGGTTTTAAGAGCTCTGTAATTTTTTTTTGTTTTTTAACGTGATAAAATATAAGTGAGATACGACATAGGTTTATTTTTACTATTTGAATTTAATTTCTGTGCTAAAGGTGAATGATTAGTTATAAACGTGATTTTCAACATTTTAGCTAAAAAATCTAGAGTGCAATCTTACGCAAAGAGTGTAGGAGCTTGACGTAGCCTATGAGCAAATAAGGCTTAGGGAGCTTGACGTAACCTATGAGGAAAGTGAGGTTAGCAGGCTTGACGGAGTTTATGAGCAAAATAGGCTTAGGGAGCTTAACCTAGCCTATGAACAAAATAGGGTTAGAGGGCTTGGCGTAGCCTATGGACAAAATAGGGTTAGGAGGCCTTGGCGTAGCCTATGGGCAAAGACAATATGAGACCTTGCTAAGACTAGGAATTAACATAACATAATTTCACAGATGACAAAAGCCACAAGGGCCTATCAAAGGTCATCCACATCTGTCAAGCCCGTCCACAAAAGGCATCTAGAGGATTGTGTCAGATCATGCATCTACAATATACTTACAATTTAAACAATCCACAGGAATGAACCCCCCAAAAAAGTCATCATTATCATCAATGTTCATCAGAATCCCAATCACCCATAAGATACAATAATATAAAAACTCTATCTACAGGAATGAGTCCAGAATACCCCCTCCCCCCAAAGTTAACTCTCTCTCATTGGCTGTTTCAAAGGCATAGAGTAAATTTTCAAATTTTGTATATATGTACATCCAACTGCATGTCGCCCTGTTTCCTAATCATATAAGTCGATTTTGTGCAAAATTTTCTAATGATCAGAACAGATTGAGAGGTCGCTCGAATTGTTCCCTTTTTAAGTTCATGAAGAAAAATACCTCACCAATGACTCATCACCTAATTCTCTCCTGTTTTTGTTGCAGGTGAATTTTGATATAGCTAGACGTATTGCGGCATCATTTTGGCTCCTTGGACATTCTGAAGAATAGATCACTGCTTCCTGACTCCCATCCAACAGCTAAGTCCTTCGTAATAACTCTGGCTCATTTTATTCTATATTATATTATTTACAGGATTATAGACAAACAAAGTCTCACGCATGCTCGATGTCAGTTCAAGAAAGGAAAATTTTGTAATGATCAGAACAGATTTAAAGCAGTTATTTTTAGCGATTTTATACCCTAAATATTTATCAATTCTAAACATATTGACTGAGGTGATTTTGATGACTTGCTCGGGTACGTTATTATATATTTAAGTAATTTTTTTACGAAAAAAGTTTTCTGCTGTTGCGGGTTTAAATTAATAAGCTTTTATGCTATTAGTTTTAGTGACCGCTCACTTAGTTTACTCAAATAACAACTCGTAATTTATATTCGTGAAACGGCTTATCTTTTAAAAAAATTCATGAGTTGAATGCACAAAAGACAGTTTTCAAGTGATAGAAAATTAAGTTTAGCTTCATATGATTTATTGTTTTGTAAGGTTAAGATTTCTTAAAATAGACAGGGAGAACAAAACTGAACCACATATTCCAAAAGAGGGCGAACAAGCGCTCTATATAATGGAAGAATATATCTTTCGCAGGTGTGGCCACATTAAATTGTTATTATTTTATTATTAGACATCAATACAGAATTTTTTATTTCTCTAACCACCTCAAGACTGCCAAAACTATAAAAATGACCAAACTTATAATGAAATAAAAATAGAAAAGATCGATATAAATAATACAAAACTCATCGCCGTGCATCCTAGAAGTCCGTTCATTATTTCTAGCTGCTATGACAACACTACTTTGGAGCTCTTAGGTCGCTCGAAATTAATACACCGAAATCTTCTTCTAACATAACCATGCTCAAATTATGATCACCCATATTGTACACTTCCCACCTTACATTTATTTCACTGCTCTAGGTCATTTTGTAAATTAACTAGACCACAATGATTTGTCCTATTTCCCTTTTTTCTATCATCACAAATTTTGAAATTTTGTATAATAAATTACTATGAAGTTCGTTAAAATAGATCAAGGGTGTCGAATCCTTTAGTTGAGGGATCATTTTAGTTAGTTTTGACTCTTTCAAAAACGTAAATGGGGTCACATTTACTTGCTGAAGTAATTTTAAAGAGAAACTTGTCGCTGCATGCAATCACATTTTTTACATCTTCCCCTCACCAATTGTCATTCTGATCTTTATGTGAATTCCATTATCCAAAGAATCGTGGATACATGTTAAGAATACAGAGTATCGAAATATTTGCCACAAAGGTCATCGCAGAGTATAAACAATATCTCACACATACTACACACATAAACTACATCTTTCGCACTTAATTTCTGCAACGTCAATTCAGTGAAAGTTCTAACTATAGATAGGAGGTAAATTGCCATACACCTCTATGTACTATTCCAGGTGTGACTGAATTTCGCCGTGTTACTACCCACATCATCACATGACTTATGTTTTAGAGTAAGAGTCAGATAGTCGTTGTGAAAATCGGACTGTAAGATAGAAAGGGTGAAATGATTATTAGCTGTGTGAATAAATTACTTTTTTATCATCGATTGTACAAATTTGGGAGTCGTTGCACCCTATTTTGGATTTCGTGATATTGAGAAAGTGTGTTCTGCGATTGCATGCCTTCTTCTGCATCTACTCTCGTTAAACGGATGCTGTCAAAACTACAGGGTGGCCTGAAGTCTTGTCATATCCTGTAAATATTGTTTTAATCTTGTATTTCAAATATTGTTTTAATTTTATATTTCAGATGACCGAAAATCTTGTTATCCCCTGTAAATATTGTTTTGATTTTTTATTTCAGATGTGTTTAATATTATAATATTGTTATTCTATTGAGAGTGAATATACTAAAACCAATACGTGTGTTTAATATTATTATATTGTTCTTATTTCTTGTCGGTAGGGGATTACAAGACTTTCGGACCACCCTGTAGTGTGTAAGTTAGTTAAACTGGAGTAACCTGTGTAGCAAAGAGTAATCTGATAACTTTGTGATACATAAAACTCGAATATTAGGTGCTTCCGCTAGCAGTAGGTTGGGTTTTCGTGCAAAGTATTTCGTCGCAATTTGCCTTTCCAAGAGTTTGTTTGCGCAGATAACCTTAAAAACTCTTCCTTGCAAAGCATCGAACGGCTGAGCGTTTTTATGTCCGCATCTTCAGCCATTTCTGCTTGAACTTTGATATCTTTCATAAATATTTAAGTATTTTAATCCTAAATAAGAGGGTGATAATATACGAAATAGGATCTCTTTAGCACCCACAAGTAGCATTTAACATCCATTGAACTTGGTTTATGATTAATCGTTGACTAGAGTGAAAACTATAACATATGGGGAATTTTAACTATTATTCTCAGCCTTCATATGTCGTTTTCACCATAAGCCTAGAATATATTGCAAATAATGTTGGATTCATATCTCTCATACATACACATCCAAAGTTTTTAACCTTAGCCCCTTCCGCAAGATTCTTCTATCACCCTTCTTACTCCTAACCATTAGAGGATTTTAAAGTACTGAAATCACTTGCTATTACAAGCGTCGATTGAAACGTGAAACGAACTAAACTTACCATCACATTCGCTTTTTTATTAACTTGAAACCACCTTTTTTGGAGGAGAAATCTCCTCCTCTCCATGTCCCCATCCTTTTAATTTCCGATTCTCCCGCTTGTTAACATATATAAATTGAATGAATTTTTCTGTTTACTTCCTCCACTTGCTTTAGCTAGATTTCTCTTTCTCTGCAGCTGACTTCTTTTTCCAGCCGATTATAGCTGTTGTGTTTCCTTTGCCACGCTGCAAATTGCCCACGAATTGTATTCTCCGCCGCTTGTTTATATACTGATTAGCCTCCGTTTCTCAAACGCTTATCAAGCTGTCCATCGGCGTCGTTCATCACGGATGACAATGGATGAGAAAACGAATGTAGGAGATTGGAGAAGTGCACAAGTTTGATCTGATGGCAAATTAAATTCTTTTAAAGCAATTCATCTATTTCTCTCAGAGAAAGAGATGTCTCATAATGATTTAAGCGACTTTAAGTAACTTTAAGACAAGCAAACAGACAGGTGTGTGTGATGGATGAATGGTAATGGATTGCGTGAACATGTGCACCCCTTATCCTCCTCTGCCCCACAAATACGTAGAAAACAAGGGATGTGAGACTGAGTCATTCACATTGTATGGAGTGAAAGTGCTTAGCAAAATAATAATGCTCGATTTATTCCCAACTGTTAATACGACTAATCTCGACTTGATAGTATTATCTATAAGCTGATGCCATTCGAGAAACCTACTATGGGTTTTTATCGTTTTAAAAATAAGGTATTATATTATTATTAGTAACGGGGTGATGCCAACTTGAAAGCACAATATTATTATTACAAAAGTTAAGGTATTATTCACGATGTACAGCTGTTCAGTTGAGAATATAACCATACTTACTATTCTTAAACAACAATGTCCAACTGATAGCTATATTAAAGATGGATCCCTCAATATTAGCAAAGAGGAATGTTAATATTATCAATAAATTATGAATTTAGTAGTAATATATCAACATTATGGAGTAAATTGGATAGAGGTGCCCTCAGAATGACCCAAGTAGGGTTGCTCAACTTTAATTTCCCAACTCTAAGCTCGCGTTGCCTTTCAGAGCATACAGAGGGTGGGACTGAGAGCGGTAATCTCTCAGGCTTAGCCCCAGTTTGCGCAAATCGATAAAAAGTGAGCTGGTTTAACGCTCTCTAATGTCTCACGCAAAGATGAAATTAACTTATTCTTGGCGGCTGTGACCTCGCCAGTGGCTGCCAGAAGAGACGATAAAAATAAATTTAGACGAATCTTGTACCAAATGATGCCTTTGATGCGTTACGTCTTCAAAGACACATCTTACGTCACGTGTGTACACGAATTTGGAGTAAATGCGTTAAGAAACAATACACACTTGTATGGAGTGGTTGGTTTGGTAGTGTTGGTAGATATTTCTAGTCTTCTCCCCTTCTGGGGGTCAGAGGGCAGGCAAACGTATAACGAATAGAGGAAGAATAAATATGACAAAAGAAATGGAAAAGATGGGGATTAGAAGATTAAAGAGCAGGGGGCTGCCCTCCCATCTCCAAACCATCAAATGGAGATGTTTAGTGGATCCCAAGATATTCCCTACTTACCATCCACGAACAATCATGTACAAAAGTCCTAATTTGGTATCCAACTCTAATAAAGGTAATCATTTTAATCAATGTTATTATAATCAACATAATTTAGGGATTTTAGTATTATTATTGCAATCCAGTTTAAGCACATTATTAGTATTATCGCTATTTTAGTTACGTACGCTATTATTATTACTACGGTTCCCTTGTGTTGTCATTAGTAACAGTATTATCAGTTTTTAGGGTATCGATAGTCTTTCTTTGTTGATGATACCCTTGTTCGTGGGCACTTCCATGAGCGCCTTTCCGCTCTGCAAAACAAGGGCCGATGCAGGGTTTAGCTGTCTCAGCCTCCTGCCCCTCCTCCTACGTGGCTGTGACCCCCATAGAGGACACCAAATTTGGGAATGGCGACGATAAATCGATCTTCGCTTCGCGATTGATGCCAATGCCCCCCCCCCCAGAGGAGGGTTTTTTAAAAATTAAAGGCACTCATCTGGCGGCTATCAGCAGGGGCATGGTCGCCGAAATTAACAATTAATATTTCAATTATTTAGCATAAAAATAGGTAAAATAATTTTAAAAAACTACCACAAACCACAACCAACATAAAATCTGAAAACTGACAACAACTATGAATAAAAACAACCACAACTTAAAACCATCGAACAAACACTAAAAACAACCACAACTTCCAACCAAGAAAACAAAAAAGGTAATAAGGACCCCCTCCTTCGAAAAGCATGATCAGGTGTTGGAGGGAGGTGAGCTCCCTCCAAGGGCCGAGCAATCCCCCCCCCTAGCCTCCCAAAGAGTATATACAGTGGAGGAGGAGGGGGAAAAGGGGCTTGTTAGGAAAGGGGCACTGATACTAACAACCGTGACACTCGGGAGGGAGGGGGGGGGAGGAAACAGAATACTGTAAGGGGTTTAATGTATAGGAGTGATCGGGAGTGAAGAGGAACCCCCACGGAGGTCCTAAAGCAAACCACACAAACAGGGATCCGACGCACGTAAGTCGAGCGGCACTTGAAAACGCGAAGCTCAAATCTCTTTTCGGCCGCTTCCTCCCGCTAAGGTCCCCTTCACACGAGGCCACCATGGTGGCGCCACTAAGTTATTTTGGTGCCGTCACCATTTTTCTTGGTCACCAACAGAGCTCATTCTCGTTATGGCCACAAATGAAAGCCTTATTTTTGTAATTAGTTCCGTTAGTTTCCATCTAAACATCTGGTGGCGCCACCTAGCTTGGCCGCGCATAAAAACGCATTGCCTCGTTATCATAAATATGGCCGCTCCACCACGTTTGAAAGGTTACATTTGAATTATGGCAAACATGGTGGCCTCGTGTGTAAAGACCTTAACCCCCCATGACAGGGGTGGTGCCGGGGCGCGGGACCCACAGAAGGAGGTAGGGAACGACTGCGCAATCCAGTTCCTTCTTAGTCCCGTTCAATTCCCAATCGTTCCTTTCCCGCCCATGAACCTGAATTCAGCCTCTCCAGCTTTAATTCCAGCCAATACATAAAGCCAGATGTTTTTTGTGTGTGTGTGTTGTGAACGAGGGTGAGTGCGTCTAAGGGGGGCGGAGATACGAGTGTGAGTAAAGATGGGCGTGGCACCTAAATGCGGCTAGTTTGTAGTTGTTCGAGTGTATATATATATATATATATATATATATATATATATATATATATATATATATATATATATATATATATATATATATATATATATATATATATATATATATATATATATATATATATATATATATTTGATAGCTAGAAATGTTAACAGAAGCAAGTGTGTGAAAGATGAGTTAAAGATCCATCGAGTGTTGGAGGGAAGTATAGTGTGGTGGTGTGTATGGAGAGAAAACTTCGTGTATAATAGCGTCCAAAACTAGAGAACAAAATCTTCACTGGAAAATACTCTTTTAATTTACAAGAACAGCGTACGGAATATTCTTTGAAATTTTCTTCTCAGATTGTACAAGTTTCATTTCATTGATCAGTGGGTGAAAAAAAGCTTCAAGGAAAGAAAACTAGAGAACGATGTTGGTTTGGTACTACCTGTGGTGTGTACTTCTAATAGTAACACCACTCCCCTCTATTCTTATTACCAAATCTTAGCGCGATTGTTTTTTTTTTTAAAGACGATCACTAACAAGGGTACCAGTGAGTAGCCTCACTGGGTGTGAGGTAGAGCGTTCAACCCTCCTTAGCTTGATTCCGTTCCGCAAGCAAAGCGGGCGCTCTCCTAGAACGGTACTCGTGCCCATTAAATGAGGCATAGACGACGCAGGAACTAGGGGGGAGGGTGGGGTCCGCGAAAGGAAGAAATGCAGAGACGGAAGATAAGCAAAGAGGGACGGGTAAATAAATAATCACATTTATTTACTTCAAAAAAGATTTATCAAATATAGACACATGACAGGGTTTCACACACACACGCACACACACTTGCTTGCGCAACCTCACATACAAATACACTCGCCTGCCAAGCCACACACAAACAGGCCTGTCCAACAACACACACACACACACACTCGCATTTGCAACCGCACACATAGTCGCCTCTGCAATAACACACACATACACTCGCCTTCCGCAACCACACATGCATATACTCGCCTGCGCAATAAAACACACACATTCGCCCCCGCAACTAAATAAATTTGCATATACACACTCGCCTCCGAAACCACACACACATACACTCGCCTAAATAACAAAATACACACTCTCGCCCCCCCCCCCCCACTCGCCTCCGTAACCACACTAGCCTTCGCAACCACACACACATAAGCACTCGCCCCCCCAACCTCACACACTCACCTGAGCACCCCCACTCCCATTTGCCTGAGAAAATTACACAGACAATCGGTGGAGCAGCTTCACCCCACACACTTGCCTGCGCAATCTCACACTCACACACAAACAAACTTTGGTCAATTAAAGTTTATCTAAATTTAGTGGCGCTTTTCAAGATGAAATATCAGACTTAAGTCGACCCCTCCTTAGGGGTGACGGTCGAAGGGGGTAGGGAGGGGTCCGACAAAAAAAGGCGAGCGAAGGGTGTGGGTGTGGGGAGCATAAGGGAAAATTAAATGTTAATTTGGGGGGGGTCTCATAAATGCACTGTGTTTATCTCTGGCAAAAGGATTTATTTGGTCAGGAAATGCCCCCAAATATCAGGAGTGCGCAACGACCGAGAAAAATTGGGCAACAAAGTTTCCGCAATGAATAAAAAGTATTTTTTGGTGGATTTGTAATGAATTTTGCCACTAATTTATTGGTGTTATTTTGTAGCAAATCAAGTAACCAATTCAATGCCAGGGGTCTGGCACTTTGAGGGCCGTTGATTGATCGTTGGCACGTCGGTCGATCGTGAATTGGGCTGAGTACATCTGCTCCTGTTCAAAAGCGAACCGATTGATAAAGATTAGAGGAAATGGGGTAGAGTCGGGGCAAGGTCAGCGCAGTTTCCTTCTCCACTAAGAGGGTGCGGTCTGGGGCAGCCAGGAGGACAGGCAGAGGTCACCCCAAGGCTTATTTGGTGGCTAGAAAGCGCCGCTTCTTATTAGAAAATCAGCCATTTAGTTGGTAATGAATAATACTGATAAGGATAATAATGATAATAATAATAATAATAATAATCATAATAATATATGTTTTATATGGCCCCCTTCAATAACTTGAGCCTTCGCCGCAGGGCACCCGTCCATCGACTAGGAAAAGGCCTGACAGAAGAGGCGGGTTTTCATAGCCCGCTTGAAAGAGGCAGGCGAGGAAGAGGGGCAGTCTACCAAGAGGCCGACTATTCCACAGCTTAGGAGCAATCAAAGACGAGTGAGGGGAACCGAAGCAGATGGGTACTTCATGAAAGAAGTGGTCTTAATTGTCAAAGGATTAAAAAGAATTTGGTATGTGCGGAACGGAGGGAGAAAAGTCAATGGATGCAGATAAACCGGTGTGTGTTTGAAAGAGATATAAAAGCCCCTCCCCCATCCCCTATTAAGCAACATCAAACCCCATTGAATAAAACTTGGGTCTCCCCCTCAACACCTTCTATCTCCCCCATCCTGGTGATCAAGACCTTTCAGGGATAAGAATAGGAAAGCAGTTCCGTGAGTGAGGATTAATTAAGAAAATTCACGCAAATATCAATATTCTGGAAGCGTTCTCGTTCTCATTCTCTCCATTTATTTATTTCCTCAGTTCCTACTTTCGTTATACCTGGATTAAGTGAAAATATCCTTTTGATCACTCTCATTTCTTTTCTTTCCTCATTTTAAAAGGAAAAATCCTCTTGCGTCGGGATGGCCTTGTGTGAACCGAGCCATTCGTCCTTCTCATTTCGGATTTGGATCTTCATTTTTATGCAGGAAAAGCGAATTATGCTGCTTCGATGAGATACAGGTCAGGGGATCGTGGGGTCATTCTATGACCTTAATATTATCTGCCCAGATGCGTCCCCTGTGATGAATGTTACAAGGAGTTACAAGGAAAGAAGGTACCCTAGGAGACCTTACGGTCCATTCAAAGAGGGTACCTTGGGACTAGCCATCGAGCGGGCACATGGGACAAGGTGTTTTCTTTTAGCTGGAATTGTCTCTTTTAAGCGTTCATCTAAACAAATTAGGGAGTGATCATCTTCACAATTTAGCGAGCGTTCATCTCCATAATTTAAGGAGTGCTCATCTCCACAATTTATCGAGCGTTCATCTCCTTAATTTCGCGAGAGTTCATCCCCATAATTTAGGGAGCATTCATCACTAAAAATTAGCGCGCGTTCAGCTCCACAATTTAGTGAGTGCTCACCTCTACAATTTTGCGAGCGTTTGTCTCCACAATTTCAGGAGTAATTCATTACCAAAATTTAGCCAGGTCTCATCTCCAAAATTTAGCAAGTGTTCATCTCCACAATCTAGGGAGTGCTCATCGCCACAATATAGCTAGCGTTCATCTCCACGTTTTACCTAACGGTCATCTCCACAATTTTGCGAGCGTTAATCTCCACCTTTAGCTAACGCTCATCTTGACAATTTAGTGAGCGTTCATCTCCACAATTTTGCTAACGCTCATTCCACAATTTCGCGAGCGTTCATCTCCACAATTTAGGGAGAGTTCATCTGCAAAATTTATCGACGGCCCATATCCAAAATTTTGCGAGCGTTCATCTCCACAATTTAGGTAGTGCTCATCTCCACAATTTAGCAAGCTTCATCTCCACAATTTCACGAGCGTTCATCTATACAATTTAGAGAGCGTTCATCTCTACTATTTACGGAGCATTCATCTCCATAATTTAGCGAGCGTTCATCTCCACAATTTAGCAAGCGTTTATCTCTACATCTATCGAGCGTTCATTTTACAATTTAGCAGACGAGAGTGAAGTGTGGAAGAATGACTTAATAATATCAAAATTGGCTATACTGTTCTTTAGCATTTGTTACCTATCTCTGTCGTTTACTTTCACTTTACTCCATTCCCTGCTAAATAACCACTTATTTGAAACATCCTCCTTCTCCTGCTCTTCTCAGTTCAAAGGCATTTTCAACGCCGTATTTGTTTATTTCTTGCGTTGTAATGTTCAAACTCTCTTCCTAAAGATTTAAATAGAAAAGGTGTTAAAAATGTTTTGATTACATTTCGTTTCAAGGTTTTCTTCTATTTGGACACTTTTTAAATGGTGAAAAAAATGCTCCGTGAGTTACACCAGTCATTTCTTTCATACTTATCAATCCTGCTCCTCCCCACAATTATCTAAGTTGGATCAACGACTTGAATCTGACACATTTGTAGAATATATTAATATGTTATCGTCGTGACGTTTCCTCAAGGATCCAAATATGGCGTGTTTGGTCTTCCTTCAGATTTTTTTCTAACGAGCACATATCGAGTTTTCTCAGAGATTTTAAGGATTGAAACCCAGCTTTCCATCAGTTATCTTCACGAGCTAACCTTTACAGCCCTTTTTTAAGCGTAACCTACTGCCTAAGGCCCTTTGCTAAGCGTAGACTACGGCCTAAGGCCCTTTGCTAAGCGGAATCTACGGCCTAAGGCCCTTTGTCTTTTCCGCTCATCTCCACCAAATCAATGGTTTATGCCACCTTACCCTGAAGTCATTTTGCTAGATTTATCATCATCATCATCATCATCACTAACTCTATAATTTAAGAATGGGATTTTTTTGAGTATTTGAATGATAATTTCATCTTAGTTTGGTTATGACATATTTTTTTTGTAGCAAAGTTCAGAAATAAATATAAGTATCGAAATTTTGTGATTTTTTTTAAAACACAAAGAATTACAAATGGTGAAGCTCATAAAATTTATTTTTATATATCTTCTTCTTCTTCTATCTATTAATTCTATATTTTAGCAACAAAATATTTTGAAAGGGGGGAACTTTACTTTAGAGTTCCTTTTTAAAATTATTATAATTGGCGAAGTTCAGAAAATTTATAAAAATTTAACCATGGCTGTTTTTTTTGTAGATTTTAAATTTTAATCTTAGTAGCGATGCCCAAGCTCCCCACGTAGGGTGGAGTGGCGAAGCCATTGCCTGGTTAAGATTATATTCCAGCTCGTTCCCCTAAAATTATATTATCAGTCTTCATTACTTTAGAATCTACTTCTGGAAATAAAAGAATCGATCATATTTAGTCGTGGTCTACTTGCTCGCGTTTGCCTATTCATTTTTTTTCTTCAGAATTCCGTCCAAATCATAGTAATTTCTTTGTCGCTGATTCCAACTGACCTCATTGGCGGAAACATTATTTAAAGTTTCGATAAACAAGATATACAACGTCTTTGAAATTATAGGCACTAATAAAATAGAAGTAAGAAGTTTAAATTAACATCGTGGAACATGGTTGTGCATGCAGAGATATAACGAGAGCACTCCCCCCTCAACCCCACCCACCCTTTAGCCTCTACAGATTTTACTGCAACAACCTTACCTAAACTTTTAGAGTAGGACTTCATCATGTCTTGAAATTGACCGATGGTCTATTTGACGCCTATTGAGTGGTCTATTTGACACCTATAGTGCGTAAAGTTTCGTCTACAAAGTACTTCCCATAAGTGTTCTATGGAATTCATATCCGGGTACTGACTTGTGGATAAAGTCATTCAATATCCTTTTGTTTCTTCCTTTTTCCTCCCTTTTAGCACTAAAAAACCTTCCACGAGCAGGCTGCCGTATTTTGGAAATTTATCACATGCAACTATTGGTCCTTAGCAAGCGAATTCATACGGATTCAGATGGTTTTTATTTTTTATAGGTACGAGGGGTGGTCAATAAGTTTTGCAATTCGGATATAAGGAAACGAGATATGAGGAAAAGTGTTTTATTATTTTTCAATATAACTACCCTCGACTTCAATGCACTTGCGCCACTTGTCCCTGAGGCTTCGAATTCCCGACAACCAGAAATCTCCCAACTGCTGTTCAATCCACTCCTGGACGGCGAGCTGGATACCTTCATCGTCCCTAAACCGGCGTCTACGCAGTGCAGACTTGAGCTGGCGGAATAAAAAGTAGTCGCTAGGGGCCAGATCTGGACTGTAGGGGGGATGGTTGAGCTCCTCGAATCCGCATTCGCGCAGGGCAGCTTGTGCAACTCTGTCCTTGTGGACAGGGGCATTGTCGTGAAGGAGCAGGACACCGCGTGTCAACTTGCCGCGCCGCTTCTGACGGATGCACTTCTTCAACCCAGCCAGTTCCTCGGCGTAATATTGGCCTGTGATGGTACTTCCACGAGGCGCATAGTCCACCATCAACACTCCGTCAGAATCCCAGAAGATGGTGGTCATGAGCTTCCAGGCTGAGGGTTGGGTCCGGAACTTGATGGGGGTCGGAGAGCCCCTGTGCTTCCAGGCCATGCTTTCAAGCTTGGTCTCGGAATCTCAGTGATGGACCCACGTTTTATCACCTGTCAGTATGCGTGACTCAAATACTGCCAGGTCTTGGTTGTACAGGAGCAGCAGCTCCTCCAAACTTTGACGACGTTGAAGTCGATCATGGGGCGTGAGGTTTCTAGAGACGCAACGGGCAGAGACCTTGGTCATGGCTAAATTGTCGTGGATGATGTTGATAACACTTCCATGTGATATTTCAAGTTCTCGCTTGATTTCTTCGACCTTCGCCCGTCGATTTTCAAGGATCATCCTCTCCACACGGGCCACATTGTCCTCGTTGGTCACGTCTAACAGGCGTCCTGGACGGAAGTCATCTTCAAGGAACTCACAACCATGGCGGAACTCCCTCTTCCAGGGAGCAATGGTTGCATAGGAAGGGGCGGTGTCGGTGTACACTGCAACCATGCGTTCATGGATCTTTTTTGCATTCTTGCCTTCCTTGGTCAAAAATTTCATCACTGCGCGGTGCTCAACCTTCTCCATTGTTGAAAGATTTGTGACTGACGATCTGCGATCAGCTACTGCTTCTTAAATAGACGAGGCAGTAGGGTGCGGCTGCAGGTCCTGACTTGTCATAACTTGTCCTAACACCCCCACAAACAGCCATCCTCCTTCCTGTGTTTTGCCCTACCGATTCGCAAAACTTATTGACCGCCCTTCGTAAAGTTCGATCATCAAAACAATAGATAGTATAATTTATTTTAAACATGTAAGTGTTTGAACAGCCGGGCATTGATATTAATACACAATGCCTTCTTTGATTCATTGATTGGCAGACGTGAACAAAAATGAGTGTAGGGATATTTTTACACACTTCTTTAAATGTGTTTTTTTTAATTGTTCAAAAGATGTAGGCTTTCTATTGTATACTTCATTTTTGGCAAATGAACCAATTAAAAAGTCAAGTGGGTTCAAATCTGGAGAACGTGGTGGTTAGCCAATGATAACTCGGCGTCCCATGGAATGTATCATCAAAGTAGGTCCTGGCAACGAAATGGTAATGAGGAGGTACTAAATCGCTCAGGAAGTAAATGTCCTTACTTCGGCATAACTGTTGAATTGCAGAAAAATCTTTCCCTATACTATGTTTAGGTAATCCAATAAGTAATGTGGCATTCTTTCGCTCGGGGAACGTTGATCTCAAAGATGAAACCCGTTTAAAACAAGTGGAATTTGATCAAGAACTTAAACATATAAAGAGTGGAAGAAAATCCGATTGCAACTTTTCAACAATTGGCTGAAAAACTACATTCATATCATTCCGCTGTGCATCGTCATTCTAAAAAATAGAAAGACAAAGTTTTACGATTCTGGCAATGGAGTCTTCATGACCTGTCAGAGGTAAACTTGCAACAAAAAAATCAACATTCGTTTATCTCTTCTTTCGCGACTGAAAAGTGACCATTTATTAGTTTAATTGTTACAAAAAACTAAAACTGGATTATATGCAATATTAAACGTTATATACAAAGGATTATCCCTGGGGTAAAATCTAATACTCCAGCCGAAACAGTGGCCTCACCCCCAGCATATTCTCTTGTGCGTTTAGTAGTATAAGAATTGCCTAATCCATTTTGAAATTCTTAGCCCAAATCACACAATCATTAAAGAAGTTTACTGTGCGCAGTTAACTCGTTTACATTCAGCGCTTGTATATAACAAAGGCTGTGATTAATCAAGAGAAGAAGACTGATCTTTTACCAAGACAACGCAAGACCTCTTATCGCAAGAAATGCCAAACAATTTCGATTGGGAACTGAGTCATCTTCCATGATCGCTCGACTGAGCCCCATCTGATTTCTTGGGGGGGGGGGGGAGTAGTTTAGCGAATTCCTTGAAGAGAAAGATGTCGACAACAGAAAAATTCGAAAGCAACCTTAAAGAACTGTTCAAAATCAAACGATTTTTTTACAAAGAGTAATCAAAAGATAGTAGAAAGATGAAGACTAGAATTATAAACTTGTATAAATTACATTACTTATTAAATAAATGCTTATTTAAATATAAATAACTTCATTGAATTGTTCGATTTCTAGTCGTTACTTATGCGATGACTTAATAGCAATGACCGGCAACCACCGAAAAACAAAACTCTTTCTTCCAAAACTTTGGAAGAAAAACTACACCAATTATACCAGACAAATTTACATACATGTCGTTCCACATAAATGTATGGATAGTCTTCTTGTGACCATATGTGCCACTATAACATTTAATTACACCATTTAACTTAAATGTTGCCTAATCAGATCGCACAAATTTGCCTGCAAATTGTCTAATGTTTTTTACTTGAAACTATTCATAACATGTAATTATTTAGGGATGAAAGATTTCCATTTAGCATTCTTCATAATTATGTAGACACTTGTCTTGCTTTTTCTAATTTGAAGACCACATTGTCTCATATTTTCTTAGTGATCGGTTGAATACCGATAGCACTTCATCAGAAGTGTTGACAGATGTTGGTGTCTTTCGACGCACAGCCCTTGATTGTACACATCAGACACAGCACTGTATAAATCAAATTTCTCACAGATATAGGAAATGCTAAGTTGAGTTGGAGGATTAGTTAAAAACTTGTCTCTCCACAGTTTTTGATACTTTTAATATCTTCTCTACTTTAAAATAGGACCTTAGTATTCATTTTCGTTACTAAAATAATAAGCGTATATTTCCACTGTTCATGTTTATAGGCGAGGCAAGACTATTACTAAATTTGATTTTAGATCTCTTTTGGCTTTTGGCCATAAAAAGAAACAAAAACCATCTTAATCTGTTACTAGATTATATATATATATATATATATATATATATATATATATATATATATATATAAGGCAAAAAACTCAATAGCGAGTTATGGTATATGATAGTGACTTTGTGGCAGGGAGGTGCGAACACTGCGGTGGCCGCTCCCGGGGCCCACTGGTGCACTACCCCTCTCCTGCCTAGCCATCACCCGCCTCAGGACAGAGCCAGGGCCAGCCCATCTCCCTGTACTGTAAGAGGCGCCCTACTGAGGGCGCGAGAGGCAAGAGCCGCCCAGGTGGTCCGCCACACCCCCAACAAACGAGCTGCTGGAGGTGCTGAGAACAGCACCCCCTCCGCGCTGATTGCCGCTCGCGCCCAGCCGGGCGACGGATGGTGAGGACCGCCACCACCCACTTGCAGCAGACAAGATACGCGTGGGACGCTCCGCCGCGTCTTACTGCACGCCAACACTGGCGAGCTCCCCGCTTTGTGTAATGAGTACGCTTATATTATGTGTATTTATATATTAATATTGTATTTGTATTAGATCATGTATAAATGTACGCTATTGCACAATAAACCTATACAAACAAACAA
This sequence comes from Ceratothoa steindachneri, assembly GCA_963969495.1. Taxonomy (NCBI): domain Eukaryota; kingdom Metazoa; phylum Arthropoda; class Malacostraca; order Isopoda; family Cymothoidae; genus Ceratothoa; species Ceratothoa steindachneri. Next base: position 21,448,447 of record OZ018328.1, on the reverse strand, counting down.
ACACGCGCTCCAGACCGACCCCAAAACACCAAACTTTGACCCGCAACCCACATCGAAAAGAATTCAGGTAAAAAGGAGGGGAACGGACGAGAGATCATTATTTAAGTTCGGGGAGAGCTGTTTTATATATAGTGTTTCTAGGATTCGAAGGGTAATGGGACATTTGTGCAAATTTAGAATTTCAAAGTTTTCTAAGGAGATATCACTTTTACACTTTATTACGTGATCTCTTATTGCTGAATTTTCTTTGGTTTCAAGTATCTTACCGGTTCTATTACTTATACCCATATGGGAAGAGAATCTTGCCTTCCGAGTTCTCACGGAAATTCCGATATATTTGCCTTGGGAACACCCAGGACATTTAAATAAGTATATAATCGAACTCCGAAGACTCTTTGGAACCGGATCCTTTATTGTAAAGAAAGATTTTATATTTATTTTGTTGACAAAGGCAATTTGAAATTTTATTTGACAGAAGTATTTCCTGAGCAATATGTGTAATTTTCGGCTAAGGACTTTATTGTGAATACCCAGCTCTGGCATTATTAAACAATGTTTGTCTTTTGTTACTGTTATCTCAGGGTGGCTCGGTTGATACAATCCACTTAAAAATGTGCGGATTGACTCTTCTACAATAAAAGATGGAAAACTATTGTGCACAAAGAAAGATTTAAGGTACTGAAATTCTTTGTCTATAAAATTGCAGGATGAACAGAGATTGTATGCGCGGTGAAGAATGGTCTTAATGGATGAGATTTTGTATTTCAAATCTATGCAACTAAGAGTGATGCGTTGTAAGCGGAAGGATATGGCAGGCAAGAGAATTGCCATATATGTGTGAATGGAGATGCCTGGGTCCACGCGTCAGAATCGGTGTGCCACCCAATACGAGTCTAGCTCCCTAGGAACGCCATTTGTGTGTGTGTATGTCAGTTTTCGCGGGGATTAAACGCGCTTCCTTGGAGTAGAAATCCAACGCCTTACGAAGCAGCCGAGCGAGAGCTCTTTGGCATAACTATGCGCTTGTCGGTTCGTCAATTAAGTTCCATGCCTGTACATATGTAGGCCTCTCTTTCACTAGCACCCCCTAGCTGTAGGCCTATCGGAATATTAGCCTTTTCTTTCACTAGGCTCCCTGTCTATAGGCTTGTCGGTATATATGCCTCTTTTTCAATAGTCTCTCTTTATGTAGGCCTCTTGGTATCTATGACTCTCTTTCACTAGGCTCCCTGTCTGTAGGCCTCGCTTTAAATAGGTCTCTCTGTCTCTAGGCCTCTCTACCTATGCCTCCCTGTCTGTATGTAGGCATCTCTATCATTAGGCATCCGTGTCTCTAGGCCTTTTTTTCTCTATGCGTCTCTATGCATCTCTTTCATTAAGCCTTCCTGTCTCTCTGCTCTCTTTCACTAGGCTCCCTGTATATAGGCTTCCTTTCACTAGGCTTCTTTGTCTCTAGATCACTCGGTTCCTTGCCTTCTCTGTCTCTAAGAAACCCTGTTTCTAGTCTTCACTGTCTATAAGCCTCTTTCTCCCCTTTCCGCTCATTTGCTTTCACGAGCCTCGAAGCAAGGTTCTTTTTTTCCCTTCAACCGGCCTCATTAAGCGACTAGGCTACAAATTAAACAAAATAAAAAAACAATTCTCGAAGAAGCGAATAAATATGGAAATTTCATGAAAAAATGCATGAATCAATTTTAGGTGGTCAATTTATATTTAAATTTATAATAGAAGATGCCAAGAGAGCAAAGTTCCTGGAAAATTTATGATTCTTAATGAATTACGAAGCAGCAAAGACTAAAATCCGTTCGAGGCTAGTTAGTTAATGAAGAGAGAGGGAAGTCAGAGTGAAAGGTATAGAAAGAAAGAGGGAGGTGGGTTGGAAAGAAGAGATTAATGATAGATGAGGGAAGAAGGAAAATGACGAAAGGGTGAGGTGAAACATAGATATGAGAAGTGTGGAAAGGATAGCATAGGTGAAAGAAGAGAGAAGATGAATAAAGAATTAGTTTTCCAAGTTTTATTTCTCCAAGATGATATTTTAAAATTAATATTTATCAATTCTATCCTAAAGGATCTTTTAGAATAGATCTTTTAGAATCTTTTTGAAAAGATCTTTTGGAAAGTTTTTTTTAGTAGAAATAATCTTTAACAAGGATTTTTTTGAAAGGATCTTTTAAAAATAATCTTTCCGGAATGATCTTTAGGAAGTATCCTTTAGAAAGAATAATTTTGAAAGGATCTTTTTAAAAATAATCTTTTCGGAAAGATCTTTAGAAAGAATCTTTAAAAATAATCTTTTCGGAAGGATCTTTAGAAAGGATCTTTTCGAAAGAATCTTTCCGAAAGGATCTTTTAGAAAGGAATGTTGGGTCGTCCTGGGTTGTCAGTGTATTGTTGTGAACCTAGGAAGCAGCATCCTTCAATCCCAACAAAAGGTTCCAACCAGGTTTGATTTCTAGTCGGATCAGACACAAAAGAATTCGGGACTTGTAGGGAGTTCCCGTCAATCCCAGCGGAATGAAGAGTCGCAAGTTTGCACGCAGACAGTTCCATCCACATACTTCCCAACACATATCCAATCACAACATCGATATCTTTTCCAACTCCTTCCTTCGCACACACAACACATCACTTTTCAGTCTACGAAGCACGTCGAATGAGTTGCCAGTCCACACTCCCCTAGCGTTGTAGTGGTATGTCTAGCTTAAGCCACGAAAGGTTCCTACGCTTTCGAGTTGGTGGCAAAACAGAACTACCGTTCTTCCTGCCTAGTTATGTCAGTAAGAACTGGTTCCTTGTGTCCTCTGGCTTCCCAGTGATTGTCTTTCTGATCTTTATGTGTAGTTTATCATCCGCCAAGGGGTTCACACAAAAGAAAGGAAGGGGTGTCACAATGGCATTTTGATTGTGATGTGTTCATTTTTTTTTCAAATGGATCCCCACATGTGTTTAAATTGTGGGAAAATATGTGTGTTTATGTGGGAGCCCCATGTCACAGTGCAAACAGACCAAGACAAGAGGAGTAATACGGTCACAAACGATGCCTAAGATTTGACCTTTTCCTTTAAAATGAACCCTGTATAATTCCAGTGACTATCCTATTTGTGAGAGGTTATAAAATTAACATTATGATCAGAATATTTAGTGGTTAACATGATCATATCTTCAAAATATAATTCCATTAGTCCTTAGCTCAATGAATCTATATCTAGGCGATATGTTGTTGATAGGAACTTGAAATGAATATCAACAAAATTGGGATAGATGAATCATATGTGGTTTATTACTATATAAAACTTATACCAAAAAAACTTTAGATAACATCTAGATAGATCCTGCATGACCCCCTTTAGATAACATGTAGATAGATCCTGCATGACCACGTTTATATAACGCGTAGATAGATCTTGCATGACCACCTTTAGATAACGCGTAGATAGATCTTGCATGACCACCTTATATAACGTGTAGATAGATCCTACATTACCACGCTTAGATAATGTGTAGATAGATTCTGCATGATCACCTTTATATAACGTGTAGATCGATCTTGCATGACCACCTTTAGATAACGTATAGATAGATCCTGCATGACCACCTTTAAATCACTTGCAGATAGATCCTACATGACCACGTTTAGATAATGTGTAGATAGATCCTACATGACCACCTTTAGATAACATGTATATATATCCTGCATGACCAACTTTATATAACGTGTATATAGATCCTGCATGACCACTTTATATAGCGTGTAGATAGATCCTGCATGACCACTTTTAGATAACCTGTAGATCCTACATGACCACCTTTAGATAATGTATAGATCCTGCATGGCCACATTTAGATAACGTGTATTAGATCCTGTATGATGATCACCTTTAGATCACTTGGAGATAGATCCTGCATGACCACCGTTAGACAACGCGTAGATAGATCCTACATGACCACCGCTAGATAACGTATAGATACATCCTGTATGACTTCCTTTAGATAACGTGTAGATAGATCCTGCATGATCACCTTTAGATCACTTGTAGATATATCCTACATGACTACCTTTAGATAAAGTGTAGATAGATACTACATGGCCTCCTTTAGATAACGCCCAGATAGACCCTGCATGACCACCTTTGGATAACGTGTAGATAGATCATGCATGACAACCTATAGATAATTGTAGATAGATCCTACATGATCACCTTTAAATAATGTGTAGATAGATTCTGCATGATCACCTTTAGATCACTTGTAGATAGATCCTACATGACCAATTTTAGATAACTTGTAGAAAGACCTACATGACCCTCGTGACTCATATCAATAATGTTAATCAGCCAAAGACAAAAAGAACACAACATTGAAAACAGTCCCCGACCCTCCTTCAAGGTAGGAGCTGTGCATGAGCTGAGCAACGAGAATGTAAAGGAGGTCACTCAGGTAGCTGACGATCCTCAATGGCGGCCTAGATTTGCTGAACGAACGCATTAGCGTTTACCCAACAGTTGAACGCATGTATCATTCGACCCACGCTTCTGTTCGTAAGTAATCAACCGCATTTCCGCGCATGCGCGCTTACGGTGTATACGCTCGATGCTCAACAATGTAACCGAGTCCACATCGTGTTCATTCAACTAGTCAAATAAGTTTGCCCATATGTCTATTTACAAATGGATGTCAAGACGATTAATTGTACTCAATCTCGAGAGAAGTGTGTAATTTTGATTGTTGTATGTGGAGAATCTATACACAGTTGCGTGAACGCGTGTGTTTTTTTGTTTTTTTTAATGGGGTTTCAATATTCTCTTTTGCCCGTAGACTGGTGCAGGTGGTCTTTAGCCATATGGAAAGAAAAGAACCGCCGCGCATTTTTGTTCATTTGCACGTTCACGGATGTCGTGGTTGGATTCATTGATAAACCCTTAGAGAAAGGGTTGAGGGGGCACTTGCGGCTTGAGTTTGCAGAAAAACCGAGCACGAACGTTGGTTTAATTGGACCTCAACGATTTGTGCATTACATCGCAGAGACTTGTTATGATCCATTTTAGGCGGTTGTGCGTGAGCGTGCTTCCGGCTCCGTGTGTTTGATATTTATCAGTGCAAATCTTAGCAAAAAGATTAGGATGGAGTTTTAGGGTTGTACTACAGGGCGACCACAAAATTCCTAGGGGAAATATACCCATTTATATTCATATACAGTCATGTAACAGACATATGTTATTTTACCCATGAACTTTGTGGCCACCCCGTGCATTCGAGTTCCTGTATTCATTTTTACGTAGTCGTGCCAGTATATTTAAAAAGTGTACAGAGAACATTAGTATGGTAGCAAGAGAGGATAACATTGGAATGAAGGGTTGAGGGCAAGGGTCATTAACCGGAGAGTAACTTTAACATTGCCATTTCGCAACGCAGGACCGACAATATTAGTTAAGGACTAGAGAATGATGGATAAGGCCATGATTGATCCCTCATTAAAACACCAGCCCTCTAAAGATTTACTTTGATCATTGCCATTACGCAACGATTGACTTTGACAATATTAGGTCAAGGTTGAGAATGATGGAAAGGCCATGAATGATCCCTCATTAAAACAGGAGCCCTCTGAAGATTTACTTTGATCATTGTCATTCCGCAACGATAGACTTTGACAATATTAGGTAATGGCTAGAGAATCGTAGAAAGTCCATGATTGATCTGCAAAGATAGACTTACTTTGATCATTGCCATTCCGCAACGATGGACTTTGACAATATTATGTCAGGGCTAGAGAAAGATGGAAAGGCCATGATTGATCCCTCATTAAAACAGAAGCCCTCAGAAGATTTACTTTGATCATTGTCATTCCGCAACGATAGACTTTGACAATATTAGGTAATGGCTAGAGAATGATGGAAAGGCCATGATTGATCCCTTATTAAAACAGGAGCCCTCAGAAGCTTTACTTTGATCATTGCCATTCCGCAACGATAGACTTTGACAATATTAGGTAATGGCTAGAAAATGATGGAAAGGCCATGATTGATCCCTCATTAAAACAGGAGCCCTCTGAAGATTTACTTTGATCATTGCTATTCCGCAACGATAGACTTTGACAATATTAGGTAATGACTAGAGAATGAGGGAAAGGCCATGAGTGATCCCTCATTAAAACAGGAGCTCTCAGAAGATTTACTTGGATAATTGTCATTCCGCAACGATAGACTTTGACAATATTAGGTAATGGCTAGAGAATCGTGAAAAGGCCATGATTGATCCCTCATTAAAACAGGAGCCCTCAGAAGATTTACTTTGATCATTGTTATTCCGCAACGATAGACTTTGAAAATATTAGGTAATGGCTAGAGAATGATGGAAAGGCCATGATTGATCCCTCATTAAAACAGGAGCCCTCAGAAGATTTACTTTGATCATTGTCATTCCGCAACGATAGACTTTGACAATATTAGGTAATGGCTAGAAAATGATGGAAAGGCCATGATTGATCCCTCATTAAAACAGGAGCCCTCAGAAGATTTACTTTGATCATTGCCATTCCACAACGATAGACTTTGACAATATTAGGTAATGGCTAGAAAATGATGGAAAGGCCATGATTGATCCCTCATTAAAACAGGAGCCCTCAGAAGATTTACTTTGATCATTGTCATTCCGCAACGATAGACTTTGACAAAATTAGGTAATGGCTAGAGAATGATGGAAAGGCCATGAGTGATCCTTCATTAAAACAGGAGCCCTCAGAAGATTTACTTTGATCATTATCATCCCGCAACGATAGACCTCGACAATATTAGGTAATGGCTAGAGAATGAGGGAAAGGCCATGATTGATCCCTCATTAAAACAGGTGCCCTCAGAAGATTTACTTTAATCATTGTCATTCCGCAACGATAGACTTTGACAATATTAGGTAATGGCTAGAGAATGATAAAAAGGCCATGAGTGATCCCTCATTAAAACAGGAGCCCTCAGAAGATTTACTTTGATCATTGCCATTCCACAACGATAGACTTTGACAATATTAGGTAATGGCTAGAGAATCGTGAAAAGGCCATGAGTGATCCCTCATTAAAACAGGAGCCCTCAGAAGATTTACTTTGATCATTGTCATTCCACAACGATAGACTTTGACAATATTAGGTAATGGCTAGAGAATGGTGGAAAGGCCATGATTGATCCCTCATTAAAACAGGAGCCCTCAGAAGCTTTACTTTGATCATTGTCATTCCACAACGATAGACTTTGACAATATTAGGTAATGGCTAGAGAATGGTGGAAAGGCCATGATTGATCCCTCATTAAAACAGGAGCCCTCAGAAGCTTTACTTTGATCATTGCCATTCCGCAACGATAGACTTTGACAATATTAGGTAATGGCTAGAGAATCTTGAAAAGGCCATGAGTGATCCCTCATTAAAACAGGAGCCCCTCAGAAGATTTACTTTGATCATTGTCATTCCACAACGATAGACTTTGACAATATTAGGTAATGGCTAGAGAATGGTGGAAAGGCCATGATTGATCCCTCATTAAAACAGGAGCCCGCAGAAGCTTTACTTTGATCATTGCCATTCCGCAACGATAGACTTTGACAATATTAGGTAATGGCTAGAAAATGATGGAAAGGCCATGATTGATCCCTCATTAAAACAGGAGCACTCAAAAGCTTTACTTTGATCATTGCTATTCCGCAACGATAGACTTTGACAATATTAGGTGAAGGCTAGAGAATGATGGAAAGGCCATGAGTGATCCCTCATTAAAAACAGAGCCCTCAGAAGATTTACTTTGATCATTGTCATTCCACAACGATAGACTTTGACAATATTAGGTAATGGCTAGAAAATGATGGAAAGGCCATGATTGATCCCTTATTAAAACAGGAGCCCTCAGAAGATTTACTTTGATCATTGTCATTCCGCAACGATAGACTTTGACAATATTAGGTAATGGCTAGAGAATGATGGAAAGGCCATGAGTGATCCCTCATTAAAACAGGAGCCCTCAGAAGATTTACTTTAATCATTGTCATTCCGCAACGATAGACTTTGACAATATTAGGTAATGGCTAGAGAATGAGGGAAAGGCCATGAGTGATCCCTCATTAAAACAGGAGCCCTCAGAAGATTTACTTTAATCATTGTCATTCCGCAACGATAGACTTTGACAATATTAGGTAATGGCTAGAGAATGATGGAAAGGCCATGAGTGATCCCTCATTAAAACAGGAGCCCTCGGAAGATTTACTTTGATCATTGCCATTCCACAACGATAGACTTTGACAATATTAGGTAATGGCTAGAGAATCGTGAAAAGGCCATAAGTTATCCCTCATTAAAACAGGAGCCCTCAGAAGATTTACTTTGATCATTGTCATTCCACAACGATAGACTTTGACAATATTAGGTAATGACTAGAGAATGGTGGAAAGGCCATGATTGATCCCTCATTAAAACAGGAGCCCTCAGAAGCTTTACTTTGATCATTGCCATTCCGCAACGATAGACTTTGACAATATTAGGTAATGGCTAGAAAATGATGGAAAGGCCATGATTGATCCCTCATTAAAACAGGAGCCCTCAAAAGCTTTATTTTAATCATTGCTATTCCGCAACGATAGACTTTGACAATATTAGGTAATGGCTAGAGAATGATGGAAAGGCCATGAGTGATCCCTCATTAAAACAGGAGCCCTCAGAAGATTTATTTGGATCATTGTCATTCCGCAACGATAGACTTTGACAATATTAGGTAATGGCTAGAGAATCGTGAAAAGGCCATGATTGATCCCTCATTAAAACAGGAGCCCTCAGAAGATTCACTTTGATCATTGTCATTCCGCAATGATAGACTTTGACAACATTAGGTAATGGCTAGAGAATGATGGAAAGGCCATGAGTGATCCCTCATTAAAACAGGAGCCCTCAGAAGATTTACTTGGATCATTGTCATTCCGCAACGATAGACTTTGACAATATTAGGTAATGGCTAGAGAATGAGGGAAAGGCCATGATTGATCCCTCATTAAAACAGGATCCCTCAGAAGATTTACTTTGATCATTGTCATTCTGCAACGTTAGACTTTGACAATATTAGGTAATGGCTAGAGAATGATGGAAAGGCCATGAGTGATCCCTCATTAAAACAGGAGCCCTCAGAAGATTTACTTTGAACATTGTCATTCCGCAACGATAGACTTTGACAATATTAGGTAATGGCTAGAGAATGAGGGAAAGGCCATGATTGATCCCTCATTAAAACAGGTGCCCTCAGAAGATTTACTTTAATCATTGTCATTCCGCAACGATAGACTTTGACAATATTAGGTAATGGCTAGAGAATGATGGAAAGGTCATGAGTGATCCCTCGTTAAAACAGGAGCCCTCAGAAGATTTACTTTGATCATTGCCATTCCACAACGATAGACTTTGACAATATTAGGTAATGGCTAGAGAATCGTGAAAAGGCCATGAGTGATCCCTCATTAAAACAGGAGCCCTCAGAAGATTTACTTTGATCATTGTCATTCCACAACGATAGACTTTGAAAATATTAGGTAATGGCTAGAGAATGGTGGAAAGGCCATGATTGATCCCTCATTAAAACAGGAGCCCTCAGAAGATTTACTTTGATCATTGTCATTCCATAACGATAGACTTTGACAATATTAGGTAATGGCTAGAGAATGGTGGAAAGGCCATGATTGATCCCTCATTAAAACAGCTGCCCTCAGAAGATTTACTTTGATCATTGCCATTCCACAACGATAGACTTTGACAATATTAGGTAATGGCTAGAGAATCGTGAAAAGGCCATGAGTGATCCCACATTAAAACAGGAGCCCTCAGAAGATTTACTTTGATCATTGTCATTCCACAACGATAGACTTTGACAATATTAGGTAATGGCTAGAGAATGGTGGAAAGGCCATGATTGATCCCTCATTAAAACAGGAGCCCTCAGAAGATTTACTTTGATCATTGTCATTCCACAACGATAGACTTTGACAATATTAGGTAATGGCTAGAGAATGGTGGAAAGGCCATGATTGATCCCTCATTAAAACAGGAGCCCTCAGAAGATTTACTTTGATCATTGTCATTCCGCAACGATAGACCTTGACAATATTAGGTAATGGCTAGAGAATGATGGAAAGGCCATGAGTGATTCCTCATTAAAACAGGAGCCCTCAGAAGATTTACTTTAATCATTGTCATTCCGCAACGATAGACTTTGACAATATTAGGTAATGGCTAGAGAATCGTGAAAAGGCCATGATTGATCCCTCATTAAAACAGGAGCCCTCAGAAGATTTACTTTGATCATTGTCATTCCGCAATGATAGACTTTGACAATATTAGGTAATGGCTAGAGAATGATGGAAAGGCCATGAGTGATCCCTCATTAAAACAGGAGCCCTCAGAAGATTTACTTGGATCATTGTCATTCCGCAACGATAGACTTTGACAATATTAGGTAATGGCTAGAGAATGAGGGAAAGGCCATGATTGATCCCTCATTAAAACCGGATCCCTCAGAAGATTTACTTTGATCATTGTCATTCTGCAACGATAGACTTTGACAATATTAGGTAATGGCTAGAGAATGATGGAAAGGCCATGACTGATCCCTCATTAAAACAGGAGCCCTCTGAAGATTTACTTTGATCATTGCTATTTCGCAACGATAGACTTTGAAAATATTAGGTAATAGCTAGAAAATGATGGAAAGGCCATGATTGATCCCTCATTAAAACAGGAGCCCTCTGAAGATTTACTTTGATTATTGTCATTCCGCAACGATAGACTTTGATAATATTAGGTAATAGCTAGAGAATGATGGAAAGGCCATGATTGATCCCTCATTAAAACAGGAGCCCTCTGAAGATTTACTTTGATCATTATCATTCCGCAACGATAGACTTTGACAATATTAGGTAATGGCTAGAGAATCGTGGAAAGGCCATGATTGATCCGCAACGATAGACTTACTTTGATCATTGCCATTCCGCAACGATGGACTTTGAGAATATTAGGTCAGGGCTAGAGAATAATGGAAAGGTTATGTTTGATCCCTTATTAAAACAGGAGACCTTTGAAGATTCACAAGCAACTAGTCCACATTCGGATTGGGGCTTTGTGGAGACCGAGGTTTTGCAACGGTGAGAAGAGGTCACGCTATAAACGATGGAATCAACGTCTTCACTTCTTCTTGATTACTGAGGCCAGGGTTTGTTTTAAATTATGATCCATTTTGATAAATCAGATACTTTTTATTAGAGCACAACCAAGATGAGGCCAAAAGGAAACAGGTAGCCATTTTTTTTCTTTATAGCGCCCACTTGGCGACTGCCATCAAGGCATAACTCGCCATAATTCATTTTCAGACTTGTACTAGGCTAATTATAAATCAATAAAAATAACAAAACTAGCAAAAAACAAGACAAAACTAAGAATAAGGAAGCACACTCCGGTAGTGGTTGGTGGCACAGGGAAAAAAGTGAGAGTGAAAAAATAGAAGTAAACGAAGAACCAGAATGATAAGAACGGATAAAGCATCAAAAAACTTCAAACAGTTAATGAGATGGTAAAGTTAGTTTGTATCTCCATATCTCATGGGGGAACAAGCATGTGCAAACTCTGAATAAAACGAACCCTGTCTCACGATTTGAGACAAAACAGGTTGAGAGAACAGGACCTCCCCCACCCAGACAGAACCTAACCTATGCCAACCTCCTACCACTGAGCTGTAATTAGGTGAACCTATGTGCGTGTCCCAGTCTCTCCCGGGTCAACTTCACGTACACAACAAAGTGAATGTAAGTATAGATCGCACATTAATAGATCGCCAAAGACATATATACTTTTTTGGGGGGGGAAGGGAGGTAAACCTGAAGGAATATGACCCAGGAAAGAGGGGGACACGCACGCGCACACAGCTTCACCTAATTACAGGTCAGTGCTCGTAGGAGGGACAGACGTGAGGTAAATGAATGACCTAGAGGGAGTGTAGGGTAAATGAAGGGGTGGGAGGTTCTCCTGTTTTCTCAACCTCGCATACTTGGTGTCGTGAAAGAGCGCCTTTGGGGTCCAGTAATGCTACGACCACTTTAACATCCTCTACTACCTTAATTAAGCCATTTGAGACCTAGTCGATGAGGCGTTGGATTTCTGACGTCAAGGTAGCGGATTTGATCCCGTAAGGAAGAACTGACACAAACGTAGAGGTCTGGCCACCGATTAGTGGGCAGGAAGATCTTACAAAGGTCATTACACCCACAAAACTAATAGCAACACCGCTATCTTTCTTCTCTCGTCTTTACAACGGGCACACTTCTCCTATGTTCGAAGGAACTCTGCCGATGCGTAGTTGTATCCACACACCTCTGACGGGGAACGGGTCGTCCCCTCTCCCCAGGCCCAAGAAAGTTCTTAACCGGTGTAAAAAACACAATACCGCCTCCCTTGCAACAAAGACTGGCTTCCAGTGCCATCTGGATCACCATGCAGATCTTTATATTGGTTTCATTATCCTGTCAGGGGTTGATTTGGGCCAAAGTGAAGGATGCCGTTATCTATCTACCTAACCTGACATTTGGGCCTATTTGGACTAGTTGATTTTTTAGGCATAAATGCCACACTTAGCTCTTTGATTCAAAGCCTGTTTTAAGCAGAAATGCCACACTTAGCTTGTTTTTTCAAAGCCTGTTTTAAGCATAAATTCCACACTTAGCTTATTGTTTCAAAGTCTATTTTATAAGCTTGTTTTAAGCAGAAATGCCAGACTTAGCTTCTTTTTATGAAAGCCTCTTTTATTAGTGTCTTTCTAGTTTCTAAGTACAAAAGCCAGACTTAGCTTCTTGTTCTGAAAGCCTATTTTATTAGCCTGTTTTTAAACACAAATGTTAGACTAAACTTCTTGTTATGGAAGCCTATTTTGTTGTAACCATCGAATTGCTGGGAGTGGATCCTCCACTAGTAGAGGATAAACGACAGCCTGGGAAGGATTGTCAGCACTGGGTAATAATAGGCCATTGAATTTTAACTTGACAAAACTGTCAAACTTAGCCTCGTAACACCACCCCATCGCCCCCATTTTTACCAAACCAACCAACCCTCTTCCCCACCCTCTCACGCACACACCCCCTCCCACAGTTCGGATCCCGGTTAAACTCCGGATCCACATCAGAAGGTGAAACTTTGTGGGGCGACCAAAGCAATTTTCTCTTTCTTCGGGGTTTTGATGGCCGATATTAGCCGGGGGGGAGGGGGAGTTCTTATCAGGCTGGCGAGATGGAGTAACGGTGCGTGAATGGAAAGATGCATGGTGTAAAGGAGAAAGAAAGAGGAGGGGGGGATTTTTTATATAGGATTAACTTAAATAATTGCATCAATGAACAATTTTCGCCATTACTGAAAAGTGGCGCTCACAAGACAATCCACACAAACTCACACGAAGTGTAATGATGTGGGGGTAGGTAGTGTCATCTGTCCCTCACTCGCATACGAGCTCTACACCTCATAATTTAATGCATGCAAAGATCAGAATGACCATCTCTGATGAGCTCGTAGTTCCCAGAGGCCGGTTTCTTTATTCTGTTTTTATACACCATCCTGAACCTAGAAGGGGGGCGGGCACACTTCCATGCCAGGGGCATGTGGATATGAGTACTCACATATGGGAAATTAGTACTCCATGGGTAGGGTCCCGGAACCGAGGAGATATGAGGTATGTTGTGATGTAAATACGGAAATGGAACTAATAGCGGTGTTGTGATTGCCTTTGTGCAGGATAATGAGTGGGTGAGTATCAGCCTATCCACCCGATGGGCAGCCAGCTCATGCCAACGCTAAAACCTTTGCTTCCGCACTTGCTGGGATTGAAATCCCGCCTCCTAGGCGTCAGAAATCCAATTTCTTATACAGTATGGTAGAAGGAACTTATATTATGTTGAGTTATGCAACTCTGTATAAATTAAGACGGTTCAAGGGGCAAAATTAGCATTACAGAGAAGCAACATTTTGTTCCAATCCATGGAACTCTTCAGGTTTATTACTAAAATGAGAATTTTTGAATCCTTATAAGGGGAGTAGTGAATTTGAAGGAGTAAAAAGAAAGGAGAATCAATAAAAAGGGGGCGGAAATCATGAGCACCGGAAATTTAAAGCATTAAACTTGATTTGGTGTATTTGTTTGTAAAATTTCACCCAAGTGTACATGTAAATATAAGAAAATACATATCCAGGATTTGTTTCCGTGACAGAGACGTACATACTTACATGTTTATATTGGATTTCTTTTAGTTTTAAGGTAACAATTTAATGAATAGAGAGAATTAAAAAAAAAGAAGTTTTCAGTATCGGCAAAAACTAGAGAACAAAATACCCTAATTTAAATTTTCTAAATATATTTTTTTAAAATTTTTATTTCCATGAAAAGTGGACAAAATATTCTTTGAAATTTGTTTCTGATAGTTTCAAATTCCATTTTCTAGAGGAAGCAGCAGCGGGTAGAAAAAAAATGATGAGGAAAGTAATGTGTATTTGAAGAAAGGATGCGTCCAAAACTAGAGAACGATGAATATAAATGCAAACATAACCCTTTCATCTATTTTTTTTCCTCTGTCTATGGAATTCAATCTTTCACTTATCCGACTCCTTGCATGGTGTTTTCCCCATCCGATCCCAACAAATTAAATTTACTCTCTTCGGTGAAAATCATATTCCCATTTTTCATCCCTCCCTAAGATTTACTCAGCAGCGAAAGCCAACCCAGGCGCTTTCCTCCTTCTACCTATTGGTAGATTCTCAGCGTGTGAGCGTAATATGAAGCCTACATCTCTCAAGCGATGCGAGGGACAGTCTGGCGAGACATTTAGTCTCCAACCCATGCATATGCTTCAAATCCTATTTAAATACATAAATATGTAGCTCAAGGAAAGGAAACTTGGTATCACAGCCCGTTAAAACTGTATGGAATATATTAGGTGAAAATGCGAATTTTAGAAACGGAGAAAATAGGGAAACTATTTTAACTACTATATGAAGGTAAATAAAGGAGTTGGATTCGAACCTATGTCATTAAGAGCTCTTTGCTACCAAAGAAACGACCCTCATCGACTGAGTCACCGCCTTCAACCCCATAAAAGGTTGATTCAAGAAGCCTTTTGAATAACAAAGTGTAGGTTGTTTTTTTATCCAGTGAGAGGCAACAGTTTTTTAGTAGAAGAGGGAACGGGTTTTGTTTATAATACGGGAAAATCACATGACACGTGATATACAATGGATTTAGTTAATAAATATTAAATATATATTTCAAATTTTTTAGTAATGAATGTTATTAAGTTGGGAGCTTTTAAGAATGGCTGTTCCAATTTTGCCCATTTGAGGAATAAAGTCACCAAAACAGGAAATATGAAAGTAAATTCGAGAAAATTAACGTCATTCATTTATGTGATAAAAGGCAAGATAAAATAAATAAATGTTAGTTACAAACGTACTATTCGACAATTGATCAAATGGGTTAATTGGAAAATAACCCACTCTTAAAAAAATATGACAAGGGTATTTCACACTTAACGAGGCTAGTTAGGTTAGGTTAAGCCAAAATTTATATAAATATGAAAAATGCCTAACTGAACTGTACTTATCTAACTCTAAAACAAGGGAATTGCCGATCAACCACGTTAATATTGAAATACCCTTATTATTTGTTCTGAAGAGAGTGTAGAGAAACACTGCAGCTTGCCCCCAAACATTTTAATTGGGGTATTTTCAAATGGACCCATTAGAACAATAGGGGCTCAGTTTTGCCCATTTGAAGAAAAGTGTAATAGGGTCGATTGGGCCTACTATTCTTCAAAAGCTCCCAAGTTTATTGTAGCTTCTGTGTTTTAAATAATCTCTTTGTGTTCAAATTGTTCTTGTTGTGGATAAATGGCGATTGAAAAGTGTTCTTGTCGGCTAATTTGAATCAATGATAAGTATTCGTGATTGCAAGAAATTTATTTTATGCTATGTGGTACTGTTGTAGGATACATAGCTAGATAAAAAACTAGATACATAACTAGGATACATAGTTAGATACATAAGTAGATACAGAGGTAGAATACATAGGTAAGATACATAGCGCCGAACCTAGGTAGATACATAACTAGAGCAAAACTAGGATACAAGTAAATCCATAGCTAGGATACATAGGTGGGTACATAGCTAAAATACATAGGAATCTAATAGAAATAAAACTCAGGTAGTCTCAATCTAGTGTGAGACTGCTGGTGGCACAGCGACCAAGAAAACGTACCACTCCGCCAGGTACGGGGTGTAACAATTTACACGCGGTGCCCCATTGCCGAGGAAGGTGCAGTTAGCGAAAGTAAAAATGTTTGGAAGATGCATAGCCCGAATAGTTTAAATAGGAGACTTCTTTGAGCACCAGACCTTGAGGGGGTACAATCTGAAGGATCTGAACAAACTACACAATTAAGGTAGATCCCCCGCCCCCGTGCCCGAGCCTGGTCCTTAAACAAGAAGCTACTTGAGAGTTAGGGGATGGGGGAGCACGCAACTCTCCTGGGTCTCCCGTTTCTACTCCTTGAGGAGAGACTCGACGCCAACCGGCGATGCAGCGACGATCATTCTTGAGGTCAGTGGGAAGAGGCCCAAATCTCCACTCGAGGAAATCAAGCCTCCCCCCTCCCCGAAATGACCGGTGAGATAACGAGCCACGCAATAGACCCCCTTTCCCCCACGAGGTCAACAGAGAATGTCATCAGTGCCCCAAAGGTCATGTTCCCTTTTTATTGGGTGGGAGTTAAGAATAAAACGAGGTCAACAGACCTAAGTCGCGTGATCTCAATTATTTCAATACTTTGAAAAATAAATTAATTAAATTAATTTAAAAACAAATCATCTGACCTTCAAAACTTTCAAAAACTCATTAAACAGTAAAATGTTTACCACCCAACCGACTGACCTACGAACCGACATAATAACTTAGAGTGCGTGTAAGCGACTAAAGACCCCCAGGTCAAATCAAAGAGTAATCCTCAATTCCTAGGGGTATAAAAATGGTGCAAACATCTTCAGTGATTCCCTCTGTTTGATGCGAACACTCTGAGGAATCAATTCTTTTTAAAACCGATCCCCGGTCGAGGCGGGGGAAAAGGGAGCTCTTTCGTCGGTGCTGTAGTGGAATGTTGAATGGTTGAGTTGGTACAATGGTGTACGCCAAAATTAAAATTATCCAGACATCTATCGCATTTATCAGCATCTAAATTTGTACATTGACTAAGTGCATTTAGTTGGAACTGTGGTGAAGATGGCGAAGTAACACGCCAGCCATGAAGATAAATTGCCCTTTACGAGTCTTCCGCCTTCGTCTTTTATTTTTGTGCAAAGAACTTAATGGCAGATTTGGTTAGGCTCTGTTAAGAGTTGCCTGAAAGGACGATAAAATAACTTGCGAATGGCAAGAACTGGTGGAATAGAGGGTTCAGGAATGCAAATCGGAACACCTAAATGAGGGCAACACATGCGAATGGCATAATTCGGACCTTTTATTGCAAAGTAACAGATTCAGAACCAAGGAACTTGCTTGAAACTTCGAGCCTACATAGAGTCTTTGGCGAAACTCCATTGTGGGTTGTTATGTAATTGCGTCCTTAAAGTGGCTCAATCAATTACTCTAACGGGTATTAACGATGCTTCGTCATGAAAACGGTCGCGCAAAAGGGCTTACTCACTTTGGCTCAGGGCACTCAATAATTAAAGCGATAACCCCATTTAACCAAGTTACAAGAATGTGAGAGGTGCCAGAAAGGTCAGAAAAACAAAAGAAAACAAAGGTAAAGTCGAAAATCCCTGACCTCTAAAGGATTGATCGCCGAAACATGGACAAAGTAAAACCTCACTGTAAAAACACACGCAAAAGACCACAACATCTAGGAGCCTAATCCTCAACTTCATCAGCTGCAATAACGTTCTTCACGCCTGAGTTGGGAGAGACTTCTCGAGAGCCACTGGCGATTTTAGGCTCACGCGAGAAGAGTGTCGGACGGCCGATGGCCTTCCAGGGAACTATCCCGCAATCTTGATTAATTGGGGTAGAAAACTGCAATGTCCCCTTCGAGGTCATCATTTATTGGGGGTAGAGGGGGATGATTATGAAAATAGGAAGTGAATTCCTGATATGAGTTAGGTTGACCAACAACCCGGTCGGTACCTTTCACAACTTTAAGATCTAACCACTACTAAAACGGAAGTTATGAATCTAACTGTACTTTTGTGGCTTTCTGTGTGTCAATTAGTGTCTCATATCAAGGGGTTTTGTTCATCATCCTGAGTCAATGAACTTCTTATACCACCTTCTTGAAGAACTGGAGTTTTTTCAAGGCAGTTGCGGAGCACAGCTATTGTTGTTTTCTATTTGTATTCATTATTTCTTTCTTATTCACCTTTTTTTCGCTGTTTCTTGGAGCTTCTTGTGTGTCATTCAGTGTCCCATAGCAGGGGTTTTGTTCTTAATTCTGAGCAAATGAACTTCTTTACGAATTTCAAGAAGAACTGGGAGTTGTTCGAAACAGTTAACAGTACATCTATTGTTGTTTTCGATTTTTATTCATATTTTCCTTCGTATTCACCATTTTTCTTTCGCTCTTTCTCGGTTATCTTTGAAAATTTGTCCTTTTTATACTTTTCATCACTGATACTTTGCTTCGCTCCTTCTGCTACTCGGGGAAGGGGGTTAATTCTAAAGTACATCCATCTATTGATGTATCAAAATATGCTCTGGTAAAATATTTAGAATACGCGGGCAAATTGATTATACCACTCGTATCATTGCTAATAATAATATTTCAACCATAACCGTTCCACCACGAAATGGGATTGGTGCATATCAACTCCAAACCTTCCACCCCTTTATACCCCATCAACAGCAACAATAATATTTATAATAATGGCGTTTTTTATGTGCAGAAGACAAAAAAATAAGTGATTCACATAAAATCATATACACACAAATGTAAGGGGAATTTATTTTATGAAGAATAATTTTTTGTCGATGACTTTGAAGCGTTTTAGTCTCATCTGCGCAGCCTCCCTCTCCCTCGTGTCTAAGCTCTTGTAGGATGCCCTTAGACGGAATTCTTTCATCTGCGCAGTCATCTATTCACATTAGCTCGATCTTAACGGGTTCTAGTTTTTCACAGCTCGATCATAACGAGTCCTTTTTCCCCATTAGTTCGATCCTATGTGTCCTTGTTTTCACATTATCTCGATCAATAAGGTTTCCTGTTTTTTACAACTCGATCTTAACGGGTTCTAGTTTTTCACAGCTCGATCATAACGAGTCCTCTTTTCCCATTAGTTCGATCCTATGTGTCCTTGTTTTCACATTATCTCGATCAATAAGGTTTCCTGTGTTTTACAGCTCGATCCTAACGGGTTCTAGCTTTTCACAGCTCAATCATAACGAGTCTTTTTTTCCCATTAGTTCGATCCTATGTGCCTTTTTTCACATTATTTCAATCAATAAAGTTTTCTGTTTTTTACAGCTCAATCCTAACGGGTTCTTGTTTTTCACATTATCTCGATCATAACGGGTTTTTGTTTTTAACATCCCATCCTTATTCCTCTTTGCTTTCACCTTAGCTTGACCCTAACGGGCCTTTGCTCTTCTCATTAGCTTGATCCTAACGGGCCCTTGTTTTTCACATTTTCTCGATCACAACGGGTTGTTGTTTTTTTTTACAGTTTGATCCTTAAGGCTCTTTGCTTTTAAATTAGCTTGTTCCTAACGAGTCTTTGTTTTTCACATTAGCTTGATCCTAATGGGTCTATATTTTTTACATATCTCGAACTTAACGGGTTCTTGTTTTTCAAATTAGCTCTAACCTAACGGCTCATGGTTTTCACGTTATCTAGATCCCAAGGGCTCCTTGATTTATACAGTTCGATCTTAAGAGTCTTTGTCTTTCACGTTAAGTTGATCCTAAACAGTTCTTGTTTTACCCACCTCGATCATGACGCCCTTTTCTCGCTAGCTCGATCTTATGGCCTCTTGGTTTTGACAGTATCTCAATCCTTTAGGTTTCCTGTTTTTCACAGTTCGATCTTCATCGGGTCCTTGTTTTTCGTTTTAGCTCGACCCTAAGGCGTCTTGGTTTTTCACCTAGTTCGACCCTAAAGAGTCTTTGTTTTTCACATTATATCGATCCTAATGGATTCTTGTCTTTCGCATCGATGAAGACTCTAACCAAAGGTTAAGAATCGCTAAAAGGGCTTTACACACTTCTCTAGCGAAGGGAGGATTGAAAAAGGCTCATTTTTTTTTTTTTGTTTTATCGCAGTTTAAAGGCAGTTGACAACTCCACACTCTTGATACAGATTTTGTATCTATATGGAATAAAAGTACACAGAATAATGGAATCACTCAAGGTAAAATAACTCAGAAATGTAAACAGATTAATGAAATCCCCTCGGGTAAAATACTAAGAAAATTACAGGGATTAATGAAATCTACTCGGGTAAAAAAGACTCAGAAAAATAGAAAGAGTAATGAAATCTCTTCAGCTTAAATGACCCAGAAATGTACAGAGAATAATGAAATCACCTCAAGTAAAGAAAGAGGCAGAAAAGTACAGAGATTAAAAAGATCTCCTTAGGTAAAAAGGTTCAAAAAAGTACACAGATTAATAAAATATCCTTAGGTAAAAAGTCCCTGAATAGTACACAGTTTAATGAAATCTCCCCACGTAAAAAGAGCCAGAAAAGTACACAGATTAATCCAATCCCACCAGGTAAACAGAGCCAGAAAAGTACAGAGATTACTGAAATCTCCTCCACGTAAAAAGAGCCAGAAAAGTACACAGATTAATGAAATTTGCCCAGGTAAAAAGATCCAGAAAAGTACACAGATTAATGAAATTTGCGAAGGTAAAAAGAACCAGAAAAGTACACAGATTAATGCAATCTCTTCCTGGTAAAAAGCGCCAGAAAAGTACACAGATTAATGCAATCTCCTCCGGGTAAAAAGAGCCAGAAAAGTACACAGATTAATAAAATATCCTTAGGTAAAAAGTCCCTGAATAGTACACAGTTTAATGAAATCTCCCCACGTAAAAAGAGCCAGAAAAGTACACAGATTAATCCAATCCCACCAGGTAAACAGAGCCAGAAAAGTACAGAGATTACTGAAATCTCCTCCACGTAAAAAGAGCCAGAAAAGTACACAGATTAATGAAATTTGCCCAGGTAAAAAGATCCAGAAAAGTACACAGATTAATGAAATTTGCGAAGGTAAAAAGAACCAGAAAAGTACACAGATTAATGCAATCTCTTCCTGGTAAAAAGCGCCAGAAAAGTACACAGATTAATGCAATCTCCTCCGGGTAAAAAGAGCCAGAAAAGTACACAGATTAATGCAATCTCCTCCGGGTAAAAAGAGCCAGAAAAGTACACAGATTAATGCAATCTCCTCCGGGTAAAAAGAGCCAGAAAACGGCAGGTAATGAAAACTTCCTCCTGCGAGCGGCCACCGAGAACGTCTCGATTAAACCTCCTCGCAAGGGGTCAGATGTAGAATGGGCAACCTTGTTGCAGATGACATCTGGATAAGTGTATGGCCATCCTGGCTCCAATGCCTGGAGGAGTATCTGCTTTTATATATTTCCCCCACACTTTCACTTTCTCTAGCTTCACTTTCTTTCCAGATTTTCTCCTTACAAATATTCTGCGTGATGTGGCCTCGTTGCTATTGCGCTTTAAATTTGAGGATAAACATTTTCGATAAAACAAATGCTCGGGGGGGGGGGTCTCGTTTTCCATCTACACTACAGGGTGTAAGGAGAGATCTGTAAAGAATGTTAAGGAAATGAATAGGTGTGGAAGATGTATAGCCCTATATTATGAGGCACAGCGGGCACGATACTGCGGACGTTTGGGCTTGGAGGGCACGCAACCCTTCTGATATCAGCCTTAGCTGCCAGTGACCAGAACAAGGAATTGAGCAAAAGTGGCGGATAAATTCGGATCGTGTTTTAGGATGCGAGGATGGGTGGATGGGATATTCGCCCCTATTCTTTGACCATATTTACTCGTCGCCTTCGACATCCTTGGATTTTTTTTGTTTTCTGGTTCGGACTCGGACCAACGGAGTCATACACAATATGAAGTGACAAAATCGAGTGCAAGATACGTCAAATCCCATTGATAAAGTCTTCAGTTGAGCTGGTATGAAGACTGTAAGGGCGCTGGGTGGATTGATTGGAAGGATGAGAAAACTGCCGTCGGCCCAAATAATGGCTTCGGTCCAAAACGACGTTGTCGGTCCAAAATGACGCCCTCTGTCCAATATGACGCCATCGGTCCAAAATGACGCCGCCGGTCCCAAATGACGCCCTCTGTCCAATATGACACCATCGGTCCAAAATGACGCCGCCGGTCCCAAATGACGCCGTCAATTCGAAATGACATTTTCGGTCCAAAATGATGCCATCGGTCTAAAATGACGCAGTCAGTCCAAAACTATGCTGTCGATCCAAAATGACACCATCGGTCCATAATGATGCCGTCGGTCAAAAATGATGCCGTCGGTCCAAAATGACGCCCTCAATCCAAAATGAGGCCGTTGGTGCAAAATGAGGCCGTTGGTGCAAAATGATGCCGTTAGTCCAAAATGATGCCGTCGTCCCAAAATGACGCCGTCGGTTCAAAATGACTCCGCAGGTCCAAAATGACGTCGTCAATTCGAAATGATGTTGTCGGTCCAAAATGATGTTGTCGGTCTAAAATGATGCCGTCGGTCCAAAATGACGCTGCGGGTCCAAAATAACGTTGTTAGTCCAAAATGACGCCATCGGTCTAAAATGACATTCTCAATCCAAAATAAGGCAGTCGGTTTAAAATGGCGCTGTTAGTCCAAAAGAAAGTGAGGAGATGGAGAGACACAGGTGAAAGATAAAGGTGGATAAATAGAAAGAAGTATAAGTTAAAAGGATGACAAATATTACGATAACGATCACATCGCACTTAAATACCCTGTGAGGGTTCGTCATATTCGCTGAAGAGCAAGATCGCGCAAAAAGAACAGACACTCAGGAGTACGAACATTGATAGATGTCATATGTTAAAATATTATCACATTTGTAAACATATTTGTTCTTACGGTTTATTTTCTGGCAGGAAATCTGGGCTCTTCCTTCTCTCATCATCCAATTGCCTTATTCTTAATGATCTCTTTATTATTTTTTTTATTTTTTAGAGAAGAAATATACGAGTGGCTGCAAATGTGAGGATTAAGAAATTGCTACTTGCCTCCCCCCCCCCAAAAAAAAATCCCATCTTGTTGAATGCGATGGATTCGTGTACAGACCCAACCACTTGACCGTAAGGTCTCCTAGGGTACCTTCTTTCCTTGTTGTTACTCTAATGATTGTAACCCCTTACTAGGTACAGAGAGTCTTACCTTGAGGAGGCTGTGGTCGGATGTGAAGGTAGCGATGCCGGCCCGTACCCTATTTTTGACCCCTCGGACAGTGCCCTTCAAACTTCTGATGGTAGCTTCTTGTTGGGGTGCAAATATATTGTTGAATCCAGCAAATCCACTCCCAGCTGTTTCGTCTAGACACTCAAACAGAGGCTTTTTGTAGTAGTCGCTGCCATAGGAAGAAAAGAAATCTTCTTCCTCGGGATGGGCAGAGGTCATTGGGGAGTGGCTCGGGGTGGAAGTTGGGGAGGAAGTAGAAGAGGAAGTAGAGGAAGACTCCGTGTAGGAGAGATCCGAAGCATCTTGATTGAGGGATTTGAAATGAGAGTGGAGGTGGGATACTCGACCTTTTCCGATCTTCTGGCGAGATGATGCTAAAGTGGAAGAAGCCGATGGAGTGGAGATGGAATCACCTTGGGTGGAGATGAAATCAACTGGAGTGGAGGTGGAGTTAGAAGTAAAGTTTGGTGTGGAGGATGTGTGAATAGGAGATGATTTAAGAGTGTTGCTATCAGCATCCAGGGTTTCCTTCAACGCTTGTCTCCTCTTCTTGAGCTCCCGAGACTTCTCTTTGATCTCCCGCAGGAGGGAGGTTGGGAGCTGCTTACTCTGGGCAGCGATGATCCGAGAGGCGATCCTCTTGCGGGCGGCGATCTTGGTCCGACTCTCGGCGCTGCTGCTGCTGCTATTACTGTCGCTTCGTTCGAGGGTCACCGACGCTGAAGAAGGTGTCACCGGTGGGGAGGGGATGAAGTCCTGCGAAATGGCTTCCGACAAACTGCTGTCATTGTCAGAATCCGATGACATCGCGAACCTGGCCCCCAGTTTCTTCCGCGTACTCGGTGGGGTGTCGTGCTCGGAGCAGACCCCCGAATCGCCCCCTATTTCGGAGGGGGAGGACTGGCTGTCACGCAGGGAGGCTAACGAAGGAGCGTTGTCCACGAGGTCGCCTTCGGTGAACACCCACTCGGAGCCTTCCTCGATCGGACGGTCTTGAATGAGGGAGTTGTTTTTGCCATTGCCTGGTGGAGGCGGGCACAGGAGGTGGAAAGGTTGAGCCCGGGGGAAATTGGCGTAGGTGTTCATCTCGGAGTCACGCATTCACACTCTCGTGACACCGGGTGTATCAGGAGCAAAAGCAACAAATGAACTCGATAGAAATGTTGGAATCACCGCTGGAACTAATTAAATGAACAATTGTCTCAAATTGGTCTTGCTTTTGTACAGGGAATCTTAAGATAATTCACGTCCCGTAATATATTTTTGCAAAGGGGAAGGGATCAGTTCCTCAAGAAAAGTAACTTATATTTTTCGTGTCAGGATCCACTAACAAGGAGCAGGAATAAAACAGACGTTTCTAACCACTCAGCTAGTAATACGACACATCGAAAAGAACATAAAGCCGTCTAAACAGCTCTGGATGAATGCCAGCTGCGTTCTGACACCAAGTTTAAATAAGCCTTGGTTTTATCTTCGCACAGCGTAGCACCCCCACCCCCTCCCACTAATTTGAGCTATCTAATCTGAATTGGGATATAAATATGTAAATAATCGGACTTTGAAACTAATAGTATATATAAAATCATAAATTACATTACTACTTTACTCTTAAAGTTAATATTTTCATTTTTAAAGTACAACAATTGCTGGAGAACTCAAATGGTGTACGACGACATGCCTGACGTCGATGCAATGATCGTACATCTGGCATCGTCTGCACGTATATGACAGATGCTGTGTAAAATAGGAGGGATAGCGGTATAGGGACGTGCTTTCCTACAACAGTAATTAAAGTGAATTTTAGTCGCGTGCGCTTAGTCTAATGCGACTCTTATATATTTTTTTTATACAAAACGTTTCCCAATTAGTTCGGTCAGAATAATTAAAGACTAATTCTTCGGTCATTATTTTTTTTCTAGAAAGAATTGAAAGAAACACCAATATTCTTTATAGATTACACTGAGCTTATTCTCATTCAATGGTGTCAAAGACCAGGCCATTTGATTGGGGGTGGGGAATAAAAACAGAAGATAATTGTGTTTTTTCAATATTTATTCTTGAATTTTTTGGGGGGGACTGCGGCCTTAATTAGGATTCAATTAATGAGAAAACAAACTAACGAAACCAACGCGACGGCGCACTTATTCAAATACCTTGGATGCGAAATAATTCTTATCGTACGGAATTAATAAGTGTGATTAGTTTATACTTTCTTCGTCGTACATCGAAATACGAGTACAGCATTTTTTCTCTCTTCTCATTTTATCTCTCTAACAATTGGCCTCAGGTTAGATTTAAGGATATTAGCAACTATGTATTTTTGTAATTCTTCTTCCTCTTCTTCTTTGGAACGATCATACACAACCAACAACTTCTTTCCAACCGCAAATTCTCATCATTTAGACAACATTATCTAAGCCATAACTATTTTTTTTTAATTCAGGTTCTTTTATCCTTGTAGCTTCTGCTTCCAATTCTCTCGAACTCAAAATAATCGAATAACTATTACTTAAACAACTAAATCTGGAATTCAATGGTTATCCCTACCTAAATTGACTACCACTTAAGTTACACAACAAAGTAATTTTAACCAACCAACTTACTAAAAGCCCCAAGTGAACTTTCCTCAAGTTTTTTTCCCCAAACATTATCAGTTCTTTTATAACTTCTAAAGTTCCATTTTGTTCTTTTTTGAAAATTGATTCTTAACATTTCACTTGACCATCACTTTCTTATATACCATAATTTTATTTTTTTATTTGTATATTTTTATTTCGTGTTGTAATTGGTCTTTTTAACATTTAATTTTATTTCAGTTTCATCTATATTTACCATATTTTTAATGTATAGAATTTTTTATAGCTATTTTATACACCTTTAGAATTTATGCATCAACCTTATTCTTGCTTTGTATTTTCATTAGATTATTAATCAATGAAGATGGCCACCGTCGAGTACCGAAACGTCGGGCAAATATAATGTGTGAAACGATTACTTCAGTCTTCATATTCCTTATCTATCTATCTGTCTATTCCTTATATATCTATCTATCTATATAATGTGGGTAAAAATTACAAGGTAACACGTGAATAAGTATAAATATTTGGTTGTACCACGTAGGGAAAAAGAAGAGTAATTGGAGCTTGTACTTTCGTTATCTTAATTCAAACTCACAATTGTGACTTTGAAAATGTTATTAAAATAACGAAAGTACTAGCTCCAATAAATCTTTATCTTTCCCTTCGTGGTACAGCCATATATATATATATATATATATATATATATATATATATATATATATATATATATATATATATATATATATATATATATATATATATATAATATATATATATATAAATATATATATATATATATATATATATATAAATATATATATATATATATAAATATATATATATATATATATATATATATATATATATATATATATATATATATATATATATATATATATATATATATATATATATATATATATATATATTATATATATATATATATATATATATATATATATATATATATATATATATATATATATATATATATATATATATATATTTATATATATATATATATATATATATATATATATATATATATATATATATATATATATATATATATATATATAAACCTTGGATGAGAAATAATTTTTAGCGTACGGAATTAATAAGTGTGATTAGTTTATACTTTCTTCGTCGTACATCTAAATACCAGGTTGTATTTTAATTTTATCAATTTTATTTTGGAACATTCCAACAGGCTAATGCAGTTTTTTTGTATCTGGTTAGAGATTAAAGATCAGTTGAGGAAGATCCATTTTATTTTTTACAACTAATTTGAGTTTTGGCCGTGAGATTTCGCCTTTCTTGAGGCATCTTCAGAAGGAAGTCTTCATTATTGTTGAGGGTGCGTTGATTTTGTGTTTTCCCTTGGTTTTGCCTCCCTTACCGGTGAGGTAGCTCATTGATGATCGTGAGCAGCGAAGAATGAAATTGAAATGAAATAGAATAAAAAGAGAGGTGGGAGACAAAGAACAGCTCTTCCGACCCTCCCTTCCTTGGCGCTCATGGAGCGGCCAAGTAGGGAGAGGGAGAGGGCCGGTACTCCTTTATACACCCCCATAGTCACACTGTCTAGAGCCAAAGTAGGCTCCAAGCACTGTGAGTACGGTGGTTAGGAGCAAAAAGGAGAGGAAGAAGGTTTTGGGATATGACAGCGAAGAAAATAGTAGAAGACAAAAGTGGACTTAGTTAGTCATGGGGCCTACAGCTTAACGTGGAATCCGAACCACGATGTGTCGCTTGTCTCTAACTATAACAGTTTATCGTGATCCCTGTCCCACGTATCACTGTGAGTCACGTGGGCGAATGTGATAGTAAAAAAGGAATAGATGCAGAAAGCTGAAGGAAGTAAGAGGTTTGCAAAGAGATGCTAGTTGCCTGGAGGTCAGACATTTGAGGTAGTATAGCTAGCGTGGTAAAGTTAGAAAGTAGTATTGGCATTTAGTAGGCGTTCAAACCGTTATTAGTAAATATTCTTACTAAAAACTGGCGTAGGTTTCTATCTCTCTATCTATTCTATCCTATTCCTATCCTAGTTATAATTGATTATAGGCTATTCTCTGATGTTGCTTCGGTTAATTAATTACTATTAGTCGTCGTCGAGTATTATTATCTTTCTCTAGGTGTAGATTTCTTCTTCGTCTTCTTCTCCTTCCTCATCTATCCTTGGGAAACTTGGGAATAATCTGTGTGATCTCCATCCTTCTCTTTGGGCAATTTGGTTGGTCAATTCAACTCCTACTTCATTCTATGTCTTTTCTAAGACTTTTCTTGCTCTTTTTGCAATAATTCTGTTAAGTGGCTTTATCCTAACCTCCTTATGTCGGTCTCGTAGTCTTCTTCTTTCTCCTCTTCTGTTGTTTGTTATTAAGTAGATAGCTTTATTTTATACTTTTTGGAGTCTTAATAGGTTACTTATCGAGATCGTGTACATGGCGATGGTTGGATAAATAATCGCGGACTGTACTATGGCTTGAAAAATTTTGCTCTTGTTTTTCATGCTTAGGTTAACTAACTTGTACAGTAATGCCAGGCCAGTTACGTGCTTTTTATAACCTGACTTTGTAATGCTTAGTCCGAGCACCTTACATTCTTTGTCGTATCTGTAGCGCTGTCCTTCTACATATACATCTGAGATGCTCCTCCTATACACGGGTACCATTTTAAATTTATCCCCGTTGGTTTTAAATTTCCATTTTTCTTCGTATCTATTAATGCTTTTTATCTCTTCTGCAGTCATCCTAAGTTGCATTGGGCCATTTATGTAGGTGCAAACTATGATTTTAGTGACGTCGTCGGTAAATTGGATGTTCACGCAACCTTCATTTCTTGGTGGTGGTATATCTGCTGTTTAGATTGAATATAGAGACGGACTCAGACATCCGCCTTGGGGCAAACCCGCAGCAAACTCGAATATTTCACCCTGATGTCGTCCTATTTCCACATAAGCACGTCTCTCCATTACATAATCACATAAAATCTTTTCGATCTTGTTGTTTATTCCTAATCTGAGTATCTTGAGTTGTATACCCCTCTATCATACTTTGTCGAATGCCTTGGACACCTCCCGGCATACGATGTCTACACTCATTTTTTCTCTTTATGCTTTCTCTATTTTTTCAAAGATGACTCCAAGGGCCATTTCCGTGCTTCTGCTTTTCTTGAAGCCAAATTGGCAGCTGTTTTTTCGGCCATTAACATCGAGGAATTTGGACAGTCTGTTATTTATTATTTTTTCCAATACCTTACCGATGAAATCTAGCAGCGAGATGGGGCGGTAGTTACCCACTTGATCTGGGGGGTTTCTCGCTTTGGATATGAATAGCATCTTTGCCACTTTCAGTTCATCAGGAAAGTATCCCGTGTTCAAGCACCCATTGAAGACGTTTCTCACTCCCTCCAGTATGTTCGGGGGTGCTTCGATGTAATTTAATCTGGTGAGTCCCGATCTGCCTGGGGATCTTTGTCGGAAGTTCTTTATGGTTTCTTTTAATTACGTCTATTACGTCGTTGTTGTTTCTCCTTTCCTCGGCAAAGTGGAAAGGGTATGTCCTTTCGATCTCCCCATTGAGTTCGTCCACGATCTGATGTTCGAAATCAATGTCATAGTCCTCATTCTCTTCTTCGCTAATTTTGAATACATTTCTCCAGTGCTCTCTAAATAATGCCTCTATTTCTTTCTCATCTTCTAGAATTTTGTTCCCTGCATCCTTAATTTTCATTTTATCTATTGTGTCGGTGTCTTTAATCTGTTGATATGTTTCCAAAATTCCCTTAGTGATGTTTCCACATCTATTTTCTCGATCTGCTGATCCCATTTTTCTTTCTGTTTTTCATAAATTAGTGCTATTAGTTCTCTTTTCTGTCTCCTTAGTGCGTTGTATGCTTCCCTTGATGTTCCGAATCTTCTTATATGTTCAGCTGCTTGGCTGATCTCCTTGCTCAAAACCACCATTTCTGGTGTCCACCTAAATTGTTTAATGGTTTGGAACGAGTTAATGGGGACGGCCCCCTTATCTCCCCTTTT
The DNA here is from genome assembly GCA_963969495.1 of Ceratothoa steindachneri. Taxonomy (NCBI): domain Eukaryota; kingdom Metazoa; phylum Arthropoda; class Malacostraca; order Isopoda; family Cymothoidae; genus Ceratothoa; species Ceratothoa steindachneri. The sequence continues at coordinate 21,418,343 of OZ018328.1, read as the reverse complement.
AATTTCTTCTCTGATCCTATCCAACCCCCCGTCGATTTCTTCTAGAGTGGCTTCCTCGAGCGGGCTGGGCACGTACTTCTGAAGTAATTCTTTGTACCTATCCCAATTCGCTCTATGGTACGCCTTCCATTTCTTCGAAGGGATTTGTATAGGATTCTTGTTTCTGTACATTAGATTTTCGTTCTTTGGTGCTTTTATAAGTCAAAGTCGGAGTACCATATTCTTTTAGCAGAAAAGGTGAAGTACTCGCTCGGAACTGGTGCGTTGAGTGTTAAGTTTAGACCCCACAGCTGTTGCAGCGTTATTAATTTTAACTTGTATTTTCTTAATATTTCTTAGAAGTTTTTTAACGGGGTCTTCGAGGTGAGAAAAACCATCCGCGAATGACATTCTTTATTCGTAGACGTTTTTCGATGTGTTAGGTCATCTTCAGGGAATGAACAGAAATGGAATTATTCACAAATCGCTACACTATATATAGTCTTTCTACGTATAGCGCTCAAACCTCCTATCTATGAGCGCTATATCGATGACATAATTTTGAATACGGATAACCTCGAACAAGTGAACGGCCTAGTTAAAACATTCAAGAACAAGTCATGTTTGAATTTCACCCACGATACAGAAGATGAAGGATCCCTTCCCTTCCTTGATATCCTCATAAGTGCCCTGGAGTTCAAATTTGTTACCCAAGTATAAGTTAAGGCCACGAACTTGAGCTTCTACGTAAACGGTTGTTCTGAGTGCCTTGAACGCTACAAGAGATCAGTCACCAATGCCTTAGTTAAGAGGGTAATTTCCTATTCATCCTCGTGGACGGCTGTTGATCTTGAACTTAAGAGGGTTTCCCGAGTTCTCGTTAACAGGGGGCTACCCACAAGAATCCTTTGACGCCACCATAAAAGAGAAAATGAATTGAGCTGCTGGTCCTTGTGTCCGGTCTACTCAGAAGAAGAATAATATTGACCTTTATTACAAGGCCAAAATGAACACTGGCTATCGTTAAGACGAAAAGGCTCTCAGGCCATTCTCCTTGGTAATTTGACCGCAACCGACCCTAATACGGATATATATCTGATTATATACTAGAAGACCAAGAAAACAATAGTTGCATCATGAAGAATAGCTGTCTCCCTCCTACGAGCGAACTCCAGGAGACTAACGTCGTGAATGAATATTCGTGCAAAGTCGGTGACTGCGAACACCGCAATTCAAGGTACATCGGCATAACCTCCACAACCCTGTCAAGGCAACTGACAGCTGACCTTTAAGATGGCGCGATTAAAAAACACGCCCACTCTCATGGCACTTACCTATACCGTGAAAAGCTGAATAAGGACACATTTTTGATTTGATGAATAATAGTTAAGAAAAAAAAATTGGTGAGGAAGATAAGATGATAGATTGTGGGTGAAGAGTGTGTAGGGTTTGCCCTGGTAGTGAGGGCTACGCGTTTCCTTTTTTTTCTATATTTCCTTTTCTTTGTCCATGACCTTAATTAAATCCTGTAATTTGTATTGTTGTGTGAACCTGATTTTGTGTTTTAACGCTTTCGAGCTTTTCTTTTATACTTATTTTGAAACCTTATTTTTATTTTCCTAAATTTTGAACTATTTTTTAAAATTATTAAAATAATTATATTTATTTATATTTATATTATATATATATTATTTATTTATTTATTTTTTTGTATTTTCTTTCTTCTCTGCCTTTTTTATTTTATTTATTTTGTTTGTTTTTTTTATAATTTCATATATTTATCTACTTAATACTATACTTATTTTGAGAGATATAAAATTTTGAAAAGTAATAATATAGTTAATCACGTAATCTACATAATTCTTCTATATTAATTTCAGAATTTATTTATTTTTTTAATTACTAGTTATATTGCTTTGATTCAAACACATTCATTCATGTTTGCGAGTGTATTTGTTAATATATAGTATGTGTAGTTGTTTGTTCAGTGTGGTCTCTATGTGAACAACGGTGCCAACTGTTCCTCGGACCATTGTCTCGAGCTGGGAAATTCCCTTGTTCTGGCCATTGTCTCCCCTTTGTTCGCTGGGATGTTTAGACCCTCCCCTAGTTACGGTGCCGTTTCATTCAGGATCCTCTCCCGTGTTCTGTCGGCCAGACTTTGGGTCGCCAGATTGATTGGTCTCAAAGCGACTCTCCAGTGGAGTTCTTTTTGGGGTATTTGATATCTCCTTCTGCGTTTGTTTATGTAGAGAGTCGCCTTCTTCTGGACTCTTTACAGGCGCTTCAAGAGTCTGGAAGCAGGCGTGGGGGAGCATTTACCAGATGGTTTTTGGTAATCCCTGTCCAGCCAGGAGCTCTTTGCTTGAAGGATTTGAGCGTGCTCAGGAACTCTTCAACAGTGATCGGTCGGCCGTGGCCCTCCATTCTTCTCTCCTTGGAAACGTGTGGGTAAAGATGCGTGCTGTGAATTATATTATTGAGTTCGTCAATCACCTGGCCTTCAAAGTCCAGGTCGAAATCCTTACTCTCTTTCGGCGTAATGAAGAATATTTGTCGCCAGTACCTCCTGAACCTTCTTTCGAGTCTCTCTGGATCTTCTATGATTTCCTCATGTTCTTCCAATCTCATTTTCTCCTTCGGACGCATACCTCTCAGTTTTTTTATATTCTTCCAGAATTTCTGAGGGTTCTGCTCCGTGTCGAGCCTCTAGATAATTCCGTCCCATATGGCTCGTTGTTGTTCGTTAATCCGCGCTTTGAGTTCCTCTCTGAGTTGTCGGAGTCTTCTAGGGCGATCTCTGTTTGGGCCAAATTGCCTGAGTTCCTCATAGATCTCTGTGTTTTGCAGCAATACCTCGCATCTTTTTGGTCCACCTGGGTTGCGGAGGGCTTTTATGCGTGATGTATGGAATACATTTTTCGTCCACTTCCATGTTCAGGTGTGTTATCCGGTTTATTTCTTCGTCAGTATCTTCCAGGATAGCTTCGCTTGAGTTGGCTGGTTTAAAGATGTTGAGCATTCGCTTGTATAGCTACCAGTTTGCCTTTGCAAAACTTTTCCTGGGCTGGATAAGAAAACAGAATAGGTGCGAGAGAGATGGTGGTTATGATGGAGATATGGTCGCTTGGAACCGTGGGGCCAGGCATACTAACCAGATTGAAAGGTAAGTTGGTGCTTGTTAATATTATATCTGAGGCTGTCGCTGATCTTTCAGTGATGTAGGTCGGAAATTCTGGTTCGGCTCCTCGAGCCTATCCCAATCAATGACAAGCTGCAGGTTTCTGCCACTCTCGTTTGTTCTGGTGTAGCCTGAGGCCCCTAGTCTATCATTGAGGTCTCCCCTATGAATACATTCCTGCGGTGGGCAGTTAGGGTTAATAGATTATTGATCGGAAAATATGGACGACGTGGTGGTTGGTATGCTGCTCCAATCGGGAGTCCCCCAACAAGTGTAGGGATTTCGACATCTACAAAGGACTCATCAAGTTCTGGTAGCCTTTTAAAGGTAATGTTCCTTCTTATGGCGATTGTAGCACCGTCGAATCTATATTGCGAGGAGTTCTTTGCCAGGACGTGGTAGTTCGGGATTTTCATCCGTGTTATTCGTGTTGACACCGTATTCAGATATTAGGATAATGTCGGGGTCTGCCCTTCTAAATTTCTTGCTATATTCATTCGCTTTCCCAAACCATCCATTCGTGTTTAGTGTTAAAACTTTTAAGGTGTTGTTTATGTTCTCCATGTTTTGTGTCTACTTCTAGAGTGTACTGCTTATTCCTTGTGGTTTCGGACCTTTTCGCTCTTCGTCTTCTTGTATTCCATGGCCGGGATAGTAAATAAGGAGGCATTGTCGAGTTTCACTTTACCTGTGTAGAGTTCTGCTGCAACTTCAGTTTTGTCTTCCGATTCTGTTAATGTTCATTCGAGTTTCTGGTTCTTGATGCCTTTGGTGATGTTCGCGAGGGATATGTGTTCATGGATGGGGCTCTTGTCAGAAGCGTAAACCTTCAAACCTAGTTATTTACCGTCGTACCTGTGCTTGTTTTTCTTACTTTTTGTACTGTAGCTGTCAGAGTCTGCGTCAATTATAGTTTGACATTTACTTCTATGGGGTTCGTTTGTGGCAGCTTTCCTCGCTTTCTCTTCCCTTGCTTTTCTCGCTACAGTTCTGGGGTAAGGTCTCCTGGTGGGTCCCTGTGTTTCTTGCCCTTGATCCTTGTGGTGTGAGTCCGTTATTTCAGTAGATATGGGAGAATTGTAATTGTAGGACATCTCCTGAAGGAGGGTTCTCTGGGAACCACATCTCACTCAGATTATCCTTCTTGAGCATCAAGTTGAGCTCACCTGAGAACGTGCTTGGATTTGTGAGATTTCTTACGTGCGCATAAAGAATGCAGGTAAGAATTTTCGTTGACTCCTTGCTCTTAAGTTTGATGTAGATTATTGTCGGAGCTTGTGCAGGCTGGGACATTTTTGCTGCTTGTTTTCTTTTGATTATATTTCTTTTCATGTGGCAAACCATTGCTAGTGCTCTGTAGCCCTGCCAGCAGTTGACACACTTCTCTGTCTCCATGCAGTTTGCCCACCCCAGACCTCTTTCACTGCACCTGTAGCATATCTCCTCTACTTCTTGGCAATATTTTGTGGAGTGTCGCTCCATTTTGTAGCAGTGGAAATACATCTGCACCAGCATGAATTCTTCACGCTCGATCTGGTCCCCACTGATCTTTGCATGGAAGAGTAACAGACCCTTTTTTTTGGCCTTCTGGGTCATCTCCAACTCATTGAAGATCACCTTGGATACATGAGTGTATTCTTGGTTCTCTCTTCGGTTTGTGAACTTAATTATTTCAGATACGTTCGCCCAGCTCTGATTGACTTCTATCTCTTCTGCTAATTCCTCCTTCGTGCGATCACGTTTCCAGAGATAGAGTCGAGGGAAAATCACGGTGCGGTGGGCCTGGATTTTGGGGTGGTCCCGCGGGCTGGAGGTTTATTTCTTAGAGTGCGAGAAGGCCATCTTTCTTGCTGATCGTCTAGATATCCTTATCTTTCTCGCAGATCGCCAAGTAACCGGTTGGAGTGTCTATTGGGAGAATGACTGTGATGCTGAGTTTTCCGAAGATAGTTTTCAAAACTTTGCCTCTTCCCGGTTTGGCCTGGCCATTGATTACCCTGAGGGGTATTCGTATGGCCAGATCCATTGCCACGTTGTTGAGGGTGACCCCCTCGTGGTCCTTGTGAGGCAAGCACTTAGGGTAAGCAGACTTCTGTTATCCGGTGTGTAATTCGGCGATCAGTATGTGTGTATTGAAAGTATTGTTTCCTAGGGTGACTCACCCCCAGGCTTTTTGAGCAACCTTGTACCTCAGAGATATTTGCCTTGGTGAATGTTGGGATGAATGTGGCAATGGCGCATTATGATGAGATGATGGAAGATTGAGTACATGTGAGACCGGGTAGGATCCTCCCAGTGGATGACTACTGACGGACTAATTGACAACGCCTCTCCCCGGGGGTGTTTGAATCGCGTTTCCTCCCACCATATACAAAGACGGTTATGTGTCCCTCTTTGGTCCTGGGTTGGGCCTCCGCAGTGATTAGCAACGGAAATTACAGTCCGTCCCATAAGGACATAAAATCTGAGCCTTCCAATTGTATATGTTTCTTGAAGCGCTTAGTTTCCCCTTAAAATTTTCCCGCGCCATGATTGGCCAATTCTTGTAATACTTATGTTCACGTAGGAAGACTTTATAATGTAGCAATTTTTGACTAATTCTATTTTTATTCATTTCCTGAAGGTGACCTAACACGGTCGAAAGACGTCTAGGAATAAAGAATGTCATTTACGGATGAGTTTTTCTCGCCTCGAAGACCCCGTTAAAAGACTTGTAAGAAATATTAAGAAAATACAAGTTAAAATTAATAACGCTGCCACAGCTGTGAACTTTAATATATATATATAGTCAAAATTAAGATAAACTTCTGCCATACGTTGCAAATACCTGTGATTCGGATTCCACTTTAATCAGTAGTTCCCCCCCTGAGAAATAAAAACACACTAATGAGTGATGATCGGTGGTATATTTCCTACCATTAGATAAATAATATTGGTTTGGCTTTGTGTCTCGAGCCTTCTTTTTCATGGACACGTACATATATGTGCGTGTTATAAATGGCTGTTGTCTATCTATATACATACATCCATTCTTCCTTCCATGTCGAAAATACCTCCCCCTGTATGGGGGTGTTTGACCCCGACTCTAGATTTTTTTCTAAACACCTTCGAAACTAGTCTCCGAATAAATCTCGCATCCTGTTTATAGTTCTAAATCTAAAATATTGGGTCGTTCACAAATTAATTTCGGTTTTATATCGCTCATGGGTGGATCGGTAATTACCGTTGATAAAATTCATTTATTATTTAACGTCATTTGCTTCCATACACATTTGCCAAGGTGCAACTCATGGTAGTTTCATCACCTTCTTGTCTCGAAAGTGTTTGGTTTTCAAAAATCTAAGAATAAGTCGGATGACGCCGAACGTCGAGTTTAAACTCGTCTGATTTTCTCTAATCTCTCTTTAACACGCAACCTTTTCTGTATTTCATCCAAGTTTTGACATTAGTTGGTGATTATTTGATCATGCCTTCATAACTTTATAGTAAATAATGATAGATCTGTCGTTTGGAGAAATTTAGAATGTGTTTAAGGGCTTAATTTAAATCGAGCCATTTTGTAAACACGAAATAAAAAGTCAGACCTATTCACACATCACAAAAATACTACATTACTTGCATATTTGCAAGGCAGATACAAACGGCGGAAGCCAAATCACATACCTCAGAGATGATGTCTCTTTACTTCTTATATCAACAAATCCAGCGTTACATCTGCCCTCCTCTCACAGCAAAATAGCAAGATCCATTGGGAGTCCAAATGCACCGAACACTAATCAACAAAACTGACTATACCACCAATCTATCCATACCTCCACCCATCCGGCATTCTTATCAAAGACCATGAATCCACCTAGCTAGAATCACAGGACAGAGAAACACAAGAGCCACATCAACTCATAATGCATCGAGCGCATTTTACTTCTGAACAGCACTTTCTCTCTCACCCATAAGTCTTTCAACACTACTTTCAAGGCAACTCCTATCGTTCTGTTTTCCAATTCTTGCCACCAAAATAACATCTAAACCTTACTTGTGCTACCCTCCGACCATCTCCCGATCATCATAACAATTACAATAGAATTTACTGGAAGCTCATCACCAACTCCATAAAACCAAAACTTAAAGGCTACTCAGTTAGGCAGTTTACCTGCATGACCACAAAAAAATCCATACCGCGCTACCATAATCACAAGAGCAAGAAACAATTAGTAAAACCCAAACGTCTCTCCAAAAATCAGACAAATGACAAAAATCAGAAACAATATACAAAAACAACAACGAGCCCAAGCTATCGCAGACACTATCCTAAACTTAACAACCAACATTCAAGCAATGATTCAACAATAACAGAAACGATATTTGGACGCCTTTTTTGGCATCCAAACCAAAAACACTGCAAGAAAATTTTCAAAACTATCAAGAGAATCGCCAATTCCAGCAATGGTGATGGAGATGCACAAGAGTCCATCTTCTCGAACGCAAGTATGATCAATTTCACCAAACAGGCTAACACCCTCTATGCCAAAAATACCAATAAAATATCAGACATTCTAAACAGAACATCATAAAAATCACCTACTCCCATTTGCTGTAGACTGCAAAATACGTGCATATTTCACCACAGAAATTGTATCTAAGGCTAATTCTCCTTATCTAAGTTAGCTTACAAATTATCAAGCGTCTAGTAAGTAATAAAATCAATCTACATATCTCACTAAATGCTTCTCAATACGAGTTCTTTCCATTATACTTAATTATACTTAATAAGCCCTATATTTACCAACATTAACCCACTAATATAAGAAGGGTCCAAGCAACTTACCCCAGCAGGCAGTACAATATGTATAAATAGACTTTGATACTCGACAAAGACAGATTCTTATCAATGAAATACTAAACACCACAGTTGCCATTAACCACAATGATATTTTAAGTCATTTTTTTTAAAGTCACTGTGTATAGAGATGGTTGTATCTGGTTCGTCTTTTTCTTTCTATTTTTAGGCTTCTAATATCTGTACGCATTGTCTCTGTTTATGATTATGCCTGTCTTTGTAACTCTACTTATATCTCTCTTCTGATTTTATATTTCATCTGATCTACTCTGTCCATGTTCCTATTTGTGTTACATACATATGTACAGATATACATACACTAAAACACGTAAGACTTAGTTAATTAATATTATTTACCCGGATCTTGAATTGGAATTACCCCTCCCACCTCCTTCTAAAATCGACGAAATTTTGGCTCCAATTTCTCTGTTAATTTCTTCGGAGCAGAAAAATCGTAGATGCCTTTGAAACCATGGTGCTTGATGTGGAAAGATCAAGGTAAAGCAAGGGAATAAAAGACAAGAGAGAGATCTGTAGTAAAAAGATGCAGATGATACTTACCACAAGGTATTTATTTTTATTTAAAAAGTAATTAGGCGAAACTCGAAAAGAGCGTCTCTACCAGAAATGGTATGAGATTTGCTCCGTAAAGAAAGTGGTGAAGTTAGATTCAAATAAAAATGAGCGAAAGCTACATCGACCCATTACTCTTGGCGCTAGAAAGGACACGAAACTCTTTTGAATCTTGTGAAACTTATAGCAAACATCTCGATTCTGCTCAAGTTGAATCCGTATGGACTCAGATCGTATATTTGAATCTGTGAAATTTGCGAGCCTCGTTTACTTCTACTTTATCGTTACTTCATTTATATATTCATTGGGGTCCAATTCCCAACTATTGGAGGCCACTCCTTTTCTCAATTACACGGTCGTGAATAAACAGATTCGTGAACGAGCGTCCAAAAACGAGTCAAGAATCGCTCTGGCCAAAGGGTTGCCGGGTGTCTTTGGATAACTTTCTATAGATGAATCGAAATCTCGCCATCGACTGAGCCGCTTCGGCCCTTGCGACGAGAACGGACAAAGAAGAAACTTTCATTCTGGCTTCATTGAGCATTGGACAAATTAAGACATAAAAATATAGATTAGTAGGAGAAAAGTTAGAGGGTATAGTGGTGAAAGGGGTTTTGAAAATGATAGTCAAGATAAGTTTAGTATGAGTTTGAAAGATTTTTGTTCCCTGGTGGAAGGGTATCTCAAACGTGACATTCGCTTTTATGGTCTTGGTTTCAGTAGTAACAGTTTTTTTAACCAAGTAAAGAGGGTATGTGTGTCTCCGTTTGTGGTTTGGAGTTTCCTGAGAGCTTATGTGCACGAACGGGTTAGTAAAGGGTGACATTGAAAGATTACTTTCCATGTTTGTGGTACGGTTTGTTTTTTGTAAGTTTGTTGTTTGATATTTCATTGGATGGTAGTTTGTTGTATGATGATTTGTAGGATGATAAATTATTGTATGATGACTGGTTTTATGATGGGTTATTGTATGATGGTTTACTATATGGTAGGGTTGCATGATAGTTGTTGTTTAATGATTTGTTGTATAGTGGTTTGTTGAATGATAATTTGGTATGATGGTGGTTTGGTATGATGGTGGTTTGCTATATTGGAGTTTGATATATGGTTTTTGTTGTGATGGTTTGTTTTATGATGTTTTGTCGCACGGACTTGTTCTAGAATAGGATTTCTTGTATGTACTATTGTCATCATCGACTTGTTTTCAACACATTTCTCCCCCTTTATTAACTAGACTCAACCATAACAAGTTGTAAGTTCCTTCTTTGAGCATGTTCGTATCCTTGTTAATTACATATTTACGTACTTGCTTCTCTCAGTCTGGCAAATTGCTACCGTGCTTGCTTTTTTGCAAGCCGGTAAGAAAGAGCTATCTACCCGTGGTTTTCGACCAATTTCTCTAATTTCCTCCGTGTGCAAATTGATGACGAAACTGGTTAATAAGGTTGACTTATTTATTAGACAGTGGAGGCCACCTGTCACCGACAGTGTGTGGTTTCCGCAAGTTCCACCGCACATCGGATGATCTAATCCGTCAGGAGAGTGCTATCTGCGAGGCTTTCATTTGCAGGCAGCATCATATTTTTAAATCTGAAGCAGGCCTATCATACCATATGGCGATATATTAACGCAGAGACCCTCAGTTATATAGCGGCGAGAGAAATTCTCCCTCTTTTTCTAATTTTCTTCGTCATCTTGCATGTCATGTACGGTTGGAGATAGCCGTCGCCAAGCCCGTAGGACAAGAGGAGGATGTCACACAGTGACGTGTCATCAGCATCTCTTTGTCGCAAGCATCAACAGTATGACACCAGTCTTGCCGATGAATGTTCTCGTTACGCTCTACGTAGACGACTTTTCAATCTCTTTTGGCTGGACTCAGATTCCTAACCAGGAGCATTGGCGCCAGTAGGCTCTGAGCTGCGTCTCTGGCTATGCCGCAACGCACGGGTTTTCTTTGGCCAATATCTAGGGCGTTTACTTCTGCTTCCGTGGTGGGGTGCACCCCTATCCGGACCTGTTACTAAATAGGATTCACCTAAACCTGATGGATTCACATAGATTCCTTGGTTTTGTATTTGACCAAAGCATCACATGAAAAAGGCATATTCGCAGTTATAGGGTCTCTTGTGCTGAACCCGCGGTGCCATACTCTTGTTTTCTCGCTCATTTGTTTGCTCAAAATTTGACTACAAATTCGAACTTCATTCTTCTGCATCCCAAGGTCTATTGCCGAAGGTGGATTTGATCTACCATGTCAGTATCCAGTTTGAGACTGGTCTTTTACGCACGTTCCCCACAAAGAGCTTCCTTTTCGATGGAGGGAAATGCCACACGCTTTAAGTCGTGAACAGTGCACGAGGCGTTTGTCCATGCGGAGTAAAATTCTCTCACAGTCAAGTACTAGTCTTATTTAATCTGTGTCAGATCTCGAATGTTTCTATGCTGAAAAAAGACACCAATAAATCTCTAAATTTGGTTTAGGAAAAGGAAACTCCTTCGAGAATTCAATGTAACCGGTGGTGCCAGTTTGTTGTCATGCCTCTGATCCCAAAGTTTCCACAGCAACAGGAATATTGCGTTCACATATCCTGGAGCATGCATCTTTTCTATCCCGGGGCTTTCGCTTCAAAGGTACCTTCCACTTACTTGAAGCCGCAGTGGGTTTCCAGGAACTACGTGTCTTCAGAGCCGAGCTGGAGACGGCATGCGGGAATTCAAAATTTAGTGCCATTTGGGTCTAGACCTTTTCGAGGACGTTTCCCACCACGATATGGCAGTATCAATTTTTATTTTTTTGTGGTCACCGAATCGGACACACTCTCATGGCGCAGAGCCATCGGATGGATCTTTCCTATGCACCTTTCTGCGAAAACTGCTTGGTCCCCCAGAATATACGACACTTGGTTCAGAAGTGCTATTCTGTTTGAGCTTCGTACACGGTACCCTGTCTCGCTACCGTGCTAATCGTTTTGGTTACCGCTTATCTATGGCGATGATGACGGAATCTCGCACACTAGATTGTGGTGAGTTCAATTTTTTGGAAGAGAGGGGGGGGAGTCTTTATAATATTTAAATTGTTTAACATTATTGGTGGCACTACTAGGACCCTTAGGTGAGTTTGTACCCCTGGAGTACATGGTTGTGCTTTTGGATGTTTTGTCCATAGTTATTGATTGTATAGTTTATTTTATATAGTTTATTGAAAATAAAATTTGTTACTGATTTTCTGCGGCTGTACTCTCGCTGTCAGCTTGCTTCCCTTGCACTTCTTGTAGTCTCCAGTTCAATTTGCCGACGATCCACCTACTCCTTCCTTGTTATTCCGTCCTCAGTAGAGTCTCAGATGTATTAAGTGTATAAAGGGTAACCTTACTTACTGATGGCTGTCCTTCGAATACGAAGATACTCAATCTTCACTCGATGAAAATGGAGATGAATTTATGGGTATAAATTTATGGTGTCTGTCGGTTGTGCCAGCGAAGATGACTATGTAGTCATCTTTGCTACAGAAATGACACTCCATTCTGGGGTTATTTGGCCGCTGGACTGATGGATTGTAGCGCCGTTGTCTTCTCGCCGCTCTCTTGTTGTGGATGGACTGTTTAAGGTGTGACAGTCCCTCCATACACGACGATCCTCATGCTGTTCGGTCACTGGATTTGACTTCCAGAGTCAGGGGTTCAATATTACCCTTTTTGAGGGTTGCTTTTACTTGATCTTTATAGCGTTTCATTGGCACACTTTGTCTATGATGTCCAAGTGGGAGTTGTCTATAAATTATTTATCGAGGTACTCTGTCATCACTTATGCGAATTATATGTCCAGTCCATTGCAGTGGTTTTTGTGCAAGCATGCTCTCAATTGAGGTTGTGCTGGCGCGTCGAAGGATTTCTACATGGGAAACTTGGTCCCTTCGTTAGCTTTAGAATCTTCTGCAGATTTATTATATGAAATGCTTCCAATTGTCTTATATGCCTTCTGTAAGCATTCCATTTTTCAGCACCGTGGAGTAGAGTAGTTATACATACAGCAGTGTAGACTGCTACCTTCGTTTTTAGGCTGAGGTTATCGTTTTATCGTTTTGGAAGACTCTTATGCGCAGTTTTCCAAAGGCTACAGAGGCTTGATTTATTCTGATGCAGACCTCTTAGTCTATATTATACTTATCCGACAGGATGCTGCCTAGATATTTGCAACTTGTGACCTGTTTAATGTCATCACCGTTGATGTGGAAAGTTAGACGTGGTTCTGGATTCTGTCGTTGCATTAGTATCTCTGTTTTAGTTACATTCAGTTTCAGCAGACCATTTCTTCGTAAAGGCCGGCTATGAAATTGAGGGATCTTTGAAGAGCAGGTGGTGTTTGTGCAATCAGCGCACAGTCGTCTGCATATTGAAGTTCCAGAATATGATTGGTCAAAATTTTCGTGCGGGCTTGAAGTCTTCTAAAATTAAATAGGTTGCCTTCATGTCGGTACTGGATTGCAACCCTGTCCACCTGAGGAATTGCATTCTGACTGAGTAAGGTGATAGCAGATATAAAGATGTTGAATAACACTGGGGCTATGACACATCCTTGCTTGACACCAACTTCAACGGTGAAAGATTCGGATCTTTCTCCTGAGGCAAGTATTGTTGCTGTCATGCCATCGTGTATTTTTTTCAGAATTGAGAGGAATTTTGGAGGGGAACCAAAATTTTCTAAAACGATCCATAGTAGTTCTCTATTGAGTGTATTAAAAGCTTTTTGAAGGTCAATAAAAGCTATGTAGATGTCTGTGTTTTGTTCATTGCACTTCTTCTGTAGTTATCTTGCACATAATATCATGTTGCAGGCACTCCTTTCCTTACGAAATCCGCACTGTTTTTATGGCAAGGTGCTCTCTTATATGTGGCAACATAATCTGACAAACATAATTCTTGTCAGAATTTTAGAGGCCACTACCAGTAGAGAGATTCATCTGCTATTTTGAAAGAGTGCTCGATCACCCTTTTTTTTGTACACAACCATGTCAGATTTCAGAAAGTAGCGAAAGGTTCTTCGGTATTTCAGGTGACCGACATGAGATCATGTATCTTTGAGTGCAAGAAATAGCCACCTTCTTTGTACAGTTCAGAGGGAAGGCCATCTGGGCCAGGTGATTTATTATTTTTTAAGATTTTATGGCATCAAGAGTTTCTTCAAAAGTGGGCAGTTCGTCAATTTCCATTTCTAGAGGTACCTGAGGAATTGTATCTAAAAGGTTTGGCTCTATAGGATTTCTATGATTTAACAAGGTTTGGAAGTGCTGTCCCCAGCGATTTAGAATGGCCGTTTTGTATTTTAGGAGATTGACATCTTGTGATCTGACAGGCGCTAAATTGCGTTTTTCAGGCCCATAGATAGTCTTCAGGCCGTTGTAGAACCCATGTTGGTTGTTATTGTCAGCAAGGTGTTGCAGGTCTTTTGCCCGGTTGGTTCACCATTCATTTTCCATATCACAAAGCTTGAGTTGAGTTTCCTTTCTTAAATTATAAAAAGTTAGTTTCAGATGTGCGGATCTTGTGTTTGAGAGCCAGGCATCATGAGCTTTGTTCTTCTGCGTCAGTAATATTTGAATGTCTTTCGTATTTTCGTCAAACCAGTCTTTATGATGTCGAGGTTGAAAACTCAGTCTCCTCTGCACACTGCTTCAGAGTGGAATGAAGAGTAGTCCAGAGGTCGCTAGTTGGGGGGTTGTGGCCTTGCATCAAATTTACATATAATGAACTTCTGTAAGAATTTCGTTTTACTTGATCTTTCAAGCTGTTGGTATTTAGCTTTTTTGAGGAGCATGTGCGCTTAGCTAGGGGGCGTATTATAAGATTTAGCTTGCAAAGTAACATAGCATGATCTGTTGAGCACTCTGCACCTCTCATTGCTCATGTGAGGTAAATATCCTTTTGGTCACTCTGCCTGGTTAGTATAAAATCAATCATATGCCCATGCTTGGAACGTGGGTGAGTCCAAGTGGTTTTATATTTGTTCGACGGAAGTTGAAATGTAGTATTAGTGATTAGAAGATTATGTTCTGAACAGAGTGTTCGCAGTCTGAGGCCGTCACTGTTCATTTTTCCCATTCCATGTTTGCCAATGACCTGTGGACAGAGATAGACTTGATTTCCTACTCTCTTGCATTGAAATTACCAAGCAAAAGGATTTTGTCTTCTTTGGGTACTGCGATTAGTGCTGAATGTAGCGATTCATAGAATGCATCTTTTTGTTCTTCACTGGAGTCTAGTGTCGGCGCATATGCACTAATTAGGGTGGTAAAGCAGTGTTTTGCAAGAGATATACGCCATGTCAAAAGTCTTGAGGATATGCCTACTGGCGATTTAATTATTTTGGCGAGTAATTTGTAACGTATGGCAAAGCCAACTCAATGGATTCTCCGTTCGTATTCATCATAGCCTTTCCAGTAGACTGTATATCCCTCACCAACCTCTGTTAAACTATCTTCGCTTGGTAATCTCGTTTCGCTCAGTGCCACAATGTCAACATTGTATCTCTTTAGTTCATGGGCTATAATAGCTGTTCTGCGTCGAGGTCTGGTTTGGGGTTCATTATCTAATAAGGTTCTGATATTCCACTCAGCAACTGTAAGTGTTATTTTCCTTTTCTTAAGTTTACGACCGCAGTCAGGGATGCCTTGGCAGACGCGGTATTCTGCCTAGGTTGTTGTAAGGCGGCCTTTTTTTAAAACCAAGTCTTGGTAACGGTCCTTCCCATTCCTGGGTGAGGAGTGAGGCTTCCGTTTCCGGCTGCTCATACATGTTGAGAGCACACGAAAGCTGAGCCAGCTCTTTTCGCCACTCAGCCAGCCGCGATCACCTCAACACTGCCAGCGTGCAGGAATCATGCTGGCAGCTCCCAGCCACATCCATGGCCTGCCACTTACACCTTATCCTATCGCCGGGGGACTTTTGATGATAAAGGGTTAATTAAGGGATAAGTGTGTGAAGGGGATGATTGAGTGAAAGAGATGAATGAAAGAAAGAGATGAGAAAAGATGAGTGGACCTATTTAGATTAGCAGATGAGGAATATGATTAATATTCGGTTGTAATTTTAGCGCCTTGAAACTAGATGAATAAAATAATCAGCCAATCTTTTGATGTAACCTCGGCTTCTTTATGTTGGAAGATGAGGAATCTGGCTAATTTTAGGCTGTACTTATTGGCCGTTTCAATTGAAAGATGAAGTATATTTTTTTTAATATTGTGGTAAAATGACAGGAAAATACATCAAAAGCGCCTCAAGCGAATGATAAATAATAATTTAAAATGATATTTATGGTCCCCCCTCTTTTAAGGGATAATCATTTATGAAAGTTATCAAGAAACTAAAACATGCCTCTTCTGCTGTCGAATATACTCGTAACAACTACTATATCTAACATAGCCTCTTTATAATATATATATATATATATATATATATATATATATATATATATATATATATATATATATATATATATATATATATATATATATAGTATATTAAATTTCATCAACACCGAATCAATTCTTCAAGAAATAAATTCACTGCTTAATAAAATGATAGGAGAACATTGTCCTTAATGATGGAGACAACTGGCTGAATAAATGATGTTTTGTGTATTAAAAAGAATTTCACTTTCTTTAAAAAAAAACCCCAAAACACTACTTTCTTGACATCCTAAGAATTTTTGGTACTTGTATAGTATGTGATCTCAATGCATATTTCTGGTATAGGTTGTGATCTACATTAAAAATTCCTAATATTTACCTTTACTTTCGGTTGGTTTAGTGTTTATACACTTGTAGTCTTGAGGCCATAAGAACTCCATAAGAAAAATCCTGGATAGACGCACCAAATGGCGGAGCTACAGACGATACATTATTTATCACCGAGCTAAAAGTGCACAATTTGGTTTTCCTTTTACGAGTAAAAATTCACAAGGTATAAATTGCTTCTGATCTACAGTGCATATTTAGATGATATTCGTACTGTATACAGATAGTTATCATCATCATAATCATCACTAACTCGATAATTTAAGAAGGGGATTTTTTTGAGTATTTGAATAATAATTTCATCTTAGTTTGGTTATAATTTATGTTTTTTTTTATCAAAGTTATTTCTAATAATTCTTTTATAATATCAAAAAACAAAGTGGTGAAGTTCAGAAATAAATATAAGTATCTAAATTTTGTGAATTTTTTAAAACCCAGAGAATTACAAATGGTGAAGTTCAGAAAATTTATTTTTATATATCTTCTTCTATAACTATATTTTAGCAACGGGATATTTTGAAAGGGGGGAAATTTAGTTTAGAGTTCCTTTTTAAAATTATTATAATTGGCGAAGTTTAGAAAATTTATTGAAATTTAACCATGGTTGCTTTTTTATTTTAGCAACGGGATTTTTTGAAAGGGGAGAAATAGTTTAGAGTTCCTTTTTAAAATTATTATAATTGGCGAAGTTCAGAAAACTTCTAAAAATTTAGCCATGGCTGCTAATTTTAGATTTTAAATTTTAATCTTAGTAGCGCAAGCTCCCCTCGTAAGGGGAAGTGGCAAAGCCATTGTCTCGCACTATTCATGTTTCTAGTATGAAATAAAAATCAATTTAGTATTTTTTATTTGTATTTTCCTTCATCGATGGAATTTTATATATTTTGCACATTTCTAATAAATATTTTGGATGAACTGTAGATCACAAGCTAGATCTAGATTTTTTTCCCCCTCTTTATTTTTCAACTGAAGGTAAAAAGGTGGAAAAAGACTAAAGATAAAATGAAAGAAAAGTTTGCCTTAAATGAGAAGGAAAGGAAAAATGAATGATGAAAAAGTAAATAAATAAGAAGAAAGAATATAGCAAATATGAACATAAATATTATAAAAAACACCTAGAAAAACAACCAACTTCATAAAGTACTCATTTGAAAATAAATACACCTGAAATAAATTAAAAAACTCCCGTACAAACATAAAACTTCGACCTTATTGATTTTCTAAGCGAATTATCTTAAAATTAGACGTTTATCACATTTAGCATCGATAAATATTTCACTTCTAAGACTCACCGCCAATGCAGTATTTAAATCAAACTTTGTTGCTCGCGATGCAGCGATTGCATACAGATTTCCTGTTCAGAACCACTTTTTGCTCAGGAAACGCGGACCGTCGATTTAAAGCTTCCTATATTATATTACCGTACCACTCAAATAAATTTATGGCAAAAAAGAAAATGTTAGATACTGTTCAGATAATAAACAAAATATTAACAAAATTGGGGTTTTATCTTTTAAATACATCATTTTATCTAAACCCTGACATTAAGGAAATTTGAGGGGGGGTAATATTATGAAATATGGAATTTATCCAATTAGAATCACTAATGTAGATACTCATTAGGAGTTTTTGTAATGACCTATACAACACTAATGGCCAATATATTTAGAGCTACTAAATTATTTGGGGTCTGAATTGACTATGT
The DNA here is from genome assembly GCA_963969495.1 of Ceratothoa steindachneri. Classification (NCBI taxonomy): domain Eukaryota; kingdom Metazoa; phylum Arthropoda; class Malacostraca; order Isopoda; family Cymothoidae; genus Ceratothoa; species Ceratothoa steindachneri. The sequence goes on along the minus strand of OZ018328.1, from coordinate 21,400,273 downwards.
GGAAAAGGGCCATGGCTTAATATCTTAACAATAGAGGCGAATGTAGAGGGATTATTTCTTCTGCCATTTCAGGCTTTGATATGCCATATATCTTGCTTATGATATATATGCTATATATCTTGCGGATTTTTGTTCCTATACCTTCCCCCCCTAAATAGGTGTGAGTTTGTCCCTGTCCGTACCAGTAATTGTAGAAACTTGTTCTGGAGTATATAATACTGCACGTCTCTATTATTGGAGTTTAACAGAGCTTGTTAATGCTTTCTTTGTAGTCCTTAACTGTTCTTATATGTTATTATCTTTTAGCCATCTTTTCACTCTTTGGCTATCTTTCCTTTTTTCTCCCATAAAAATTATCCTCTTATGTGGTTTTCCTTTGATTTGATTTGGAGGCTTTCGAGTTTTCACTGCCAAGTCTCTAATGCAGTGAGGTGTTTCATCTTTCTATCGATATTGGCACTTTTATTCCTCTTTTGATCCCCATGTTTTGTGTAAAGTAAAAAAATTAAGCAATATGTTAAGATGCTACTGTATATAAAATATACAAATATCATTATAAAGAGGAAAATTTACGAGTATGTATGATTTATGTTTACGCTACAGCATAAATATGCCGACCCTCCTAGAGATGAATTGCCAGAAGACCCATCCGAAAAATGATCGGATCTGGCGAGATTTTGGATGCGATGCACAAAATTTCACTAAATTATTTAAGAAACAGAATTTGTATTACCAAAAAACTCGTATAAAATTTAAATTTACATTCTTTCTATTAATTTGTGTATTTTTATCGAATTATATATTCAAAATATGTTGCATTTTCTTTTGTTTCATATTTAGGGGACACCCATCATTTCTATTTTCTATGGTATCTTATGGAAATCTTTCTATTCACTTATTCTTTGTATTTGTCTATCTCGTTCTATCTAAGATGGCTGTTATTTTTTATAATCAGAATGGGGAACATCAATGGAGATTACTGAGTCAGAATTATTTTTTAAAGAAGTTTTAAAGAAAGGGGTGAATTTAGGAGAAATAAGATTATATTAAAGATACTGGTAATACAGGGCTTTCTGGGGGCCTGATATTTCGCAACATGTCCCCTTCTCCCAAATTTGTATCCTTAGCTCTGTCCTGTCGTGGTCTGGAAGTTCTTAATCTAGACCCGGCCAAGCCCAGACCAAAGAATATATTTAAGCCCGCTCTACCCAATGCCGAAGTCTATATTTAGGCCGTGCCTAACCCAGGCCGAAGACTATATTTATGCCGGGCCTAGCCTAAACCGAAGACTCTTCATTTAGACCTAAGGCTCTAGCTCGGAATTCTTGGTTGAACTACTCTGGCAGATTTACCTCACGTTACCCGACAAAGGAGGTTACGGTTTAGGTAACTTTTTGCCGAACGCCTTCGAAACTTCTGGTTTCTAATTTTTTTGGAAAGCAGCTATTACAAAAGAGCGAAATACGGTTGTACTCATCACTACCATCCATCACTAATTATTTATCTTTCTTTTTTAGCGGCCTAACTTAAGCAGATGACTGCTTAAGTCCCCGGCCTTGCCCCCTACGTGAACTGCTGCCAGATATAAAGGAGTATTGCCATTCATATTTCGTCCCAACTATGCCGAACGGTTGCCATGGCATAATTGGGGGCATTGTAGGAAGCTGGTTTGAAGAGTAGCCCACAGCCGAGAACAATTTCAGAAACAATTCCAGACAAGGGACGAACTGCTACCTCCGCTGCTCGTCACAGCGGGGGCCCCTTCCAGGATCATAGAAGGACCTACAACCGTCTCTATGGTATGTTGGGATGCGGTCGCGATTAAAACACCCTCGAGGGGCGGCGTTGTCAATAATTCCACCATACAATCACCCCCCCGAGAGGGGGTGTGATTATTATCATTTATCCTAAAAGGCAAATCCTTCATCCATCAAGGAGGCGGGTAAGCGAGAGGGGGAGCTCTCTTATCCCCAAGGCGAATAAATTAAAAAAACTATAAGAAAAACCTAAAACTCTGACAAACATACAGATTTGTAGGTCCCCATACAAAAAAAAAACAAATAAGGTAAGAGAGAAAGTGCACTCCACTCTTCAAGGGGCTGCACACAGGCCAAAATGGCAGACTCTAGTGCCGCAAAGGTCCCGCTGAGAACCATAAGTGGCCTAGAAAACCGAATAAGGGGAAGGTGTATGAAACCTTATTCGGTAGGCTAAATGTGGCAGTCCTCCGCCTAATCGATTCTCCGACAGGATATGTCGCTATATGCGAGAAGAAGAAGGATATATAGACCCCCATAAAAGATGCATGAATTAAGATCTTGAAGAAAATAAACCTCCAGCCCAATACCCCTTCCCAGATCCAGGTTCACAGAAGTGTGATATGCCCAAGGCTGGAACAGGGATCGGCCAGCATACAAAAGAAGATATAAAAAAACGAAATAAAGAGAAATAAGCAATGGGCTAATATAAGCGATATAGTAAAGTTCAAGAACAGAAGAGATAACAGCGAATACCATCACGTGTTCAAAATAATCTTTGGAGACACAACGATGGCAACTAGGGCGAAGGAGAGTGGATTGCTGCTCTTCAATGCAAAAATAAGCGAAGAACAAATTGAGAAGGAAAAGTTTACCCCAGTGAAAATATGTTTTAAGTGCTTCAAGCTTGAACACCACAATACAGAAGAGTGCAATGAGCAAGAATTGACCTGCTCTAGAGGCAGTGGAAAAGGGCATGGCTGGCAGGAATGCCCGGCAGCCGAAGAAAAATGCCCAAACTGTGGGCAAAATCACGAAGCAATGGCCATGTCTTGCTCAAGGAAGAAAATTATACTAAAAAGGAAAGAAGAGGAGAAAAAAGGGGGGGGGGGAATTAAAAGGGCTAATACCTTCTACGTCCAAGCAGCAAAAGCACCCCCGTAAGGATTATAGACTGTGTTACGCCCGTAAACTATAAGCACACCAAACAAACAAAACATGGAGAACACAAACAACACACTAAAAATACTTTCACTAAATATAAACTGATGGGAAAGAAAATCCATTCTCTACGGAAAAATATTCCGTACAGTAGATCCCGACCTGACTCTCATTTCAGAACACGGTGTAAACACAGAAACTAACAATTAAAATACCAAACTATACTGTGATCACAAAGAAAAAACATACACAAGATCGATACGATGGTGCAGCCATCGCGATCCGGAAAACACATACAAAACGCTACCAGACTTATAAGAATCATTCGTGGCTGTCAAAATTCTAACTCTGGTGGGAAACCTAACCGTGGCAGATGCGTATCAGCCGCCCCACCGAAACTACCTGACGATTTTCAACTTTTTCAAGATCTTTGGGCGCGGAAAAATGGCATTACTGGGCGGGGACCTAAACGAAAGATGCAAAGCGTCTGGAACTACTTCTTGAAAGAGACAGCCACTTGAGAGTCGGATCGGGTTTCCCGACCTTCCTAACACACTGTTCGACAACAAAACCGGACATAGTGTTAGCGAGCGGAAACTTCCCCTTTAACATTAGCAATGAGTCCGGACCTGTGGTACCGAGCAACCACTTCCCGATAATCACAACAATCTCACTTGCTCCAATAATTAGGCCCGTCCCACTTAGGAAAAGCTATGCGAAAGCTGACTGGGAGCTATATAGGGATACTCAGTGAATACCAAGCAGCTGACCTGTGAGACGCCAATCTTGAAGAGATAGATGAGTAGATAAACACCATCGCTAATCTCCTAATTCAATCCGACGAGAGATGCGTCCCCAAGATATTATATAAAATGCTCCCACAACCTAGATGGACAAACGAGATGAGGGAAATCGCCCGAAAACATAGATAAATCTACGAGGAAATAGGCAGGACAGGCCTAAATCGGGAAATAACAGCCAGAATGCGACAACTAAGCGATGAGCTAAAACACACAATCACAGGGAAACAGAAAGAAATCTGGAATGACATCATTAGTAGGCTGGACAGGGAGGGCAATCAAGTAAGTTTTTGGAACAGTATTCGAAGACTTAGTGGACTGCCCATCAACACTAGAACACAAATAAAAGACGGAGAAGAGATTATTGAGGATCTAGAGTCTCTGGAAATAAGATTCAGGACACACTGTAATAAGATTATCGCTATAACCCCTGAGGAGAACTACGACTTAGACCAGTACTTTGAAGACCAACTGCTCGAGGACCTCGGCACAGTGATACATAGAACTCAACCCCACCTGCAAGTATCTCAGGAAAGAGAGATGGTTGATCACGGGTGCCCCATCACCTTCGAAGATACTATGAATACCATAAGGTCCTTCAAGCGAAAGGCACCAGGCTGGTCTGGAATCACGAAAAACAACCTCATGAATGCCCTGAAGCAAATTACTCAGGGACTGGTAAATACCATCAATGCCACCCTGAATACAGGCTACTTTCCTGACGGGTACAAAATGGCAAAAATCATCTTCATCCCGAAAGGAAACAAGCCCCCAGACCAGGTGGATAACTATCACCCGATCTCTCTTCTGGAGCGGCACGGCATGATCTTCGAAAAGATTATAGCTAATAGGATACAAGCTCAAATGAGCAAGTTAGAGGTGCATAACCCTCAACAACACGGGTTCCGTTCAAAAAGGGGTACAGAAACAGCCCTGGCGCTGCTAACAGAAAAAGTTTCCTTTTGCCGAGTGAATGGGTACTATTTAGGCATTGCTTTGAGTGGCGTGCATAAGGCCTTCGATAAAGTCTGGCTGGAAGGACTTCAATATAAGATCCTGAACCTCCAGCTAGACCCAATCATATAAAGGATCCTTTGTGACTTTGTCATGGACAGGAGGGCATGTCTCATGATCAAAGGATACAGAAGACCTGAATTCGCACTCAAGGCGGCCGTTCCCCAGGAAAGTTGCCTGAGCCCACTGCTTTACTTGGTCTTTACCATCGACCTCCAAACTCAGGTGCACAGGGATACGATGTATCTTCAATTTTCAGATGACGTCACCATGATCTTTTTGTGCCTGGAGAAGAAAGTAAGGGATCAGACAATGCGCACAATAGCGATAATTAATATCACCAACCGATACGAGAGACGATGGAAGATTAGAACAAATAGTGGCAAGTTCAAAATCGCCCCACTGAGCCGCAGGTCGACGTGGCCCATCATTATCGATGGGAGGAGATACGGCTACTCCGCCGAAGGCACTGTCCTAGGCCTAAAGATCTCCGACCATGGATACTCGAGACACTACACGGAGAGGCGGAACCTAGCAATGAGAGAAATCTCCATGCTATTCAGGTTTAGAGATCTTAGCTCGGCCAACATTAGGAAAATATACCTGATGTACGTTCGGGCTAAGCTCATCTACCCCGCAGTAGTAACTCAAGCGGCCAGCAAGACCTCAATGAGAAAACTCCAACATGTCCAAAACTCCGCATGCCTAATAATCAACAAACCAGAAGGCGTGACTACCATTGGCAAATGGATCTTCATAGGAGAAAAAGACTGGACCCTATCAACATCTTCACCCCAAAACTGCGAAGAAAGGTTTGGTCAACCCTAACGAATATCATAATTCCAGAATTACTGGGAACTGGTGACAGACTTAACACTTAACATACCTGCACGACTCCAGGAAAAAATTCTCCTGTCGTAGCCTGTTACCAAGTACTAAGATTTGCTCTCAAGAAAACATTACATCACTATACACATAACAGAAACACTAGAAACGAACTCAGTACAACCGAAACCAAAGCAAAGAAAATAAATAACAATACACTAAAACGACACAAGGTAAATTGCTCAGCCAAAAGCTATTTAAGGCTTGAATGCTCAAAGAATTTAACAAAAAAATAAGTACACAAAAATTTGTACACTAACAATAAGAAGAACACGCTAACAACACATAAAGAAATAAACAAAAAAACACGACTAACCAAAATTAAGACAGAAGGAAAATCTAAAGAAAAACATAAAGTGATGCCCTCCTACTAGAGTTAAATTCCCCCCCCCCCCTAAATTTCACCCACTATTCTCTACTACTATCCCACCATCTTCCAAAATTAAGTACACCATGATCATAGACCTAAGACCTAAGCTTGGCCAGGCACGTGTCATATTTTGCATTATTTAGCAAAGCTCGGAGAGGGCCTTTAATATAGCATAAGCCCAGACCCGCCTTACCCGGCAAAGGTATATTTATATAATCGCATTTACGTTAAATAAAATATATTGTAGCCACTATCCTATCTTATCTGAGTGTGTAACATAAAGTATTTATTTTGAATTACACAGGCACACACGTTAATGTGATAGGAGTGGAGGTGCCGAAGAACGGAATTTGACCAATCATACAACTAATAAAAATATAGAAATAGTGCAGAAATGAAAATTGTCTGACTCCATATGTCTCAGATATGTCTAGCCAAAGAATGCATTAGTCAGGTAGAAAAAAATCATTGAATTTGCTTTGTTTAGAATTATGTCGAAAAAGATAAAATTATTACGAGCCTCCAAATGTCGTGTTGATAAAAACTTGTTGAATTTCTTTCTAAATTGGCTTGGTCCGAGACCGTCCCGAACCATCATGTAAATTCCCACGAAAGGCACAGGCCCTAAACAGAGGCAGGCCAATGCCCGGCCTGACCAATTCTAAAAACTAGTCCCGGCCTTAGGCCGTGCAGACCACCTGAAAAGGCCATAACCCAAGTAGCCGAAAAATTGTTATTATTATTATCATTCAAAAACTAAGACGCGAAATCTAATGATGGCATCACTGCTATAAAGTTTGTTGAGAGAGGATGGGAAAGAAAGTGGTGGAGAGGTATACGTAAAAATGCGTGGACGACATTTAAATCGAGTACTGTAAAGCAGAAACTACTTGTGTCATTAAAAAACTGGACGGCACGCAACTCTCCGACCATGTTTCCATTCCGCAAAGAAGGTGAGTCTCCTTGCAAGAGGTTAGGCATGGAATTTCAATTTATTACCATCTGTTTGACCAGAACAAAGGTAAAAAATCCAACTGACATTAAAAGATGACCCCTCCCCCCCAATTCCTTAGCCCTGAACCAGCCATTTTATACTTAAAAAAATGCCTAGGAGAAGGCTAAAGTATTTTTTTCTCAATCCCAAGGGCTTATTGGGTCTTTTAACTGACCTTTCTGGTCCATTTCCTCGAACTCATAAAAAACACGAGATGCGGTTTCTTATTACAAGAACACTCCAGACATGTGACGTTGGCGGCACTATTAAGAACACAAAAAAACAACAGCCGAGATAAAAAATAACAATGGAAAATAGGCAATAGAAGAATTGGAATGGAAAATTAAAGACTTAAAGAGAATGGAGGAAATAACAGAAGAGAAGCCTTAAGGAGAATTGTTAGAAGTCCTCAGCGCTGGGGGATAGGGTACTCAGGAAAGAGGGGAAGTTGGGATTTCCTTTCTCAAAATACCTTGGAACCGCTATGCTTGTGCGTCTGGAACTGGGCAAACATGCAAACCGTATGTGTGCTTCAATGAGTGTATCTACATAAGTGATTATGTTTATGTAAGGTCTATTTTAAATGTCAATTTGTACACTAATGTACGGTGTGCATCGGATCGATGGATACGTTTATGAATTAAGCTTAAAAGTGAACTTTGCATTCTGAAGCTCAATTTGGCTTAGGTTTCAAATAGAACTTGAATATTTACCTTCAAAGAGGGCGGGTTGCTGGGCAATCTGAGGATCAGATGGCATAGAGACAGGAGTTAGGAATTTAGGAGTACCTTTGTATGTTGTCACAGGAATAATATACTCATTGGAAAATGAAAAAAGATTAATTAAATAAGGGCCTAGTTGGCGTGGATCGTCGGACAAGTGTCTTTCCCATAATCTAAGATTAGTTAAGGAAAAACCATCATTTGGAGTATGGTCCGGTCGAGTGTTAACACCGCGAAATTAAGTAACATCTGGTGTGGTTAGTTGACGGACGCGATCCTAACTTAAGTATAATTTATGGTGGCTACCATGTAGCGACTCCACGGATCCCACGTTAAACCAAATATCCTACCTCGATACCTAAGTGGTTGAAAAGCAATAAACAAAGACAAATAAATCATCATTTGGAAGCTTCAGAAAGAGGGAGAAACTCAGAATTATCCTCAAATTTGCAGTGAACTGTTACCGTGCAGTTAGTTAGTAAAGGTTTGGGATGACAACTTCAACCCAATGTAGGTTTCGTGGTGATAACTTCAGCTGTAGTTTTCAGGGTGGCTTACCTTCAAGTGTAGGTTTTGGATGACAATTTCAGGTGGAGGTTTCGAGGTGGCTTATCTTCAGATGTAGGTTTTGTGTAGCTTATCATAAGGTGTAGGATTCGGAGTAGCTTATATTCAGGTGTAGGGCTCGAGGAAACAACAAAAGGTGTAGATTTTGGGGTGGCTTATCTTCAGGTGTAGATTTCGGGGTGACTTATCTTCAAGTGTTGGTTTCGTGTTGACAACTTTTGGTGTATGTTTCGGGATGAAACTTACACTTGAAGATAAGCCACCCCAAAACTACACCTGAAGTTGCGTCCCCGAAAACTACACCTGAATAATATAAATATATATATATATATATATATATATATATACTTTTTTGTTTATTCTTAGAGAGTAAAACGTAAAGATGAAGAGTATGGGAATCTGTCGTATTTTCTCTCACACGTGGGTTAAAGTTTTATTATTATACATATATATAGGGTGGAGACGGTATTCATTTGAAATTTTCAATGGCTACTTTTAGGCATATTTTTTTTCTTTTGTTGTCGGTCTTTTTCTTCTTAAAAACAATAGCGACTTTTGCTCTATTTTCTTTTTTCAAAATAATTAAATATGGAAAATTTTGAACCCCTAATTTGTGGAAGAGGCATGGAGTTCTTTGAATTTGCGCCAGAAGGACAAACAACGTAACGTCAAACTTCCCCAACGTTAACAGAAGGATGGTGGCAAAGGTCAGAGAGTAGCTAGAAGATTTAGGATTAGCCAACGAGTCGTGGGCAGAGAGGAAACCCCCATGGTTGACGATGAGACGCCTTCAGTTCGTCGGAATTCGTCGCTGAAATTCAGGAGATCATCAACAATGATCCCAGAAAATCGATGTATTATTTCAAAGGAGAAAGGTGTGAATGAAAAGCTCATCAAGCTGATGGTACATTAGAAAATTCGCTAATTTTCATACAAAATGAGAAAGGGATAATTTATATCCAAAGCAATGCAAGAAGCAGCGACTCAGTACACCAAGAAGCTGATCAATAAGTTGAAACTCCCGTTGAAACCAGATATGTTGTGGTTCTTCTCCGACTGGAAAAATTCTGTCAAGCCCAAAGATAAACTACTAGAACAAAAGGTAGCTTGCCCGCGCACCCAAGGATGTATCCAGAGTCATGCAGATGAAATTTCCAGCGACAACCATGGTCTTCGGTGTCACCAGCAGTGAAAGTTACGTCATGACACACCACTTTTTCCTTGAGGGTCTCAGGCTGAGCACTGACCATTACATCTATGTTCTGAGCGAGGTGGTGAAGCTTTGGATCGACCAGGCAGCTGCAAGGAAGCCTTTCGTGTTACAGAAAGAACCTGCGCCCTATCACAGCAGCCGAAAGACTCAGACCTGACCCTCGGATAATTTTTTCGACTACACAGCACCTGACATTTGGTCTCCCACTTTGCCACTCGTTCAACTTCTTTGTGTTGAGCGATTTGGAATATATATATGAAATTACTTTTAAAGTGAAAACCAACTACGGCATTTTAAGGAGAAGAGTGCAAGGAGAGATTAATGAAAGTAGTGAAAATGAAGGAAGTAAAAACATGTGGAATATAGCAGCAAATCCTCCTACAGTCATTGAGGCCATGAAGGATCGCAATCTTCCAGATGTTAGCTGTTGCATGCTTGCCCTATGCTACATCTGACCTCTTATCGTCATGTACACATAGAGCGAGTGTAGTCCTTGCCACTCCTCCACTTCTCAGGGGTAGCAGGGGCTGCATCCATGCGACGCCATCTTCTGCATTGAGGCTGTCAAAGCTTATTCCCTCATTAATGGTTAACAACGCTAACGCATTCCAAGCTCCCTCTGTAGACAGACAGCACGTCCTTCCAAGAGCCCTCTGTACCCAGAAAACACGTCCTTCCTACTGCTTTCTGTACTCAGACACCACGTCCTTCCTAGCGCCCTCTGTACCCATACAGCACGCTCTTGCCACCGCCCTCTGTACCTCCAGCACGTCCTTCCAACCGCAATCTGCCCCCATACAACAATGCCTTCCCTCTGCCATATGTGCCCACACACCACGTCTTTCCTATCTCCCTCTGTACCCGGACAGCACATCCTTTCCAACGCCCTCTATACCCATACAACATGTCCTTCAAAGCGCCATCTGTACCCTTACAGCACGTTCTTTCAAACGCCATCTGTACTTATTCAGCACGCCCTTCCAAGTGCCCTCTGTACCCGATCAATACCTCCTTTCACCCGCCCTCTGTACCCATACAGCACGTCGTTCTGGTTACTGTGTAAGAGACATTATTAATTTGAGTCAAATATTTCTTTCATTATGCACCTTTTTAAATAAGTAACTAACTTATGTTGAAAAAAGTGAAGTTAAAAATCAAATAGCTTTTCAAAAGTGTAAATAATGTCTGCACACTTCCCTTTCCTGATGGTTCTGGGGAAAAATAACTCAGTTAAAATAGAATACTGAGATAAATAAATTTAAAATATCATGCTAATGAAAATAACTTCAGAATGAGTAAAATATCGACAATGCTAAACAAAATATAATTGTTAAAAGTTCTGCCGAAATGCATATTTTAAATATTTAGGATGAAGAATGTTCCGCAATCGATCCTTTAAAGTATTATCTCTTATCATCGTCAACAAGAATTATTAAATTCTCTAGAGTGTAGAGATTCGAGTCCTTTGGTCAGTCCAAGATGGGCCAGTCCATCGTTCCTCAGCAACTGATCTACTTGTTTAATGATATTAAGACCACCCAATGCAGCATTCTATCACGAGCCGCTCTTGCTCTCTCCAACCTCCGATCACATCCTCATATACTCTTTTAGCTCCTTTAGCTCCTTCGGTCTTTTCGCTGTACTCTCACGCTGTCGTTTATTTTTTTTTATCTACATTTTCTGATCTCCCTCAATAATAGCTTGGAATTTGAACAGGCTTCATTCTTATCTGTTTCCTTCATGACACAGGCATCTTCTTAGGCCTATATCGACGCGGCGCAAACTACCAAGTTATCACCTTGCGTCAATATTCTCGACTCTCTTCAAACGTAACTCACATGGTTGCACATTGAGGCGCCTCCTGCATATATCTTGCATTTTTGTTAAGCCATCTGACATTAGCAAAGACGTCAGAGAGTAAAAAGACTAGGGAGGTCTCCACAAGAGTAACGAACTACATAGTAAGGTTGATTTCCGGGTACACCTGAAGTGCGTATTTTATCGTACCACACTCGGTCTCTTTACACGGTGGTTTGTTCAGTAACGCATACCAGAACGTCCACACAACTCGTGAGTTAAACAACTACACGCTATACAATTCAACGTCACACGCTACCAAAGAGTACATCACTTTAAAGGTCAGCCCCTCGAACAGTCAAATGCATTTCGTTACTACGAAGATACTAACACCATATCATTGACCCCAATCCCTCGCATGAACTTTACCCCTCAATTCCCTACTTGTTCCGAGAATTTATTTCTTTACCTGTGATCGCTAATTGGGTAAAAAAATCAAGCTGTGTATTTTTTCAGATTTAAATAAATGCGCAAGTTGGAAGTCTGCTTCCTACATCTCTTGCCCCAGACTGGTTTGGGAACAAGCGAAGAAATGTTGTGAATTTTTAATTCCATTAAAGCTCAAGGCAATACTACTATAAAACCAGAAATTTCGTTTTATTTTACAAACATATATTCCTGTACATGTTCATACATTTATGCCCACATGCATAAAAAAAGAGAGAAGACGATGAGTTCCTCAAAATATATAGCATGAGAAATGTGCACCAAAAATTGCGGAAACTTAAGTAATTAATCAGCTCTGCTCAAAAGTATAGCATTATAAACCCAATTGTAGAGTATATATAACAAAAGTTAATACCCCTCAAACTGCATGGGGAGGCGGAGGCGATCCTTCCCACAGTATAATCCTGTGTTACATCGCGAGAGATGAGAATCATCATAAAGGTCTACCGGGCTCCGTTCTAGTGACCTCTTACATGCTACCATATGAAGCGCGATCGGGAACAGGTTAATTATCCGGAAACAGAGTAGGAACGAGCTATGTTCCGAAGGGATGCATGCTAAAATAATGGACTGGCCAGATGCCTTTTCCATTTTCCCTTTCTACACTGTTCCTTTTAGATCAAATAGGAGTGTAACAGCTAAGCCTGCTTAATACCCTGGTGGTGACTTAATTGGTTTCTGGATACTCTGACTGGGTGACCTTGATATAGCCTAGTGCCTTTTTCATCCTTTATTTTTATCTCGTGTTATGTTACTCTGGCGACTACCTGCAGTGGTATAGTGGCCGAAATTATATGGTAGCATCAGAATTCAATAAAGTATAATAACCCACATTGAGACAGATAAATCAGCATCTCGGATTTGATCCAAAATGTTCAAGTAAGTTCGAGGTAGATTGTGTTTTGGACGCCATCGTGTTAAATAAGAGGTAGGAAGCTATTTAATGATATGAAAGAAAGCATGGCTCAAATTTAAAGCTAAAATTGATGTTTTTAAAGCTTATTATGAATAAATTTGAAATGATTCCTTTGCGATATATGAAAAAGATGTGAAAAGAATTAAGACCACCTCTTTTTTAAGAATTTTAAACTCCCTCTTTTAACATTTGTTGGGTTTAAACAGGCGCGAAAGATGGTGGAAGATTTAAAAAGGGATCAAAAGAAGACCCGAGGGCACCAATTTCCCTTGGGGCACAGGGGCGAAAAGTCGTAGAGTTCTTCCCGGTTTCAGTTATAACATAAACCTTCTAAAATATCCACCCCCTTGGGGGACATTGGACCACTGCACGGTGTATCAATAGGAATACAAATCATTTTTTCACATCTAACATTTGGCAGCCAATCACTCCGTACTAAAAAAACTAAAATAGTTGAAGTTTTTATCTCTAAACTATTACTACTGAAATGTGCAGGCAGGGAAGAAATATATAATGGGTAGGTATTATTATATTAAAAACTACCAACCACTTTTAATTTATCAAAGCAATAAATGACTTTAAAATTTCTGTGGGTAATAATAATTTACATTCATATCATCTAAAATTTGTCTTTCGGCTTCTTTTACAGTGTTATTGGTTATTCGTCATTTCAGAGTGAAATAGAGAATGGGAAAGATAAGGTTAATTATATCGATCCACTCAGGTGATCTGAAGTCTTCCAACAGCCGTCTTCTGATGATTTCTTTCAACATACTAAAACTATCTGGATATTGCAAATTAGTAATTAAGCTTTGTAATAATCACTTTATTTCTTACGGCGCGGACGATGCCCACGTCCGCGCTTCTACGCGGTTCCGCTCGTATTAATGAATTTTAAATCACGCCTTTCACATGGCGTTGGCTTCGACGGCCACGTCTATAAGATTTAAAACATCTGTCATTAGTTCGAACCAACCGCCAAGCACTTTCTGTACCTAAACACCTCGTCGTGTCAAGGACCTTCTCTACTTAGCCAACACAGCGTTCCAGCCACATTTGTACCCAGCCAACCGTAATTCCAAGCAACGACTGCACTCAAACAATACAAAGATCCTCTGTATCCAGCTACCATTTCATTCCAAGCCCTATCTGTACCCGCTGTTCCAAGCACAAACTGTACCTTGCTAAATTGTCGATTCAAGCTCCCTCTGTATCCAGCCACCAGGTGGTTCCAAACATCCTCTGTACTCAGCCAACCCATCGTCCCAAGCACCCTTTGTACTCAGCCAACCCGCCGTTTAAAGCACCCTCTATACCCAGCTAACCCCTAGTTCCAAGCACCATCTGTACCAAGCCTACTCGATGTACCACGCACCGTTTGCAGCCAGCCAACACATCGTTCCAGAATTCCTCTGTACCCAGCCAACAGGTCTTACCTAGCACTCAATAACCCACCCACACGTCATTCCAAACACCATTTGTACCCAGCCAACACGTCATTCCAACACCCTCTCCCATGGTCCAGTAATAGCGGTTAATGAGAATTGCTATTTCGATTTTTCTTCTCATTTTATCACTGGTCACCTGCTTTCTTTCTCTTCGTCTATCACTTCTTTATTTATGTCTATATCAGTTCATCAGGCCATATAATGGATTCGATTAAGAAGTGGTTCCACGAAAACAATATCTCTCCTAGGGAGGGAAAACATCGTCTACAATGCACACATATTCCAAGAACAGCCATTGTATGCCATAGGACGAGTAAATTTCTGACAAACAAACTATATAAAAATATAATTGATTTCGTTGATTATTATTAATGCATGATTGAATGTGGCAACAAAGTTTATTTTATTCTTTTCAGTTTTATGTTTTAGTACATTTGCGAAGTCTGCATAGCCATTCAGGATGGAATGAGATCTATTCCAAAATCCTACTCTCAAGTTAATTCCACATAACTCTGCCGAATTGTTATTAGTGTGGATGAAAAATAAGAGCTCATTAAACTCGTAAATGAAGTTAAAATGTTTTCCAAAATATAACTCAAAAAAGACAATACATATTTCTCCTTTTCAAGGTCAAATTTGGAATATGAAACGTAGATTTTTTATGTAATGAACGTGTTAGCAATAGTTCCAAGTGCAAAACAATCTTTTTTAGGAATCTAGTAATTCTCGAGTAATTGCAGATGTGTAAAACTATAAAAAAGTATGAACTGAACATGTCAACAAACTTCCCAATCAAATGCCTGCCGTAGTATGGCGGCAAGCTTCGTGGCCGCTCGAGCAATCGTCAAAGACCTAAATAACCGCTCCTGGCTCAAGGAGTGGGTTCGCATCTGGATCATCGCGGAAGGGGTTCAGGCCTCTTCAGGCTTCACCTCCTCGGAAGGAAGAAGCTCCTTTCTCTCAGTGTCATATACGGACTCCTCTACCTCCTCCTTGGGCACGCCTACAGGATGGTCTGCACGACTCCAGGAAGTCGACGACAATCTCTGGAACGACGGCCAAGATTGTGAAATTGTTTTAAAACTTCTACACTTTAATTCTGTCAATGTTCCTTCCCCTGTGTTGAGTCTCGACGACCCTTGTGTTCTCGAGTTATATGCTAGGCTTAATCTCCTAAATATTAATGTAACACCACCAGTGGTACGTGTCTCCCAAGTGATAGATGTTAACTTAAGCGATCATACTACAATTATCGTTAATGGTGGTTCGCGATCCGGCTTTAATTAATTTACAATCATTTTTTTGAAAATGCGTCTAGTGAAGTCAGTGTGTTAAACACAGGTGAGCAGCCTGATAACCTCTTCAACGTCACGGCAAATATTATTAATCGAGACGATGTGGATCTTGGCGGGTTAGTAACCCTGCTGTCCGATGTGAAATCTAGTGTTTCATCAACCCAGTCCTGGGAGGTTACGGATCTTTTGAGTGGTCCTCTGGACATCATGGACCCTAGGGTCCGCGGTGGTAATGATCATGAATGAGGTGACAAGAACAACAATATTAATAATGGCCGTGCTGGTGGTAATAACAATAATGAAGGTGGCAATGATGCGAATGATGGCTCTTCTCCTTTGCTTGACCCTTCATAAAGAAGACAAACCAAAATAACCGATTACTTCAAAGTTTGCCCATTAGGTAATCTTAAAACGGGCAACCTAAGTAATGTTAAGGACCTTATTTACTTAGGTACTAGAATTAACATATCCAATTTTTTTGTACAACTTACTAAAACGCTTAAAGAAAAAGTGTCAGTGCCTTGATCTCTATTCCTAGTCTAAGTTTCTATTAGATTAAACCCTTTGTGATAGAACGAGTTGAAGCTGCGTTAATTTCAACTCCTATCCCATATTATTTAAAACCACGATGCTGCCCACGTGCATCTTCGATTCGAAGCTTGGAGCCTTATCGCAGCTACCGGATGTCAATGTTTAAACAAGGAGGTTATCGTCCCCCCGTTCGCCCCCATACGCCGACCTCGCCAGATTGAGTTAGGCTTATGGGCAGATAAGGCATTGTTCTCCGGCCCGGCTGTGCATTCCCTCCAAGCTTCAACTCCATTGTCCCCCACGCCAAGGAGATGTCCTGGCTATTTATATGGAAACTTTACCACTAAGATCAGATTGGAGATCCAGATTTTTGTCGCGAAACATCACCACGACCCTCTCTCCCTTTGTGCGCCAAGGGACCTCGACCTCGAGATTAACCATCACTTGTCCAGAAGGAGGACAATATTCCTTGAGTGCCAAAGGTTCGAGCCTTCCGTGACGCCAAGTCCCCAAGGCTTCCCCCTTGTTGTTCAGAGGAGAACAGCACTAGAACAGCCATTGTTCTTTTGAGGCCTTCGCCAAGAAACGGTTCTCACCCTTCCCCCTTGTTGTTCAGAGGAGAACAGCACTAGAACAGCCATTGTTCTTTTGAGGCCTTCGCCAAGAAACGGTTCTCACCCTTCCCCCTTGTTGTTCAGAGGAGAACAGCATTAGAACAGCCATTGTTCTTGAGCCCGTAGACAAGAGACGGTTCTCACCCTTCCCCCCCCTGTTGTTCAGAGGAGAACAGCATTAGAACAGCCATTGTTCGTTTTGAGCCCTTCGCCAAGAAAAGGTTCTCACCCTCCCCTGTTGTTCAGAGGAGAACAGCATTAGAACAGCCATTATTCGTTTTGAGCCCTTCGCCAAGAAACGGTTCTCACCCCCCCTGTTGTTCAGAGGAGAACAGCATTAGAACAGCCATTGTTCGTTTTGAGCCCTTCGCCAAGAAACGGTTCTCACCCCCCCCCCCTTGTTGTTCAGAGGAGAACAGCATTAGAACAGCCATTGTTCTTGAGCCCGTAGACAAGAGACGGTTCTCACCCCCCCTTTAGTTCAGAAGAGAACAACGTAGTACAGCCATTGTTCTTCAAGCCGTACGTCGAGAAACGGTTCTCCTTCCCAAGACGCCACGTCAGGATCATCTTATTCCCCCCCTTCGGCTGGAACTCGCCAGCGGACCGAATATTCCTTCAAGTCGCCTTCCACTGCACCACTAGTGTAAAAATACGTAAGCCAAACGTCACCTTTCAGTACTTAACCCTTTTGTCAATTCTATCCTGTGCTTTAAATGGTTTATCGAACCATCCCATCTCTTTAACTCTATATTTGTTTTACCTTTTTAAATCCTTTAAATCCTCGGATTAGCCGAGCCCCCACGACCCTTTTCATTCCTTGTTTATGTCAATATTTTCCGTCTTGTGTTTGTTGATAGTTA
The DNA here is from genome assembly GCA_963969495.1 of Ceratothoa steindachneri. Lineage (NCBI taxonomy): Eukaryota > Metazoa > Arthropoda > Malacostraca > Isopoda > Cymothoidae > Ceratothoa > Ceratothoa steindachneri. Next base: position 21,382,819 of record OZ018328.1, on the reverse strand, counting down.
TTATTAATAAAACTCTATTTTATTAATGATAGCAATATTATTATCTTTGAGCTCAGTTCCACTTCTTAAGCATATCGAAGATACATAATATCGGCCGCCAGACATTAACGCACTCTAAAGATAATTAAGGAAGTTCCCTCAACGAATAGTGATATATGGTATCGTCGGGAGTCATTCTACGACACCCTTATTTTTGCTCCGGTTAGCGGGGCTCTTACATTTTGTTGTCATTCTCTCAAAATTGCCATTCTTCTGGGTACAACTTTCTTTTGATAATTTCTACCATAAGTGTAAGGTCAGTGCCCTCGCAGATATCTTGTATTGTAATCCAGTACCGTGGTCGAAGCCACGGGCGAACGGGTTTGCCGTTTTCTCGGACGCTTCTGTAGATGGTATCGGTCTGAGCTGGGGAAGGTGTAGGTGGGCTTAGCTTAATCTCTTTTCTTCTAAAAATACTTTTGCGTTAGAATCTATTGGTCTACTGTTAGCCTTTGTTTGATTTCCTAGGTCGATGCTTCTTTCAGATAATCAATCGGCTATTTATAATTTAAAAAAGGGAAAAGCCCCCTAGAGGATTATTAAATAATCTCTCCTCACATCCGTTAATAAAAATTTCGGAAATTTTGGAATCCTCCTCCGTTCATATCAGTTACCTCAGGACTAAACGGAACACTGCGGATTTCCTCTCGCGCACCTTTTCAGGAACTTTGGTTTGACGACCTGTGGGGTCCTTAGGCTCCGTCTATATAAGAGCCCACGCAGGGCGGGAAACCTTATTCGCTCTTGTGCCCTCGCAATGCACACATCCTCCTTCATGACGGATAATCCCCCAGACCGCCCACCCGTATTCTCTTAATATCAAAATTACATTTTATAAAATCTTCTATTACTTTTTTTAAATGTTCCATTTTATGTACTCATCATTTCTCTTTTATGTCTCCTTTTTTTCATTGATCTCCCCCATCACTTTCTATTTTCTCTTCATTTTGTATAAATAAAAAATCAAGAGTAAATCCCTTTTCAATCAGTTGATGGAGAGAGAGAGAAAAAAAAACCTGTTTCTTAAATTTTTTTCCCAAGATACTGGTGTACATAATCAACTATAAACCCTAACTGCAATCACTAAAAATAAAGGAATAAAAAGATGAAAAGCTGTGCCTGATATTAATTGAATACATTTATATTTAAAAAAATGATGTGGAAAACTACTAAGTCAACGAGGCCTTCAACAAATTATCCGAAACATTTATTTCTATGAAATTTTAAATTATGTTTAAGAATTGAATTATTCAACATTCAAATATTTGATTTTTTGCTTTGCTTGCTTTGGCAAGTCCATCGATGATGACGTATGCTCTCAGTTGAGGGCATCAAACCTGCGCTAGGTTTAAAAGGGTAAGAATATTTGCAATCTTCGGACCCGTATCTTGACCGAGGGAAGAAGGACCCTGGTGGCAGGAGAGGCTCGAGACGACCAGGCTTTATCCTCGGCTGCAGGGAGCCACCGGCCTCTTGGTGCTCGCCCATAGGCACTCCCGATCCTGGTTTGTGATCGAGGTATCCTTCCTCTAGCCTTTACCTAAAAGGTCAGAACCCACAAGGCAGAAGGAGAGGGGGGTGCAGTGGTTGGCGCCAGAACATATCCACACAGCGGTGGGCCTACAAGCCGTACCTCTGGGGATATGCTTTAAATCCGCAAGTTTAGAGGGCTGCCTTTCTCCAACATTAATTTTCAACTTTTTTTTAAAGATGTTCCATAGAATTGAAGTCTGAGGACTAGCTAAGCCACTCAAGGACATTAATACGATGCCTATTAAGCCAATCATTTATTTGCTTTGAAATGTGCTTAAAGTTGTTATCGGCTGAAACACCCAACGTCGACCCATCTTGAGTTTTCTGGCGGAGCTACTGAGATGTTTTCTAAAATTTTGCAGTTTTCATCTGAGTTAATCGTTCCTTCTATGGTATGAAGGCCTTCTATACCTGCCGATGAAAAGCTGCCTCGAACCAACATGCAAAGCTTATAAGCTGCCTGCTAGCAGAATAAAAGAATTTATTGATACTTTATCATAATATGAAATACCGTTCAAACCTGTAATGGGAATGGAATATACAAGATCCATTTCTCATCTTCCCCACCCTTGGTAAATTAGTGATCAAGGTTTAAAATTTATTTTTTAATCTAACCTAAACTAACAAGCTGAAAATTGCGGTGACCATAAAAGTAAACTTTATGTGACGTCCCCAAAGTGAAGAGACGTTCAAAGAAACATAAAAATAAAATGATCATTTTTTTTCGCTGTATCCACGAATTAAGCAGCGGAGGACGACTTGCAGCCGTGCAAACTGTTAGCTTTTTATTCTATGGGACGAAATAAATTTAGAGCACTTGACTCACATATAAGAAAGACTCGAGAATTTCACTGCAGCAATCGTTAAGACCATACTGATGGAGCTGCAGCTATGATGAGAAAATATTAAATTGCTCTGTCGCTTATGAAAACAAAAGTAAACATATGGTAAATTTCCACTTTTTTATCATTACTGTAAAGGAATTATAACATAAAACCACACGGAGGGCCCAGTGGACATATACGGTAAAGTCCCCCTTCGGAGAGAGCGAGAGAATCGTGCCACATGAGGAGAGGCGTGGGAACGTTAGCTGGCTGACTAACAGTCAAACGGCCTTCTCTTTTATTTCCCCGCTGAAGAGGTAGCCGAGGGCTAGCTGCTGGGCTTAGGTAACCACTAAAAGCCATTAAGCAGTTATCAAAAGATTCGAATACCTACGAGGTCTGGAGGCCGGCGGGCGGAACTCCAAAAAGCGGTACAGATAAAAAAAACACCGAAGAGAATTAACAAGATAACCGGTTGTCGGTGCCTCTCATTAAGAAGCGGACTTGGGCTCCGCGGTGCCACTCCTCCCTTCATCCCTCGCACTCCCCTCAGCGGCCTTGCCCCTTCATCCTTAGATGAGGCGGTCACCAGGCTATAAATAAGCCCCATAAGGAAAGAAAAGGGATTATTATTAGTCTACAAGAGACGATAGAGGACTAGATCAAGGTGGTCAGTGCCTTACCCAATTCAGAGAGATCCACTTCTACAACCTAGAAGTTCGTTGCATTTTCTCATCAGTGTCATACCGAGCTATCCTTTACAGACTTAGAAGAAGTCTGGCTGGATCACCATTCCTAGTGCCAAACAGGAATTTCGGGAGCAAGAGAAAAGAAAACCCGCTCACCCTCGAGTGACTTTCACAGCACAATCTCCGTAAGAGTTAGAGGCGAGGAAACTAATCCCCAACGAAGTTCCATTTTTAAAGTACTTTAAAAATCACCTCGTATACCCAAACACAGTTGGGCACCCGGCGTAACAAACGAGGATTCGAAAAGACTTCAAGAGCTACCCAGAAGAGTACTCCTTGAGCTAGAGAGCACAACACCTCTCTCCGCCTTTTAAACGTAACCGGAGGCAAAGTTGCAAGAAGAATTTGACATCGCCCCCCCAACCTCCCCACCTTATCTCGTGAAAGAAAAAACTCCACCGCTTGCCGTAGAAGAAGAAGTATGAAAAAATCCAATATAGCGACATCCGTCAACCCCTGATCCTTTCAAGGTCATGTAAGTCCGAATGACTATTTATATTTGTATTGATTTAGTAGGAGTTTAATACTGTATTCAGATTAACTAAAGTAGAGACAATTTTTAGTGAACTCCGTCATATTTACAGTTAGAAGAGTGAAACTTAAATTGGAGTTTAATGCTAATCTAAAAGGGTCACCATAAAATAATTAATCGGCAATTGGTTTGTTTACTTGGAGCCTATTTCGAGTTAGGCATAATTAACTTCTGAAATAGGCTCGGTTTCAAGCATTGTTATCCCTGTTTAACTTATTATGTGATTGTAAATAATTTATTTTGGTAGTTAATTCATAAATTAAAAAGATATACATAGTTTTGGTCAAATTCATGGTGTTTCCTTACATCCTTACGTGTTGACTGGCTCTTGCCTTAAAACGGATTAAACGCTGTGGCACTCTCAATAATTCAGGAGTTAAAAGTCCACTCAGCCAATATAGAAGAAGTATTGTTGCCTTCATAAGTAATAGGATCAGACTGGCGCGCCAAAGTCATTGAACATATAAATTCTCTGACAGAAAAAAAACCCAAAAAAACACAACAATACTACGACAATTACTATGGTGAATATTTGGGAGTTGCGAATATTTATATGGATACTTTCTATATTTTATACCTCTTAATACTAAAATTCGAAAAGTCTCAAGGAGAAAATTACACACAAGGTATTATGAGTTAGAAATTCCTGTAATTGTTCATCGACACCAATTTAAAATTGGCTTTCAGGTTAAAAGAAAAACTCAAAATGCAGAGTTCGGCTAATTTAAACTAAATAAATATTTCATCGTAAGGGAACAAAGTCATATATTTAGCAAGTCAAGGTAGAATTAATGCGGTTTAAAAGAAGCTAAAAGTCTAGAATTAATGCATTCTTGCGGAAATATATGAAAACTTGACAATCAACTTTCTCTACATTTAGATCTCAAAGCTTCTATGTATTTATATTTACTTAATATGAGTTAATTATTTGCTAATTACATTATGTACGTTGTATAAAACCTTTTTGAAAGTGAAGCAGCAGCTAATAAAAATTTCAGTCACTCTGGACTGTAAACCAAATTAAAAAAAAGAACTTTCGTTTTGAGTTCATTTACATTAAAATACTGTTTAGGCTTTGAATTTTTTTAATGTGCTTTATATAGTAAATATATCTTTAAAAAAGAGGTATTAATCATATACAACTACACAAACAATATAATACAATAGATTATACTCAGAAAATTAAATAATGTTACAAGTTATGTATCCCCTCACACAAATTCCCTTAAATCGTCAAAATATACAAATGATATTTTCTTTTAAAAAATTTTCCATGTTAATTTTAAAGATTTTGTAATAAATACTGGGAAAACCTATTTTTTTCTTGCTGTATCGTTAGAAGTCTTGAAAATCCTTGTGTCGACACTTATGTTTAAAGAGTATTAAGTGAATTAGAACTAATCTAACAGAAGTCTACGTAAATTTGCTTCTAAGCTTTCTAAGTGCCTTAAAAACTAATTCAAATTTGGCCGCAAAGCAACCGTAAGCAAGGAGAATGTTAGAAAGATGCTCTAAACTTACTTTTCCTGGCGAGGACTATGCCTACCACCAAGGGGCTTGAAGCAATGTCGATTGTCTTTTTTTTCTATATACTAACCGCACCACTTGCCTCGTTTCTCAAACTAAAAAGATAAAATAACCAAGGCAAAATGTGCGAGAAAAAGCACAAAAAATGTACAAAATAAAACAGAAACCAAGGATATAAAGACTCAAATGGGCAAATACAAACAAAGGCTGAATACTAAAATACAAACACTTATACATACCAAAGAATACAACTCCCCCCCTCCAACTGAAACAAAAGCGTTTACTAGACAACCTGCCACAAATTAACTGTCATCTTCATCAAAGTTATTCTCATAATCATCCCCCGCTTTATCCATATCATTAAAATCAGTCATTTCTACCTACACACAATTTTTTCCTACCTATCTTATAATCAAACACCTTCTCCATTTTTGCCATCCTAATCTCGTAAGCGACCTTTTCAGTGTACGCCTCATGTACACGAATCTATAATGAAACCCCAGTTTAAATAGGAGTATTAAGAATAATAATAAATCGACTAGATAAACACAACGTTTTAGTTCTTTGTCAGTGTTATGTATATTTTTTGCCCAATCAAGCTCTACTCACAATAGCCACGCATGGGTAGGAGATTGCTCATCCATGCGTGTTATAATATATATATATATATATATATATATATATATATACTATCTCTCAAAGTAGCGCGAGAGAATGATGAAAATGATTGTAATAAACCGTATTGAAAGAGAAAACGGAAAAGTTTTTCCTACAGTAATATTTATTACTAACGGCATACTTTTAACTGTGATCAAATCGGTGTTCGCTGCCTCAGTGTGCCTGGTTCGAATCGCTTCCCTGCACGGATTTTTTCGAAAAAAGGTAGCAAATATTACTGTAGGAAGAAATATTCCGTTTTCTCTTTCAATGTGGTTTATTACAATCATATATATATATATATATATATATATATATATATATATATATATATATATATATATATATATATATATATATATATATATATATGATGATGAAAATTAATGCAATATCGCAAGAAAAGATGAGGAATTAAACCACATTCTCCGAAGACAATTTAATTCAGAACAGTTTCGGTGTATCTCACACCCTTTTTCAACTGACACTGGGCAGAAAATATGAGAAAAGCATAAGACAAGATACCCTCTTTTTCCCCCCAATCCCCTACTTGTGGCTAATCTGGAGGGGGGGGGGCCTAAACATATTGAAGGACTGACATTTTACTATTTTATTTATTTGCGATCTTATTACAGGATTAAAAGAAAATTGACCCTCAGATCGAGTTTGATATCGTCAGTTCCTAATTTAAATCTATCTGAGGGTCAATTTTCTTTTAATCCTGTAATAATATCGCAAATAAATAAAATAGTAAAATGTCAGCCCTTCAATATGTTTAGGCCTAACCCCCTCCCCCAGATTAGCCACAAGTAGGGGATGGGGGGAAAAGAGGAGTCTTGTGTTATGCTTTTCTCATATTTTCTGCCCAGTGTCAGTTGAAAAAAGGTGTGAGATACACCGAAACTGTTCTAAATTAAATTGTCTTCGGAGAATGTGGTTTAATTCCTCATATATATATATATATATATATATATATATATATATATATATATATATATATATATATATATATATATATATATGCGCCAATCAAGAATAAATCATTGACGTATTTTTATAGTTTAGAGAGCTGTTTCTAAAAAATGACAGACAGACTAGGTTGAGTATGAGTGTAGTCGATTTTAGAGGATTATATTTCTATCAATAAGGACTTTTACTAACATTTTCATAGCACCAAAAAGGTAGCCACTTTTTATAGTTTAAAGAGTTCTATGAGGAATAGATGAGGCGCGTTAAATAGTATCAAATGACTATCTTAACTGAATCACTTGCCCTCTATTGAGCAAATGTGAATCGTACTAATAAACTTTACCTAAAAGTCCATAAAACTATCAACCCAATCAGATCTTTTCACTAAATATGGTTCGAAATACCCCAAACTGCAATTTATGAACATCCACTATCTCTATCTTGGCTGTTGCCTTTCTTAAAGTGACTAAAGGGAAGTGAAACTTTGAAAATGAGACGTTACAGCGAAATTTCGGGTGTCAATTGCCTTATTATAAGTCTCTTTACAGACACGCGCATATACACACACGCGAAGATACATATTTACTGGTATTAATATATTTAACTAATATTTTGTGTTATTACTTTGGGTATTGACAATTGATTTTTATCTGGTAATTAAGAATAAGACTCCCTCAAGCATCTCCCAGATCTATTTTTTGGCAATAAGGAAAACACCTAAGCCTCAATCGTCTTCCTTCTTTACTCCCTTCTCCCCATCCCTCGATGCTTTACAGCTCCCTCGGCCACGCCCTTCAGGGTCGTCCTTTCTCGCGGTCACACATGTAGGTGGTTGATGAGTAATGTCGCGTCGATGCATGTGAGGTGTAGATGCATATTTGTGTTTATTAATCCGCGTGTGGATGTTGTGTGGAGGGGTTAGTTTTGTGTGTTTGGGGGTGGGGCGTTTAAATTAGATTACTACTTTGTATGAGGAAGGTTGTCCACTTCGTTTTAAGAATACCACTTTATCTCTCTCTCTCTCTCTCTTTGCTCTCTTCGGTGTGCGTTTGTGGTGTAGATGTGTGACGGACAATAATTTTAACAAGAGAATATTAGCGTTCGTAATTATGAGTACATGCACTTATTGTACGAACTTTTTAACAGGTTTTTTCAAGGCCTTCGTCGTCACAGTAATTAGGGAGGCAAAGATTACGATTTTAATCTTGACATTTTGTGAATATTTACATCTTTCATTTCATTCACCTTTTCATTTCACTCCTTGAATCCTTTGCACATCAGTTCTATTTCTCGCCTCATCACCACCTCACTACCACCTTTGAGTCGGAGGCGCGGATCCAGGAGTAGGGCTGGGGGGCCAAATCCGTCCAAATTTCAGACACATTTATGTATATATTTAATTTTTAAGCCATACTTGTATTTTGCTATTCACAAAGAATTATGTAAAAATATAGAATATATATAATTTTTTTTTAACCGTTGGGATCAAATGTATCATATATGATACATGTCCAAAATACAAGTAAATCTAAAAAATACAATAAACTACAATTCATAATTTTCTGATGTGTGGAAAACAATGTTTAAAATAACCATTATTAATGATCAATGACTTTTTCTCAGACTAGTCACTCAGAGGGAGGAATTCAGGTTAGCACCCCACCCCCAATTTTTATTCTGGATCCGCCCCTTGCACCTGGCCCCGTTTTGATTAATTCGCACCGGCGCCACCAGAGAACAGCCTTCCCGGCGGCCGGTCAGTGACGTATCCAAGGCTTCTTTCCGGATCCAGTGGGCTTTTAAGAGTCTCGTCGTCTCTTGGGTCTTTTCCTATATGTGGGGCAAGAAAATTACCCATACGGTCCCTCAAATGGGAAATTAGGGTGGAAGGAGGTCCCGCTGAATTGTATCACGGCCTATATCTATCTACCCCCTAAAATGCCTTGAGCATTGGGGTGGCTGCCACGTACTCAAAAGATCCTTGGTTCGAACCCCTCGTCAAACTATATGTTCACACTGAGGGAGCTAATAAAATAGGGTAAACCCCATACAAAACAATGCGATGGGACTCGCTGCTAAAACCCCACACCTCCAAAATATTTTGAAAATTAAAAAAATGAGTGGGGGAGAGGGGGAGGGGGAGCCCTTTTAATTTTGGAAGTCCCGAAGTGAGTTTGTTGATAGGATGTTATGCGTCTGTGACCCTACTAACGGAGACCCCACCTTCCCTTAGTGTACAAAGTGTAAAAACAGACAAAGGAGAACAAACAAGTGAACAGAGGAAAGAGAACGACAAAGGAGAACAAACAAGTGAACAAAGGAAAGAAAACAGGCAAAAGAGAAAAAAAGAAAGAGAACAGAAAAAGGAAAGATAACATACAAGGAGAACAAACAATTGAACAACGGAGAGAAAATAAACAAAGGAGAACAAACAAGTGAACAAAAGAAAGAGAAAAGAACAAGCAAGTGAACAAAGAAAAATACCAGAAAAGGAGAACAAACAAGTGAACAAAGGAAAGAAAAAAGACAAAAGAGAACAAACACATGCACAAAAGAAAGATAACATACAAAGGAGAAAATGAGTGAAAAGATGTATTAGAACAGACAAAGGAAAATAAACAAATGAACAGAGAAAAAATAACAGACAAAAAAGAAAATTAACCCCATATCACTCTCAAACCTGTTATTTTGATTGATCGTTCCCTAAATAAATTCAAGATCGATACAAACAAGAAATTCTCCTTCAAAAACTCCCCTGTTCAAAACTAATCGCAGATAAAGATAATTTTTTAGTACAATTATCATCATTCTTTTTGATAATATTATCAACTTTTAATCGCATTTAGAGGTACCGCAAACTCATTTCTTCGATTAGTTATGTTCCTCATGACCGTCAGACGATTTTATGGAATGAGGGGGTTTCCAGCCAGACAATTAATGGAGGAAGTTACCTTGGATTATCCGTACTCTTGTCGACCTTTATGTACATTCTAGTTGGGCGTGTGAATTCATAAATAGTACTGTATACATGAGACCAGTATGTTAATTAGTACCGCTACGCCTGATCTTATAAAAGTTGTTGGAGCGTAGTTTTGCATCTAAAACTTTGATTTCGCAGCCAGACAAAGATAAAAAGTAAATGGACGGTCGTTAATGGAAACCGGACCCAGAAAAGGCCTTGTGGAATCTCATTTTTTTGCATAGGTAAATTGACACTAATTTATTTTCATGAATTTAAAATTGCTAAAAGAGATATTAGGGAACTGAAGGAGGGAATAAAAGGTATATGTTGGAGATAATGTGCAAGGCGATTGAGCATGTACACTTTCAGTGCTCGCTCTCACCTTTCACTCTTCTATGCGCACATAAAGTCATGCTATACAATTTATAAATACTGATGATAGCTGATGACCACGAGATAAATGATGGTATGACATATCATGGGAAAGATGACGCACTGATGTGGGCGCCTAAGCGTGCTCTTACTTACATACCAAAACACCCGTGAACACAACTTTAAACCTCTATGTTAGATCTTTAGAGCATTATATATACGTATTTAACTATGTATTTTTAATTAGGTTAATTACATATGTAATTAACTATATATTTTTAAGCTTCTTTGAAATATATATTTGAAACAGGCTTTAAATATCGAGAAAAGAAAATCGATCTCCACAAGTCATTGCAAGATTCTGTTGTCCAGAGTTAATCAATGGAGCTCGTTAGCTGAATATGTACAAGGCGCAGATCAGACGAAGCACCAAGATTTTTTAGAGTTTCCCCAGGCTTCATGTGAGTAGTTTGTTCCCAGAATTAAACGCTGAGCCATGAACGTAAGAATAACGCTACTCCATAATCCGAACAACTGAAAGTCTCTTCCCTTGTCTCGCTTCTTGTAGCTCCAGGAGGATTACAATGAAGTCAAGCTCTTGAATGAGGCGTTAAGGTATGGAGCGTGCTGCTAAAATTTCATTGTAAACTTCAATTTTTGGACAGCGGCGACATCAGTGTGCGCTACCGCAGATAGGATTGAGTTCGGGGCATTCTGAATCACCCTTTTGAGGGATTGAGGATGGTGGCTCAATCGATGAACATAGTTGGTTTAATAGCAAAGAGTGCTTGACGACACAGGTTCGAATCCAACTTACTTTTTCAATTCCATATAATTATGATATTTTCTCCGTTCCTAAAAATTACATTTTCTTTCTTGAGCATTTCAATGGTTCAAGTAATCTCTTCCAAAGAGTTTAATTACCAGGTTGTGACAGCAGTTTTCCTTTCCTTTCACGTGTCGTGTGTTTTTCCCGTACATAGGTGCTTATGTCACATTATAAATAATATTTTGGTTCTTCAGATTATTTAAAATGTACCAACAAATTTAAGAGTTGTATAGCAGGTATTTATTATATTTTTTTTAGCGTTTAACGCCCCTTTTCACCTTAAATTGTTTCTATATAGACGAAAAACTTCGGAGATTAATAAGAAGGACAAAAGATGACTCAAGAGAGAAGCAATAATTTCTCTTGTGGCACTGTGTTCGGGAGTGCACGGCACTTCTCCAAGTTTCATTTCTAGCAAGGGCATTACTCCTTGCTATACCCTCAGCCTCAATATGGAATTCGAAGTAATTTTGGTATGTTAAAGTCAGTTTTAGATCAATAACAACAAACAAACCTCGATAAAAGAAACTTAAAACATATTAAAAGAGTCGGGAAGAATTAGTAGTCGTTCTAAATCTCTAAAGAGCAAGGTTTGTTTATGTTTATTTGTCCTCTTCTGGTTGCTGCATTTCTATACCCGATTGAGGTGAAATTTGGCAAGGAGGCGCATTTCTGTAAGGAAATGGCTATATGATATTAGGTTCTATCCCCCCTTCACCTCTAATACATTAACCCCTCTCAGCAGGCGCGTATCCAGGAGAGCTGCGAGGGCTGAAGCCCTCCCACCAAGGTTCAGATCCCTTTATGTATATATTTCCTTTTTAAGCTATACTTAAATTCAGCTATTCAGAAAGAGTTATGTCATAATATAGAATATATTTAAAAAACTGTTTTTAAAGCGTTGCGATCGAAGGTATCTTATATGATACATGTCCAAAATACAGGTAAATCTAGAAAATAATTAGTAATAATTATATTATACCTTAGCTAAAGTCTAAAACTACAATAAACCGTAATTCATAATTTACTGATGTGGGGGAAAAATCGGATCTAAGAGAGTTAGTGTTCAGTCATGTGTGAAATACCCTAATTCATTAATTATTAATGCTGTGCAAGATAATCATTTATTAATCTTTAATGCCACGTTCTTAGACTCATTTAGATGAGGAATTTAGGTTAGTTCCCCTCAGTATTTATCCTGGATCCGCCACTTCCTCCCAGGAAGCTGAAAAGATGTTATGGATCTCGTGAACAAACTGAAAAATAATAAAGTCAAGCAAGTATCTTTAGTTTCACGATTTAATCTTTAAAATGGCCTATATAAATAGCTTCCCATTCCTACCTAAAATTTATGAAATATTTTGAAAATATCCAAAATAGAAAACAAAATAATGATTTAAAATAATCAAATATCTCCATTTTCTGACTCAATATTTTCTCTTTGAAACCAAATGATGAGAATACGAAAATTCTTTTATTTTTATGGCTTCAATTTGGTCATCTTAAAATCTTGATTTTGAGTGTGTAAAAAAAAACTTTTAATAAGTATTTGTGACTAAATTCATGCTACCCTTTAGATACTGTTTCAACGTTTAACATCCTCTTTCACCCTTTGTTGGGTCTAAGCAGGCACAAAAAAGCTAGGAGAGAGAGAAGAGGTCAAAAGATGACCGGAGAGAGCGCCACTTTCTCCTGACGATGGGAGTAGGGATAGCATACCCCTACTCCAGGTTTAAAGTGTCGCTGGGGTATTGCCCCTCCTATATCCCCAACCCCCACCCACTTTCAAGGGACCTTTGGACACTGAAAACGTAGTCGATGAACCTGAAAATGTTGGTTCAGGTTCAGGGCAGCCGTTTTGTGTCACGATGAGGAGTCCCTAAATCCGCTTTTTGTAGGGACATTTACCTATAGTGGGTGGGTATAGATAGGAGAGTCAGCTGCCTTCGCATGGCATCGGGTACGCCTGGGGGACGTTGTTTCCCCACGCCAAGAACGTGACTGTATTCAATAAACCAATTTAACAGCCCTAAAAATTTCGGCATCAATTTGGTATTTTGACCTTAACTTTTGCCGTTGCAGGACACAGGATCCATTTCACCCACCCGTGGCGGCACGGGATCCTTTTCACCCACCCTTGGGGGCACGGGATCGTTTTCACTTACTCGTAGGGGAACAGGATTGTTTTCACCCACTTGCGGGGGACAGGATCATTTTTCCCGACCTGTGGGGAAAGGGGATTGTTTTCACCCATATGTGAAGGCAGATGAATGTTTTAACTCACACTTATGAACACAGGATAATTTTGCCCCACTCCTGGGGGGACAGGATCGTTTGCAACCAACTGTGTGGATACGAGATCGTTTTCAGCACCCCCCCCCCTTGGGATCATATGATAGTTTTCACCAATGCATGGGGACAAGGGATCGTTTTCAGCCCCCCTTGGGATCATAGGATAGTTTTCACCAATGCATGGGGACAAGGGATCGTTTTAAACCCCCCTAGGGAACATAGGATAGTTTTCACCAATGCATGGGGACAATCAATCGTTTTCAACCCCCCTTAGGAACATAGGATAGTTTTCACCAATGCATGGGGACAAGATATCGTTTTCAGCCCACCTTGGGATCATAGGATAGTTTTCACCAATGCATTGATCGTTTTCAACCACCCTTGGGAACATAGGATAGTTTTCACCAATTCATGGGGACAAGGGATTGTTTTCACCTTCCCTTAGGAACATAGGATAGTTTTCACCAATGTATTGATCGTTTTCAACCCCCCTTGGGAACATAGGATATTTTTCACCAATTCATGGGGACAATGGATCGTTTTACACTCCCCCTTGGGAACATAGGATAGTTTTCACCAATGCATGGAGACAAGTGATCGTTTTAAACACCCCTTTGGAACATAGGACAGTTTTCACCAATGCATGGGGAAAAGGAATCGTTTTCAGGCTCTCCCCCCCTTGGGAACATAGGATAGTTTTCACCAATGCATGGGGACAAGGGATCGTTTTTAGCCCACCTTGGGATCATAGGATAGTTTTCCCTAATGCATTGATCGTTTTCAACCACCCTTGGAACATAGGATAGTTTTCACCAATTCATGGAGACAAGGGATTGTTTTCAACCCCCCTTGGGAACATAGGATAGTTTTCACCAATCCATGGAGGCAAGGGATCGTTTTCAGCCCCGTTCGGGAAAATAGGATAGTTTTCACCAATGCATGGGGACAAGGGATCATTTCCAACCCCCCTTGGTAACATAGGATAGTTTTCACCAATGCATGGGGACAAGGAATTTTTTTAACCCCCCTTGGGAACATAGGATATTTTTCACCAATGAATGGGGACAAGGGATCGTTTTAAACCACCCTTGGGAACATAGGATAGTTTTCACCAATTCATGGGGACAAGGGATTGTTTTTAACTCCCCTTGGGAACATAGGATAGTTTTCACCAATGCATGGGGACAAGGGATCATTTCCAACCCCCCTTGGTAACATAGGATAGTTTTCACCAATCCATGGGGACAAGGGATCGTTTTCAACCCCCCTTGGGAACATATGATAGTTTTCACCAATGCATGGGGACAAGGGATCGTTTTCACCCCCCATCCTTGGGATCATAGGATAGTTGTCACCAATGCATAGGGACAATGGATTGTTTTCATCTTCCCTGGAGGTCACGAGATCATTTACATCCACCCCCCGTAGTGACGGAATCGTTTCCACCCAATCGTCTCGGAACAGGATGGCTTTCATCCACCCTTGAGGACACATGGTTATTTTTACCCACTCGTGGAAATACAAAATTTCTTGCCCCACCCGTGGCGTACAGGATCGTTTTCACTCACCCGTAGGTGAAGCGATCGTTTTCACCCACCTGTGCTGTGCAGGAACGTTTTCACCCATCCGTGGGGGCGCGGGATTGTTTTCAACCTGGAGCACCGGACCGTTTTCACTCACTTATAGAGTACTCAATCGTTTTCACCCACGGGTGGAGTCACAGTATTTGTTACAATACCCAGAAAAACTGCCATGTATGAGGTGATGGTCAATTGGATACACTCAATCTCTTGGCATGGATCAAGAGCATCCCCCAGCCGCTTCCGATGCTGTTTGAAGGTGACTTCTCATTGCTATACTAACTTCATACCATCTCCGCATACATTGCACTTTTTCTTAATACCTACATATATATCCATTAAAAAAGTGATGATAGAGTTGTATTCTTTTGTTAGAAAAAAATAACGCCATAATATTTCCCCCATTGCTTGCTAAAATGGGTCGAAAATATTTGTGATTCCTGCATTCATTCTCCGTAGAGAAAAGGACTACTAGACTGCAACCTGAATACTAATAAAAGTTTCCTAAATTCAAAAGAAAATATGTGCATATTTTATTCCTGCATTTCAATTTCAATGTTTATCTATAATGTATTAATTAAATGAAAGAAAAATTCGACTGATAAGAATTTCCATTAAGGTAGTTGAAAAGAAACCGGTCGTCTCGGGAAAATGGTATGTGGCGTGCATATGAACGACACATAGCAAATAAGCGGTTTACGGCCTAGATATGCGTTTAATCACATTGTTTCATGTGGGATCAGTGATGTTGAATCCATTCAAGGGGTTTCAACGGTATTTAATTCCTCAGTTACAACTGAAACCTGGAAGACCCCACGCCCTGACCACCCCAGTGAAGTTTGAGAAACTTGCGCTTTCTCTCGGGTCGTCATTTGAATCTCTTTTTAATCTCCCACTTTTTCTCGTCTGTATAGGCCCAATGCAGAATGAAAGAGGGCGTTAAGCTTTCTTAAACTAAATATTGAATTTGAGCAAAATCCTCAGGCTATTCTGAGGTTTGTGGTTGCAGATGTTAAAGTAACAAGCTGCTGTTCTTAAGGCCCTAGGTCCCTCACCCGGCTCGTAAGATTGCGGTTGGCTAGATGTTAAGCACCCGAAATATTCTTTTACATAAGAAAACTACATAAAAGAATAAATGAGGGGGATTAGAGGGGAAACTCCCAAACATATACACAATAGCATCCTGGTTAAAGCCGTCTAATAAAAAATTACAGTTGCGGATATTACACAAGTAAATAAACAACTATCTACGAACACAGGAGTAAACAATATACAAATCAGACACAAAACATATAAAAAGCAAACTACAAACATAGGAGTAAACAAGATACAAATCAGACAAACAAAAGCATATAATACATAACGAACAAACTATGAACACACAAATAAATAATGAACCATGTAACAAAACGCACAATAAAGAAAAAACAAACAAAATAAACCAACACATTAGAAAACAACAAGCAACATACTTATAAACACAAAAAATGCCTAGACTTGACGCTTAGCAACCAGCATAAACCAGAAAAAAACACAAAACAAACACATTCAACACTTAATAAAGATGGCGATTTGCCTGCCCTACAGGCGCCTTGCATCCATTTGCAAATCTTCTACTTTCTTCTATTTTCCCCACTTTATCTCTCTTTCACTGTATATTTTTCGCCTTCTACACACATGAACATGAGTAAAATATCAGCCTCTGCAGGTTTTCATTAATTGTTGCACTGAATACTTTTGATTTCATTGATTACGACGAGCCCATTGTGAATTAAGAACCATGGAGAACCATTGACAACCACGTAGGCGACTACTAGAAAAAGCTCATGTATGTCACCTTTTTGGAACTTACCAGATTCAACTCCTTCGCCTGCGGTTCTTGTAAGTGAAAGTTCTAGTTCAA
Organism: Ceratothoa steindachneri; assembly: GCA_963969495.1. Classification (NCBI taxonomy): domain Eukaryota; kingdom Metazoa; phylum Arthropoda; class Malacostraca; order Isopoda; family Cymothoidae; genus Ceratothoa; species Ceratothoa steindachneri. The sequence goes on along the minus strand of OZ018328.1, from coordinate 21,366,051 downwards.
TATTTAGGAAAATTAAATAATTTTTTATATGTATATATATATATATATATACTGTGCAGTTCCTCAATACGAATTCTGTGTAATGTTCACCTATGCTAAAAGCTTTAATATTACATCACTCCGTGTATTTACGAGTCTATTAAGATTTGGTTGGGAGATCAGCAGTGATTGACCAGAGCCTTTTGGATTGAAGACAAATACGATAATGACGAAGGTACGAGTAATTCCAGATCAATTGAGGGAGAGAATTTCTCAACAGTTTCCTAATAATGGATCCATTAACATTTTACCGTAGTATAATAAATTGACCCCCTTTAATATTTTATACGCCGGAAGATAACGGGAATAAAAAAATGATAGCTGTGGCCAGCGAATTAAGGATCTCGAAAAGGAGAGGGAAGAAAAAGGAAGAATGAGACTAAGGAATAAGAACCGCGAGAGAAGATAGCGGGGTGATAAGGGACGCTATAGCAACAAACTGGACTGGGTTTGGTCGCAAGAAGGTGGGAGTAGATTTACTAGAAAAGTACGTACCATGGAATACAGGGAATTTAATCTACCAATTTAACACTAACTTAGTGGGAGTGAGTAATCTGCTTATCGCTGAGCACAAGAGTACATTTCATTTAGGTCGCGAGAAACTGACACAAATCGCCGAAACTAAAGATGGAAGATTGCGCTCCAGGAAAAAAAGGAAAGTGCGATTCAAAGAAACTTTGTTTTTATTTATAAAATGAGGCCGTGATAAAAACAATATAAAATCACTTGTGTTCACGTTCTTCTTTAGGCAATGGAGTGCCATTCTTTGCTTTATTTTATATTGTTTTGAGATGCACCTTTCAGTGCCGGCTCAAGGCAGTGGCAACTTGGGCAGTTGCCCGGGGCGCACAATGTGCTTAGGGGCACCATCAACGATCTTCCTCCCCCCCAAAAGAGAAAATTTGTCTATAGAAAATGATATTAAAAAGAAGATAAATATAAAAAGTGACATGAAAAGATTTGCTGATTTAAAGGCTAAGAAAAATGTTCCAGATAGGCTAATTGTTCATAGTCTAAAATCCAGGATGAGAAAAACAATATTATTGTTCATTGTTTGTTAAAAAATAACTGAAGTAATAAACGCATTTGTATTATTTTTTATTTTCAGTTTTTTCCTTTGTGAAAACTTTTAGAATTATACATACTTAAAAAGGGCGCCGAACATCTACTGGCCAAAGGCGCCAGCAGCCATAGGGCCGGCTCTGGCACCATTCCACCCCCAGTTTTTAGTGTTGAGTGATACTTTTGGATACTCCGTATTTATATGGTATTTAAAATTCTTCTTCTCCTCTATTTGTCCTATTTTTACTTCTCTTCTTTCTTTTCATTCTTCGATATAAACGTTACATTTTCAGCAGATTCAGTTGACTGCTCTCCGACAGAGACCTTGTCATGTCAAATCATTTTAATCGTGCCTGATTTCTTATCTACGCCCCTACCCTCCCATCCTCCTCCAATCCCATGTTCCGGGGTGTTTATCCGCTGATCACCACAACCCGGTAGCCATTGCCTACTGTGAGGTTCCTCTTCCTTCCTGTCTATATAAATAGAGCAACCCGAGGTCTCGCATCTCATTAATAGGTAGGTATTTTCAAACGAGTCGAGGCACGCGAAGGAATCCTCGTTTTTTATCCATTTTTTTAATCTTATTGTTATCATTTAATCACATTTGAAGAATAGAATTAATTATAAAAGGTGCGGAAATAATCAATGGCTACGTTTCGCTCTATTCGTCTCTCTTCGGGTATTAGGGAACAAACACACGTACACGAAGCTTACATATAATTCAAAAGCAAATATATATATTTGTAAACACTAGTATTTTTACCTGATCCCATTGTCTTTATATCAATTATTGACGTCATTCGATTAATAGTATTTCAATTTAATCCATTATGGTAGAAGATGAGCATGTTTGGCCCGAAACGCCAACGAGAATAAAGATTGATGATTTTTAAAATTTTCTTCACCCCCTAATTCGTCCTTTGGTATATATATATATATATATATATATATATATATATATATATATATATATATATATATATATACATATATATATATATATATATATATATATATATATATATATATATATATATATATATATATATATATATATATATATATATAAGTTGGAGGATGAACAATAGGTAGAAATTAATTTCTTTAATATAACGTTTCGGTGTTTATTTGATTCATCTTCTCGTACCTGAAACACAAATTTCGGATTGGTCATTTAAAGTTTTAAAATTAATAAAATTAAAATTATGGAAATGGGGGAATGGAGAATTTCGCCCTTCAATATAGGGAGTAATGCAAAACTTACAGTTTATTAAATTAGAATTTATGTTAAAATATTGAAATAATAAAATGGCCTATATAAAATATTGGAGGAAACACCACTTTAACCTTGCACAATCAGTTGTGAGTAGAAGACAATTGGGAAATTGCGAGGAGGATAAGAAGCAAGAGAGAATTAGAAGGTTGGTTAGTATTTTATTGCAGAGGTAGTGGATAGGAAGAGGAATATGAATTTAGAGAGTGGGAAAGGTATTTGATATACATGCATTCTTGAAGTGGCAAAAAGATAGGATTAGGATAGTTCTCAAAATTAAGTTTTTTTATGGTAACTTCGTTTTTACAATAATAAAATATAACCGAACAGGTGAGAACTCTTTCCTAGAAAGAATTTTCCCACCTTTTGGCTAATTCCTATATAGGAGCAGAACCTTGCCTTTGGTACAGCTCCAAAACGATATTTTCCATCCAACTCACAAATTAGGCTTCGAATATTGGAGTGGGAGCAATCTTAGAGCAATCATGCAATGGAGATTTAGAAGTAATAAGTTTAATTCAGCTATGCATTCAAGAGACCAGAACTAAATTATTAAATATTCAGCAAAGAGATGTGAAAATACAGATTTTGGAATAATATTGGGTGCATTTTGTTCCCACGCAACAATGTAATCACCAAGAGAAGCACGCGCCCTTGAATACATAAGGCAATTTGTTAATGCAATAATAAGGCAATTTGTTTATGCAATAATAAGGCAATTTATTAATACGTATTTCGAGTAAGGAAAATTTGAAAGACGCTCTCTCTTCAGAGCCTCAATTACCACACATGATGCGTAACTTTCCTATCTCCAATTTTACTCATCATTCATTGCACAAATTGATAACACTACACATTCAATCAGCCCAAGTTATCAGCTATTCCATCATTTGCTATGCTGGATTACGAAGCCCTTGCCTTACTAAATCCATAGATGAGGAATTGATTAATTTGCAAGAGGACTTTTCAATTTCCCTTAACTTACACAAAATAACTCTGCTCTCCTATCACACTGCTATTATTCCTTAACAAATATGTTTGTTTAAATTCTAGATCTTATAAAAAATCCTTATGATATTAATTTTAGAAAATATAAAGTTGGATTATAAATATATATTGATAATTTTTAGCCGTTGCATATCGAATACCGTTTTCCTGACCGGATTAACCCAGCTCTTTTGATTCAGAGAATCAGTAAATGTGTACAAAGTAATAAGGTTGTAGACATCCATGAAATTCTAATTGAAATTATGTATTTTAACCTAGATGTAAAATAAAAATGAGTTTGTTTTTAAGTTAAGCTCTCTTTTATTGCATAGTTATATAAGAGTGTAAACGAATCAGATATTCAGTTAAAAATGAACCGTCGATTGTTACACTTATATACATCTCTGATTCTTCCAACATCTTTTGGTGGGGGTAAATCGTCTATTCCAATCTGTAAGAAATATAGCTAACAGATCTGATGTGGCAAGCTTTCTGTCAGGTTTGGATGGCGACACGAAAAAGATTCAAGACAAAACACGTCAAAAACACAGGGTTCAAACGAGATTTAGCAACTAGCTCTAACTATTATGTCTAAGTTTGAAAGTTTGAATAATGGTGTACGTTACATACTCTTTGTAATTGACGTATATTCTAGATACCTCTGGCTAATTCCTTTAAAGGAGAAGACCGATCAGGTGGTAACAAATGCCTTACGAAATCTCTTGGAAGAAACCAGATGGATTCCAGGCTATTTATGTTCTGATGATGGAGGAGAGTTTAAAGGAAAGAAGATGAAAGACTCATTGAGTGAATATAATACCGGCGTACTCATATATCATGTTCACTCATTAAACAAAGCTAGTATTGTAGAGCGTGTATAAAGAACAATAAAGAAAAGACTTTTCAGATATTTTACTTTTAATAATACATGGAAATACATTGACGTGTTAGATGATCTTACATATGATTAGGAGCATACCATTTAAAGTTATACATGATGTTGCTATACCACAACAGAGATATGAAGTTAAAAAAAGAGGTTTTTATATAAAATCGGTGATTATGTTCGAATCTGACGCGTTTCCATTAATTTTAAAAAAGGATACGAGGTTGGGTGGAGTGAGGAAACCTACAAGATATATAGGATTTCAAAACTATTAGAGCTGTATTATATTGAAGATTTAAATGGAGAACATATTGAAGGTGGGGTTTATGGAGAAGAACTACAGAAAGTAAAGTTTAACTCCCGTGGGAAATATGTAGTGGAACAGATAGTTAAAGCGAAAGGGCGTGGAAAAAACAAGAGGTATTTATTAAAATGGCGAGGATACCTCAAATCGTTTAATTCATACGTCAAGGCATGTGATATCACATACCAGCCTTGAACACATGCATTCGTGGAATTATATAAAGGTAAGAGATGGAGAAGCTTTTTATCATTTGTGAAGATGGAGTCAGAGAGTTTTTATGTTACCCTTCCTTCCTCATCCTCCCTGGATATTTACCCTCAAAATACCATGTCTGACTATAGAATTGAATTGCACAAGTCTATTATAACATACAACAGTTAGTATGAGGTAGGGCTTTGTGAGTTTCAATTTACAGGGAATATTTATAATATTACTAAGCCTACACACGCATTCACAATCGGAAAATGACGGAAGTAAATAATTATGCATCAAATACTATATTGACAAGACGAAAGATAATAAAAATAAAATGAATTGACTATGCTAATGATGAGATATGGAAAGATGCCGGATATTATAAGAATGAAAAAGCAGTCCTAGAGAAAATGAATCTGAAAATGAGACAGAAATTATCCTCTCAAGATTTACTATTTCAATCTAACAAAACGCAACGGAAAATATCTACTGACTATGTATTAATGCTCACTTCACGTTCATTGCTCAATGTGAAAATGAAAGAAAATCTATTATTTGTTCTGTCAGAAGAATTTCCAAATATAATGAAAAGATTTATCTCAGATGATATCCCCCAATTAAATAATTGTATAACATTTAATATAGATTTTCCGGCTCTTATATCTCATCCGAGATCATGTTATATTTACTCTAACCTTGTAGACTATCAATTAGTAGGTGAGAGCCAGTCGAGGCTGCTGAGAATTATTCACCTTCCTTTCAATGATGGGTCATTTAGTATAACTTTTGATAATCCACACTATCTGAATCTAAGCTCTAGGGACTTAAGATCAATTTATATATATATATAAGAACGATTAAAGAGGAAAATTTTCCATTCGTTCTCGGCCATTTGGTGAAAAAACTACACATTAGGAGTAGACATTAAAATAATTAAAAATGTTAATGGCCCACGCATGTTTGAAGGATTAAGAGCTCAGAGAGGACATGGTCTTGGATCTCTATTCTCCTCCCTATTCCGAAATGCAACGCCTTATCTAAAGAGTGGTGCTCGCTATCTAGGGAAGAAGGCCATTTCGGCCGGTTTTGATACCGTTTAGGATATTATGCATGGAAAGACTGCAAATCAATCTTTGAAAGTTCAGCTGGGAAGGGCGAAAAATAGTATTACTAAAGATACTAGACAATATTTTTTAGAAGAAAGTTAAAATCTCAGTGTTAATGAGAGGAAGTCCGAAAAATTGGGTAAAATAAATAAGCGAAAATGGATGAATAAGAAGTTGAGAAGAGAAAAAAGTTGAATATAGATGATGAAGAGGGAGGGGATGATTTTTTCTCATAATATAAACAAGTATACGTTTCATAGATGTTCTCATAAAGTCATTATCGGCTGTAAGTCATACACATATAAAAAATGAATGCTCTTCATCCAGCGAGCTATATCTGTTCGAAGACAGAACTCGATTTTATTTACTGTTCCACCGACCCAAACTTCCATCGTTGAGAGCAATTATCAGTCTTACTCTCCGCTTAGCAATACCTCTTCGGATCTTACCTCAGTTGAATATTATGTATCTGGTAGCGGACAGTATTATATAGATCAGAGTGAGCTTTATCTTTATATTAAAACAAGAATTGTGAAGGCAGATGGAAGCGAACTTAAAGATGGCGAGAATATTTTTCCGGAAAATAATATTCTTCACACTTTGTTCAGCAATGTTGACATTTATTTAAATGAAACATTTATAAATTACATTGAAAATAATTACCCTTATCGTGCATATTTAGAGACCCTGTTGATTATACTTTAGAAGAAAAATCTGCATTTCTTTCCACTGCAGGTATTGTATAATGCCCCTTTTGATCACTCCACATCTTGTGGTCGTGATGTACTTCTTTGATGAAGTTGGCTTTGATCTAAGAGTGCTAATTTTGTTGTTTTAAGGAAGAGCCGCTTGGAACATGTAAGGATATAGAGAAAGGCACATGAATTTCAAAAATAAACTTATATTTTAAATTTAACAATTTACTACACAAAAACAAAACATGAACGCCAGAAATACTACGAATTTGAAAATACACAAAAAAAGACTTCAATAATTTCTCCGTAAGGCTTTCTAACTTGACCTACTTGACATTATAGTGATGGTTGACCCACCACTCACTTCAATTTAAAAAAAAAAATGTTAAAGGCCTTTACTAGCCGCAACTACCTTTGTGGATACTCCTTGGAACGGGTTTGCGTCTGACCTTGAACTCAATGAGCACTTTACCTCGGGAATGTTATTGTCTTCAAGACGCGTGCCGATCGGCCAGATGGCAGGTGCGAACGAATAACTTGAAAGCCACCACTGACTTTGGCGAGTGTGGCAGCTGGGGTCCACACGCTTTCGGCAGGAAGGGATATCACCACGGGATAGTGAAAGAAGGTTTCTTCCTTCTCTCCGGATTACTCGGAGGAGTAATTCGCACTGCGCTAAGGCTTGAATCCCTTGACTCAGGGGAGTGCTGGGGGTAGTGTACTTGGGGGGGGTCTTTTTCAAGGGTGAGGGATTTACTCCGGGAGGAGGTCTTATTCAAGGGCGAGGACTGTACTCGTGGGAGAGTCTTCTTCGAGGGTGAGGATAGAGGAGGGGGGTTTCTCTGACGAGAATAAGTTGAACTTGAACAAGTAATCTAAAGGTCGGTTTGGTAACCAGGAACTTGCTCGAGGATGAGCTTCTTTTTAGTTCCAGTCTTCCTTAAGGGCGAGGTCTATCTCGAGGTTTCAGGACGTACCCGGATAGAGAGGAGGGTTCTCTGACGAGAATAAGTTGAACTTGGTTCCTCAACCGAGTTAACTTATGAGTTTGGTGTGGCCACCGGGTAACGAGCTCGAGGAGGAGCCTTTTTCCTCTTCTTTTCGTAATTCCTCAAGGGCGAGGAATATCCCTGGGCTTTATGAGGCACCAGGATATGAGGAGTCTCTCTGACGAGAGTAAGTTGAACTTAAACAAGTTGACTTAACGTTCGGTTTGATAACCAGGGACTAGCTCGAGGATGAGCTGCTTCTTAGCCCCCTTGGTAGCCCTGCCTCTCTTGCAGGGAACTTCGTAGCCTGGTGACTCACGTATTCTACCTGTCCAGTCTTGGTAGCTCGGCCTCAATCCGGGGACTTCGTAGCCTGGAAACTCATGTATTCTAGAAACCTGTCCAGTCTTGGTAGCCCGGCCTCAATCCAGGGACTTCGTAGCCTGGCGATTCACGTATTCTACCTGTCCAGTCTGGGTAGCCCAGCCTTAATCCGGGGACTTCGTAGCCTGGTGACTCACGTATTCTACCACGTTTTTCCCAAGTGTTTTTTATTTATACCTCGTCACCCACTGGGGTAGGGGTAGAAGGGGGGGCTTGTGGACGCCCGCAGGAGGGTTCTTATTCCAACAGTTTTTCTCAGCAAGTCTTACCTCGGCTCCCGTTGGCCTTCGAGCTTAAGAGTAACGCGTCTCTAGTTTCTTACTTGAGGTGAAATTGAATATACACTCATAGGGGAGATCTGGCCATTTAAATCCGTACTGCTTTTCATAGAGACGAGTGGCGAGGGGCTGTGGTTACGAGCTTAACTCACGTTGCCTGGCTCGGATGTTCTTGCGGTCACCGTCCCGTGTCTCCACTGAGAGAGTGACGATTTTCCTACAGCAGGATATTACTCTAGTAAAGAACGTATTGAAAAGAAATATTGCAGATCGAAGAAAAAACTAATTGATGTATATGGGAAAATACACGCCGATTTCTTCTCGCAACATTAGCTGTTGATGAATGGAGTCTCACTAAAGATAAAGTTATCCAGAACACCACATTCATTAAAACTATTTAGAAATCATACCGATTTTGAAGATAAAAATAATTATTTAAGAGTTTCCTTTACCTAAGAAAAGTTCCCCTTTCAGCATCAACTCATCTGGAGATGGAAAATATGTTGCTTACATTAAACGCTAAGTACCCTATCACACAAGTTCGTATGCGAAATTTTACAATTGTGTATGGAATATCAATGAAGAATATGGATAATATCTTCTTAGGAAGAATACCTACGAGGATAGTAATTGGCATCGTTGACCATTCTACATTTTCTGGTAGCTATGATGCATCACCTTTTGAATTTAGACCTTATAATGTGAATTGTGTCACTATCTATATAAACTGGAATAAGTTGAAAGACCAATTGAATTAGACTATTCGAACGATGCAGATCCAGTTGCTTCAAGGGCTTTTTACTCGTTATATAACGGAATAGGGTTTATTGGATGTGGACAGAGTATTGGACCTACGTATTAACAGTTTATAAAAACTAAAAATATTTATTATATTAACCTAAATTAGGATAAGAGTACTACTTGTCTTGGTGAATGCTCCAATCCTATAAAACATGGTATATTATTAATACAGTTACAGTTTAGATCTCCATTAATAGACCCGGTTTCCCGGGGTCTATTTCAGTCTGTTATTGAGATAAATAAGTCTAGAAACGTACTAGTTTATTTTTAATAAAATAAATGCAATAGAAATAGAAGAAATATCGTATCGAAATGAAACTACAAAGCGGGTTTTTCATGGTTATTTTGCGAGAGACACTCAGTTGGGTCAACCTTTAAAACTGCCAGCAGCTTATATAATTTATCTGGACAGCAGCCATCGACCTGGTTCGCATTGGTTCGCTTTTTTTGTTAACAAAAAAGTTTGTATTATTTCGACAGCCTATGTTTAGGGTTTCAGAATGAGGTTTATATTTGTAAAAACTTAGTAAAAATGAATAAAATTAATATCGTCAATCTGTTCAGAGTTCGGAGTTACTTTTCAAACTCATGTGGTTTGTTTTATGTTTATTTCATTCAGCAGATGACAAACGGTAAATCATATCGATCTTTTATTGAGCAATTTAATTTATATAATGATTAAAGAAATGAAGAAATCGTGGTAAATAATATTTTTAATAGAATGTTAAGAAAAAAATTAATACTGTACACTCAATAAAATTAATTGTTGGAAAATATGTAATTGTGTAGTTTATCAACTCAACTGTATTTATTATGTACCATTATATAATATGTTTAGCATCAATTAAATGTTTTTTTGATTTATTAATCTGTAGAAAATGTATGCATATTTGAAGTACAATGTAAAATAAAACATTATAACAACCTTGAATTTTTAAAACAAGTTACAAAAGGAAAATGGCTTACTTTGTGGACGAAGTTGTCAACTGTGAAAGGGTGAAGTGCTTAAGGAAGTCAGATATCTCACCAAATGAACTCCGTTGATCTTCTGTTAATGACTCTATATTCTTATAATTACTTAAAAGTTTCCTAATCAAAGAGGAAATGTCTTCTTCCCAGCAAAAGCTATGAAGCACAATGTTAAGAGAGTTTTTTTCGAATTGGTTTTTATATCTATACATATGGGTTTTAGGACAAGCAAAAAATAAAGAGGAGAGAAAGGGTCCATTAGAGAGAGAAGCAATCTTTGTAGATATGTTAAATACGGTCTAGACATTCATAATCTGCAGATTACAGGTATGATTTGCTCCAATGTATGTGTGTGTGTTTTTGTGTAGACTCTAATTCCTTCAAAATAAGTTCGCTTCATCGATCTTTGTCTCCTACTGCCGATGACATATATGATAAAACGGTCTAGACATTAGTATTTTTTTTTTAGTAATACTCCGATATCTAGCATTCCCATCATTTAAAATTATGTCCTGAACGAGCTCTAACTTAAAGATTTTTCGTCCCTTCTTCATTAGATTTGAAGTAGAGATTAGGATTAAAATATCGAAGCAGCTCGTCATAGAGGAATTAGACATCGAATCTGGCATTATTATGTGGCATCATATATGTTTTCACATTTTCTCTCGATCTTCTTATTCGTATTAACTCTCTTATAAAGGGTTTACAAGGGGAGTTTTCACCATCTCTTTCAAAAATCTTTGTTCGTGGACCACAGTTCTTACATTTATCATAAGTTTCATTCTCATTATAAAAACAAAGTTCACAGATTATCTGCATAACAAATATATATGGAGAAAGTATGAATGGTCCCACTTTTTTATAGGTTTCTATGTCATAATACACTGCATTCCATTTTTGGGCCACCGACTTCTTCGACCTCTTCATCCAACACGTATGCTCTGCTCCATCCGCTTTATACATAGTATGTATAACATTTTGAACAGAACAACATCTCACACTCGTGTCGTCTCGTCCAGTTTTCCCTATGTATGATTATACGATTAAATTTACGGCAACTCCATATTTTCACACAAGTTCAGAGCTTTTTGTGTGTGTTAAAACACAACTGGTTGTAGAATCTCCGATTACACTCATTACATAAAATATCTCGATTTCTTTCTCCATCACAATGCCCAAGACACTGACTGCACACACCTTCACGTTCTTTTAGATGGAATGTTACGTTGTCATGGAACATGTAGCAAAAAAAACACCTACCGTGATTAAAAGGAAGTATCTTGTTTTTAATATATGTATCACTCATGCTCCGAATTGGATTGTAGGTCTCATCCTCAAGACTAATGAATATGAGTGGGGCTGATTTCTCAGGATGTGTTGGTCGATGAAGTAATTTGAACTTGCGTTCATCTCTTGTAGCCGTAAATACGAGTAACCTGGTTCTAAGTTCGCGTTCTATTAAAGAGAACTGATCTTTAATGACAGCCTCTTCGTACACGAGATTGCATTTTATTGCCAACTCCTGAGCTTCTTTTGTTAATGTCGGAAGCCAAGGGTTTTTTTAAAGAACATTCTCTTTCATATTTTAAAGGGGACTACGGAAACAAAGGCACATCCTGTAGAATTTATATGTCCTTTATATATTCTATATCGATCAAATCGAACATTTGATGGAATTATAACATCGCCTGCAGGAATCTTATAAATACGAACTATGAGATTGAAACTTTCAAAATCGATTGTGTCCGCGGACTGAAATGCAGTCTCGAATCGTCGCATGATATAATCGAATAGTGTCGATTAACGTATTTTAATGAATAGAATGTGCAAATAGATCGTATCACCAGTTGCATCCACAATTTCAAAACTTATATTTACACGATAATCACCCTCATGAAACCATTGCAGATTCAATATATACCGTGAAAGCTCACGCATTTCTCGACCAAGACCAGCTTCTTCTGGTTTCTCCACAATTATACGGTAGAAAATGATGAGAAGGTTTTCATGTTTGTTTTCAAAATGAAACTATAAAACACTTGCATGTGACCAAGGCTGGTAGTGACCAATGCTATTTTTACTCTTAACCTAACCCAATGTATATCTGTGTGCGTGTGTTTGTAGACTCTAATTCCTTGGAAGCTCCAGTGTGTATACTCTAATTCCTTCGAAAAAATGTCACTGACCAAAGTATTGGGGGGAGGGGGAGACTCGGTATTCACAGTAAGGGTGGGGGCAAGGGAGACTCAGCATTTACCCCGCATTACTACTGACGATGCCCTTTATGACAGAATAAGCCACCCCCTTTTGTAAACTACCCAATTCATTTTCTGTTCCCATGGTAACAATTTTTCTGTTTGATTCTGATTGGTTGATTTTGTGAAACAATTGTTAGTCTTATTTTATTTTGCCTATTTAAACGGATATCATTGACAATTACTTTAATTACTCATTCATTACTTGAATTACTTTACAACTCTTACTTCTCAATTACTCACTTGTGAATCAACTTTTCCATCACTCATGCTCAACTCAGTTTTCAGTAAATTATAAGCGTTGAGTCTCAAAGCCATTGATTAAATCGTTACAATTGATTTTAATTGATAATTTTTGAGTTTAATTTTATAATGAAACTCTTAAATCCCAGGTCTAAATTATCCTACTTGTACGGATAGATAATCCAGAGCAATTTAGTCTTGGGCAAAAGTTTTGAGAATACTATATTTTTTTCATATAGGAAAATTAATAGAGCTAATCAGTCGTTGAATTTGTTTTAGTATGTTTATATCATAATTTAAAGGAGAAATATACAAAACTTTGAGCCAAAACCTATTTTACGCGTATTTATAAATACAATCAATTGATGAGCGCAGTCAATATATACAATGATATCCATAGTTCTTAAGGCCTGCTCCAATTAGTTTTGGCATGCTAGAGATCAAATTTATGATGATATCTTAACTGATATTGCTCCATTTTTTGTTCAATAATCACCCTCAGCTGCACTCATTTAGATGGTTTCTGTTTATCGAACACCAATTTGATTATCACCCACAAATTCTCTATTGGGTTAAAATCTGGCCAACCTCCGGGACAAGATGCCAAAAGTTCAATGCTATTTTAAGCCAAGAACTTTGTTATTGCCTTTGCTTTGCGCAATGGAGCGTCTCATGGCGAAAATGCACTTATAATCCTCAAATTGGTTCCTGAACTGTTGGTAAAAGGTGCTGATGAAGCACGTTTCAGAAACATTTTAAGTTCGTAGGTAAAACTGTTAGTACTTCATTTTCTTTAGATAAGACGCAAACCTAGACATGGAGAGTATCCGAACGCTTCATCGTGAGCACAAAATAGGACTTATGAAAGCGCTTCCCTTTTCTCCTCCTAACGAGGGATCTTACTGAATCTTCAAGCAAGCGGAAGGAAGCTTTATCAGAGAATATCACTTTGCTCCAGTCTTCAACAGCCCATTCTTTATATTTCCTACAAAAGTGGAGCATAACCTTGAGGTTCTTCTTAATGAGATGAAGCTTCATCTCAGACTCTTCTTAAGTTGAAACAGTTTCTAATATCCGCCTAACTGTGCGCGTTGAAACGTTTCCAACTGATTCTTTCCAACCGTGAGCAAGTTTGTCACTGGAGAAACCGGATCCTTAAGCTGGGGACCTTACCAAAAGCGATCTTGGCGTTCATATGAAGCTCTTGGGCGTTCATAATACTACTTAAAAGGAGTGTAACAAGTACTTTAAAGTTGTTAGTAATCCTAAAGATGGTGATGCTTGATTGAATACCCTTAGCAACTATCTCTTTTATTTCAAGATACTTTAGTGCAAAGCAACAATCAGCGCTTTTCTTTGAAAAATATCCATTCTTGGGATTCAAAAAGATTCAAACATTTATGTTTACAAAAATATTTTGAAATAAACTATAAGTACACATTATTCATTTAGTTCATATTTTCATCATTTTAACCTTTTGATCGAATAGCAAATCTCCTAGGACTGAAATTCACCTTCTAGAGGAACAGGACCTAGAGCGCCATTTTGGGTTCAGCGAAGGAATGCAATTTATTCTACTATTTTTTTAAATGCTGACTTTTAATAAACTTGAAATAATTTAAATATTCAAATAATTATTACTAAGACGTAAATTTAAAAAACGAATGAAAAAAAGGTCTCAAAACTTTTGGCGATAACTAACTAACTATCTAAATATATATATATATATATATATATATATATATATATATATATATATATATATATATATATATGTATATGTGTGTGTATGTTCTGTTTTCCAAAGTTATTTAGTGTTCAAGTCCCTCCGGATAAACTTTCATTTCTTATTTATGGTTGTTTTAGTTCGTGGTCAATCTGCTACAGCAGCTTGAATTCCTTCTTGCCACGCAGGTAAAACAAAACAAAACCAAAGTTGATTTTTTTCAAAGTAATTTAATCTAATTACATTCATACAACAAAATAATAATAACTGCCCACCATTATTCGTCGGGGAATGACAAACGGGATAAATGGATGAAAGAGTTCCAGTGAATTACAACTCTTTTTCCTGTTCAATAATATAAACTCGCTTTAAGGGAGAATTAAACTCATTCGAGAAACAGCAGGAATAAGAAATGAATTATGATGTTAATGAATGAATGAATGTACCTAAATGTCAATCATAATCATTAGAACAGAATATAAATATAATTAAACTTTGTGGGCGGACTTTATTACGAAATTGACATTTACAGAAGCACCAATGAATGAAATAGCAACGCATTTTAGTCGGAGGTTAATTAGATTTTGATTTGATAGTGTGGTTTTAAAAGAAAGTCGGAAGTCGCGAGGAGTCCCATATCCCCATCCGAGCTCTTTGCCTTTATCGCGTACTGGAAAGGAGATTCCTTCTATCAAGCCTTGGAATGCAGATGGTGGCTAGTGTAAACATGAGACGACTCTCCTGGAACAAGAGTCATATTATTTCTCATAACTGGATCGAGCCGAACTGACATAGCTCAGAAAGAAAATTCTCCAAAGGATTTGGCCATAAATACCAAGATAACATAATAATTCAATGTTCTGGGTATTTACCCAGTTCTCTCTATGAAACAAGGAGAAATAGTACATATACATACACTCTTGGCGAGGACGATGCTCCTCCCCCAGGGCTCCTGATCTGGTTTGGTTGTTAATTTTTGGTATAGTATACTAATTATCTTTGATTTGCCTATGTGTTAAATTTTATATATATATATATATATATATATATATATATATATA